>CAXIVR010000001.1:93152558-94352558 GCA_964035755.1 Teleogryllus oceanicus
TGCTCACTCTTGCTATAAAGTCCTCATCCTCAGTTCCAGAATATTTCAAAGTGGCTGGATCCATTGTGAATGTTACAACTTCATTGTATCTTTTGCTGAAAAAGAATACTCACGTGGTAATTATTACTGTTACATCACTGAAATATTTAGGAAGAAAATTTAAAGATGTTAATTTGCCGTAATTATTGTATGTACTAAATAATGAAGAGTATTAATGTTCCAAAAACAAATTATTTCTAAGCCGGGCATCTTAAGAAATTACACTCTCAAATAAAAATGATAACACTAATTATTGAAGTAACAGTCAAAGAATGTTTCTACTTATTGTTGCTTTAAAAAAAAACTTGAGAAAAATTACATCTTAGTTAAAATAAAGAAACAGTACTTCTTCATTACAATGGCTATATGAAGATATAAGAAAATTTATATCTTCATGGAGGTGAAAAATGTTGTGATATTAAAGGTTAAAAATAACAAATGGTAATGTTAGGAAAGAAAATATAAATACTCAATATAGATTTAGAAAATTACTACTTTATTCATATTTTTACTTAATGTATTTTCAAGTGGTATAGTAAAAAAATGAAGGATTTGCAAACTTTTTACGCCAAATAACGACACAAAGGAAATGATTATAATAATTATTACTTTAATGACGTAGGCATTAGCAGATAATGTTTATAATAATATGAAGAAATAATCAAAGTATAACAATAACTCATTTATTTTTGTGGTTTGATTATATCTTCATTTATATTAAGGTGTACCACAAGATACCTGCTACCACCACTCAATATTTATAATATACATAAATGTGAGCAGATATATTTACGGAGAAATATAATCTTGCATTGCTTAACAACGATACATTTTCTTTACTTGTCTCTTGACTCACGTAGAATCAATTTGCAGCAATTTTGAAATTTTACATTGAATAAAAGTCATAATAATAATTTTTTTTTCAGAGCCATTTTTCTAAATTCTTCTTGGGTGGACCGTCCTGACTTTTTATGATTTTCTATTAATATAATTTGAAGATAATTTAAGAAATAGACAAGCTCGTAAACAAAAACAATGAATTTTAATGTGATAAATGTCAGTGATAAATATTTAAAATAAAGAATTTAGATCAAAGGTACACTTACAAATGTCCCTATTATAATTTAGAGTAATGATCAATGAGATAGTTATTTCCACTGAGAGTTAAAATTTCACAAGTTTAACTCTGTTGTTAGTTAATAAATAAGTCAAGGAATAAAATTTTTAACTATTAATATAGAAATTGGAATCTTTGTCCTAACCAATAAGAGAAATACAATTAATACAATTAAAAACTATTTAGATTTTACCAACATTTTCCCTTTCATGCTTTTGTTAGAACTGGATACTTCTTAACATGTATTTATATCTGTGTCAAAAATAGTTGCATCACTTTCACTACATTCAAGTTTATTTGTTTTTCCCAAAAACAAAAAAGAAGTTTCACACCTTTGATAAACAGCTTTTTTTCTCCTTCGACTTCCCATTGTTGGGGTGTTGAATGAAATGTAATTCTAGATTGCAGTGAAACAAATTACTGGCATTATTATTTCTTAATAGAATCACAGAACCATGGTTTCTAGTATTTAAGTAAACAAGTGTTCTTTAGTAGAGACAATGATGCCTTGCGAATAATGTGAAAATAACAGTCAAGTGAAAATAGTAACCAAATTCATTTTAATAAATAACTCATGTATTTACATGTCTTATAAAAATGACTTTTTTTAAATGTATTTGTATTAGGCATCCTGTCTACTATGAACGTATTCATACAAGCTAAGTAATACTTCTCCCTTCAATTTTTATGGTGTACTTACTTTGTTGTTGTTTTTTTAATGAAAACCACTAAACGCAACATATAACACACACAGTCATTAGATAGTCACATAGATATCAAATAAAAGATACCTCTATTCTTTGAAATGAATTCAGCATAAGGAAACATACTAAAATCGCAATGGATAAGGATAATTACAATACTCACTATTTAGTGCTCTCTGTTACTATAAAGTCCTTATCCTCAGTTCCAGAATATTTCAAAGTGGCTGGATTCATTGTGAATTTTACAACTTCATTATATCTTTTGCTGAAAAAGAATACTCACGTGGTAATTATTACTGTTACATCACTGAAATATTTAGGAAGATTGTAAAACCTTCCAGAATATAAACTAAATGAAAATTTAATGGATGTTAATTTGCCGTAATTATTGTATGTATTAAATAATGAAGAGTATTAATGTTCCAAAAACAAGTTATTTCTAAGCCGGGCAACTTAAGAAATTACACTCTCAAAAAAAAATGATAACACTAATTATTGAAGTAACAGTAAAAATTTTTTTTTTAAAAAAAACTTTAAAAATTGTTAAAATAAAGAAACAGTACAACTTCATTACAATTGCTATATGAAAATATAAGAAAATTTATATCTTCATGGAGGTGAAAAGTGTTGTGATATTAAAGGTTAAAAATAACAAATGGTACTGTTAGGAAAGAGAATATAAATACTCAATATAGGATTTAGAAGACTTCTATTTTTTATTTTTCTTGTTGAAAAGTAATGGTATTATGTACAAAAGGTATTGTTATGGCAATGACAATTTCAATTTAATTTTGCAATGCACATTTTTGCAAACATTTACTGGCATCCGTTCACTGATCATACCCATTTCTTAATGTTGTTATTTTCAATGTGGTATAGTCAAAAAATGAAGGATTTGCAAACTTTTACACCAAATAACGACACAAACAGGTTAAGATATGTTTTATTAAATGATTATATTAATTATTACTTTTATGGCATAGGCATTAGCAGATAATGTTTATAATAATATGAAGAAATAATCAAACTATAACAATAACTCAATTATTGTTGTGGTTTGATTATTTCTTCATTCATACTAAGGTGTACCACAAGATACCTGCTACCACCACTCAATATTTATAATATACATAAATGTGAGCAGATATATTTACGGAGAAATATAACTTCGCATTGCTTAACAACGATACATTTTCTTCACTTGTCTCTTGACTCACATAGAATCAATTTGCAGCAATTTTTAAATTATACATTAAATATAAGTAATAATAATTTTTTTTTTCAGAGCCATTTTTCTAAATTCTTCTTGGGTGGACCATCCTGACTTTTTATGATTTTCTATTAACATAATTTGAAGATAATTTAAGAAATAGACAAGCTTGTAAACAAAAACAATGAATTTTAATGTGATAAATGTAAGTGATAAAAATATTCAAAATAAAGAATTTAGACCAAAGGTACACTTACAAATCCCTTATAATTTAGAGTAATGAACAATGAGATAGTTATTTCCACTGAGAGTTAAAATTTCACAAGTTTAACTCTGTTGTTAGTTAATAAATAAGTCAAGGAATAAAATTTTTAACTATTAATATAGAAATTGGAATCTTTGTCCTAACCAATAAGAGAAATACAATTAATACAATTAAAAACTATTTAGATTTTACCAACATTTTCCCTTTCATGCTTTTGTTAGAACTAGATACTTCTTAACATGTATTTATATCTGTGTCAAAAATAGTTGCATCACTTTCACTACATTCAAGTTTATTTGTTTTTCCCAAAAACAAAAAAGAAGTTTCACACCTTTGATAAACAGCTTTTTTTCTCCTTCGACTTCCCATTGTTGGGGTGTTGAATGAAATGTAATTCTAGATTGCAGTGAAACAAATTACTGGCATTATTATTTCTTAATAGAATCACAGAACCATGGTTTCTAGTATTTAAGTAAACAAGTGATCTTTAGTAGAGACCATGATGCCTTGCGAATAATGTGAAAATGACAGTCAAGTAAAAATAGTAACCAAATTCATTTTAATAAATAACTCATGTACTTACATGTCTTATAAAAATGACTTTTTTTAAATGTATTTGTATTAGGCATCCTGTCTACTATGAACGTATTCATACAAGCTAAGTAATATTTCTCCCTTCAATTTTTATGTAGTTCTTACTTTGTTGTTGTTGTTTTTTAATGAAAACCACTAAACGCAACATATAACACACACAGTCATTAGACAGTCACATAGATATCAAATAAAAGATACCTCCATTCTTTGAAATGAATTCAGCATAAGGAAACATACTAAAATCGCAATGGATAAGGATAATTACAATACTCACTATTTAGTGCTCTCTGTTACTATGAAGTCCTTATCCTCAGTTCCAGAATATTTCAAAGTGGCTGGATCCATTGTGAATTGTACAACTTGATGATATCTTTTGCTGAAAAAGAATACTCATATGGTAATTATTACTGTTACATCACTGAAATATTTAGGAAGATTGTAAAACCTTCCAGAATTTAAACTAAATGAAAATTTAATGGATGTTAATTTGCCGTAATTATTGTATGTATTAAATAATGAAGAGTATTAATGTTCCAAAAACAAATTATTTCTAAGCCGGGCATCTTAAGAAATTACACTCCAAATAAAAATAATTAATTTTATTAAAAAAAATCTTGAGAAAAATTACATCTTAGTTAAAATAAAGAAACAGTACATCTTCATTACAATGGCTATATGTATAACTCCTGTACTTACACATTTTATAAAAATGACTTTTTTTAAATGTATTTGTATTAGGCATCCTGTCTACTATAAACATATTCATACAAGCTAAGTAATACTTCTCTCTTCAATTTTTATGTTGTACCTATTTTTTTTTTTTTTTTTTTTTTTAATGAATACCACTAAACATAACATATAACACACACAGTCATTAGATAGTCACATAAATATCAAATATAAGATACCTCCATTCTATAAAATGAATTCAGCATAAGGAAACATACTAAATTCACAATGGTAAAGGAACTGACCTTGGCTACTAAATTTTCAATATAGTATTGTCAACATATTTGTTATATACAATGTATTTTGACATCGTGCATGCCATGATGTATAAATGCATGTCTCTCTTTAAGAGTTTCACTGTTGTTGTCGTCGTTGTTGTTGTTGTTGTTGTTGTTGTTGTTGTTGTTGTTGTCATTGTTGTGGTCGGCGTCCTTCTTCTTCTTCTTCTTCTTCTAATCTCCTATATTATGTTTAGATGTCAAATGGAAACCAAGTGACACCATGTGAAAACATTCATTAAAAAGACTCGGGAACTATACACACAGAGGGGAGGCTATTTGGGCAGAAACCTCATAGCCATACTTAATAAAATATTTTATTTACATAAATATGTTAAATTCCTTATTTTATACTTAATGTAAAAATAAATTTCAAAATTTACAGGAATTATAATAAACAGATGGACACATCCATACATTATTACTGTGTATATATATTTGAGTAAATTATTGTCATATTTTACATAATCTGAAAATAAAACAATCAGTTTTTTACTTAGTCATGAAAGACAACCGAATTGTGCTGTAGTAATGAATTCTTTGGCTTCCTATTTTCCAATAACTGAAATGTTTTATGTTTATTTATTATTGTCCAATTTAGCCTCAATCTCCCAAAGAGACCCCAAAAAATCCAAAATTGGCAAAAAAGTCATAAAATGTACTAAATCTTCTGAATTTAGTACTAAATAAGTACTGAAAATGTACTAAATCTACTTCTGAATTTTCTGAAAACATCACTGGATCCTGCACCTTCCCACAAATTGTACAGTTATCAGGTAGATTTGCCTAAGCTGCAGTTCCACTTATCAACATTGTAGGTCAAAAATGTTTCATGTCAAATTCATTGGAAGATAAAAATATCTCATAAATCTGTTATTTTAATTTAGTAACTTTCAGGACATTAACTCGGAAGCATTATTGTGCTAAAAGAAAATATGTTTAGAGAATGGAGCACAATTCATTTAGTATTACTCCTATCAAAGGAAATGCTAAATCAGAATCAATCCTTCCTACAACTGCCCCGAAATACATTTCGAAAATACATTGAAAATTGTCGTTCAAGTAAAATGGCATATGTATTTTAAAGTTTTCATGCTCAGAAATGTTACTAGTCCCCACTTGTCTCAGATGGTGCATGCCTATGGCTATACATATCTTTATAATCTGAGCTCATTCAAAGGAGTATGGTTGACTTCATAGCATGGATTGTGATATTCTAATCTTTCCTGGGGGTGTAGTAGTTAAAAAATGAGATGAAATGCCATACCCCGGGGCTGGCTAGGTAAATCACTGTTAACATCCATTAAAATAAAAATGTTTCTCTTCTTTGGAACATCCACATTGAGACATTAAGTATTCTAAAATTTAAAGTTCATAAATTTCAATTAGGTCTTGCACCAACAATAAAGATTGTATATTAAATGCTGAGAAAATAAAAATCATGTTAGTACTATTTTGAGCACTTTTATACAACAAATTATTAATATTTCAATTTTTATTTTTGTACTTCCATTCTTTTAAATACTTTCTAACTTTTGTTAATGGTTTTACTTTCTCTATTCTAACAATAATTTCATTTCTTTAGTTCATGTATAGCCATAATTTTTCACTTTCTATCCCATGAAAATAATACTAATACATTCTGAATGTAACATAAGAATTCTACATAGAATGCAAATATCCTGGCAAGTTTCTTTGACATCTTTATTGACATCTTTATATACCTGCCAAACCTCAGTCTAAATTTAATTGAAAAAGAACTTCTGAATTTTCTGAAAACATCACTGAATCCTGCACCTTCCCACAAATTGTACAGTTATCAGGTAGATTTGCCTAAGCTGCAGTTCCACTTATCAACATTGTAGGTCAAAAATGTTTCATGTCAAATTCATTGGAAGATAAAAATATCTCATAAATCTGTTATTTTAATTTAGTAACTTTCAGGACATTAACTCGGAAGCATTATTGTGCTAAAAGAAAATATGTTTAGAGAATAGAGCACAATTCATTTAGTATTACTCCTATCAAACACATGTTCATATTTTCCAAGAAATTTCTTTTGTGACGTGGATTTCCGAGTATATGGTCAATATGTATCACCAGTTTAATTACTGCAGAATTAAAACATTGTCATTAATGGTGCATTTGTTGACTTCTTGAATTAATTCAATTACCTCAAAAGTATAGTCATTTGATCCAAAATAACAAATACAGAGAATTATTTCAAAGTAAGAGCATTTTAATCAATCAATTTTAAGAAATAACGACTACTTACTTTCGTTTATAATACGCCTCGTTGTATTGTACTCTACCGCCACAACAATTAGATGGCTGGAATTCATTTGTTTCTATTGTCAGTGTTGCCAGCTTTTGAGTACCTAACAAAACCTTTACATCATTGAATTAGGGGCGGAGTGTCAAGGGAAGCTAATGCACTGGACTTACATACATAAAATATTCATAAATGAACCCTAAATATTGTATTGATAATCTTAGAAGTAGACGTTAAGCGAAATGCATTTTCTCGTTAGTTCATTTAGAATGTTTGAAGTTGGCGCGTTGTTCCAAGCTGTCTTCTCATTGGCCGTAGATTGAACTGGTTCGTCATCCGCCGGTAGAATTCAACCACAGAGTGCACACAGACTGTGGCGCAACCAACGAACTAGAATATACGATATACAGTGGCTGACTATGGTTTCATTGCACTTGGTGGACGCTTGCCGAACTATGGACCGCCATATATTTTGCAGTCAAAACATGCGAGATGTCTGAAGGTGACTTGTGGAACTGTTGTATTGAATCGACGTGTTGTTCGTGTCAAATCTTATTTCTATATTGTTGTCTTTTCGTTTATCTGTATTTAAATTATGTTAGTTGTTAGAATATTAATATTTTCAATGCCTTCAATCTGTTCGGCTTATAATTGTAAAAATAGATGTCATAAAATCACAAATAAATCATTTTTCAAGTTTGCCGCCTTTTTGTGATGAGTTTCTTTGGTTCTTATTGCAATAACATTCGCTTTCAAACTAACTACAATGACATTTCAACAGCTTCCATTCTTATGACAATAACATATGCAGGAAGCAACGTGTTTTAAAGTTTCTCGATTCGTTCATATTGTGATTTCGTTTTTAAATGATTGGTTTTTGGTCGTGACACGGAGGATTAATATACGCGCGGCCCGCACCCTCCCAGCCTTGACCAGCGTCAGACGGAATACTATAATACTCTGTTTCTCCAGAGGGCGCTGCTTTGACTGCAAAAAACATGGCTTCAATTTGCTGCAAAGACGGAGGTGTTAAATTTAAAAACTGGACTGAACTTGTCCCTTCACAAATTTCAGCCGAGAAGCCATCTAATCCCTTCATTAGAAGATCAAAACATTGTAAAACCTAGATGTAAGGCTTAGTTTTTAAATTTAAGCTTAAGTACCACATGTAATTTATTTTTTAAGTACTTATAAATCAAGATCTGGTGGTTAAAAGCCTAATGCTGTAATTATATGGCCATAGAAAAGTGTTAAAAATGCTATGTGATGGTACAGCAAGCTATAAACAGCAATAATTTGGTGATTAATCAAAATTCATAATTTATGACAAAACATTTTGGTATTTAAAAACAGGTTTATGCTCATTGTAAAGAGACCAGCCATAGAAATGGCTTCTACTAACAAAATCCCAAATTTAGATCGTTTTTGGGATTGATTGGTACCTTGGTCTACCTTTAAAAAGGTTTTTTAGGCAAAAGAAAAATTTGTCCATGTACATGCTAAGTTTCCACTGGCGCCCGCCACAGTGCACTGAACAATAGGTGCTCTGGTTGTAAACGCCTTTGTATAGGCAACCTGCCAAGTAAACGTGTTTGGCATTTTGCCTAAGGCGCTATAAAGAAAGAAAATGAGCATACAACCCTCTTAAAATCGATTAGTACTGCATCACGCCCCAGTGACGTTTGTTATCACCCCCACCCCTCTGGGGAAGCTATATAAGGGCTCTCTGTTAAATTTGAAAAATTTAAGAACTCACAGTTACTGAACTTCGGCGTGTGAACATCCAAAAGAAGCCAATAGTCATCTTAGAAGACCAACAGAGAAGATTCTACATCCCTAGCTTGTAAGGTTTATTCATATAATTAGGTTTACTATGGTAACATATGGATAACTTTTTACACTTAATTTTCTCTTAAAAGGTAATAGTGTACAGTCAAACTGTGATCTCATGGCCATGAGAAGGGTTTAAAAACCTAAGAATTTGTTACTAAGAGCTAAGTTTTTACTTGGGTGAGACCTGAGAAAAAATTTATGTTGTGTGCAACAATTTTTTCTCATTTGAAAACAGGTTTTTATTTATTATAAGAGAACCACTTGATGTAGCGGATTCTTATATCAAAATCCGCAATTTACGTTAAATTTAGGACTATTTGGACACCTCATTTGCCTCTGTAGCTTCAGAATTAATGTTTTTTCATCAGTTTGAAAAATATTTCTGTATCCTCCAGAGAATGTATACAGTGCCTGGCATCTCTACAAGAGACCGCTACCCTCGCACAGGTGATGGGCGGGTGGTCTACCCTGCAGGCGTTACATTATACGCTCTTTGGCAAAGAGGTTCCAGATAATGGATCGATACCTCCCCACTACTGTACCCCCCCCCTCATGCAACGCTGTTACCCCTTCGGGGGATGGTATATAAGACGTGCGCGTCTCGCGCACATGGCTCGCTCTTGTTTTTTCTGCCACATTTCGTGATGTAGCATTAATTTTTCTCTCGTAGAGCCCGGCTCCTTCAGAGTCGTTATGATCAATTTGTACATATGTTTTTTAAAGTAGTTTACTGTAAATTGTCAATTCCGAAATTTTTAATTTTTTATTTGTACCTGAGCCATTTATGGTATTTTTAATTTCGGTTCCTCCAGACCGTAAAAGTTAATATATGAAACGAGTGCATAACTATATGATTTGTTGGAAATGTATGTTTTTGGTCTTGGAAGTGGAATTTTGAAATGTTTGTAATGCTAATGAAATGTTTATGAATGAATGAAGCTTATGTTGTTTGGGTTTACTTTGTACGTTCTGCTGTAACGGTAGGCTGGCCTCCTATGTTGGAGGGAGGTTCAGTCCATAAGTATGAATGTCACTGACCTCCGATTGTTGTGGAGGCTCAGCTAATGTTACTGCGCATTATTTATGTATGTTGTTAATGTTGCAGTTCCTGTCGTGAGTAAGACGGCATATGGCCGCATTCGGCAGTATGTTCCTGTCATGAGTAAGACGGCACTTGGCCGCATTTGGCAGTTTATGGAAAGTTGCTCCCGCCGTGAGTAAGACGGCACTTGGCCGCATTCGGCAACCGGGAGTTTACGTAAGGCGTCTGCTAGGCCCGCGCGGTAGCTCGAACCGCGGCCCTTGGAAGCAGCGTCACGGTCCCGTAGCCGGCAGAGAAGTCGGCTGGGCTACAGCGCGTCACCGGCACTGAGCGGTGGGGTCACCTGCAGGCTTTGTTACGCTGCATGTTGATCGACGTTCGTGTCAGGTCACGGCTTTGTTCAACGAGGAACGAGCGGGCACTTGGACCGCTCCTTCTCGTTTCGGAGTAAACCTGCTGCATTCTTATGTTGTAATGTTACGTAAGTTATGGTAAGAGATCCATTTCCAAGAATTACGGTATTATGCACTCATACGAAAGTTTGTTCAATGGCTCACTAAGTAATGCTGTTTTTCACGTATGTTATGTATGAAAAGAAGACCAAGAACGGCTTCTTTAACAAAGTTGTTTATGTATGTTTCTATCTTCCTCGTCCTAAATTGGGCATTCAGAGGTCGATTATAAGACAGTAATTCTGTATATGTTAGCGCAATGTTGACGCGCTACTAAGTAGTGTTCACCTTTTGTTATAAGGTTATATGTTTGTGTATTCAGCTTCCTCGCCCTAAAGTGGGTTTTGTTGAGAGGTCGGCTGAAACATTGTAATTCTGTATGTCGGCGCATTTGACGCGCCAGTAGTTAATGTTCATGTAGACGGCCTGACCGTCCTTCAAGTTTGCTTTGAAAGTTGTAATTCTGTATTGTTTTTCCCGCAGCTGCTCCGAACCTGCGTATCAGGAAAAACTTATGTATGTAAAGTTATTTCTGTGAATAAAAGTGTTATGTCTAAAGTTATTTGATTGTTATATCTCCAGATTTGAGATCCTTTAAAGTTGTGATACCTTTTTGTTTAAAACCTGGGGCGTCCATTTGAAAACTTCGAATGTGACGACAATCTTCTTGAGTTTGATAGCTTAGAAGCTTTTGTGTTAGCTTCGCATAAATTGTTCCTTAGGCAAACGCATGGTCAATTCGCTACTTATTGCGTAGCGAAACTTATGTAATAAATGTGCTGTCCTGTACAGCTGGCGACCGTATGAAAGTAATTTATTTGTTAATTAAGAGGTCAGCCAACTTTGAGACTTAACACTCTCCGCTCTGCATTTCTTGCCACCCAGCCACGAACGTCAGCCACAACTTCTTGCCTGCGTCGGGTGCGCCTCGGCCTTATGCTGATAGGGTTTTCATTCATGTGTTTCTTTTACAGGACTTCATTGTAAGATTTAATTTTTGGAAGTGGCTTAATACGCCACATTGTGATGGAATTGGATTGGTTAATTTATGTATGATGTGTTAATGTTTAAGCTTGTTGTGATTTAATTTCGCCTTTTACAGTGCCATTTTTTGATATGTTTATGGTGCAAATGCACATTGTGTAGGAACTCGCGTCGAGCCTGATAAGCGGCGTTTTCCACACCGAGCTGTGTAGGGCGTAATGGCGGCGCAGTCTCATAGGTTGATGTAATGGTTCTACATATTCTAATGTATGTTTGAATGTTGCAGTGAACGGTTCCAAGTCTTGAGTAAGACGATATTTCGCATTGGACCTCTGGAGCATCAACAAGACGAAGGAAGGGCCCGTACGGCAGTTGGAAGCCGTGGTGTAATTGAGTACTTCGTATTTCGGCCCCGTGAGCGGCGAAACAAGGTCGCTCGGGTATCAAGCCGCAGTTGGCACTTCAGGTGTTCCAACGGCTTTCGCAAAAAGTGGCACTGTGAATGGTATTCATGGTAAAAGGCGTAAATTCTATTTATGTCATTAATCCAATTCCATCATCTACGTTCAATGTTTGTGGCAATGTTGGAGTCCTTGTTTAAGTTCGTCTGTTTTAATATGCAAGTTAGATAAATTCTCTACATTGCAGCTTATAATTCGCATTTTGTGTATTATTTTATAAAAAAAGGCTTCCGAAATCGGGGCTTTTGTCATGTTGTAAATTCACGTCAGCCGTTTGCAATCCTAAAGTGGATTAATTGGCAAAGTCAGGTTTGACGTAGTAATTCTGCGTAAAAAAACGTTTCCAAAGGCATACGTTTGCCTTCCATTTTTTCTAAATTCTTGTTAAAATTGTTTATACTTGAAACTCTGCATTGTTCCTCCTTCAGCCAATACTTGTGCAGTAAGAGGAATTCACTATTGTTAAAATTGTGGTTATGTAATTTGTTTCTAGGTTTTGCAATAAATGTATGTTATCAAGTCAAGTTGGATTGCATATCTACAGCGTAGATCCCACAGTTTGAAACTCACTTGGAAATTCCCGAATCATGTGCCTTTTAGCACCTTCACGACAGTTTGATGCCTAGGAAGTTTCGTGTTAATTCCGCTCCCCTCCATTAGGATCATACACGGTCATAACTTCCTTTCATTCCTACTGAGCCTAAAAAACAGGTACTTATTTTAGCTGACAGTCGTGGCCGCCATCTGTCCTCCATTCTCAGTAGGAAGTTACCCTCCAATTTTTCAGTCTCATCTATTTTTAAACCTAACGGGAGGTTTACGGATGTGACTGCAGAGTTGGACACCCACACGAAGACACTAACCAATCAGGACACAGTCATTATCATAGGAGAGCAGAATGACATGAACTTGGGCGGTAACTTTACACCTGAACAACATGTAAACAAATTACAATGTGCCGCCCAAAATACTAACACTGTAGGCTCGACTCTGCCCTTCTGGTACAAAAAGACCAACACTATGCAGCGAGATTAAGCACGCAAACCAACAATTAAAACTGCAACTGAGAGAAACAAATGTCACACTTTTTGAAATTAATTTCCTCTCAGCAAAACACTTCACCCGGCATGGTCTTCACATGAACCTTGCTGGGAAACATGCAGTCGGTAACAAGCTTGCACAATACATCAACTCCAGTCCTACGCAGTCTCCTGCCAAAAATCCATCCCTTTCACCTTCCTTTCGTTCTCCACCCCCACGTTTATTTCGAACCCTGTTGCCTATTCCTCTGAACTTACTCCCGTTTCTCCCATTCCCACTACCAATTCATCTACACCTGATGCCCCATTTTCCTCACAACCTGTCACTGCCGGGACACACTACAACCTTCGACCACGCACTCGAGGTAAAAGTATATATAGCAACAACAGTCAGATGCAGCAGAAAAACATTCGTGTAGGTACTTGCAAAAAATAAACATTCTTCCAAAAAATAAACATTCATGTTCAATCCCTTTCAAATAAAACTGAGTTTATCGAGGCAGCTCTACAGAGCGATCTAAATCAAATGGATGTTCTTTGCTTTACAGAACATTGGTTATCTCCTAATGAACTTCCCGACCGGGATTCGAACCCCCGGGGTGACCAATTCTTTGAACTAATTTAATTATTAAAATACATTGTTACTCAGTAACATGGTCACAATTTGGATAGCTGTGCGTCTGCGGAACATATTCTCGGAGCGTACGTGTATTCAACAAGGTGACGGGCAAGGTGACCAATATATACATAGAAGGAGCAATAATCGCGCTCAAGAAAACTGTTGAAAGGGTTCGTTGTCTCGGTAGCTTAGGGTTAGAGCAGCTGGGCGTAAACCAGAAGGCCCGGGTTCGAATCCCGGTCGGGGTGACCAATTCTTTGAACTAATTTAATTATTAAAATACATTGTTACTCAGTAACATGGTCACAATTTGGATAGCTGTGCGTCTGCGGAACATATTCTCCGAGCGTACGTGCATCCAACAAGGTGACGGGCAAGGTGACCAATATATGCATAGAAGGAGCGATAATCGCGCTCAAGAAAACTGTTCAAAGGGTTCGTTGTCTCGGTAGCTTAGGAGTTAGAGCAGCTGGGCGTAAACCAGAAGGCCCAGGTTCGAATCCCGGTCGGAGTGACTAATTTAATTATATATATTATTATATATATAATATATATAATAATATAGCGGTAAAGGTATAATATATATATATATATATTAAATTAAACAATTAATAACAATTAAACAATTATGAAAATATATTTGATTAATACAAATTTTGTGAGATATTATTAACTAAAGTAACTTATTTTGTCAACATGTATGGATGGTACACATGTATGGAAATTATGGTAACCTACTGTTTTTCATTGAAAATACCGGTATAACCTTTATTGACGTCCATACCTGTATCGACGTTACATACTCCCGTTTCTTCCGCATCTTCCCGTTTCCATAGAGGTATTTTACTGGTATAAAACAAAGGTATTTGAAAAAGGTATGAAAAATACCAGTATTTTTACCGGTATTCAATACCTTTTCAGTCGCTGTTCACTAGCAGAATCAAAGAAAAACAAACTATACTTGTTGTCTTCTCTTTCATTTGTATTTACAGTATTTAATTATTGCTATAAAAAAACATCTATTTGATGTATTTAAATATATCTTCAAAATACATGCTCAAAAAACTAACAAAAATACAGTTTTAAATACAAAAATACATATATCATATAAAAGTATTTAAATATTGCTCAACCATCTCTATAAACTATGTGCGATCAGCAATAGCCAGCTTGAGCTTAGTACTAACGTATCCTACGGGTAAGTCCGGAAAAATTTGTAGAATGAAATTACAAAATATGGACATAAATATATAAGGAAAACGCTAGAAAAACGAATATGTAAAATCAGATTTTCCTGCAATATGTAACATCAAAAGAAAAACAGAATAAGTAGAAAACATTATAAGTATTATTGACACTGTGTAAGTATCCTTACACTACAATTTCAAATAAAATCTAGCGATGATATATCATATACTTTCTGGCATTATTTCTAAAATTTGCAATTTTCGAAAATTGATAGTTCAACGAAAATGGTAATTCTGTTAAGCTTCCATGGAAAAAAATGTTAGTGATTTTTGAGTTTTTTTTAATATATATATCAATTTCATTCTTAAATTACTCTAAAACTATGCGGTTTTGCAATAAACTTACATGACCTTTGCAATCTTCGAAAATGCAGCGGGTTGGGCGAATATGGAACCAGCATCATATTTTGTATCGTCTTTAAACAAAAAATTTGGAGCTCTTTTTGAGAAAAAGTTACAATTGTTTTAATTGCCTATATTTCGCCTCAAATTGCACGAAAACTACTCAAATGTTTCAAAAATTGTACATGATCTTATTTCGTGCTGCATTACAATGAAATATGTATGTAATACTTATATGCATAATGCATGTAAATCTGCCAGAACAGATTTCACTAAGGAAAAAAAATATATCATCAATATTATAGTTGTAGGAAGACGCCCCCAAAAAATGCACGTTAGCAATTTTCTAAAAATTAGGGGTGTCAACAAACACCATACTTGCACATTTCTCTTGCGTTCTGAACGCAACCCAAGGACAAAATTAATCAAATAATTTGGTGACGTTTTGAGAAGATTTTGAAAATGATTTTGAGGCTTAATGTAAAGTACCCTCAAAAATCAAAATATCCGTTTGAAACTCCCAAACGATCAAGTTCTTTCAGGTAGATTCGGAAATATCAATTTTGGAGAAAATTGGCAGAGCGGTTTGGGCGTTAGCGTTGACCATAAACGGACAGACATGTTTTGGCGTCAATCGATTTTTAGGTATCAAGGACACATAAAACTTGTATTTTTGCTACCCCACGAGTAATGTATTAAAATCTGCAAGCATACAAGCAATGTATTATTAGCAAGAGGATTTATCCACTTTTACGTTACCAGGGCCCGACAATAAGAGTTTTCTGGTGCACGATTACATAATTTTCTCTTCTTAGATTGAGAAGAGTTTGTGTGGTTTTTTCGTGTTTCCGGGCGCGTCAACTGCTTTGGTCATTAGACCTGTTAGTGTAGTACATGTTTTTCTCGGGCGGTGATCTTCCCTCGCTGAATGGCGAAATCCGGCGCCGACCTACCGTCGGCTAGTGGAGTTTCCCCCTAACCAGGACTCTCCCACCGCCCCAGCCGGGACAAGCTCTAAGCTCCCGACCGGTCTCCCGGAATATGTGGTAGTGTAGTGCATGTTAGTGTAAGTGTGTGTGTAAGGTGGAGAGGATAGGACAAGGAAGAGGAATCGCGCGCGGTCCGTGGCCCGTTTGTTAGGGTACTGCTCTGTCATTCGCCTGGTGTTGATCGGAGAAACCACGGAAAACTACCGATCAGAGCAGCCGGTCGATAGAATTCTCCTCCACGCAACGACAGCGACTCGACCAAGCTGAAAAGTAAAAATATTATAAAAAATATCAACAAATTATTAAAAATTTATAAAAAATATTTAAAAAATATAAATTTTATAATTTAAAATTATAAAAAAATTATAAAAAATTAAAAAATATAAAAATTATAAAATAATTTTAAAAATATAAAAATATATTATTAAAAATTATAAAAGATATAAAAAATTATAAAAATAATTAAAAAATATTAAAAATTTAAAAAATTTAAAAATATAAAAAATATTTAAAAATTATAAAAAATATTAAAAAATTATAAATATAAAAATATTTAAAAAAAAAAAAAAATTATAAAAATAATTATAGAAATTATAAAAAATAAAAAAATTATAAAAAATATAAAAAGATTATAAAATTATTATATAAATATTATATAAAAAATTTATTAAAAATATTTTTATAATTTATAATAAATTTTTATATAATATTTATATATTTTTATAATTTTTTATATTTTTTTATAATTTTTTTTTTTATAATTTTTATAATTATTTTTATAATTTTTTATATATTTTTAATAATATATTTTTATATTTTTTAATAATTTTTTATAATTTTTTTAAAATATTTTTTTATAATTTTTAACCTCATAAATTTATATTTTTTAAATATTTTTATAATTTTTTAATATTTTTTAAAATATTTTTTTATATTTTTTATAATTTTTTTATAATTTTTTATAATTTTAAAATATTTTTTAATATTTTTTATATTTTTTTAAAAAAATTTTGATAATTTTTTAATTTTTTTAATAATTTTTATACATTTTTTATTTCTTATAATTTTTTATAATTTTTTTATAATTTTTTAATAATTTTTTAATAATATTTTATAAGTTTTTAAAATATTTTTTTATATTTTTTAATAATTTTTAAAATATTTTTTATAATTTTTTATAATTTTTTATAATCTTTTTATATTTTTATAATTTATAATAAAAGATATTTTTATTATAAATTATAAAAATATTTTTATAATTTATAATAAATTTTTTATATAATATTTATATAATATTTTTATAATCTTTTTATATTTTTTATTTTATAAAAATTTTTTTTTTTAATTTAATAAATATAATCTTTTTATATTTTTTTTTTTTTTAATAATTTTTAAAAATTTTTAATTTTTTATATTTTTAATATTTTTTGTAATTTTTTAAATAATTGTTTTATAATTTTTTATATTTTTTAAAATTTTTATATTTTATATTTTTATATTTTTTATAATTTATAGTAAATTTTTAAAAATATTTTTATGATTATAATATTTATAGTAAATTTTTTATATAATATTTAAATTTAATAATTTTAACAAACCAAAAAATTATAAAAATTATAAAAAATTATAAAAATATAAAAAATTATAAAAAATTATAAAAAATTATAAAAATATAAAAATTAAAAAATTATAAAAAATTAAAAAATTATAAAATATATAGAAATTATACAAAAATATTTTCAAAAGTATAAAAAATTATTAAAAAAATTATAAAAATGATTACAGAAATTATTTAAAAAATTATAAAAGAATTATAAAAAAATTATAAAAATATATAAAATGATTAAAAAATTATAAAAAAATTTAAAAAATTATAAAAAATTATAAAAATATATAAAATGATTAAAAACTTATAAAAAAATATTTAAAAAATTATAAAAAAAAATTATAAAAAATTATAAAAAATTATTTAAAAATTTTAAAAAATTGTAAAAAGATTTAAAAAATTATAAGAAAAATATTTAAAAAATTATAAAAAATATTTAAAAATATTTTTAAAAAATTATTAAAAAATATAAAAAATTATAAATTATAAATTTATGGGGTTAAAAAGTATAAAAAATAAAAAATTTATTAAAAATTATAATAAATATAAAAAAATTTAAAAAATTATTAATTTTTTTTAAAAAATTAAAAAATATAAATTATAAATTTATGGGGTTAAATTTATAAAAATTTATAAAAAATTATAAAATATTTAAAATATATATATATAAACTATTAAAAAATGTAAAACATAAAAATACAAGAAAATATAAATTGGGGCTACAAATTATAAAAAAATATAAAGAAATTATTAAAAAATATGAAAATAAATTATAAAAAATATAAAAAATATTTTAATATATTTAAAAATTATTAAAAAATTTTAAAAAAGATTTTAAAAAAAAATTATATTTATTTATGGGTTTAAATTATAAAAAATTATAAAAAAATTATTAAAAAATTATGAAAAATATAAAAAATTATAAAAATAATTATAGAAATTATTAACAAAATAATAAAAAAAATTATAAAAAAATATAAAAAGATTATAAAAATATTATATAAATATTATTTAAATAATTTATTATAATTATAAAAATATTAAAAAATTATAAAAAGTATTTAAAAATATAAATTATAAATTTATGAGTTTAAAAATTATAAAAAAAATTATAAAAAATATAAAAAATCTATAAAAAATTATAAAAAATTATTTAAAAAATTATAAAAAAATTATAAAAAGACGCTGGCAATCATAGCCCACTCACAAATACTTTATGCGGCTCCGGTGTGGGCTGACAAACTAGCGTGGGACTGAAGTACGCGCAAGTGCAGCGGAGATTGGGGCTGAGAATAGTGTCAGCTTATCGCACAGTATCCGACAGCGCAGTAGGGGTACTGGCCAGAATACCCCCCATTGATATGTTGGCTAGAGAAAGAAAAGCGGTGTATGACGAAGCGAAAATGTCTGCTGACTCCAGCGGGAAACAACCGGCGAGTAGGACGAAAGAAGACATTAAGAAGAGCGCCCGAACATCACTACTGGCGGAATGGCAGGAGAGGTGGGATGGGGATCCTAAAGGAAGGTGGACACACCTCTTGATACCGCATATCGTTCAATAGAATGCACGGAGAAGTAAACTTCTACCTCACACAAGTGCTCAATCCTACCTATTTAGATTTAAAAGAGCATATGACTCAAAATGTGAATTCTGTGGTTACGAGGATGATGACGCCATGCACACAATATTAGCATGCGTAGCATGGGACACATGGAGAAGAAGATTGAACGAGTATTTGGAGGCAGACATTTCTCCATCAAACATAGTTCGGCTTATGCTTCAATCGGAGGAAAGGTGGACAACAATACAAGACCCTTGTGATGAAAAGGAAAGAAGAGCGACTCCGAACGTAAAATGAAGTAAAGGCTCAGCTACCTGCTTGCCTCTCCATGAAGTAGTGTCTCGCGACGATTCCGTGGAGAGGGCATAAGAAGAGAGGTTTTTTTAGTGGGTATACCACTGGGAATGGGAGTCCCACACACCATCTGAATCCCTGAAGGTGCATAATGCATTTTTTCCTCTCACCAAAAAAAATTATAAAAAAATATTTATTATTTATAAATCGAAAAAAATTATAAAAAATTATAAAAAATATAAAAAAATATTAAAAAATTATTAAAAATATTTTAAAAAATAAAAATTAAAAAATATAAAAATAAATTATAAAAAATATAATATAAATATATTTTATAAAAAATTATAAAAAAATATAAAAATGTTAAAAAAATTATAAAAAAGTTTAAAAAATTATAAAAATGTTTAAAAATTATAAAAAATATTTAAAAAATTATAAAAAAGTATTAAAAAATTATAAAAAATTATAAAAAATTATAAAAAAATTAAAAAAATTATAAAAAATATATTAAAAAATTAAAAAATTATTTAAAAAATTTTAAAAATTATTCAAAAATTATTTTAAAAAATATTAAAAAATTATTAAAAAAATTATTAAAAAAATTATAAAAATTATAAAAAAATTATAAAAAATTATAGAAAAATATAAAAATTATTAAAAATATAAAAATTATTAAAAATTATAAAAATTATTAAAAATTATAAAAAAATTATTGAAAAATTATAAAAAATTATAAAAAATATAAAAATTATTAAAAAATAAAAAAAATATTAAAAAATATAAAAAATTATTTAAAAAATTATAAAAATTTATACAAAAAAATACAAAAAAAAAATAAACAAAAAATTATACAAAAAATTATACAAAAAAATTATACAAAAAAATTTCTATCTAAAATATTCTATTCTATATGTAGTGGTAGCGTGGACTATCCGTGCATGCATGGTCCGTCCGTGCATGCGAGACAATGGAAGCTTGAGGAGGAATGGGGGTACGAGGAGTTAGGTGGGGGCAGCGTGCTCCTATTAGGGTTTTGTTCGGCACTTTGATTCCATTGAGTCCGCAGCTATTAACTAAGCTAAGAAAACCAACTCTTTCATCTGAATTCATAAATTACTGCTTAATTAGCTGGAAATATTTTTTTAAAAAATCTATTTTCGCGAGAGCACAGTTGTATTTTCCGTTATCATATGTTGATAACATATGTTATCAGAGACAAGGATTAAAATCCCGATACGTGCAAATCAGTTGTAGTCTGCATGCCATAGTTTTCCTCGTTCAAGAAATATTTTGATGGGGTAAAATGTATGTGATAGTTCGGACATACATGCCGCCCCTCCTACATCGTAACCCACCGGCCGCAACTGCTGCCGGGCCCTGGTAACGAAAAAGGGGATAAATCTAGTTGCTATTCTTCTAACATACTTTTTGGCATTATTTCTAAATTTGCAATTTTCGAAAATTCCGTGATAAATTTATATGAGGAAAAATTTGGAGCGAGTTTTGACAAAAAAATCGTAAAAGAAAATAATTTATATTTCGCGCATAATTACATAAATACTACTTATATTTTTGAAAAATTGAACATGACTTTTTCCAAGATCTGGCTTTAAATAACAGATTTCATTAAGGAAAAAATCCCTTAACTCCAATACTGTAGTTGTAGCAAAACTCCCCCAAAAATTGTACTTTTTCAATTTTCGAAAAATCAAGAACTTCAACCAACATGCGACCTGCACGATTTTATAAAGCGTCCTTTACGCTAGCCGAGAACAAAGTTAAATAAAAAAGTTTGAGCAACTTTTGAGACAATTTTGAAAATGTTTTTGAAGCTTCATGTAAAGTACCTTAAAAAATCAAAATATTCGGTTGAAACTGTCAAAGCGTCAATGATAAAAGAACTCGTAAAAATGTCTTGTTCATTTTTTCGAAATTATGAGTAGTATTCGTATAATTTTGGCGGATATACAGGCATTTTCTTTAAAAACAATTTTTCCCTCGTAAGTATCAAGAGACTGTAAAAAAACACTGTGCCCATTTTCGGCAAACTCCGTATTTTAAAAAAATGCAAAAAGTTAACGCTCCAAAACTACAAAATTGAAGATATAGACTTTTGTCATAGACAAAGTTAGTTGTAAAAATCAGTTCTTTAAAAAAGATAGTGTACAATTTTCTGAAGAAATGAGTAGTTTTCGCGTAATTTCTGCTTGAAATTAATGCAATTTATAAAAAATCTCAAAAAAAAGGCACCCAAGTCTTTCTTCAAGTGTTTTCCTTAAGGAAGGGACGCTTAAAAGAATGGCGCAGGTCTCATTTGCGTTGAACTCTCTGAATTTTCGAAAATTGCAAATTTAGAAATAATGCTAGAAATAGTGTGCTGTTGGAGCACCACTAGATCGATATCAAAGATCGGGAGAAGTGGCTCTGAGCATCAACTGATGTCACGGCAGTGCATATGACCGGGAGGTCCAAGGCTAAATTTCTGACGGTGGCAGGATTTTCGAAACTATCTATATAGCTAGGCCTAATTCAGTTGCTGTCTGGAGGAGAATTCTATAGAGCGTTCAAGCATTTGATTGCAGTACAAAGCCTTATGGGGTATTGCTCTCTCTTTCTATCCAATACAATTTTACATAATACTCTATCGCAAGCTATGTTGCCAATGCATGAAGAAGTTCGGGGTTATTGGGCTCGGTCATCCTGTTTCTAACGCAAATTATTCAACATGCTTACTCAACTAGCTTCAGCAACAAGCTTCAAGTGTGTTGATCTTAGACAAATGAGTTTTTTACCAGTTATTCCCAGAACGTCTATGAATATGATGGTTATTTTGTATTAGAGGTCCATGGTTTAATTATGAAGAAATTAATTATAAATGATTGCCGAGTGTTTACTTCTACATTTTAACGTCCTTAAATTTTCACCATGCGAGACAATTTTTATTATTGAAGAAAACACAAACATCCAGCAAATGAAAAGACAAGGGAAGTTCAAATTTTGACATGAGACCAACCACATTTCTGTGTGAATCATAGTTCTTGAGTTAGACGGTAATAAAAAATGTAGTGCGTTCGGAACGAACACATGTTCGGTGATCTTTAATGCGTCTTAGCCATTCTAAACTGGCGACGGGGAAAGGAAAAGTAGAATATTTATTTTTGAATTTCACTTATTACAAACAGTGAAATACAAATAAACACATCTAAAACTAGTGGTGCTAAAACAGCACGTACTTTCTTGCCTTATTGAGTGCCTTGAGTTATGTAATACTATTTATACCACAATTTATCTCCAAGTTAACACATCGCAGTCACCAGTTTTTGTAAAATACATTTGAAATCGTAGAACATTTGACGCGAAAATTAAATAGTTTCAAACAATACATTTTTTACATAGCATCATTTAAACAGCAATAACAATATCAGCATTCTGGCAGCGGATAAAGGCAATGCGACTGTGGTCTTGAACAAAATGGACTACGAAAACAAGATAAAGGACGTCCTGGACCCTGACATCTACCGTAAGCCCCCACGTGACCCTACTTCACGTATACTCCGTCTCACCAACCAGCTACTCAAAGATTCAAGTATTCCTGCCGGAACGCAACGTTCCAAAAAAAAAAAAAAGAAATCGGAAGCAGCTGCACCCAGACTATACGGGCTACCAAAAATTCACAAACCTGAAGTTCCGTTTCCGGCCCATTGTCAGCGCTATTGTTTCTCCCACGTACTCTGTTGCCAAGTATTTATGCAACATGCTCCAACCTCACATAGGCAAGACCGACTCCTACATTAAAGACTAGGCACATTTCGTCGAAAAACTGAAGACCCTGACACTACAACCAGATGATATGCTTGTCAGTTTCGACGTCGTATCATTATTCACCATGGTTCCGGTTACCGAGACATTAGCTTAGCTGCAGAGATTATGAATGCTGAATTTTATGAAAAGAAGGATGGGGTAGTTATGGGAAACCCGCTGAGTCCGGTTGTAGCGAATCTATATACGGAGAGCTTCGAGGCCACAGCACTAAATACTGCACCTCTTATACCGAGTTGTTGGTTACGCTACGTCGATGACACGTTCATCATCTGGAGCCACGGGGAGGATAAGCTGAATGATTTTCTTCAACATCTGAACAGCATTCACTCACGCATACAGTTTACACAAAGGAAAAATATCTTTTCTGAACGTGCTGGTAAACAAGAAGGAAGACGGTTCCCTTGGCCACACTATATTTCGAAAACCTACCCATACGGACCAATATCTTAACAAACAGTCGAACCACCATCCCAGCCAGAAGAGAGCTATGATGCAAACACTCGCCCATCGCGCCACGCGCTTATGCGAAGTCAACAACATTCACCAAGAACTCGGTCGTTTGGAGAATGCTCTTCAAGCCAATGGATATTCTATTCAAGAGGTGAAGAGAGCACTACGCCCAAATAATACCGCACGCAGTCCCCCCGAAGAAACCACTATCAAGGTGTCGCTGCCATGTATCAAAAAAAATCACGGACCGCATTGGCAAGATTCTAAAACAACACAATATTAAAACCATGTTCACCCCCCCCACAACTCAGCTCCACAATCTCTTCAGATCAGTCAAGGACCATAGGGACCCGCAGGCGTCCACAGGATACATTGCTCCTGCGGCTCGGTGCCCATAGGTACTACACAACGTTCTGTCAACATGCGCCTCACGGAACACAAACGGAATTTCCGCTTATGATAAAGAGACAAATCTGCTGTGGCTGAGCATGCCCTCTCGGGAAGAGAACACAACATCCTATTTGAAGACATCGAAATACTATCTAACACCAACCTCTACCATGCCAGGTTACAACGGGAAGCTATTGAGATTTTCAAACATCCCAATAACTTCAACAGGAGAGAAGAAGGTCTCAAACTCAATTCTATCTGGTATCTCGTTCTCCGCAAAACCCAAACAAAACCATATAAGGACAGTTTCCCAAACCAGCCACAACGCAATCGACAGCCAACCAGGAGCCAGCCCGCGAACCATCGACCAATCACAAGCTAGCGCGCGAAATCTCCACCGCAGCGCACCCAAAAACCTAATAAAAATTCTAAAGATCCGGAAAATTACCGCCCTATTAGTCTGCTATCGCAAATTTCTAAAATTTTGAACGTCTTCTTCTCCCCACCATCGCTTCTAAATTGGATGAAGAACAAGCCATCAGAGCCACACAATTCGGCTTTCGCAAAGGTCACTCGTCGGCAATGCAAACATTCCGCCTTGCAATTGAAATCGCTTCCTCTCTTTTTCTCCTTCAAAAATGTCACAAATTCCTTCCAAATTATCTATGCCGCCTTCTATTCAGTTACCTTCAAAAACGAACTTTCTATGTAAAATTTCAATTCCACAAATCATCTATCAAAACCATTCTAGCCGGCGCACAGTGTGTAATTTTGGCCATCTAGCAGGAAAAAATTAAATTTTCGACTGAATTCAAGCAGTAAAATTGTTAGGTTTCTGTGTAGTAGTATGTCCCAGCTATGTGGGAACGTTGTTAGTTTTCTCTTGAAGGTCACATGAGTCCCGTGGTGCATGTTCAAACACGTCCATTGCCGCTCCGGCAGGACTCAGCTCCGAATGACCCTTTTCAGTACGCGAAATTTCCTTGGTCGTGATACACCTCTTGACTGATTCTGTGATTTGTGTGCCAACCAGAAGTAATTTTCATAGTTTTACAATCATTTTTATGTGAATATTATTTAGTTATTGACTTTTGTTGTGCCTAAAAACGTTAATCGAAAAGGTGAGTGATTTATATTAAATGTACGGCACGTTCTCTAAATTCACTTAGAGTTTTAGTGTATTATACACCATTATACACCTTTGGGGCCATATACATTTTAAAACTAGTACTTTTAGGTTCTTGATCGAGAAAAGACTAGCTGCTTATATGTGCTTATCTGTCGAATATAATGAATTAGGTATTAGATACATGAGTAAAAAATCAATTGTTGAAAAATTTGAAGGTGTATTAACTATTGTTTTGCTGAATTAGGTATTATAGAACCTGAAAAGGCATTGTTGGACAAAATTAAGCCATATGCTAGATGTATTTGTAAAAAATTTGAAACCAGATGGCAAAAATCCGTGAGAAGTAAAGAACAGTTTCTAAAATACAATTCGTCTGTGCTGCAAGAAACTCTTTCCCTTCCTGATTATATTTTAGAGGCAGTCCCAGGCCCATCGCAAATTAATGTAAAAAGGAATAGAGCTGGAAGACCTAATAAGCCCTTCAAAAGCTGTGGGAATAAAGCTAAATCCCTAAAATTGAAACCTCTTTGGATACCACTAGTTCAGAAGAATTATCCATGGCCACTGAAATGAAACTAAGGAAGGATGGCAAAAGAGATTCGGCAGCTATAGTTAAGGAGCTCTCTGAAGCCTCCCCCAACAGGGGAAACTACAATTAAGAAAGCCCGAAGATCCATTTATATCGTTTAGAAATTGGAATATGGCGAGTGAGTGGAGAAGAAAATAAAGCGAAAGTGGCGAAAAGAAGAGGCACGTGCAAGATGGATTTAGAAGTAAGTTAGGTCTTCTCATTAATATTCCCAAAAAGCAAAGTGGTAATACAAAGGACAGCAACACAGCAAGAAATTTTTTCAAACATGCTGAAGTATCCTCTAAAATAACAGGTATTAATTTAAATCTAATAAAAAGATTTGGTATTATTTTACAATGCATTAATGGTAATTTCGAAATTAATTTACAAACGTTTGAAGAGTACACCACAGAGACAAGGGAACTGTACGTGAAAGAGTATTCGTGGTATCCAATGCCTGTTAGTGTGCACAAGGTACTTTTTCATGGAAAGGGTATTATGTCATTATGTATTTTACCAATTGGACAGTTCTCTGAAGAAGCCCAGGAGTCCAGAAACAAGCACAACCGACAATACAGAGAACTATTCACAAGAAAAACGTCAAGAGCAGACACAAATATGGATTTGCTCCACAGGCTGCTAATTAGCTCAGATACATTCATTTCGAGCTTACGCGCTAAACCTTAACTTAATTTTATTAATTAAATTACTTAATTTCCTGTTGTATAGATGCCAACTATTTCAAATTCAATGACAAATTTTACACCCAAGATTCTGGATTACCCATGGGTTCACCCCTCTCACCTTTATTAGCGGAAATATTTATGGAAAACTGGGAAAATACGCTATTTGCTTCTGGACATCCACTTCTAAAAAACATCCTTTATTGGTACAGATACGTAGACGACGTATTGGCACTATGGACAGGCACCACAAGACAACTTCACAATTTTACACAATACATCAACTCCTTGCATCCCAACATAAGATTCACCACTGAAATAGAAAATGAACACAAATCCTTAAACTTCCTTGATCTCACTATCACGCTTGTTCAGGACCATCACGAATTTAATATATTCAGAAAACCGACCCACACGGACACAATCATACACAACACTTCACAACACCCTCCCACGCACAAACACGCAGCCTTCCATGCTATGGTACATCGATTAATATCAATCCCCATGTCTCCAGAAAACACGGAAAAAGAAATAAACACCATAAAACATATAGCCAGGATGAATGGATACGACTGTAATATCATTGACAAATTAATAATCAAAAAAACAAACACACTCAACATCCGCAAACACACCACTCTCACACCTATCACCAAAACCACCACTGCCACGTACATCTCCATCCCTTATGTAGGACCCCTTTCTCTAAAAATAGCAACCACACTCAATAAATTCGGACTCAAAGCTACTTTCTTCAACACTCACACATTACAAAAAACTTTATCCAACACTAAAGATCCAATTCCTCCTACCTCTTTATGCGAGTCTATGCCTCACTTGCAACAACTGCAATGCCATATACGTAGGACAAACCGGGCGTAAACGACAGAATAAAATTGGAAAAACAATCCACCACAGTTTCACACTTCGCTGATCACTTAAATGAAAACAATCACACATTTGACAAACTCATTAATTTCCATATCCTAGAAATTGAAAATAGGTACTGGCACAGAATAAAATTAGAATCCCTTCACATTCACAACAACCTAAAAAAACAGAACAATACTAGTCTTAACCAGCAAATCCCTGAACTTTCGTCACCTCTGCTAAAATTAGCACAATGTGTACACCCCTAACTCCACCCACTTCCGTCCGCCCGCGCCCTCCTCACACCAGGCCCAGCAGCCGCGCCTCTCGACCCCTCGGCCGCGCCCTCCCTGCCCCGCCCCACACTTGCCCGACCGCCACCCAGCCTTCTTAAGCGAGCCGCTATTTCAAAATCCGCAGAACTTCGTTTTCCGCCCAGCAGCTGCAAGGTACGACCGATCCAGTTTGCTTACGCATCTGCACACTTCCTTTTATATATTTTAATTTGTAGACAATTTGGTTTAATGTATAATTATATCTATTAATGTATTTCCAGCTCTGACGATGATCGCTACGCGATCGAAAAGATCTTAAGACGAAATATAAATTTGATACCAGACAACCTCTGTTTATTTATTGTCAAATTTGTTTATTTGTACATTGTTTACACAACAGACCTCCAAAAACTAGGATAAATTCATTTCTAAGGAAGTTATTAATTTTTTCTTCCTAGATCGTCAAAATTACACACTGTGCGGCGTCCCGCAAGGAGCCGTGCTCTCTCCTCTACTTTTCATGTTCTATATCCACGATCTTCCACAAATGCCTCACGTCTCTGAATATCTTTTTGCCGACGACGTGACCTTTGCGATTAAATTTGCAAGAGCAGAAAGCGCCGCCCGAAGATTGCAAGATGCCACAAACAATCTTGTAAACTGGTGCGGTTAAACGGAATTACGATAAATGCAAACAAATGCCAAGCAATATTGTTTAGTTGGAGAAGAGAACCACCACCCACTCCAATAGCCATCAATGGTATTCGTCTCCCCTGGAAGAAACAAATTAGCTATTTAGGAATGCAATTCGACAGAAAGCTTCTGTGGCAAGCACAATATAAGGAAGCGGCAAAAAAGATGGGCTCTCGCATCGCTCGGCTGTCACCTATTTTACGAGCGAAAAACATAACATGTAAAACAAAAGCTTTGCTCTACAAAGCATGCATTACGAGCGCGGGCACTTATGCGTGTATAACCTGGGCTACAGCATCCGCAGACAATATGCGCAATCTTACTCGTTCAGAGAACAGATTCATAAGAATCGCGTGCCGTCCTGAACCAGGCCAACCCTTCAGCCACTATCTAAAGAAATTAAATATTCCCCCCATCAAAAACTTTATTCTAGAAACTGCAAAAAATCAAATTGAATCCATCTTCTCTAGTACGACTTGAACCGAACTTTTTCAAAAATACGTCCAGTACTATAACAAAATGCCTGCAGCTGGGCGCAAACACTTCCCGTCCGACGCTCGCTTCCTCCAGCCACCGTAAACCAATGTCGATATAATTAACTAACCAATTATTAATCTGTCAGCTTAAATCCCAAATACGGAATAGCCGCAAACTACCTCAAACTTAACTAATTACCACTATCATTCCTTCCTTATGCTATCTACTTCTCATTCTCAATTTTCAATTTTATTCTGCACCGCTCTGAGCAACTCCGCCGCGTCTCTCGACGCAAGAAAACAAGAATTTCCACAAAACAGAGTTTTTTTTGTTTGTTTTTTTCATTTTCCCCTCACCAGTAACCCTGTTGAGGCGGGAATTTATTCAAAGACTGGATACAATTTAACTCCAGCATTTCTGCTTATGGAGTTTCGGGGAGGGCAATATCTTAAATATACTAATTATTCTAATAACTAAAACTATATACAGTGCCTCCTTGGGCGATTGGAGTTTTAATAGGAAAAGAAAAATGGATTTGTTATCAGTTCGTTATGGAAATTGTTCACATCTTCGGTTCAAAACAGAGTTCTTTCCGAGGCCTCGTACGCTCGCGTACGCGGCAGGGCTCTGATTGGACCCCAGCGCCCCACCACAAACACCTCGGCGGAAGAGCGCCAATCACGGTGCAGGCCGCCCAGAACCCATAAAAACCACCACACGACACAACGCGGCGTCATCCTCTTTTGTGGGAACCTTCACTCCCCTTGGACCTCCGCCTGGCACTCTATAAAACGTGCTGCCGGCCAGTAGCCACCTATGCTGCGGCGACATGGTGGACTACGGGAATGGAGTCCAAGAATACACTTGAGGTAGTTCAGAACAAAGCTCTGAAACTCATAGCGCGCCCTCCGTTTCGGAAACGAATGAAAGCACTCAGGAAGGAACTCGATATCGCATCCTTCACTCAATGCTTGAGACGGCTCTCCTTTAACGAAGCCTATCAAGCCTTTCATCCAGCGAAGCACCAGCGCCGCTAAAGAAACTCGCACGACACGTTCTCACAATAGGACGCAGACGACAAGCTCTCCCCTCGGATATATTGAGGCGTAGGGTCCTTACACAAAAATGACAAAGTCACGACAGTGACTAAACACTTCAGCCAAGTTGGCTATTGACTAAGGTCCGTCGCGAACCTACACTAACCACTTACACGTAGCAGTAAAACGCTCAAGCGTGCGAACTGCAAAACACTCACCCACACTGACCTTCGGCTACGCCGAAAAAAAAAAGCGGCGTCATCACTTCATACGAACCCGATAAACGGGCGCAGAATAAGCGACCTAAGCAGTTCCTAGAGTAAGAGAAATCTGAAACAGCGAAATGAGACTTGAAACATAAGCCTTAAATCACTGCACACGCAAAGCGCGCGCCAGTTGGCTAATATCTTTTTGATCTGTTTTTTCTTTTTCATGTTGCAGGATTGGCCATAGATGCCCGTAAGGGTAGGAATGGTCGCACCGCAGTGGCGTGAACGTACATTGCACTTCGTGCGTTCACAAAACTGCACAAGTTAGCTCTCACGCGGCGTCAGTCGCTAGCCAGCCGCCGACCCGGAGACTACCCCCACGATGCTGCCGCCACTGAAGATGTCCACCGCAGACGTGGACGAAACGTTTGGCTCTTCAATGCCAACTGGACCACGGCCTACCAGCCCGGAAACTTTCACTCATCGTACATTTTTTGTTCAAAACTTGGAACGAAAATATGTTTCTGGCATTGAATTCATTGTATGAGGTATACGACACTGATAGCGGTAGCAAACAAATGTAAATAGATCGAAAAATATATAATAGTAATTATTAAACACTATGGTATTGTAATATTCTACAAATACATACTAGAGGCGCTCCAGAATGGCACAGACTTTCTCGTAGCAATTTGTTTGTTTCAGTTTCCTTGGCGTGGACCGGCTTTAAGGTCTTCCTCCATTCTCTGGCCAGCTGCCATCTATCGTCGCCAAAAGTACATTTCTTGACGTTTTATCAACTTTTCGCTAACTTAATAGTAGAATCGAAATGTTGCTTCAAGAATATTAAAGCAGAGTGAGTCTCGTCCAAAATAAAAATTTTGAAGCCGTTTTAGCGAAAATGTCGATTAAGCATTACTGTAAATGCAATTGTGAAGCTCTTTCCCAGGAATCTATTGAGTTTTCGAAAAAGTTCATTTGAAGTCCTTTCAAGCACTTCCACACACAAATGTAACAATGTAAACCAATCAATGGAAATGAGCATATTAACGGCATGAGAGATATTTCAAAAAAATTACGTTTGTATAATTTTTGAAAAAACAAAAGAATACACGAAAATTAACTTCACGTCATATTAAACAGTGAAATTGGCACTATCCATTGAAGAAATTTGAAAATAAAATTTGGAGCCATTTTTGAGAAAATGACGTCTGAGCGTTTCTGAAAATTCGGAATTTTGAGCTCATTTTTACAGAAAAGTTTTGGGTTTTTGAGAAACTTTGTTTGGCATTATTTAATACACATGTACTCATAAATCTAATAGTGTGCAGAAATTGCCTCTAATATATTACCGTCGTGAGAGCAAGTCAAAAAAATTATATTTTTGAAAAAACAAAAGAATAGAGCAATAAGTCTTTTCCTTGTGTCTTCAAATATGTAGGGAGTAAAGCTGAAACATAATGAAAAAAGTTCTTCAGTGTTAAACTTTTGGAATATATGTCGAAGTGTGCATGTTGTACTTTTAACAACTTATGCAAAACACGTAAACAAACTTCTTAACGAGAAAGCAGGGATTCCCATCCTTTCTCTGTCATCAACATCAACTACTTTTAAAAGAATCATTTGCTCCATTGACCCTCTAACATGAGAGAACTATGTTTTCAAAGCACAAATAATGACACATAAATTACGTAAAGATAATTTACACAAAGAACATAAATAAAAGTTTGAAAATATTTATTAGAATAATGTTTTATTATATTTTGTATTATTACTATTTTCAATTTTACAAATATAAACACATTCTCAGAAGCACAATCACAGATTCAATCAAATTCAACAAAAAATTTATTTTCATTCTTGTGAATGATATTAAATATCAGAAAACACATAAATTATGAACTTCATTAATATTTTTTGTTACCAGTGGCATCTTGATTATACTGATCAGCCACTGGTGCACATTTGGCTCTTGACATTGAAACAAAACCAGTGTCGTTAGCTGAATTGCTTAACTATGCTCTGTGAAGTCACGGAAGTTAAGCTACTCAAGACATCACAATTCCTAGGTAGGTGACCATCTGGGAAAACCCCTTGAGACCCTGGTTGAAGGGGTAAAATGCATTGACTGACTGCTGTGACAAAATAAAAAATGAAATAAAATAATTTATCTTAATTCACTCCCTTTAAAATATCATCGAGCATTAGGGGATTTGATATCAACCACGTTGGGAAGACCTGATTTAAATGTTAACAAGTTTTTTTTTTTTTTTACAAAGATTTAGAATACTCTTTAACTCTTGTTTCCTCTTCTTACCTTAACCTTAACTCTTGTTTTGTCTCTTCTAACAAAATTTGAAGGGGCTCAATTGATTCTCACTCTTAGAACCTGCTTTGAAGCAAGTCACAAATGTGATCATTTTGTATATTTCATCAGGTAAATCATTAAGTTCCTCACAATCAGATAAAACACTAAGCTCAGTTAATTCGTCCAGTAATATTCAAATCCCAAAACAAAAACTTGTTGACTGCAAGACATCAATAACCAATTCGTTGATTTTGAATAAATATTGTTAATAATTTGCTTGCTTTACAATCAGTATGTAAACAAATTTAAATTTATAGACTCATTTCATTTTAATGAGAAAAAATAAAATATAATATTAAGTAGTAAACTGATTTATTGTCGACAACTAGTCTCATCAAAGCAATTGAATCCATGTTCTTGAACCTCCGTAACCTGTATGTATTGCTATAAACAATTTGGAGCAAACTTACCATTTTCAATCATGCATTTCAATTTTGAAGTAGACATGGGCAGTGATGCATGTGCATTGTTGACCTTGTGAATTCACCCCATGAAGCCTGCAGTCATTTTTATCCTTTCTATTTTATGTGTTTCTTGGTTAAAGATAGTTAGGTATGTGCAAACCACCCACACGCACATTAACAATAAATAAAATTTCTCTTATTTAAAATCTCTATTTAGACAAGAAGTACTCAAATAATGAAGCATTATTTTATTTCAAGACCTGTAAGAGTTGTACTTCTTTTTAATGACTATTCACAATTTTCCTGACAAAAAATACTTTTTTCTATACAATAATATTTTTTTAATCAATTTTACTCAAATATAAAGTCAATGGTAATTTTCATAGTTTGTGTATATTTTCTTCTTTCCTGAAATCCTCTCAATGTACTACTCAATATACATTAAAAACCATTCTATTAGCTATTCATTTTCATTGGAAGGATGAATTATGGATGATCACCATAATATAATGTTATTTGCACAAAAAATGCATAAAGGTTAGTAAAGGACTACAATCCACTGCATAACACATCTTCTTTATTGAGTCTGTTGATACATGTGTGACCAAAATTTATATTTGCATCTAAGAAGAACACAAGCCTCTGTTTCTGGGAAACTGAGGCTAACAAGCAACAGACAGCGATTTGAAGTACCCTAGAGAACACTCCCACTCTGGCATCATTTCTCTGCAGTTTATAACACACTTCATAAATTCATATACACACGTATAATCTACATCACACTTTCACTTCATCACCTATCTCTTTTTCAGTGGCACAATATTTTAAATGTTTTTGCAACCACCTAATCATATACATGCAACTTTTACACAACTGCAGAGCGAAGTCTCTCATCACTGTTTCAGAGCTATTTAAAAATATAAATCAGTAAAAACAAAAATTCGATGACAATGTACAACCAAAGGACGTACTACTTTCCTCCTCAGTTCTCCCTTCATGCTGCATGTACACCACACATACATTCACACATACACACGAAACAGACTGTTGTTCTCAGGAATCAAAAGTACATTTTAAAAAATTAAGATAAGTGGAATGAACTAAGGTGGAAAAATACTTTTCACAAGCAGTCTTCTTTTAAGTGACATAGAGAGCTCATCTTCAACAGCACGTAGAAAGTCATTAACTGTGGTCAGTAAACACAACACTTAAGACACCCCTGCTACATCTTTGTAACTGCCATTTTTTATTACGGTCACTGTCAGGGGATAGTACAATATAGCAGAAACAAGATTTCACTGACCAATTGTTTCCTTGCGCAAGTTTTTATCAGATGACACAGAACACAATTTTATTTTCTATTCATAAATGGCTTCAGTTTGTCATGATTATATTTCTCCCATTTTCTATACCAGTGATACAAGACTTCCATTATAATTTGAGGTGCAGCAATCAATCTGGTATTAATTTACATCAGGTGTTTCGTTACTAACAAGGCCGTATGTGGTTCCTGCAGTGCTTATACACTACGTTTCTGCCTTTTAACTGGCAAAGAATCCCAATAGTCAATGCTATCTTGGGTATTTAAAGGGACATTGGTAAATTCGATGCTTTTAAACTGTTTATGCTGATGAAGATGATGATGTAGAGGGTTTAGCATGTGTTCCATTTATTTCGCTCCATCTTGTTTCAAAGAAAGACCTCATTGAATGGCCTGCTTTTCCAACAGGAGAATCATCTTCATTAAAAGTCTCACAGTTATTGAAGATTAGGCGAACATCAGCGCAAAATTCTTCACGTGATTTGTACCTGCAAAAATTGTGTAAGATTAGGTTCTGGGCTGGAATGCAGCAGAGTTTTAAGAAGTAAAGAACCCCTTATTTTTAAGTAGCTCTGTTATTCAATAATTAAAGTGTTCTAACACTGGTGGCAAGAAATTTTTCAATCTAGTTCAGAGTAAGTTAATACCTAAAATCAAACCACATTTAAATATTAAAAAATAATTCAAGTATTGCCATTCAAAATATTAAGGTCCATTGATTTTGCTCTTAACTATTATGAACATCCTAAACATCAGAAGTTCTCAGAATGGAGGGCTCCATAGAACACTAATTTAACAAAAACTGTAAGAGTTCATGTATAATTTGTAAACGCTTAAGATTTCAATAATAAATGCTCCTTTATGATACTTACACGGCATCTTGTAATTTGCGTTTGATGGTACTAAGATCCATAGGTGAACGGATGATTTTCCGATATGTAGGGAACTGTTTTGTATTAACAGGCAATAAAAATGGCCATGCTTCGTCGTGGGCCTCTAAATCTTCAAGCAAGGCCTTGCAAGGATTCAAATCTCGAGCTAGTTTTTTGCTCATGCCGCTACTGCTCCCAGAAGACTGGCCTCCTGAGCTTGAGCTGCCAGTTGGGGTAGAAGAAGATGAGCCACTATCTTTTCCCCGATCCTTGCGGCCAGAGGCACTCCCAGATGTGTGAGGGCTGGGAGATGCACCAGGTGTGCCTGGTGCACCTTGGGTGTGGTCATCACCAGATGATGTGTTTGGAGGACTACAAACACCATAAAGATACAGTTTACTAACAGAATGCCACTTTTTACACCAATCATAAACTTAATTACCATATTTGACTGTAATCAATATTTTTTGGGAAACATTTTGTAATCCATTTTCAGAAAACTGCCCTTCTATTAAGAAAACATTTTTTAAATTATTTTTAAACAATAGCCCTCAGTCATCAGGATGTTGTTCACAATGGATTACATCATCTTCAAATATTTGAAGCAATTCTCTACAAATATATTCTTAGAAATTAATGGCACTACTTGTGGGAACAAAACCTACTTCTTATCCAGACAATCCACAAGATTACATTCCATGTTTGGTAAGAAGATTGTAATTTTTCATATACAAACAGAAAATCCTGAATTTCCTTTCCTAAAATTAGGGAGATGGCTCATGAGTCATATAAGCAATTAAATACCGTAATGAATCTTTTTTAATGCATATTTTCACATTATTGGATTTATAAGACGGTATTACATTTACAAACACGTATTGGTTTATTACAAACACTTTAAAGCACAATCTTCTTCTACCTAACAAATGAGGTTGTTTTTAATCATTAAGTGAGCTTTCATTTCTTCTTGTTTTTGTTATGAAACAACTCAGATAAAGTAGTCAAAATGATTGTCATTTTCTGCCCACCTGTTTATTTGTCTGTTCATCCTTTAATCAATTACTGAGAGACTGGACCAGAAGCAATGTTTTAGGAATGCTGAGTGAATTCCTTTTCCATCTCGTTCACTCTTCACAGTGTACGCAAAGAGTTGTTAGAATGAAGTTTCCACTTGAGTGACAGTAATATTCAAACGTAATGTGTTGTTTAATTACAAAGTCATATATATCATTCCATGTCAAAATACAGCAGGATCGATAGCTCAGATTTGTACAAAGTCACTGAATAACTTATTTATATGAACACAATGTCTCAAGCCATTTTCTAACATAGTAGAATTTGTTCAGTTTTGGGGATATTACATAATCAGGATTTTTGTCACCAAATTATATTTGTATTATTCTTAAACCAAGAGTTCAAAAATTATGCTCAAAATTGACTAATGCCACAATGCTTTTCTTAGAGGTAAAGACTCTCTCCCTTTGCCAATTATTCTGAATCAGAAGACTGTTCTTTCAATGTGTATAAAAGTTGGAATCAAAGATAATACAATACTACTGAACAAAGATGGATTCACACACCAAACAATTGAAATGTTCTAAAGTTTTAGAATGAAAATGGTAAACAATTTATTAATAATGTAAAGAAAAGGTAATATTATCCAGTACATATTATGTAAATAAAATATAAAATGTAGAAAATATTAACACTTGCTTCTTTCATCATTTAAAAAAAACAACTGAAAAAACATCTTTTAAATGTATTTGATATTCTCAGTAACAACTCAACTTTAGAGTTGCTTTTATTAACAGTTTATAAAAAGACACTGAAATTAATGTTTTCAGTAATATTAAATACTGGAATCATAAATGCATGTAAAATAATTCATTAATCTCCATAAACTTGGTAATTGAAAGTAATAGACATAAATATGGCATTTGTAAAACTGCTTTCCTCCATTAACTTTCTTTGTTTTATTGGCCTAAATTCCATTTTGAGCATACTTTGTTGTGCCTTACACAGCTTTTCTATTCATTACTTGATGAAACTTCCTTTTGATATATTCAGTGTAATAGCTGTTCACATTACATCTCCTGTGTTTTTTTATTAAAACTCTTCTCGACAGATTTCTGCAAATATGGTTTTACTCTTATGATCACTCTCAAGAGTGATTTCAAGAAATTAATGGAGAATTTCACTCTGGATGCAATTAAAAAATGCACTCGCTTATGACCAATTAAATCCATTGGCAGATTTGGCCTTTTGACTCCCAGACATGTATACAGTCGTTTCAGGAGGAAAGATCAATGCTTTGGGAGGTTATAGTACAAGTCATTCTAAGAAGAAAAGTTCAAATGAATACACAACATATGACAAATGATTTCAAAGATAAAGCTGTTTGAATGTATATCTTTATGCGAATGCATTTCAAACATGCAATGCAGGAATCTCACTAATTTTTAGAATACAGTCAATGTGATTTAATTCTCCAACATTCATTGTGGGTACATTGCAATTAATAAATAACCTTTGTTCAGTAAATATAATTTCACTGACAACCAATAACTCTAATTAATATATGATAATACCACTTTATAAAATAGTTCTCTTTGATTCATGTGATACTGAAACAAAATTCAGAGAAAAAGGATTGAAATTATAATAAAATTATAATCAATGATCATAAAAATGACATCAATAAACTCAATCATGGAAAAATATACTACCCTCTCACTTAACCCTTCAGTGGTCCACTGATATGATTCCTAAAATGGTTTGACTTCCAGTTCCATGTCTCTTTTGTGTGTCTCTTGTAATCTCGATTGCGCACTTCCAGTTTTCTTTGCACCAAATATCAACCACTAAAGTTAAGGTGCAGTTGGAGTTACAGTGAACATTTGTGAAATGTTTTTGTATTTATATTTTTAATAATTTTTTAATCAATATATTTTTTTAAATATTTGGTTAATAGCATTTATGAACTTTATTTCAAATAATAATGTCCTATTGATATATCTCCAGAAACAGCAGTAGAACTTAAAAGAAATTTTCAACTCTTGAATGTATGCATCGACTCACATGTAGTTATCAAGCATATACAAAAAAAGAAAGTAGCATGAAGATTATCTCTGAAAGACATATTTTTGATTATGTGATGAGGCTTTGGTGGTATAACGGTTAGCATATCAGACTGTTGTACCCAAGTTCGAGGGTTTAGACCAAATCAATGCTATGGATTTTTAGGAACAAAAAATCCTTCTTATATTACATGATCCACAAGCCTAAAATAAACTTCTGAACTAAATTCAAATCACCTCTTTCATGATCTGAGTGATACCTTCTCTCTTCACTAGATGAAAGGAGCTTAGCACAATTTGCGCAGTCAGACGTAAGAGCAGCCTGATGGCACGAGTCTCACCACGTAAAATAAAGCATAAACTGAACTGAACATAATAAAAGCAGCAGCGATGGTGTAACAGTTAGTGTATGGGACTGTTATACCCAAGTTCGCGGGTTTAAACACAATTGAACCCGTGGATTTTTAAGGGCGAAGATATCCTTTGAACGCCTTCCTTCGAAGGGGAAGTAAAGCCAGCTGTCCCATGTTAGTAGATTTATTGCATGTGAAAGATCCTCAAGCCTAAATGAAGCCTCTGAGCTAAATTCATATGCCTGTTTTATCGCCCCATTAATACCTTCTTTCTCCCCTAGTTGGTGAAAGGAGTGTAGCGAAATGCGTGGTCAGACGGAACAGCAGGCCTCATGACCTGAGTCTCGCCACGTAAAATATGGCATCAATTCAATTGAATAAAAATTTACAAAGAGACACATGAATAGTAATTCTGGATCAAGAGAGCTAAGAACAAAAGTAAAATGACACTTGAGTTGAAAACTGAAGGCCCAATGTTAAGATGGCATAAGTACATGCCAGTACAAAGAAAGTCCCAGCAGTTAGGATTGCAAAAAGTGTCATGTCAGAAATATGCTCAACATATACACAATATGTAAGTTTCTGATTGCATTGTTGAGACAGAAAAACATGAAGCAGCAGCCTGAAAGTGAAGGATGGCTGTGCAGATAACGTTAAGAACGTTAAGATAACACGTTAAGAATGAAATAAATGAAACGAGGAGTATATGAATAATAAATATTATTTAATTTTTGTTGTTGCTATTTTCAAATATACTACTTTAATTTATTAAAACTTTTACTTCACCTTTTTTAAAAGACAATAATGATACCTCAATGCTTGTCTTTACTTATACATTCCTCTTTCCAGGTATTCTAGTGACCTGCTTGTTATGAGCGGAGTGTAGCATTCATTTGTTCATAAATTACCCCCACTACTTGCAAAATACGTACGATGCAAACCTTGAAATTCACTGGCTGTTTCACCATGTTCGTGTGCAATTCGTATTTTTTTCTGGTTTTACTTTTTGGCTTGTGCATATTTGAATTTTGAGGATGCCCAGGTTCAATTTAACGCAACTATCAGCAATTATCTCGATGGAACAGACTGCTGTTGGCTGGGTGGTGAAACTAAACCTTGTTCCGATGGAAATGCGGTGCCCTTTCTGTACGACAAGACTCACCACTCAAACTGCCAATTATTCCTTCAGAATATTTTCATGAGAAAAAAACAACACGGGAAGTCATGGAGTGAGATTGTTCAGAGCAGCTGCCATGCTGAAAACTATTTGTTTTATTGCACACCGTGCTGTGCACAATATTGTTTTCGTGAAAATAACGTTGTTCACCTGGCAGTGAACCACTTCCTTCACTTCAGAGTGCCTATAACTGGAGTCCACACAAACTTCTTTAACTGTATGCCACTTCTGAAATGAATAAGCATAAATCCATCATATTTCGTTTACTTCATACATTTCCATACCTACAAGCTTTGCTTCTTGTTAGGTTGGTGACCCTTAGTGGATGAGGTGTCTTAAAACAAGAGAATATCACACTCCACTCATAACCAGAAGATTGCAAGAATCTCACTCTTTCCTTCCGATTCACCAAGATTTATGCCCACTATTCCAAAAAGTGGGTTTAAAATATTATTTCTTTGTCGTTATTTACATTATGAATTAATCGGCATTATCATTGTTTTAAAGAGAACTGTAACCTTGAGGTTACCCAAACCTCGCAGGACAACTGGTGTTACACTCAGGACCAATGCAGGGTTAAATTCCAATGTTAATCTGAAGACGTTTGAAACTTTACTTAGAAGTCTTGTGGTATGAAAATAATAAATTATCAAACAAAATTAGTACATAATATCTCCTTCAATACACACATTTGATAATGTATTAATTTCCAACAGCTATATCCCAAAACCATTTGAAATATATCACAAGCTAAGATGAACTTCTCATCTCAAAACTACTAATGTTATTATCTCCTAAAATACTGACCTTGCCTTCTGATATCTCCTGCATTACAGAAAAGAAATTTACAAATTAGGTGTACACAGAGTAAGGAATGAATTATAATAATGGTTACATAGTAAATATTAACAAATTTTACTCTCTTGAAAATAAATCAATTACAATGTTTGCCTTGGTGAGATGAGACAAGAGCCACAACAATGATTTACGAAAATATTTCCAATAACTTAACAATTACCAGAAAAAAATAAAATATGGGTGAATTATTCACATACATGCCTCAATGACAGAACATTTTCTATTGAATAACTTGTTAACATATTAACACATTGCAGATTTTTCTTGATTGATATCAGTTTTTACCTGCCTGGATTAGTTCTTGTACATCTGAATTTGCTACACTCCCTTATGCCTTGTGTGAACAATAGTGAGAAAGCAATATCATGGAAAGAACAGTCAGATCTTTAAACTTTTTGAAATATTTGAACATCCTATTTGTCTTGTATTATATTAAAGAAATAGAATATTGAAACACTTCATCTTCAGCAGACTCATAATTCATTACGATATCAAAGCTACAGTAAAATGAAAAATAAATTCAGAAAGAAAAAAAATTTAAAAAATAACTATTGAAATCTCTAAGATACAATCTAAAACATATTTCATGGATTCAATATCTACATTCTGCAGAAACAATACTACAAATCACTCAGAAACAAAGGGAGAGTAGTATCAAAACAATACAGCGTACAATGTGTTAATAAGTAAGTTTGTCGTGTCAAAAAGGTCAAGCATTGCTAGGAGCCATGATGATATCCTTAATTGATACTGAAGTTGTGCTCTGCAATTGCTTTACCTTAGCACCAAAAAGAGGCATTCAAGGGAGTTCTTTAACTCCCAGGAATAATATGGGGTACTTATTAAAGAGCAGGACGAGTGGATCTGTTCTGGATAGTCAGGGATGCAGAAAAATTTCATACATCCCAACTGGAACCCCGGCCATCCAACTCAGAGCCAGTCACCCCACCAACCGAGATGCAGTTTGTTTATTATGTGTTTGAAATAGCCCTGAGAATATCAGATTGATCAAGTAAAAAACTGACTTTTTCCCCTTTTTGTACTTGATTTGCCCGTGCTAAGAAACAACTAAAAAATTTTCACAGCCTTATATTCTCTCTTTAATTTTCAAAAATATACTAGTTATACAATTTTGCTATGTCCTGACTTCCTACGTTTTCCCTTATTTATTATTTTTACAACACACCTTGTAGGAGCAGCATGATCACTGCTTTCACTATCTCGATGCTTCTCTGCTCTCTCTGAAGCTTTTTCGGTATTAGCATGGGAAGTTGATGGCGTTGCCGAGCCACGTGGCTTACGACCAGAGCCACTACCACCACCACCACGTCTCCGAGGAGCACGAGTTGCACATCCTGAACAGAACCACTTGCCTCGTGGCACTTTGGCTAAAGCAGGCTGAAGACAATCTGTGTGATAAGCACGTGGACATGCTTCACAGACTACCAGGTTGCGGCCTGCACGTTTTCCACATACAATGCAGTTGCGCTCCCCAGTTGCCTTATTCATGCATTCAAAGCAGTACCTGAGAAACACAATACAAATCATTAGAATAATTGTTTAACATGCCTTTATATAATTTAGGAGTGGCTTTAGAGCTTTATCACCAGGAAACTATTAGGCTCAATAAACAAAACTGCATCTTGTCCCTGTCTCAAACTCTTTTATCACTTAACAAAGCAATATATTTTCAAGAAATAATATAAAGAAATGTTTTTCCTGGATATCTTCCACTATTACAACAACTCACAAAATAATTTACCAGTTCTTGAAGCATTAATATTTTGATCAAGAGGAAACTAGTATAAACTAGCGGTACTACAACAGCACATTCATTCTCAAATTATTTTTAATGGTTAGATAATATTATAATATTAGTTGAACCTATGCAAATATGTTGCTCATTTGAACTCTATTCCATGGCAGAGAAGGGTTACTATACTTAGATATTGCCTCATTGACACAACACATGCTTCTGCAGTTGTTCCCTACCAATAAAAATATTTGCCTTGGATGTGAAAAAAGAAAAGAAAAAATACACTGAACAACCTTTTCAATACCAGAGTCCTCCAAAATGGGTATTTCCATTAAAATCTCGACATCAAATTCTTCCTGCATTACATAACTTTCCCTGGATTCAGTAATTTATGGAGTATATTTACCATACGCTACATACCAAACTCTTTACACATAGAACATTTACACTTTACAGTGTATATGTAGTATATGGGAAAGGAACTACAATTATTTGTAATGATTAACTTAATTTTATAATATTGTAAACTGTATCCTACTAATTCTTCAGTTGTCTCTTAAAAAAGGGTCAACAAAAAAAGTGTGGAAATTCAAATTTGCAATTTTTGGAGGTTTGATATTTTTCAAAGATTTGGAATTAACAATATTTCATGAATATTCAATATATAATGAAAATTGGGCTTGTACCATATTTATCAATGGACATTGCTGTATTTATGCAAAACATTTGAAGAAAACAACTTTCCCCATCCAGTGATTTGAACAGTCATGAGAAGACCATGCTTCTACTGATATAATTAATTGCTAAGCATATGTTAACAAGGAAGAAAAGATATATTTACATAAAAATATTTTGAGAAAGCTTCACAAGAGACCATTTGAAGTATTTATATCCACAAAATGCAATAAATTATAAAAACTCATTCTACGATGTACAAAAAAATTACAAATATTTAATTTAAGTAAATTCAAAAGTTTTAATGAAAATGGCACTGGTGCCTAATAATTTAGTATGTTATACCCTATCCTCACAAAGTTAAGACAAAAAATTGAGCGCCATTTAAAAAAATCTTGTTAATAACGTTTGGTAAATTATCCCAATTTAGATTCTTGGCTGTCCGAGACAATGCATAGGCATAGCTGTGAACATTTTAGCCATTACACTGTGTCCTACTGGGAGGGCACAGTATGATGACTGAAACAATAGGCAAGTATGCCTAGAATGTGGTATTTCCCAGACAGCCAAGTACATATTGTCTCCAGCTGCAGAAGCGTGTACTTTAATTAGTCCTGATTTAACTCAAAATTTCACGAAACTACTATGAATGCAAACATGAATTAAAGGTATAGTTTAGATGTATATATTTCACTAAGAAAGAAATCTTTAGCTTTAATATTGAAGATGTAGGACATGTTAAAAAAAGTTGAATGTTGGTAATATTCGAAATTTCAGAAGTTTTAATGAAAATTGAACTTTTGAAGTTTGTGTAAGGGCACTTGAGCAAAAAGTTTAAAGCCATTTTTCAGAAATTCTTGTTCACATTTTTTTGGGAAACTGACAATTCCACACAAAACTAGTTATTTTGAAGAAATCTCATTTTCAAGAATAAACAAATCTCTAGCCTACAATGTAGGTAGAAGAGAACCAAAAAATTTGAGCTTCTGCAATTATTGAAAATTCAGAGCTTTTAATGAAAAATCAGACCTATACCATAATTTTAAATGCTATTTACACTTTTTGGCACAAAATTTATATTTATACTACTACATATACTATAAAATAGTATATGAGCAAGAAAAATACATTGCAATAAGAATCAATTAAAAAATTTCAAAGAATTAGAATGTCAAGTAAAATTATATTTAATACATATTATATTAACTTAGCACAATATTCTCACTAAAATATATTATACTACAGGCAAAGGCAAATTAAACAAAAAAATAAATGACAAACTTATTTACCAGTCACCATCTGGAATTTGTTCCATCTTTGGTCGGAAGCAGTAGGTATGATAACCCTTGTCGCAACCATCACACAGTAAAAGCTTATCTTCATTATCCCCCGAATGACAAAACTGGCAATTCTGAAACATAAACACACATTTACCATTGCAGTGACAAACATTAAACAGTTTCTCTTTGAAACCATTCTCCATAAAGAAGTAATCACACATTGCCGAGAACTAATTCTAATGAATATATAAAATCAGTTTTAATCTGACATTTTTCATTGAATTAATTTTCGTTTTCCTTTTTGATTTCTAATCATTTCCTGGTAATGTGTGAACTTAACATGAGAATGGATCAATCCAAAAACAATACACATGCAAGATTAAGTACAACAGCAAAACATCGACACGGGCCAGTGCATGAGATCTTACGTCATTTCGCATAAAAAAACTGTGTCAGTTCAAAAATAAGGCACAAAAATGCAGGCATGTGGAGGTCAGGTTACCATAGTTTTGATATTATTTCATTCAAGTGAAATATCCATCACCATCTGTCAATAATTTAAGCAAGTCATTTAAAGTAGAATTAACTGCATTAGCCAAACTGAATTCTTATTTACATAATCACTTGTTCTCTTATTTCTATTCAAATCTTCTCTCTTCAGGCAGAAAGAATCACATATTGTGAAAAAAGTACTGAAGGAAAATAATATTTAAATTTAAAGGTGGTGAAGTCTTGTGCTATTTTGACAATCAATTTTCAGAAACATATAATTTTACTATTGAATGTTAAATTGAATTGAAAATTGAATGTTATCTGATTCAAATATAATAAATTTGCTACTTTCAGTTTCTTACTATTATTAAATGAGATAAATCTCCACAACAATGAAAAAAAGATGTTCAAGATTAGTTTTGAACACAAAACTTTTTGTTGAATTGTACAATATGTAATCATACTCAAAATTGCTCATCTTTTCATCATTTGAGATTTATATATGTTAATAATGGAAATGCTGGGACCAACTCTAAAACAATAAAAGAAGGGATACAAATTCTGAATTTTAAGATACATTATCAAGAGAATATTAAAATTTCATGAGAATAAAATTTCACTTTACACTAATCCAATCATATAAATATGCCCTGAAGTCAAGTGAATATAGAACAAACAGACTTTATTAAATATTAAATATATTTTTATTCTGATAAACACTTTTTTTGTTTGTATTAAGTCAACAGCAAAATAGCAAATTGGATACAAGAATGGGAGTAAGTAAGTATTTATTGTTCACAGGAACATCAACGACCCAGTGGGTCACTGGCCCCAAAGTGTAATGCATGTTATGTTCCGGGAGGTAGCAGTGTTCCTCCAACAGGAACGTGAGATCCAATGCCAACCTACATATTGGCTTGAAGGGAATTTCTCTCACTGGGGTACCACTCCAGCAGGGTCAAGCTGTAAGCTCCCAACATGTGATTTAGAAAAGGTGTGTCAATAATTTTAAAAGAAACACCTTCTTTTTTCCCCTCCAAATTTCATTATTGAACATTCAAGATTTAAAAATGAATCTCTATTTCTCTAAGCAATTAGATAGCTTGTTAATTATTAAATGTATTAATTTCATTTTCAAGAGTACTGCCTCAAACACAGAATTAAATGATTAAGCATTATAACATAATTCATTAAGGCAAATTTCAAAATTTTAACCATCCTAAATACAACTATTATAATTTATAGTGTGTATTTTTCTCACTTAGAACATTTAACTCTCCAATCACATTAAATGTGTTAATTTATGATTGCAAAAAAACAAATGATTGATCTGATGATAAAATCAAGGAGTGTGCTTTGTTGTGTATTTATTGTTTTCTTAAGCTTGATGTTTTTAGAAAATCTTATACTAACAAACTGTACACGAGAAAAGTTGATCGTTTCAATGCGGTATCATATTTATTTATGTCTTTAAATGTATCAATAAATTTAAATTCAGCTCCAAATTCATAAGTAATATTGAGAACAAGTGTTGTAAATTGCATCAGTAAAGCATTTATAACATTTCTGCGAGTGCACAGTGGTTCTCAGATACGTCATATGTTCAGAACACAACAAGAAATGACAAAAAAATTTCTACAGCAAAAAGAACAATGTATGTGTTCTTTTTGAATGTCTAAACACTGAAATGCTTAAATACACAGAAATCCATTACAATACAAAATAATATAGAAATATTTTAAGCAAATATAAATCCTACAGAAGTGCACATTGATACAATAAAAAAATTATAAAACACACTCAACATTTAAACATATAGAGAATAAAAATCTCTGAATATTAATGACTATTTTTTTACAGTCAAAAATTCACAAAAGCACTTCAAAAAATTTACGTATTTCACAAAACTATTTATTTGCTCTACAATTGTGAATCATCAACAGTCTCTATAAAACATCCGAACAATTTTTGAACAATTACCAATGGCCACAGACAAGCTTAAGAAATCGATCCCTTAAAATGTCATTTAAATGTGAGATAAGTAGAGCTCCATGCAACCTTATACTATAATACAGTTTAAGGTTCACAGGATAACAATCACTAAACTTATTTTCATCTCTTCTTTCTCAGATAAATCAAAAAACACTTCAATAATACAAGCTTAATTCCTCCCGTTCCTTCTTGCCTTTTGAAAAGGGTTTTCTAAGCAAAAGAAATATGAAGAAATATTTTAATAATTGTGCAGTCCAATTTTTGATTAACTTATTATTAAAATTCAATTGTGTAAACAGCTCTCTATAATTTACAATTTAATATTATTATCTTGGTCCTCACAATACACCAACATGAATAGTTATTGTGCTGAAACTTTTAATTTGAAATGTATGAAGACATTCATACAAATTACTCTTAAATGATTTGACCAACTTTCTGTACTGAGTCTACTCAAGCAACAATTAAAAAGTAAGGTCAAGCCAGAAATTCACAAGACAAAAACAACCAAAATTATGCTGAGAGGAATTAAGCAGCAAAGTGCTTCCTTATTTTACTATCTACAGAAGGGTAAGAATTTTGATGCATTTCCTTGTTTCCTAATTCCACTAATCAGAAACATTGCAACAAAATTGTCATCTTACAAGCAATAAATGATACAAACTAGGGCTGATATGTGGCCACAATATTAAAATAAACAAGATTAAATATTCTCAGAAAGCGAACGAGGTGCATGGAGCTTAACAAAACAATCCTTTCAGAGTAACCCTTGGACTTGATGTAATGTTGTAAACCAGCCAATATGTAGGAAATACAGGACAGGAAAAGAAAGGAGAAGGAACATGCAGGTAAAGTGTCATCTGAATGCCGCCACTTGCATCAGTGAATATAAGCCCATGCCAGAAGGCGGCATGCAAAAACTGAAGTGTTCATGCCGAGTATTGAAAAACATTCAAGCTGTAGAGGTGTGTAGGCACCATAAGCAAATTGGGCATGCACAATTATATTATTATTCAAACATTTCATTACAATCATTATAGGCATGAAAATAAATTATTAACATTGCATCTCTTCTGAAATTCTATAGTAAATCTGTCTTTGAATCAATTGACATTATTAAATTTTTTGTGTTCATAATCTTACTATGTTTTTAAATACTGGATTAAGTTACAGAAGATATATATTTTCATATATTCATATTTACTGATCTAGTACAATCTTGTATCAAAATATTAGATCCTTTCCAACATTCAGTACATATAGTATTGTTTTAAATGCAATTGTAAACTAGTGGCAGGAACCACTGTTTGAATTTTTTTTAAATTATTCTAAAAATATTAATGAGAAAACAAGTAATAGTTTTCGTGATCTGTTACTATTTTTACCTTTCTTTCTGAAAATATTCATATTTATTAACACACATTTTTTAAAGTTTTTATTTTTCTTTTTTAACAAATATGCTTCTTTGTATCCTTGAATAGAAATAATAATTATTTTTCATATCTTTTAAAAATTATAAAAATACAGTTGTAAATGTAATTATTTAAAACATAGCACAAGCAAACACTCATGCTTGCACTTCACAAGCATGTTAGAAAAGCTGCCAAATTCACGAGCGTGTTAGAACAGTGTACATCAATGTGCTTTGAGATAACAGTTATTGCATGCCCAGTTTGATCTACATATTCTGAGTTGTATTGTGATAGTTTTAATATATAAAAAATTATTTATTGAGAATGTAATGTGTGCAATAAAATGTATTGTAAATGTAAAAAGGGCAACTAAAACTATTAACATTTATAAGGAATCAATGTAATATTGGCCGTCCTCATTATATCATTGAATCATTTCATGAACTTAGTCTATATTTCAAATATAGTGCAAATATAGTGTTAAAAATATGAACTTTTATTAGCAGATAGTTCTGATGTGAAAGAGCTGTATAAGCAGATGAATGACAATAATCGTCTATTAAAAATGAATGTGCATGTTCTCCTTAGAAATGTTTACAAAATGATCTGAAAGATGCAGCACAGTTTCTCAAATTCATGTAAATTCGTACCTTCAAAATGAACATACGAGGTAATGAAATTCTGTCCAAACATCTTCAGATAATTTTTTTTTAGCAAACCATCTCATGAAGACTAACTTTCTGGATACAAGAAAAAATATTTATGTATTAAACAAAATTTAAAACGTCAACTCAAAATTTCAAAGGACATTTTCAAAGGACACTTATGTCATAAACCTAACTGAAGAATATATAATAAACAATGAAGAATATATCAATAAATACTTTCAAAAAATAGGGGGAAAGTATGATTTCAATATTCAAATATGATTCACGATTAAATTATATATTTAATTTAAAGAAAGGATTAGGAAAATGAAAAATATTCATTTCTTCCTTTCACAGGACAACATTATCGAAGGAATTGTGTCAACATTGAAACAACATGCATAGCTAAGTTCTGTAGAAACCTTTCACATGACAATTTCCATATCAATCAAATCAGATCACGAATCAAATGAAGCAACCCACGCATGTTGGCAAATTGCCAGTATTTGGGAAAGTGGTTTAGAAATGTTAGTAGTGTACCCGTTCACCTAATCAGCAGCATTAGAACTTAGGCTGAAAATAATTAATGTATTAATAATCAAAATTAATAAATCATTTACATAATTCTAAACAGAAGAGAAAAGAACAAAGTTAACAAAGTTTACTAGGGTCTGATGGAATCCTGGAAAATTAGGTTAGATTTACTCCATAAAACAAGCTTATTGTTTAATAAACTTGAAAAGAACTGTTTAATAAACTTAGTTTGTTTTACAGAGATTAGAATATTATGACAAAGTTCATGCCATTATGACACTATTATAATGTTTGATACTAAAAAGCTGAGACATTTCTCATTTCAGACTTAATTACTAGTTTATTGCCTGTAACAATGTCGTGAGCTCTTTCATACTAATAATAATTCATATTAATAATGAAGACCAATTTTAGGAATCAATGAGAAAAACTTTAATCAATTATCATCAATTTGATTCATCAAATTTCTTTCAAACTTAATCCATTGTCATTAAAAAGTTCTAGTAGAAAATTTGATAGCTGAACAATTCCTAAAACTTATTATATATGTATAAATGTCACATGTTATTTAATATTATATATAATTGTGCTTGTATGTGTGTGTATATTATATATATATATATATATATATATATATATATATATATATATATATATATATATATATATATATATATATATATATATAAAATTTAACAACAATTATTTGTTTAAATTAAACAAATAAAATATGAAGATACTACATTCATCTCCACCCATTCATATAAAATATATTATTCTAGGCTACACATTCACACTTCTTCACACACATTCTCAACATACATTGTTACAGTCAAATATAGTATTTAAGTGCAAAACAATTTAAGTTATTCTCTTCCGCAAATATTTTGATGGCAAGCTTGCTTCTCAGTGCCATATTGGAAGGCTGAATATCATGGAGAAAACCAGTTTTAAACTATATAAATGTAAGACTAATTTAATTAAATAACAAATTAACAAAATATCTGTATTGTATTTGTGCAACAACAGAAAATTCCAAACAGGTTTTTGTCATTATCACTGACACTGACTATAAATTATATCCACCATGATATTACAGTTCTAATGGAGGGGAAGAAGTTAGTTTAAATTAATAACAAAGAACAAGAGGGTCAAAGTAGAACAGAGCTAATGTGTGTGATATGACTAGACAGATACAGGCATCATCCAAGATTTTTGATCTTGCACTGATGGTGAAGGTAACAAATTTTTTGTACAAGTATTTTATTAATCAAAATTTTGAAGTAATGACAACTGACATCAATCTAAATGTTTAACTACTAATAAAGTCCTCTACAGCATCAAGCAATTTATTTATTTCCTATGTTCTAGTTGTTTTTGTTTTTTTTTTACTTTTGACGGAATAGTAAGTTCAGAACTTAAAAATCTTCTGGATATTGTGAATGATATAAAATGTTTGCTGAATTAATAAATCGTTTTAATTATATTCTCTAATCAAAATTTGCATAATATATTCTAATGAAAAACAAATTATCACAATCAACTTTATTGTACAATGTCCTCTGATGCCACTTTGCATCAGTCTCTTGGACAAGAACATGTATCAATTCTGAAATGGACACCTGCCAAACAAGGGAATAAAATAACTTTCACATCAACAGGATGATAGTTGGTTCACTCATGTGAGCAATTATTTTGACACTTATTAATTCCAAACTACACTGGAGGTGTGGTAAGAGAATAACATGAAGAAATGACTGGCATTCATTTCTCGAACATTAGTTAACTTGTGTTGGAGCTGTGGTTCTTCCTATTATTTATGACATTCTGGCAATTAGAGAACAATTGTATGAAAACAATTTATTTATATGATATGATAATTCAAGAAAAGTACACATCAAAACTTGGATTGAAAGAAATATTACTAATATAGATTATTTTTAAACAAAAGATGGTATATTATGAATTTAATAGAAACAGTGATGAAAATCAACAGCACAAGCCCTTTGATAAATGGTCATTGTCCTGAGCTGTCCATTTACCTGTCTTCATGCTGACTTTGAATTTCTCTAAGAACTCAATTTAATATTTTCACATGCTTTTTCCATGTTATTTGTATCAAGTGTTGAAATATTATTTTCAGTGACGACTGGAACAAACTAAACCATACGTGAAAATGCTCCATAACCATCAACAGCATTAACTGACACTTCTGAAGCATCTGTGTTGAGACACCGAGTCATTCTGAGACACTGAGCTCTTAGAAGAATTTTGGAGTGTAAAATGGTTTTCATGGAAGTTTTAACGTGTCAAAATCATTGTCCACAAGCCTGAACGGAGTATATGAACAAACACTTTTGATATCAGCAATGATCAACTGCTGATCCTTTTTAATTTATTTTGAAAAGATTTGAGATCTAAATGATCTTGAAACATCACAAGAAAAAATTTAAACTAATAAATGGACTCGATATTTTAAATTAACAAAGAATGGGCTATGAATTTTGAATATACTTATATTTAAAGACTTTTTAAATATAATTCAATTTCAACATCTTTTATGAATGCCTTTTCCTCAAGATCTAATACACAATTTTCATTTCTTGAATTCCCTTTATATAGACAGTACTTATGAATTAAGTGTTCAATTTAAATATTAAATAAGACATAAAATACTACTACATAAAATCTCAAGTACAGCACCAATTTGGTATAGCAGGTTCCAAAAATCTTGTCCATCTATACCACACACATTACATAGTGAACTAAGAGAAAGAGAAGGAGAAAGATCACATGAAAAACTAAATAAAATAAAATACAAACAAACGAAAAAGCAGCGGTGTCCGAGCCGTGCGGCAACATCGGCCGCTAAGCGGCGCATCACCAGAGCGATACCCACACTAGAAGCGGCAGAGGAGTTTTGGTTGTGTTGTTGTTGTTGTTTGCCCCCGGATCGGCTGGTGCGGTTCCGCCGAGCACCGTGATGCAAACTCACTGCTTTCATGATGCTCTTATCCCAGGCTACAGATGCCTCCAGAGAGTAGAGTGCCATGGCAAGCTGGGCAGATGTTCTGGCTCGCGTCACTGCATCCCGCCACACCACAAGCCCCTTGGGCAGATCTGCTTCAGGACCAAGGTTTCCAATGCAGGGCATGCTGCTTCCACTGCCACCAGTAGAAGTAGCACCAGCTGAGGAACCAGATGCAGATGATCCACATCCTGAGTTGCCTCCTGAACTGCCATCTCCACTTCCAGAGCCACTTGTGGAAGCATTTAGACCCGGAAGAGTTACATCTCCAGTGCTGAAAATAATCACACACACTTCATGCATTGAGAGTTATAAAATAGTGAGCATAAAACCACAAAAAATGTGTTATTTGTGTTAGGACCAACAAAGGTATCAACAAATTCTGAGAAATAACACAGAAAGTAAGTAATGCATTTTCATATACATATATTTGATTTACAAATAATACAAAATTGAATACGACCTACGAACACAATGATTCAACATACACACGTTCCTTAATATAAAGAGTTCCTGATATTTTTATCGAGTCAATTGTTGCAATGATGCAAGAAAAACATTTTGTACAAATTTTACCACCAAAGTACAAGTTCCTAAAAAACATACACTAAATATACATATATTTATGAGCTCCCTCAATTCTAAACAATGGTATTAATTAAATGTGATGTATGAATCAGAAGGAACACTGAAGCAGCAATTCAAAATATAACAAATACTTCCATTTAAACAGAAAAGTTTATTTCTTGGAGCTCCTCAAACTATAAAATATTTTTTATATCATTTCTGAAACGTGATACAATGAACATAGGTGGAATTGATGTCCATAATAAGTTGATCACGGAATTCCTGAGATAAAGTCACAGCCAAAGAACATATATCAGATTCTGTAACACTTTACAATGTATATATTAGAAAGTACCTGATTCCAAGAGGTGGCCGCAGATATCTCCGCTCAATAGCTGCCTCCAAAGATAGAAGTCGTTCCTTGGCTAATGCAACAGGGTCTTTTCTTGCGTCATTAGGGCCATCCAAAGGCACACAGGCTGGTCTGAAAGAGACCCCCTCCTCTGTTGTGGCTCGTTGTGGCACCTTCCAACCCTAGTAGATAACATCATAAGTTAACAACAATCCCCCATGATACCCCTTGTAGCTAATGTATCCAAATTGAAACTGTTTTTCTGCTGCATTAAACAAACAATAATAGTCCATTCTATTTCACACAATTATCACAAATAGCACAAGAACTAGGTTATGATATTATGTTGAGCTTTAGAAATATTATATTATTTGGATTACTATTTCTAGATTCTCTTTACCTTAACAAATTCAACTTTTCCTAGCAAAGGAGACAAAATTACAGAAAGAAATTGTATTTAAAACAATTCTCAGAAAATTCTTATCTCAAATAATGCTCTAGAGCAGACATGTACAAGGGTATTTACCTTAACCTGCATGCTGGCATTGGCAACTTTATCTTCCAGGGCTTCAACCTGCTCCAGTAGTTGCAGGTCTACCCGGAGAGCTACATGAGGGCTCCAATCTGATGGTTTGTCTTGAAGAGGAGCACCTCCTGGAAGCGCTGAGACCTTACTGTCAGCTTCTGTTATGGCTAAATCTACAGCACCCGGGCCTGCTGAACTTGTGCTTGCCATTCCACTAAGACTGCCACGATGTTCACGCTCTCCACGTCCCTCTCCTCCACAGCCAGGTAATACTGTCTGCTGGAATATAGTACAGAAAAATCAACTCATTTTCCGAATTCTCAAGGTGATTCTGGAAGAGAGACTTCAGTCTGTAGATGCCAAATCAAAGAATTTGTATATTTACACATATGTGAATGAGTATATTTACACATATTTAAAAGGTTCTCACATAAAAATGTTTGATGTACCTATAGCAATATTTTCTTCCCTTTTCCTTAACCCAACAATAAAGCTTGAAGCAAAACCTTTTAACCGCTGGCAACATATACATTTCTCAATAGAGAAACAAATTTTCACATGAAAATCTTGACATTTTTTCAAGATCCATTTATCAATCAGTATCTTGTTGAAATCTTAATTTGTAATTTGTCTTGTGATAATGTACGTTTGTATGATAGAAATTTAAAAAGGATAAAAAGAACATTCCAAAACCATTTAAAAAGATTAACACAAAATGTCATCTCAATATTTCAACTTTAATTGAATATTCTTTATTAAATTTTTTACCTAAAAAAAGGGAAAAAGAAAGTAATACTGAAAACGAAGTCAAAAAGACATCCACAAAAATGTTTAGAAAACAGAAATAAACTTTATAATTGATAAACTAGTTCCACCAACTGTATGATAATGCAGTCGAAAACTTGTAGTAACAGTAGATAGAAATGGTGGAGATACAATACAATAAATTTTAATTTTGGAAAATATTTCATAGTTTTCACTTTGAAAATTTATAAAATTACACATTTAACATAGTTAACAGGAAATTCATATAATAACAATTAAGCAGCCATAATACAAGTTGCATATGTTTTGTGAACAAAAACTGTGGCATGTCAAAAGAGTATTTGTCAGTGCAATTCAGACAATACAACAATTATATCATGATGAAAATGCAGATCATATAACATATCACAGTAATTACAAATGACAGAAAATGAAATAAAGCTAAAATGTGAATGTTTTTTTTATTGTTATTTAGTTCAACATCTGTTGTGTTATATATCCAGAAAGATTTCTGAAATCTTGAGCTATTAATTTACACTCACAAATTCACAATACTCATAAGAAAAATGAGTTGTGAAAGTAATCTCTTGTAACCCACTCAAGAAACAAAAAGAATGAGGAATATTTTCAGTCACAGATAACAAAGCATTTTGCACCTATTAAAACTCAGAAAATGTTGCCCCAGAAACACAGATGAATCCTACTTGAGCTGTACGTAAGAATGCAGAAAACAAGGATAATGAGCTATAGGAATAGATAACCATGACTTTTCTTTTCCCCAATTTCTATATTGAGTTATCACCCTTGTGCTCATAGAGAGTAATCACAAAGAACAATAAGAAATGACAGAGATGCTCAAGTTCCTAATCCCCCCTCTCACCAATACAATGATGAAATAGTTCTTCGGTTCTAAGGATTCATCTGCTCAATTATTGATAATGTGATAAAACACACAAGAAAGACAGGAACATTTTACTTACATTTGAAATGAAAATTTTCTCAGCCTGCATACAGTGATGAGAGGATTGAAATAGATGTGAGAGTTGTGTGAAAATCATAACGCAGCGAGCAGCCACACACACACAGCAGCAAGACAGAACATGAAACAAGGCATTATGTAGATACACATAGCTACACAAGCACTCTACAACTATTGTCAGGTCATAAAAAAATCACCGATTTTTTAATTATCCTAGTCTGGTAGTAAATACAACTCGTGTGCATGTGTAATGTTTTTGGCCATGACAATAATGCGTAAGTACATGAAGAAATCCATCACCCAATTAGTGTGAGACAACAATGAAACATGAATTAACCTGAGTCTCGGTAATACATTTGTTTCACAGACAAAAGCTCAAAAAGAAGGAAAACAAAGGCAAAATAAAATGCAAAAATGAGGAATTCACTACATTAAATTCACTCTGAAATCAGTGAACACTAGTAGTTGTATTAATCAGTGGAACCAGAAAAAAATTTTTCTAGTCTATAACAATTAAATTAGTAAAAAAGAAAGAAAAAGAAAAAAATAGAAGCCGCTATATTAATTCGAGATAAAATGTCTTTATTTCAAATTTAAGTAATATTCAATACTTCTACAAGCACAGACATCCTATTTCAAACATCCAATTTTTGCGGTACAAAGAATTCCTCTCAGTTTCACTTCAAACTGACAATGAGCATTTTCAGTGTCTATAAAGTGTATGCAACAGGAATAGTGAAATAACAATATTGCAGAACCAGCAAATTTATATTATGACACATCTTTAAAAATTTACATCTGCATATGTCTACTTTCTCACTCTGATCTATACATATTCACAAAAATACAATAGAAATTACAGTAAAATTCAATTTATATTGAATTTTTTTTTAGGAAACTAAAGGGCAAAAGATGTATCCAAGAAGAACACCTAAATGAAAATGAGGAAAACTTAGACGCAAAGTAAAAACTCAATGCTTTGACAATACTATTGTGAAAGAATTATATAATAGGATATAATACAACTTCATAATAGTCTCAAGAAACACTTCTGATATTATGTGAATATTTTTATAACTTTAGATTAAGTCTGTAATCACAAGGTTACTTTTCTCTGCACGTACAACACAGGATTTCCTCCTCAAAATGTGACAACTTTCTCATTAGTTCCTTGACAACATCAAGTTGAATTACAAAATATTTAAAAGAGATTCTAGAGTTTCGTTGAAAGCAATAGAATTGTTTGCCGGTTTACCATCACTATCACCACACTCTTGTCCAGGGAACACTTTGGCTAACTCGTGTTCAAGGTGAGTTGGACATGCACATACCAACAAAACAACCTGAACACTGATTAGTCACTTACATTCTTATGCTGGTTGTTGCACGGTCTTAACTATTATTATGAACGCATAAACATGAAAAAACACATAAATGTGAGATGCTTATCTGATATAATTTAAGATGGGAAGAATAGAAATTTAGCTAGGTCTTAAAAACAAAAATGGATAAATGTGAAATACATAAGGCAAAACTTTAATGGATTTTCACAGAGTATATGTTAATTTCATTTCACATTTCAGAAATGTTTCAATTAAATACTAATTATTGCACAGTTAGGGCATTTTTTGCACAAGGACTTTGAATACACTTTTTTTTTTAATAAAAATAATAAAACTTTTTTAAACATGTTTTTCCAATAGGAAAAAAATTATAAATAATATAAAACATTTTAATGAGATTGGCTTAAATCAGTCTTTTTTAGTAACTGAAACATACAAGCAAAACACTTCAACTACAGTTCAATAATTTTTGGACTGATTGTTTACATGGGTAAATAATGGAATTAATTTAAATGTAACGTCCATTTAAATGAATTGAACACAAAATTAAGTTCATTATGCTAGCGTTCAGAACTCTTGCAAATTCAGTCAGCCTTCATACTGCTCGTTGTGTATATTTCGCGAATGTCCATTCCCGCCTGAGATATGGCATAATATTCTGGGGAAATACATCTTTTAGCTCCCAGACTTTTAGATTACAAAAACGAATTGTACGAATAATAACCAAATCCCACCCACATGATTCATGTAAGTCTCTCTTCATTAATCTAGGAATTTTACCATTACCTGTTTATTTACGAATCAGTGGTTTTTGTCAAAAATGACTTGCTTAAGGGCGGGAATATATTTTCAAAAAATGCCGAAGTCTATTACTATAACGCTCGATGTAGAAATCATATTCATCAGGTGACAGTATCAACAGCCCATTACAAAAAATTCACATAGAATACATGCACATTATTTTACAACACTTTGCCAGATGACCTTAAACGATTAAATTCGATACAAAAGTTTAAATCCCAAGTGAAATCGTTTTTGAGGCATTACTGTATCTATACAATTAGAGACTATACTGAGCATCACAAGAAAAGTAACATTAACTTTAACAATTATACAGAATGCATTATTTAATATTTGAACTGTATAAATGTGTATAAACAACCTGTAACAACTATTGTATTGCAGCCTCCGGGTCAACGACCCCCATCTTGATCAGGTTTTTCGTCCAGTTTCCTTGATCCATTGAGCAAATGCTGAGATAGCCCCTTGTTTAGCTTCTGGACATAAATGTAACTTCATTTTCTGTGCACGTCTTCTAGAATTCAGTGGGAAATACAATTATTCAAATTATCGTTTCCATGTTGTCGTGGCAGGAAGTATTATTCTGAAGGACAACATGGATAAGAGCCAAAATTTATTGCCTTTTTATCCTTGAAAATAGATTTTATTACTTGGGAGCTTTTTTTCTTTCTTTTTTCTTTTTTTCCCTTTTTTTTCTTCTTTTTTTCCCACTCCAATTTTAAGTAGTATATGACTTAGTGAAGGGATCACAGAATTTTGAAAATGTGCACACAATTCACTTTTCCCCATAGCACGTCATACGCAGTTTTTAACTGCTTTTTTGACGTAAAATAAAATAAATAAAAATAAATAAATTTCAGAATGAACAACCTAGATTGGTCACAGTAATCACACTGTAAGTATTTGTTAATTTTTTTTTTTTTTTAAAGAAGACTAAACAAAATTATCATTTGCATTTTACTACATCTCCTACAGGTCCTAAAATAAGAGGTATGCAAGCCTACCACCACAAAGGCCTTAATAAATCAGATTCTGTAAAACTAACTGAAAACTTAAATTTCAAATGGCTTTTGGTATTAAAAAAAAATGAGGACTGAAAAGAAGGCTTTCCTCTTCAAAGATACAGCTATTACATCAAAAGAGACAAATAAATTTGTTTTCTTACATTTTCAGTTTATACGGTCCAAAAAAGGATATATGTGTGATTGTGGGTTGCACAGGTAGCCACTATTCAGTAAGGCATAATAGAGTCACTGCCACATTGTCACTGAAATTCAACCTGCATCAGCTAATTTACAAAAACCCTGGTATTTAACTTTTTGCAATTTTCAAAAATGAAGAAGGTTTATAGAAATGGAGCCTGCACAGTTTTCATGAGTGTACTTTGCTCTCTATTGAAGGAAAATGAGAGGGGGGAAGCGTTTTTTATTTGTTTATGAAATTTTTGAGAAATATATATATTTTTTAAATATTACCTATATTTCATGCAAAATTACACAAAACGTCTCTTGTTTGCAAAAAACTGGGCATGATTTTAATTAAAGAGCTGTCTTTGAAGAATAGACTTCATTAAGGAAAAAAATAATCTTCATTATTAAAGTTTCAGGAGGATGATGGAAAAACTTTCAACTCCTACAATTTTCAAAAATTTAGAGATTTCAACGAAAATGAGACTTCTGCCATTTCTTTTAATGTCCTATGCTCTATCCTATGAAAACTTTCATCATAAACTTTTAAACAATTTTTGAGAAAATTTGGAAAATGTTGAAGTTTCGTGTAAAAAAATCAAATAATAATAACAATACTAATACTAATAATTTTTTTTTTTTAAATCCCAAAATCAAATATCCATTTCAAACTTGCCCCTTGCATTGCCCACAGACAGACAAACAGACAAGTCACTTTGCTGTCAACCAATTTTTTGCTTTCAAGGTCCCACAAAACATTGATTCTTACTACATAACATGTTAAAAGAAGTAATCTACTGATATAGGTACAAGATTTATCCACTTGATTGATTTCAGGATCTCAAAATATGAGATTTTCTGATAAAAAATCCCCACTTTCTGGTGCAGCATTACAATACTTTCTCTTAAGTACAAAGAATTCTGAGAAAATAAAGGAAGAAAAAGGGAGAAAGAAAACAGAAAGTGAGAGAGAGAGAGAGAGAGAGAAAGAGAGAGAAAAAGAGAAAGAAAAAGAGAAAGAAAAAGAGAAAAGAGAAAAAGAGAAAGAAAAAGAGAAAGAAAGAAAAGAGAGAAAGAGGAAGAAAGACAGAAGAGAGAAAGAAAGAAAAAAAGAAAGAAAGAAAAAGAGAGAAAGGAAGAAAAAGAGAGAGAAAGAAAAAGAGAGAAAGGAAGAAAAAAAAAGAAAAAAAAGAGAGAAAGGGAAAAAAGAGAAAAAAGGAGAGAAGGGAAAGAGAAAAAAAGAGAAAGAAAAAGAGGGTGAAAAAGAAAGAAAAAAAGACCTCCATCAGGGACCCCTGAAAAAATCTGGTCACTGATTTTCTGAAGTATTACATAACTTTCTCTATATTGTGTATACAAGAAAGTTAGAAGTCAATGCCAAAAACAGAAAATTTGAAAGAAGCATGTAAATAAAGAAGTCTAGAATTTAAATTTTTTTCTTATTTTTCATACTATAACACCCAAAATTTTATGTACATATAAATGCTGTGTTGAAAACCAAGTAAGTTGTTTGATGTCCCAACAGAGAAATCCTGTATAAGGAGGGAGTCAACCCAGAATCCTTTTCCACATCAAAAATATCATCTAAGAGTACTAATAAGGGTATTTTGCAAAAACAGTGAACAGTAAAAAGAGAAAGAAAAATAATTATTGCAGTCACCTAAATATAAGATGAGAGCTTTTCCTACATGACCACTCAAAATCATTGAGGTTGTCTTGCATTCACAGATTACGTCTAGTCATTTGGGGTCCACGTTGTTACATTGTCTTTTCATGACACAAACATTGAACACTGATGTAACAATGGATCATATGAATAAAAAGTACTAGCTTTTACTCGTAGTACCATTTACTTACAGTAAATGCTTACTCTCATAGTACAAACTTATTTTTCAAGCATATTCTTAAAACGACATGAATAAAACCGAGGTTTTCCTATATTATTTAAGTTAATACTGTGATTTTTTTTTAAGCACAGTGAAGAGTGCACTTAAGATGAGTATGCACTGTTTTCCCCAACATTTTCCAAGAATTTTATTTATTTTTTTAGCATTTTCTTTCTGGTAAAATTATAAGGTTATTCATGCTAAACTAAGTAAATGCTTTGGCTTATTAAAACGTATTTACTTCAGACTTCAAGTAAATACTACATTTTTATCCATCCATTAAGCTATAAAGGTGATAAAAACAATGTCCATTTAAAATACCTACAATATTCACAGATGTATTTTTGGCATCCACTGTGGCAATTCATGTCAATTTTGAAGCAGGCAAGTAAAGATAAAATCAAAAATGAATGTCAGTATGTGAAACGGAACAAGAAAGTTAATAAAAGTCATTAACGATAATATTTTACGAGGTGCTGATCCACAAGGCCACACTCTCGGTTGATGCCCGATATAAGTGCAAATTTTTTTTACACTACAGTTTGAAATGAAAAAATTCAAATTGGTTGAATTCTACATCCAACCACAGGAACAAAATGATTGCAAAAAATTCCTAAACATTGTAAAGTTTGCCACTCTCTCCTTCACAATGGGTGTACATGTACCAGTGGTGTATCCAGGGGACATAAACAACGGCCCTTCACTCAGTAAAATTTTTTCAATTTTACTCAATTTATTCAAAATAATTACTCTTCTTAGATCTCATCACATACAAAGCAGAAGTCTTATTTTGAATATACATTTACACTTTTTAATTTCACACAAACAATAAAAAAAAAAAATTCAAAAATATTAATGGGTCTCAACTGAAACATATTCAAAGAGTTCAGTTTACAACTTGATCAAGCAAACAATAAACAATGTGAACTTTAAATTAATAGGGGGAGATCACAAACAAAGAGTACCAGGAAGAAAATCTGGTGACTGAGATGGGAATGTTCTTGCGTAGTGGGAGACAAAAGAAAGAAAACGAATTCAATGTGCAAAACATTCAGGAGGGGCAAGTCTTTGAACTAGAAAGAAAGAAACAAACAATACTGCACATGAAGATTAAAATGGTATTGACAAAAACAATTTTAAGGAACAAGAAAATAGTAAAAGCTCATGCAAAAAACAAAACAACACACAAACACACCCTTCTCATCAACAAGATAAGAGACTGCAACTCTTGTAAATAGACTGTTTGCCATTTTATATTGACTGAATAGTAAGAATTAGTTAAAAAGTTTCTCAGGAGGCCACTTCAAAATTAGGGGGTTGCCTTATGTTTGGGTAAATATGTTACGTAGAGGCAGAAGAAATACATTATTCAAAAATGTAGGTGTTTTTTGAACTGAACACTTTATCAATATTAAATTATTATTGAGAAGTCATATTTTTGTTAAATTTCTGGCAAAAACGTTTTTGGAGTACTTTACTTCTAGGTATTTAATATACCAAAAAAAATTATTTATTAATTAAAAAAAATCAAAACAAATAATACATATGAAAATTTACATATGAAAAAGGAGTTTAAATTATAAATCTTAACTAATTACTAATCGTTCACTCTTTTTATTTCTAATGTTTGCAAATGTCCCTAACTCAAACATTTTAGTTATAAAATGCATCATTTGTACTATTACCTGCATTGCATGAACACAAATATGCACACAAACTCATATGGGCATGTGCACACACAGACACAATTGGAGTAAAAGTGAAGCCACATACAGAAGCATATATGTACACTCACTACACACCTATGTACACATTCTTGTTATTCAATTGCAGGGATAGGTTTATCTTAGGGATATTATATATGCAAAGGTTTATCTTAGCTCATAGGACATATTGAAGTAATTCATTAATTGTAAAAATATTCTCAAGTATTAGTTTTAAGTTGTTGTTGTTCTTCTTCTTCTTGAAGTGGCCCAGGATTTGACAATCAAAGGTAAAATTCAGTATTATCAACCAGCCTGATTGAATCAACTGAATTATTCATTATTTGTTGTCATACAAAGCTTTCAACTTAAGGTTTGGTTTATATTTCTTTTCATGTTTCTACTTCTAATTAATATGTTCACTGTAAGTTGTAATTTATGTAAAAAAAAAAAATTTAAAAAATTTAAAAAAAAATTTTTCAACTTTCTCAAAATACTGGAATATTTATAAAAAATATCTTCATTAAGGCAATCTAGAAGCATGAACAGAAATGAATTTAAAAAACTAATCAAATACATTCGCTCTTAAATCTTGACTCATTCATATTATTAATGAAATCCTATACAACAATTACATCATATTTTACTTCCTAAAACTTATAAAGAGAAAAGAGATAAGAAGACATCTCTAACAAATCATCAAAATATTATCAATAAAACTTCTTACTAATTTTTGTCAAATTTCATCCATGTGCACCTACACTACAAACATAAAAAAAGCACAAACACAATAGAATGAAAATAAAACATATATACCTTGCCACATGATTCAAGAGCATGGTCCAGGAATCGACCCACTATCCTCTTAAGTTCTCTTTCACGGACACCACGGGAATGAAGACTTTCCAAAATAGTCTGTAGCTGGTCACGATCTGTTATTCGCCACCAACCCCGGCGAAGTTCTGCAGTTTCAAAAATATTACTAGTTTTATCAATCTTTTAAAAAACCTTTGTTAGTCACTATTGCAGGATACACACAATTACAATTGCTCACCAAGAGGCACAGGTTGTCGCTCTCCTGGTTCTGGAAGACCTCCAGAACGTTTCAACTGCTCCAGTTGCACCATTTCCTCAGCAGTAAGGATAAGTGGGGCAGGTGAATCGCATTGGCTAGGTGATGGTGATGACAATCGTGATGGTGGGGGGAATACAGGTATTCGCAGCTCTGCTCCACTTGCACCAGCACTGAATGGAGATGCACTATAAGAAAATACGTATTGCACTGAATGAAAAAACAAACAAACAATATTTGAAAATGAGATTACAAATTGGCAAAGTGAAGTACTAATACTTTTTGAGAATGAAAAATAAACAACATTCAATTTACAATTAAAAAAATTTATTGAAAAAATCATTATTTGATAGTATGACTTCCAATGTAGAAATCACACTTTTGGTTGGGTAGGAGAACGTTTGGAAACATCCAATGGAGATTACAATTTAATATTTGAATTGTTTCATTTTATTTCTGATCTTATCCATTAAAACAATCTTTAAAAAAATAATTATTAAATCCATTTTGAAAAATTTGATGAAAAATTTGATGAAAAATTATGAAAAACCTGTTATTACTCTATGTAATTATTATATATTCCTCTTAACTAATGAATATTAAGCTTCATCTGTAAATTTATGTTGGGAGTAACTTAAGTCTTGTAATAGATATAAGGTAGTTGGTATTTTAAAGAACTGACTTTCTTCAATATAAAAATGAGTGAAATTTCACTTAAAAAACAAAACAAAAAACTGTTGACATCACTATTTTGTTATATTGATTTCTTGGTGTACTGTACATAATAGGTTGAAAAATCAGCAAGAAACTTTTGTAAAAAGATCTTAGTGTAGATAAATAATGAAAAGTAAATGCTTTTTGATTAAAAAGTTTTCAGTAATATGCAGTAATATGTCAAATAATCATCTTACATTAATATTTATCACATTACAACAATATTTGTACAGTTATTGTAATAGAAAGATCAATTGTTTGAAGTTATTTTCAACTACAACTTATGAAATATGCTACATATAAGAGTGACCACCATAGGTCCCTCTTAGAATATTAAAAACTAGTGAATGAATCTTGCAGTAATATGGATACAATTGCATGTATCTATGCAATATTATAGTATGTGAATTATACATGGTATATAAATCAAACACACATTTTTTAAAGGTATAAATGTCAAACATAAATAAACTTAGAAATATACTATAAAAAGAACAGAAATGAATAAGAAAATATCCTAGTATAATTTTACCTTGGAGTAACTGACCCATTTGAAAGAGATGATCCATCACAAGCATCTCGAGGTAGTATGCTAAACCAGTTGCGCTCACCACCTCCAGCACCTGCCCCTAACAAGAAACAACTTGCTGAACTACTAGCTGCTCCACCGTTTAAGTCCTTGCCATTGTTGAAAACTCCCAGAGTATACAAATGGTTTAATGCATTAAATTTATCCCCATTGGGGACAATAACAGGATTAGACGAGTCACCACTTGCACCATTAGCAGCAGCCGTATTGGCTTTCTCCATACACTCGCCTAATCGTTCAAACTGAACTGGTCGATTGGCTAGAAGAGATACTGGATCATCACATGATTTATCCTCAGTTTTACATCCACTCAATTCTGCTTCAAATAAGTCACTTTTTATTTCCACTTTCATTACACTGAGATCACTACTTGTATCTTGAAGTTTTTCGAGTTTTATCTTCTTAGATGAAGGTTCATCTATATCTGACTTTTCTTCATCTTTTGCCTTGGCATCATCAGAATCCACCCCATTCATTTCTTCAATGGCTGGAGTCCTTTCTATGTCACCATTTTCTAGTAACTGAGATTTAACTTTTGCTTTTTGATCTGACTCATTGACTTTACAATCCTTCTTTGGAGAATCTTCAGTTTCTCCATTCATATCTATTTGTTCTAACCTCTTTGGTTTCTCCTGTAGGCACACACATTTTCATAAATATTAGAATATACATATACGTACATAACAATAAAATTCAAGCAGTAAAAATATAGGATTTAAATATAATACATGATATTATTAGAGTATTTATTCTCTACATTCTCATACTGAGCTGGACAGTAGTGATACATGCAGAGACGCTATGAAATTTCTGTGCGAGTATTGTGAATCAATGTATTATACTGTTATATGTTATGTGAGCAGATTATAAGCTGTGTAAATTGTAGCTCGTCTTATTGAAACAGTTAGCTATCTCACATTCCACCCAAATCTTTAAAAGAAATAATTACATGAACACTTCACGAGAACAAATGATTGTCTTGGTTTTCAGAAAATGCATATTTACATGAATATATAGTGTATTAGTCATCCTGGTGTTAAGTAAACTATATGAAGATTAAAATCCATATAACAATATGTATATACATCTTCAAATGATTTAGTGCTGGAAAATATTGTAAATAATATTCCGGAAGATCAGTTTAAAACGCAACCCTGCTCTTTGAGGCCCTGAAAGAAAAGTGAATGAATTGCAACACTTCTTCTGCTTCTGCGACAGCTCCTTTCACTGCATTTCTGCGACAAACACTTCACTCATAACCCCCTCCTTTCACTCGCTCCCTTCCTGTGATCTGGGTCATACCTGCTCAAAGCAAAACAGGCTTTGTCTTTATTCAATGTTTTGAAGTTTTCTTACGATACACCTCAACATACAGCAACCCAGATTTGTGGTGGAGGAACGCAATCTTTCAAAGAATGTCAGGTTTTCAAAACCAGGCAGATTTTAGAGAAAATTTTCATCTAAGTATTCTGAACAAAAGTACGATATTGCGGTTAACGAAGTGCTATCATGAGACAGGGAGCATGTTTGATGGGAAATGCAGTAGCCAAAATACAGTGCTCATGCAGCGAAAACAAGAGGAAGTTCAGGATGTCCTATCCACTTCTCCAAAAACATTATTAAGAAATTTTCAACAGCAATGTAATTTTTCGTATGGAAGTGTGCATTGTGCCACAAAAAATTGAAAATACGCATTCAAACAGCAAACATCTCAGGAGCTTAAGGTCAGGCTGCTTGATGCCTGATCAGGCTGCTTGCCTGAATTACTGTAATGGGTTACAACGATTTGTTAGCAAAGGTCTTGAGACTAGATAAAGTGCTATTCAGTGATGAGGCTTGGTTTGGATGTTATCCTGTTAAAAAGCAGACTCTGGGGTTCTGAGAGACAACAGGAAACAGAAGAATGACCATTGCATTAAAAAAGATTTGAGTATAGAGTGCCATTTCTGGATGCAGAATAATTGGTCCTTTGTTTTTTCAAAGAAATTGTAACAGCAGATACCAATCAAAATATATTGAGAAATTTTGTATCCCATCTTGAAAAAGGTGAGAGAAATTGTAAGTTTCATCAGGATGGGGCAATATCACACACTGCCAAGTCAACAATGCAATATCTGGAAGAGAATTTTGGGAACAGAATTATTTCATGAGTAGCTCTCTCATTCACCTGTTTTTCCTCACCAGATTTTACCTTTAGGGATGCCTCAAAAGTAAAGTTAATGCGAACAAGCCTTATAATCTCGAAGACCTGCACAGAAACATCATTAATTATCTGAATTGCTTCCTGGAAGAAACTTTACATTGAGTTGCAATGGTCTCATGCGAGTTAATGCTTGTTTGTTAGCAAATGTAGGTCATTTTGAACATTTTTTATCAAATTTGCTTATTTCCAACACCAATTCTTTCATAATAAATAATTTTCTTTCCTTCTTTACCGATTACTAAACAAGCATTATTTTTGTTTACAGGGAATTTCCAGAACTTTTATCGTTAAAGTAGAGATAAACGGGATGGAAGGGCAAAGCTGTTGTGATCACCAAGCAACAACTATCATTAACAATCTAAGCAGTGATTATTATGCATTCATAACTGAGCTTGCTTTTCAAAACTAATTTTATTTTTAAAGTAACATTATTTCAATAAAAATGATGATGATGATGATGATGATAATGATAATGATAATGATAATGATAATGATAATGATAATGATAATGATAATGATAATGATAATGATAATAATAATAATAATAATAATAATAATAATAATAATAATAATAATAATAATAATAATAATAATAATAATAATGACAACAAAGATTTGTTCTGCGAATCTGGTTAATTAATATTTATTATAACATGGTTGCCAGTGCAATTCGTTCTGCCTGCTGTTAGTTGCATTTCAAACTGATCACCCGGTATCATTCATACTTTTACAACAATTAAAGATGTAAAATAATATCTTTATAATATAAAAAAATATCCATATAAATCAGGAAGTAGAAAAATGCCACAAAAACAAATTTAGAAATTTTCTGTTCAAAACCTACATAAATTTTCCTTTCTGCATCAAAGCAATGTGTAGTATTACTGGATGTGTTATTCAACAACCAGCTTCAAGCACACAATTTTAAATGCTAAAAAGTGAAATCACAGTACAAACCTCCTCTTCTTCAACATCCATTTTCTCTTGCTTTAATGGCCTTGCATCATCATCATCGTCATCATCCTCCTCCTCTTCCAACTTCGTGTCACCATTCTCTTCTTTTAATATTGGAGGCAAACTGTCCCGAGAAGGAGTTTTCCTATGGTCATTTTCTCCATCTGAAGTCAACTCTTCCGTTTCTTCTTTGTCATCTTTTGTCTTATTGTCTTCCTTCTTCTCATCTTTAGGCTTTGGCGGTTCAAGGTCAGCTTGCTCAGCTAGTCGATGTTCGTCAGGTTCCGCTGATTCCATAGCTTCTACAAAGACACCACCAGCACATGGAAGTGCCCAATACCTCCTCCAAAACCTATCCTGTCCAAAACAGGTAGCTCGAAGTTGCTGTGCTGAGTTGGCTAAGGACTGGAGAGCAGCCTCACTTTGACGTGAAAGACGCTCTAACTTCCGGTGAAGCTCTTCAACACTCAAATTCTTATCTTCTTCCTAAAGTTAAAAAAACAACACAGTAATATAACAATATATAACAACATTAGGTCACTCTAGTAATATTAAAAAATAGAGAATGGGCCTTACGGTAGAATATATTTGATACATTCCAAGTAGCAGCTTAGAAATAAGAAAATAAAACTATTAAATCTACAATAAACTCACACACTCACACATGAGCTCATACACATGCAGAGTCATACATCCAAACATAAAATAACTTAATTCTAGGAAAGCTACTTCATAACTTTCTTCGTGATAAATACTAGATAACAAACCTTACTACATAACATTTCTTCACGACACATACCAGATAACAAACTTTTCACTTTTCTAAAAACTGAAGACCATGTAGCAAGTGTATAAAACTACACAAACTATTTTGTGAATTGTCTCAACTTTGGTGTCTTTAAATTTAAACTAGTTTTTTCAAACACATTAAACTCGGAGTAATACAGTGAAATACAAATAAAAATGCTAAAATTCTTTACCTACACCTGAATAAATTAGTTGCAAAAAAAGGTGGTAGAAGGAGAGACGAAAAAGGGGAAGGAAAACTCACATATTTAATGCATCTTTATGCACTGGAACGTTTCCAGATATTTTCAAAACAGCTAAAATTAAGCCGCTTTTCAAAAAAGGCAACAAAAATGAAATTCAAAATTATCGCCCATTTCTCTTCTATCAGTTTTTCAAAAATATTAGAGAGACTTTTTACGCATTAATGGAAACCTTTCTCACTAAACACGACGCGCTTTCAGATTGCCAACATGGATTTAGAAAATCAAAATCAACGGAAACAGCTATATTTTCTTTTCTTAAAGATGTCGCCTCATCATTGGATCAAAACGAGGCACTTATTGGATTATTTTTAGATCTCTCAAAAGCATTTGACGTCATTGATCATGACATTTTACTTTCCAAATTACCTTCATATGGAATTCGTGGTATTGCTCTAGATTGGTTATGTTCGTACCTTAAACAACGATCTCAGAGAGTTGAAATACCTTACTGGAATGATGGAACATTACGACGCACCTTTCCGACTCTTTGCCCGTGCATGTGAGTTCCTCAAGGATCGATTTTAGGCCCTACTCTGTTCCTACTTTACGTAACGATATGCCTCCGATTACGAACGGAAGAACGGTTCTCTTGCGGATGATACGAACATCCTTTGCAATAAAGAAACCGTAAATAGTACAATATCAGATGTTTCAAATTGGTTCCAAATAACAAATTAATAGTAAACGAAAAGAAAACGGTTTTAATGCAGTTTTCTATTTCAAATAAACAATTCTGTGCTCCATTGAAAATGAACAGTGTACCATTGACTGATGTTAAGGTAACAAAATTTTTAGGTCTCTCAATTCAGTCAAACCTTAAATGGAACGTCCATTTAAATGAATTGAACACAAAATTAAGTTCATTATGCTACTGCTCAGAATTCTTGCAAATTCAGTCAGCCTTCATACTGCTCGTTGTGTATACTTCGAATGTTCATTCCCGCCTGAGATATGGCATAATATTCTGGGAAATACATCTTATAGCCCCCAGACTTTTGGATTACAAAACGAATTGTACGAATAATAACCAAATCCCACCCACGTGATTCATGTAAGCCTTCTTCATTAATCTAGGGAAATTTTACCATTACCGTGTCTTTTTATTTACAATCAGTGGTTTTTTTAAAAATGACTTGCTCAAGGGCGGAATATATTTTCAGAAAATGCCAAGTCTATTACTATAACACTCGACGTAGAAATCATATTCATCAGGTGACAGTATCAACAGCTCATTACAAAAATTCACATACAATACATGTACATTATTTTACAACACTTTGCCAGATGACATTAAACGATTAAATTCAATAGAAAAGTTTAAATCCCAAGTGAAATCGCTTTCTGCTGCATAACTGTTTCTATACAATTAGAGACTATACTGAGCATCACAAGAAAAACTGTTTCTATACAATTAGAGACTATACTGAGCATCACAAGAAAAGTAACATTAATTTTACCAATGATACATAATGCATTATTTACCATTTGGACTGTATAAATGAGTATAAACAACCTGTAACAACTATTGTACTACAGCTTCCGGGTCAATGACCCCATCTCGATCAGGTTTTTCGTCCAGTTTCCTGATCCATTGAGCAAATGCTGAGATGGCCCTTGTTTTGCTTCTGGACATAAATGTAACTTCATTTCTGTGCACGTCTTCTAGAATTCAGTGGGAAATACATTTATTCAAATTATCGTTTCCATGTTGTCGCGGCAGGAAGTAATAAGAGCCAAAATTTTTTGCTTATTTTCTTTGAAAATAGATTTTATTACATGGGAGTTTTTTTGTTGTTTTTTTCTCCCTTTCAAAATTCAAAATTTATTGCTTATTTATCCTTGAAAATGGATTTTATTACATGGGAGTTTTTGTTTTTTCTCCTTTCAAATTTCAAAATTTATTGCTTGTTTATCCTTGAAAATAGGTTTTATTACATGGGAGTTTTTGTTTTTTTCTCCTTTCAAAATTTCATTAATAATGTAAAAATTCAAAATTTAAGTAGTATATGACTTGGTGTAGAGATCGCAGAATTTTGAAAATGTGCACACAATTCACTTTTCTCCATAGCACGTCATACGCAGTTTTTAACTGTTTTTTGACGCAAATAAATAAATAAAAGGAAGAAGTAGAAGAGAAAGAGATGAATTATTTGTTTCTAGGTGTATTAACTGCTATAGTCAGTCCCATAAGTGTAGTGCATGTTTTTATCAAAGGAAGTGACTGTTCTTCCCTGCTGGATGGCGAGATCTGGCACCGACCTACACATCAGTTGGTAGGGTTTTCCCCATCTAGATATCTCTCAGTAGTGAGGCTAAGTGCAACTGGCCACTAGATTTCTCCTCCTGAATTCAACCTAGCTATCTAGCTACAGTACCGGCAGTGTATAAGCGACTTTTGACAGTTCGATGCACTATTGCCATGCATTGCTACACACGTGGCACCACCTACATAAGATAAATGAAACCTCTATACATTAACACTTACTAGTAGGCAATGACATATCTTGAAATCATAATCATAACTTTTGCCACAACTAAACCTTATCTCCTCCCAAATCATGTTGAAAACTTGACATGTCAGCTCTGGGTGGCAAAGTTCTCTATTGAGCCTATCTGTAGTGAAGCCACAACTCTATTCAAACCATTGTTGAGAGGTAATAATATTTCACCATTCTCCTTCTCTGCCTTGAAATATTCACGTAAACATACAAAAATTCACGTCTTGGCTCTTTAACACTACTCCATGTTTGCGCGATGTATGGGGCATAGCTCTCGCAAAACTCTCAGCCTTGGACCAATGCACTGAAGCATTCGGAAGTCACACACTCACTGGCCTGGCAAAGCATTGCAAAGGCATATTTCATTCGCACTGATACTGCCAACGACAGAGAACTGTGTGCTTCCCGAGCGACTTTGTCCGAGTCAGATGAACAGCAACGCTCAACCCTGGCTGTGAGAAAGTAAACAAATACTCGCAAGATGATTGCTTCAGAGCAAGTCACATGACGTATCACACCATGTGGCAAGAGAACTGTCAAGAGTCGCTTATATGCTGCCAGTACTGTAGGGTCAAAAATCCTGCCACCACTGTGACTCAAATCCTCCTGATCAGAGGCATTGCAGCAACATCAGTTGATGCCCTGAACCACCTCAGCCAGTGAAAAGAAAGAGAACAAAGAGAAGAAAGAAAACAAAGAAGAGAACAAGAAGAAGCAAGATAAGGAGACAAATTCAATATAATATATTTACATTTGGCCAATAATTTGGGTCATTTTTTATGGCTCATGATCTGGGTCATAGCCCTTTCCTATGCCTAAAATATTCTTTGCTTTCACTGACGAAAGTCTGGTGTCCCTTTAAATCAAAATTAACACTAACACCAAGGGTAATTGGGTTAGAGACAAGCTAAACAGGAGTTTCTACTAGATACAAACAAAAAATTCTGGAAGTAGATATTTATCAGTGAGCAATATGATTTTATTGTACTCTACAAAAATATTCATTTCATCATGAAAAGCAAAACGCAAATAAAATTAATGCTTATAAGCCCATACAATTCATTTACTACTGCACTAGCATCACAAATATCCCTCATTAATTATGTGTAATCATTATTTCATTACTTCTCAAGGAAGTTAAGCCACTTCAGCTATCACAATTGACGCGACTCTAAAAAAGTGTTTTGACTTACCTCCTCTGGTTGCGTCCCTTCACTCTCATTGCCACTTTCCGCTTCATCAGCCTCGTCTTCATTGTCTTCATCAGCATCTGGTTCAGCTGCGGTTTCTTTTCCAGGTGTGACTTTATCACCTGCCTTGTCTGATGCTTTGTCTCCAGATTCTGATGCAGATTCTTCTGCTGCTCCATGATGACTTGCTGGTGTGCTTGCAGAGCTTGCTACACCTCCTCCACAGGCACCATCACTAAGGCTCTTATTAGGAGTACACTGAAGAGCAGCCTGCCGAAGTTTCCTGGCCTGGATCATCTTCAACCTGATGAAAAAGGAATGTAACTTCATTCCTACTTCACTAATAATTAAAAAGTAAAAGAAATATATTACTTGAAAAATTACATTCTATTATGTTCAATTCTAAATAAATTATTTTCCTTCTTTTCTCAAATATACAATAAATAACTGAATTGTCATTACAATAATTTTCAGATATCCTTATAGCATTTTCTTTTACATACCACACAATACACATTTTGGAATTGTTAAATAAAATTCTTGTAAAACGCTCCTGAAATCAAAAAAACCTATAATTACTGTGACTCAATAAACTGCCCTTACTTTCGTAACTTTGTATCAAGAAGCCAGCGATCTTTCCTTAGTTGTGCCACAGTTTCCAAAGATCCATCCACTTGACGTAGAACAGCTTTGTTCTGTAGAAGTTCATTGCATAGGAATGCAAGAATTGCAGCTTTCTGAGTTGGATTAAGAGATAAAAATGGTTTCTCCTGCAACCATTCTGACATACGCCATGTGGCATTATCATGCAGCTGTTCAAAAAACGCAGCATTCTTCCCAGACCCTGAAGAACTTGAGCCAGAGCAGCTTCCAGTTCCACCAGTAGTACAGGTCCCATCTTTTCCAGAAACATTATTAGTGTCACTACTGAAAGAGTTATGATGATCTGACTTCTTTTCACGATCTCGTTCAAAGTGAAGGCCTGAAAATAACATTAAAATATACACAGACCGTACACAAATTGTCAAGACACTGAAATAGCAAAACAAACAAGACATAAATTGAAGTTCCTCATTCTACAAAGGCAGGAATTCTACAAATGAACAGAACAAAGCATCAGTGATGTTCTTTAGATTATAATTATTCTGTAACATTTGTATGTTACACTTAAGAAATTTCAAACAAAAACAAAATGGTGTCATTGTTTCATTTTAACTTAATTTTTTTATATACTATTTGCAATATCAATTGCATAAAATAATGATTTGTAATTGTTACTAATTTACACTGTTTGCAAATTTTAGAAAAATTTATAACTGAAAACCTTAAGTAAGATATATGGGACCCTCTATGGGATCATATTTTATCCTTGGTTTCCACGGATAATTCTTTATACAGTAATTTGACTTTTATTGATTAGTTTTGTTTTTGTTTCCTTACAATATATCATTGGAATAATTTTCACAAAGCCTACCTGTAAGGGCCTTCACTTCTCCAGTAGCATTTGCATAAAGATAAATACGAAGTATTTCTGATATATTAGCATGTGTTATGTCTGCTTGCTTGAGGGACTGCCCTAGAAGAGTTGTATGTCGTGCTGGATTGGGTATGCCAGGATCTTCAATTGCACACACTAACAAATGGGTCATAACAGACAACAATTCTTCTTCTGCTTCTTCATCATTTAACAGTGCCATCTGCAAACTATTAAGACTTGGAAGGCTTTCCATATCTGCAATAACAGTAATAATATCTTATAATTACAACAAGAAAACCAAGATAATGACATGTTGAAATATAATATTTAGTCATGAACAATTTAAGTTAAACAAAAAAATGATTGGGACCAAATAAAACTACCTAGCTTAGCAAGAAGAGTGCCTTCCAAAATAAAATATTAAACATAACTTCAGATTCTGACACATTTTCATAATGTCTCTCAGCACTTTTATCACATTATTTTTCAATGAATTATCTGCTTACGACAGTTTTGAGAAAATTGTTCCTCAGCAGAGACATATTATTGCTGTTGTTGTTGATAATGATTAAAAGTATCGATCATCAAAAATGATAATGAAAGGATACCATGTGATGTGAGAGAGTATCATGACCTTCCTCACTATGATTCCAAGTGAAAATAGCTCTTACATGGGATTTGATTCTGCAGCACTTTAAAGTACATAGATAAAACCCCAACGAGCCCGTTTGGACATATACAGAGCATCCTGTATCATGCAAAACACATGAAGTGGGCAATCGGTGTCACATGTTCAAATGGCAATGGATATACACTTTCCATATTCACAACATAATGTCTGATTAAAGGAGTACTCTCATGGTCTTATCTGTGTGTCTGATTATCACTTACCTTCAAATGTACCAACTGGCATTTGGCCAAGGGCAAAAAATTATGTATTTATAAATAATCTGTAAGATACACTGCTTGTATTTTATCCATAATTAACCCTCACATGGCCGATCAGGATACCTAAGGTCCCCCTGTTCTCCTTTTTCCCTTATGATTAGCAGAAAAAGATTTTTTCTCTCACATATGGAAATATTCTTTTATTTGGAAGATTTTTAACACACTTTTTGTAATAATATGGTTTTTGGATTACATAGAGAGGACTCTGGGGGACTCGAAGATACCTCTTATTTGCCATTTTTGTTGTTGATATTTTGACATTCACATTTATATTTCTGTTGTATTTGGCTGTTGTTTCATGATTAATATGATACCATTGTGTTAGGATTTACAAGTACTGATAGCTAGCAGTTATCTTCTGATTTACTCTCCAAGCAATGTTTCATATTCTCAATTGTGTTGCGTGAGTTGTTAGAAACTGCATTTACAACAACTAGGAGTGAGCGAGATATTAGACAGTGGATTTTCGAGGTAGATATTTATTTTGCATACTTTCTAAAAGTGCTCTATGAGCGTGTCCAAGTGTTCTTGTAATAATAATGATGTGAAATTACAAAGCTTTAATATGATAGTTATTCCAAAGATGATATCATGACATACATGAGTACGCAAAAGCATTGTTTTTTCAATTTTTCAATACATTACAAAATATTTTCCAAATTTTCACAATTGTTCTTGTGTAATATTGTAAGAAGATAAACAATATAGTGATAAAGTAAATACCATTCTGAACTCAATATAACAGCTTGTCTGTAACGACTTTTCATGGAGGTCACTTGGGTCCCCCACACTAACAGCTGCGTTTCAGTATCATGTTTGGCTGTGTGAGGGTTCATAATGTGTAAACTCATCTCAAATTAAAATGTTAATAATTGTTCTCATGATCACCTGGAATACATTTGTAATTACAAAAGAAAATAATTTACCAATAGAGTCTTCTTCAACTCAATTTGGCACATTCAGCCTTCTTTCATAAATTTGCATAAAGAAAGGAGTATCACACCATCGATTAGTGAGATTACCATGAATTTGTCATAATATTTGTATTGTTGCATATGAGTTAACATTGTATTTATTCTGTTAAATAAAACCATTATCATTTATTCTTCTCCTTTAATTCATTAATGCGTTAGGTTATGTTTCATTATATTATGTTAAAAATCTTTGTAAAAAAAAAAATCTTCAAAAACACATTGCATTGTACTTACAATGTCACAATCATTCATAAACATGAATGTCATAATAACTGAGTCCATTGAGTGATTAAATGTATTTAGGGTTTTGGAATGTTCAAAATCATGTTCTCCTAGCAAAATGAAATAGTGGAATTCTGGTAACACTGTAGCCCATTTTCGCCTAAGTTCTCTAAGGTTCGGATATTCCTTAGCAATCAAATTGAACAATTATTACTAATTGGTTTTTCCCCTTTTCCTTTGTCTATTAGACTAATAAATGCCTCTCTCTTACCTGCATTAAATAACATTTTTGTATAAATATCACGAGACAATGGTCATCATTAAATAAAATTTGAATAGCTGTTTTTAATTTTATCTACCACTGCTGACAAGTTGAACAAATATTGACAATTCTGTTTTATAGTATTTGGTTTAACAGTGTTTCTTGAACGAAGGATAAACATTTCTTTTCTTGAGGTTAGGTCAGTTGTAGACTAAAGAATTCTACATTTTTTTTTTTGCTAGATACTAATGTATCGGTCCTTTGTTTGGCCTTCATCAGGGCTGGCAGATGGCCTATGATGTTGTAGAGAATAGAGAGTAACATGGAAGCCTTGATGAAGGCCCAATAAAGGGTCGAAACATTGGTATCTAACAAAAGAGAATGTAGAATATTTTCTTCTATGACTGATCTAATCTCAAGAAAACTAATACTAATTTAATTCTGTTTTATGTTTAACAATCAGAGGAAGGGCATTTTGTGCCTGTGCAATCAGCCATGCACAATCAGTAAGAAGGTAATGGTGTGATTTAACATAACTTCTTTAAAGAAATAACAAGATTCAAGATTCCATTTAGTTTAGTTAGTTAATGCCTTATTTTACGTAGCAAGACTCGGGCCATTAGGCCCGCTCTTCCGTCTAACCACGCAAATTTCACTACGTTCCTTTCACCACCTATCGGAGAAGGGAGGTATTACCTTGGGCGACGAAACAGGTGGATCTCAATTTTGCTCAGAGGCTTCTTTTAGGCTTGAGGATCTTTTACATGCAGTAAATCTACTACATGTGACAGCCGGCTTTACTTCCCCTCCGAAGGCGTACGAAGGATTTTTTCGCCCTTAAAAATCCACGGCTTCGATTGGGTTTGAACCTGCAAACTCTGGTACAACAGTCTGGTACGCTGGCCATTATACCAATGAATCCGCCTAGCATGGTTAAGCATGTCATTTAGTGAGTTGAGATTTCTGAGAAGCGTGTGTGCGCGTGGCTTTATTTAATCCTGCTTTAATAATTTTATAAGAGTGATAGAACTTCGCATACTTTAAAAAGAACTGTTTGAACAGCAAACAGTTTACTATGGAGATTATGGAGGAACATTCAGTTATTCGTTGTCATAATCATATACAATTCATTGTATTAATTTGATGAATGGCATTTCAGTTGTTCAGTCCTTCTCTTATTGTATTATTCGTAGATGATAATAAATGTTAATGCATATTTAAATATCTGTATTAGAATTTTTGCTTACAAACTTTTACTGTTTTTAGTGCCTAAAAATTCACAGCTTAATTATTAACATTGAAATTTAGATAACGTTTTAAAGTTCTTGAAAAATTGTATAATTTTTTCTCAATAAGTTATTGACTGTTCATAGCATTGAAATATTCTGTGTTATTTCAAAGAAAATACTCTAATTTTATAGCTAACACCTTTTATTTCAGGTCTTCCAATAAGTATGAACTAAGACTAGTAACATAAATTGGAATGTTCCTCCGCCCTCATGAAAAGGCATGCTTATGTAACAGAAGTTTCTACCTCTCCCAACTTAAAAAGAGTCAGATTCTAGCACCACCTCATTGTGACAAGGAGTAACATGCACAGTCCTTGCCATTTGGACATTGACTCAAGCCCCTGCGCTAATTACATGGTACATGGTATGAAATAGTACACTCTCAATAAGGTTACAGCATACAGCATAAATCTTTCTGGCCTAGTTTGTGGAATTCTTATTACAAAAACCTCACAAGTCCCCTCAAAATTCAATCTATAGTGAAAACCTAACTTTATAAGCAAATACTAATTTTTTATTCTCATTTTAACACCTGAAACAAATTAAATGATAGACTAAAATACTAACCAAAACCAAGAGTTTCTCCAAAGTTGTGGAGGAACTCAAAAACCATTAAAGTATCTGCAAATGCTTGTCCAGAGAGCTTGAGACCAGGAATTCTATTGAGAGTAGGAAGTGGTTTGTGATCTGTAAGAAGAAAATGCCAATGAAAAACATTTTAATTCAACTGCAAGTCATCCTTTTGTCAGATTAAAAACTTACTGCAATAATACAGGGTATATATGTATGTGTATTTATATATGTATATAAAGCAGTAACATCAAGTATACACATATGTATATTCCTTTGTAGGTAATAATAGATAACACTATAATAGAATTTACAGCTAAAACATTTCCTACTCATATTTGAGTCATTAACACACACTCATACCAGTTAGTTCCATGTCTTCAGCAGGTTTCCGCATTTCTCGTACAAGCTCCAGTTCGAGGCGCCGCTGTTGAGCTCGACGTTCTCGAGATGCTTCCTTCTCAGCACGTGCCTCCTGCCGGCGACGCTCACGCTCCTCCATACGCTTCCTTGCCTCCAGAGCCTTCACAAGCATCATATGTTGCCGGCGCCTTTCTCGTTCCTGTAGCCAGCCCCCAAGTCCCACATCAGTATTGTCTATCACAACCCTAGCAGCCTAACAACCCATGATGCTTATATATATTTATATAAGTATATCTTTTTGTGCTGGGACAATTTCTGTTTCAAACATTAATTTTTGTTAAAAATTATCAAGAATTTAAAATCCCAAGGTACTGAGCCAAACTTCACAACAAGAAGTTGATTCGATATACTTTGAAGATAGGCACAAATTTTTCTCAATGAAACTTTGAAACAATTATATTTTCTTTCAGAGTAGCAAATTTTACTCTCAACTATTTTTGACAAAAAAATAAACATTAAACAATAAAACATATTGTGAAAATGTTATGCCATCAAAATATTAGAAATAGAAATTAATTTAACATACAAATAAAATTAAAATCATGCAACATATATATTACCTGAGATATTAAATTCTTACATTTCATTTCATTTACAATGTTTGACAGTCACATTTCAAACAATGATTTCCAAGTGTAATTACTTTCAGTTTATATCACAACAAAGAAAATATAGAATAAATGATAACATTGAAATTCTTTCCATTCGTTGCCTCTTTGAAAAGAAAATTAAAATGTTCCCCTTTTATTTATTTATTTTTCATTGTTTTGAATTGGTGTAGCCCACACAAAAGGAATAACCTTTATTTAATAATTAAAAATCAATAGAAAATTCTACCTATATAAATGATTATATATTTTTACTAAAATTATAAAGATTAAAAAGTCAAAGAAATACCAAAAAGAATTTACTAGAAATGCTAACAATACTCTGAAGAAAATTAAATGTCTCTTGAAATTGTCAATTTGTGCCAGAATCAGTCTATTATGAAAATCCAAATGATTCTACAATAAATATATTACAGAAACTACATGTGCTTCCAGTCAATTTGTTTAAGAATAAAATAAAATAACACTTTTTGAAATGTGAAAGGCTCATGCCTTCATTTAAATACTTGTGAGTTGCCTATTTCCACTAGTCTTCATATTTTTCACTAACTGAATAGTAAAAAGGTATTAAAATTGATATAATAAAACAACAACATCCACCATGGGTATGAAAACTTGTTGTTATGTAAAAGAGTAATTTATGTATACTTGTTAGTTCCACCTCCAAAAAATAGTAATAACAAAAAATATTAATTCACCAAAACCCGAACCAAATATTAATTAATAGAATGTGGGCCTCATAGAAATACTATTGAAAGTGCAAAATGAACCAATATTAAAGAAAAATAATATAAAAGAAACTAAACAAGATAAAATTTTACACCTCTCCCATACTAATTTTAAATATCTACACAAGTAGAAGGGGAGTCATGACTAATTACATTTAGCCACTATTTCAAAAAGATGTAAAATGTTAACCCTTTACCAGTAACTATGACTAACTACTCGTACTGCTACAAGGGAAATCAAAATGATGCTACTCTTAGTGCACCAAGATATGTGATGAGACAATATGATTACAAAGTAGAATGAAATGTGAAGGAACTAGAAAAGCAGCAAATATGCAAACAAGATGCCAAGAAAGAAAAAACACTTCACTTTTTCAATTAATCATAACAGGTAGTCTAACTTTGGAAATGAAGTCTAAAGCAAAGAGAATCCTCTAAATTATGCAAATGTATGGAACATTCTTTATAAATTTCTTTCGTTACAGATAAAATTATTTTATTTTCTATCAAAATTATTATATTTACTTCTCCTTGTCATTGAATTGGAAATTAAATTAAAAAATTCAACTTGAAGAATTAAACATTTCTTATGTTCATACTTCATTACACGAATTCTTTCCCTTCTTAATATTTCCCTTGAATAATTATTGAACTGTAACTCAGTAGTTTTTAAATGAATTAAATGCAATTTTACAGCAGAAAATATTAACATAAAATGTTTAATATCAATGAAAAAAATGTTGATGATAAAGCCAATATAAATAAAGTGGTTGTTTAATGAAGGATTCTATTTCAATAAGAAATGATCTCTTTATAAGCAAGATCTAACACATTCATTATTAAAAGTTAAATATTTTAAATCATAATTTTTTACCCAATTTTTTGACGATCCACTGTTTTCTTACATTTACATTTTCAATTAAAAAGGGATGCATACATAATTCTCCACATGTATTAATAAAAATTGTCATTATGCAGAAAGAAATTTTTAAATGAAATATTTTCTTTAATAATATTTTAATAATTTTCCAAGTGAAGTATTTCCTCCATTGATTACCCTCCTGGGGGTCCCTTGTACCATTAGAAATGTACACACATGAAGCTGTTAGTTATTTATTACGATTAACCACAACATGCCCATCACAAATTAAGCAATGAAAATCAGAATGTAAAACTGAACATAAAACCCAGGATCTAGGTTCATGTAAATATAAATATTGTAAAAGGAGAGGATGAAGAAATGAAAATGGAAACAGAAAGAGTGAGAGGCAGAAACATGAGCAGAAAGCAAATGAGAAACAAGGATGGAGATGGGCAGGAGCAAACAAAGAAAATGACACTCTGAAGTCATATTAATACATACTAATTTAGAATTCCCTGACCCCGGCAACAAGATTTGCAATAATCACGCGTACAAGCTTTCAAAATCACAAATTGAATAAAACATGGATTAGGTATCTTAAAATTAGAAAAAATGAAACTGATAACTGCACACAGCGACAAAAAATTTAAAATTACAAAAGTTAGACTTGCTAGCTTTCCAATCACATGCTTGACAAGACCACAAAACAGGCATTCAAAGTAGTCATTTGTTATGTTTTGTGAGTGTTTTAATACATTTGTGACTTGAACTTACAGTGTTAGTGAGAGAAAATAGCAGTATGGCATACACATGTTCGAACTTTCCCATCAATGAAAAATATTGATATGGAGGTACTGGGTTGAAAATGATTCGACTGTGAAATGGAAGCATAAAACTGTTTCAAAATAATAGACATTTAAGGCAAATTAATGATATTCAAGTTGTTCATTTTACAAAAATTATTTTACTGCAACTGTCTGATGGCCTTACAAACCCATAATTTACTAATACAAAAAACATTTTAATCAACACATCTGTGTTACAAACTAGTATTATGGATTCAAAGATATGACTAAGACCGATGCCAATATATAATTTAAATGAAACAATGGTAAAGGATAATACATCTCAGCAAATTTTGAAAACAACTTACATTTTGTTCATTGCAAATAATTTTTGGAGTTTCAAACCTTTCTTTTTTAATTTTAAGTCATCAGTAACAAATTTAGAAACAATAGTAGTCTTTTTTTTTTTCCCCTTTCTTTCTTCCAACTTCAGTTTACAATTTTTAAGCAAGGAAATAACAAACTCTAATCAAAGCAGAATTATCAATGAATAATGTATTACAATTCCTTCCATTTCATACCACTTCATAAATCATTTAAGCTTTGTTTTTAGCTATTCCAAGAAAAATTTAAATACACAAAAAAGTTCAAATATTTCAAAGTTGTAATTTCTTTAGAATATAAAATAAAAGAAATGTGTAGAACCATATATTTTTCAGCATCAATAGAAGATATGAATATTATCTTCCCACAATTCACGACCCATTACAAGAAAATAGGTTTGAAAAATCAAAATTCATGTACTTACTACCAATGTCTTCCACATCAATTTTTCTAGAATAGTAAAGTTCATTCATGCAGAGAAAAGAGAATCCAGTGGTCATGTAACGAGAGCCTTGAGTTGCAAATTTCATAGAATTTGGTGCAAGTACATTTCATGATTAATTGACTACAGCCAAGTCAAATTATAAGGTCGATCATATAGCAATGGTTTTAAAAAGAAACATTTTAAAAAACATCAAGAAACTGAAAAAGCATAATACTTTCTTATACAGAAATAAAAAATCTGTCCTTACAAAGCTATAATTTAAACACCAGAACTACTAAATTCATTTGTGTTAAGTTGCCTTTAACTCCTGTGAAAGAATCAATATGGGCAAGCAGAATATCAATTTGACATCACTTTACCATGCACAACTCAAAGCTCCTTTTGAATTCTTTGTTCTGAGTGGACAAGTGATTGAGTCAAAAGAGTGCGGGCGGTAAGACATACCAACTCCACTGTGTACAGCATCTCGCGCTGCTTGTTCAGTTCCTGCATGTAAAGCTGCACCGCATGAAGGAGAAGAACAGAAAAAAACAAGGTCACACGGGCAGCTCTCCACACAGCAGCTCAGGAGCGCTCCATGGCTACAGGTGTTGGGTAAATGCATGGATACTACAGAATTACAGGAACAACGGGTACATTCAAAAGGAAATAAATTACAGTACAGGAACTTTATGATTAGGAAAGGATAACAGACACAAGAGGAAAACTACAGAAATAGAGAAAATGTTTAACACTAAGAGTAGTGGGTGTTTTTATGTACATTACCTATAATACCTCCCTGATGCAGAAGGGACAACAAACTAGTACTATGACTTCAAAGATTTGATTAACACTGCATCTACGCTTCAGGAAAGATGGTGGATAATGAACGTAGGTATTTTAATGCACTATTTATGTTTTATATTGCAAAACACTAAGGAAGAAAATTAGGCACATTTTAGTGTTTTCACCTTGAACTAAAAGATATTTTGTTAAATTTAAAGTTCACTGATAAATTTAATTATTTTAAAATTTTATATTTGGAATAATTAGTCTTTTAAATAAAAGCAAATGCAAAAGCAAAATCAAAATGGCAACAAGAATTAAGAGTGATACATTCATAAAATTAACTGATGCCATATTTTATTGATAATTTGATGAAGATAATGATAAATGACTAGCCCTTTACAAATTTGTTTTATAAAATTAAAATAATATTTTAAAAAAAATAAATATTTTAAAATATGAACTTGTCTAACAAAATAGTTTATATTTAACAGAATATCCTTCTATGAGAGACAATTTAAATATTTACTATCTTTGACAAGATCAATATTAATTGTCCTTCTTACATTCGTTTTTGTAACTATAACTTTGTGATAAGAATTTCATGTGCATTACTAATAGTAAGGGGAAACCAAACAGCATGAAGTTAAACAGTGTGTGAAATGGTTATATGCTTTCTGAGCAGTTTATATCTCCATCATTATTGAAATAAAAACAAGTATTTATTAACTATGGCTCCATTTCCAATTGCCCAATATAGAATTTGAATACCACTGAGCCAGAAAATACGAGTCGATCACTACTGCTTCAAATCTCAATAAAAAGACATAAGCATGTATTTTTACTATTGTTAATAATTATGTCTTGGCTTGAATATTATATTTTAATCATCACGTAGTTTCTCATGATTTAGCATAAAAAAGGTATGATGTAAATAGACATGCCATAATTAATCATAAAGTGCATGTTTTTAAGTAATTCTAAACATGCCAAGTAATGCAATGACCCACATTTGAGGTGCAAATAAAAACAAAGCTACATGCTAATATGTACAAGATTAAATACAGTAATTTCTGTTTACAAGTTGTAAGTTCCTTCTGCTTTATACAATTAATGACCATAGCCTTTAGGTTCTTCAATTTCAAATGTATCCCAAAAGTGAAGGATTGCAAAGGAATGGGAAAATCAATGGATATTTAAGGAAAGCCAGGATGCACAATTCAAACAAACAGACAAACAAACCAAATAAAACAAACAAAAAATAAGTGATTAAGAGCATTAGAACTTGGTTTCACTAAACCCTGCTCTCATAGCTCACACTATTGTTTGCCCTTCAATAAACGAATGTCAGTAATACTTGTGTCATCACATTCTTTACAGCTACCACTTTAAAATACATTTCATGAATAATAAGAAAAGTATTACTTCGTGCTGTGTATCTGCAAATTAAGAAAAACAGTATTTTTACCTTTATAATTTGCTCATTGTTCTTTTGAAATTATATTTTACATTAAGTTCATAAAGGAGGAACTAGGAAACAAAATATGATTAATGACATAAAAGCTACTCTTTTCTTTTGCCCTGTAAATATTTACTGACATCAACAACAAAAAAATATCATCTTGTCTGCATTATCTTTTCATATTATAATTATAATAATATTATTAATATTATTATTATTATTATTATTGTAGTTGTTAATAATAATAATAATAATAATAATATCATTAAGATTTTTGATTGTGCACAAGCTCTAATTTTTTTTATTCAACTCTGGATGTAATTTGTAATTGTAATTTTGGTATGCCTACTTTGATCTTAAAATGAAGTGGTTGAATGAAAGTGATAACACATTTATCACATTAAAATCCATTGCCTGATAATTTATTTTAAATATTATAATGTAATGAGAATGTAAAACATTACAAACACTTACAAAAGTAATATAAAAATAAAAAGACTTTCAATGTTGAGGGAAAATGAAACAAAATCATCAGGCAACAGCAACACACTAAACTGTTTTGACACTAAGAAATGAGCAAGGGTTGGAATGTATTAAAAGAATGAACTAATTTTTCAGATCTTAATTAGAGGAAACACTTCTACTGTCATGTGAAAGGAAAAGGCCAAACAATGGCACTGAAGAATGGCATACAAAAATGGAAACACTATAGTACACATAATAATAAATAAGGTCAAAAAGGGAGCAGTCCCGACCAATGCTCATATCTCAATACAGTTGTTACTCTTTACAAATTACCAATACCAGGACCAGAAACAAAAACAAAAAAAATAAAAAAAAAAAATAAAAATAAAAACCAAACCAACAAAAAGCACAATAAGATTGGCCACAAGCCAACTATAGTGCTACAAAAGCAATGCATCAACATTAGTAATCACAGTTTTGGGTAAGAAAAGAATGTGAAGTTCTGTAATGCTCATTTTAACCAGGAAAATGGAAGTACATTTCAAAACGTTTCGGCTGGACATGGTAACAGATGTACTGTGGTCAATCATATTTATCTGTTGGCAAATTTCAAATTGACCACTATCCAAAAAGCAAGCTTTGTGATAAACATGCAAATAGATTATTGATGTCAAAGATTGATGTGTTTTTTTGTTGTTTTTTTTATATATATAATTAATCAGAATTTATTTACATTTCACTGAAAACTTCTAAAAAAGTAGGAGTTTCAGATACAATGTTACTAAAATATATTAACATACACAAACTCAAATGTTTGTAATACATATGTAGAAATGCTGTGTTTGTTCTGCAAGCACGGATACTTAGAGAAAGTATGAAAGTGCATGACCGATTAACAAGCATGCAATTGCATAAATAAGAAATAATGATAAAACAAATATGGACAAAACAACAAAAATTAACAGCTGAGAAATGTTTACAAAAATTCTTCAGAAATCCTAAACACAAAAATTTACTAAGAAAGTGGAACAAAATCAGTTTATGGGCATGCATTTTTACTTCATAATAATTCACAATTTCGGGGGCACAGAAGCATTGATGTCCTTATAGAGGTTAACCTAATCACAAAACTATTTATTAGGAAAATGCAGAGCTAACCAATTAATTTTTCCATTTGCAAAGAGATCATTTCTTGCTCTAAGAGGGGGAGCCCAGAAATCTAGTTGTATCACCATTAACTGCACATAAGAACTTTGTTCACTCCTATCAAGGGAACTGAAGGCATTCTACGATTCATTTAGCTTGGAAGCGACATTCATTTCACAGTAATAACAATATTTTAATTGTAACAATGAAATCAAGATGTTGCATACATACTTGTAATACTGTTTGTAAATACTATTCCTCCATTATATAAAAGGTAACCAAAAGAATCATGTTACTAGCTGTTTCACTGATTACACTTTAATTTAAAGTATTATTAGCTTGAAACATTCACATTATAATTGAATTAAGATGCCACAGCCCCCTTACAGAAACATTAACACAACTTTAATTCGAAATGAACAATTTGAGAAAATTTTATAAATCTTTTGGTTATATACCAATTACCATAATATATTTGTAATATGTTAAAAAATGAAATGTTAAAAGAACGCTTTTATCTAATTATATAAATGTTCATCAATTTTCTTTGTTGAACAGTATTGTAATATCACCTTGATATGAAAGTATAAAACATAGCAATTGAAGAAAGTGAAAGAATTAGACTGGAACATAGGGTTATAATAAAGAAAGTTTGCAGGCTATGACTCTCCCCTGTGAACTTGTGTACATATCTCTAAATTGTCTAAGTCTTGTCATAGAATACTGAATGAGATCAAGTAAGAACAATGAATAATCATTTTCAAACAAAGTATACTAAATAAGAGTATTAATAGGATGATTTTAACAATAAATTCCTATTTAACTTTTTGGTGCATACTACTAGTTTCTTTACTGCATTAAATGGGAAAGGTTTTGAATACTAACTAATACACATAGCTAAAAAACAATGTATAACAAAAGACAATGGAATATTTGACGACACTAATTTTTTCCAACAAAAAAGGAACAATTCTGGTTTTAGACAAAAAAGGAATGACATGAGCACATACATAATAAAGGAGAATGAAACACTAGAACCAAAATTCAAATGCTTCAGAATTGTGGTGAGTTAAGCAGTCCTTCACACCCCATAGGCCCCAATGGATTATAGAAGCAGAATCCCACAAATGCTTTACCTCAGCACTAAGAAGCGTTATAGCCTGCAACACACTCTGGCTTCCTGAACCCTAAAAATAATCCTTTTACTCATTGGAAAGCAGGTTGAGTGGACCTGGGAGCTGTTCTGGATGATCTGGGGTGAAGAAAATCCTTAAACCCTACTGAGTTTGTACCCCAGGCCCCCAGGTGTCCAGTCAGTAGCTATTCACCCTACCAAAAAGCCATGATGGCTCCTACCGTGCACCTTAGAGTAAACTGAAATGAAGATACAGAGCCAACATTAATGATTAACCACAGTACAACACAGAAGTGATATTTTCTGTAAATGGTGAAATAAACCTAACACAATGTCTGTAAATGCTCTTCTGGAAATTAGTAAGTCTTTTGAAAAATCATAAATCTATGTAAAAAGACATACGACACATTCACACAAAGTTCAAATTACACAGATAGGTACTTCATGGCATCTGCTTAAGAGGAACCATCTGCTTTACAGACTGGGCTTTCCAAGCCAAATGTCACATAGTCACATATTCAGGCGGTACCATGTTATAAAAGTTACAGCTATCACTTTAAAGGCTTTGCCGAAGTCTGTACACAAAAAGAACTTCAATTCTCCAGTCAGCTGGCCTTGAAAAGAACTGCTTTACAAATTATCAACATGTAACACTTGGATAGCCAATACAAACAATTAAATGTGATCTTAATACTCCCAAATATTTTCAGATTTTGGATTTTCATTGATTCAGAAACTTATCAAACTTTCAAGGTTTATTTAATATAATTAGATAAATTAAAAGTTTATTCAGATGGTAATGCTCAAGCAAGTAACAATCATAAAAACAAACATTCTTCAACAAACCATTCATACTCTTAAGAATGATCTAGAACAGAGTGAATGGAAATTGTCTGAAGGTGACCTAAATACTTGTAAACAATTACAATAATGTTTTTCCTTAACTTTACAATGCATTGTATCACAGATTTCTAAAATACTGAAATGTTTCATGCATTATGTTCATTATCATTATTTTTCTTTTCAAGAGAAGAAAAAGCTTTATAGAAATATTTTCAAACCATAATACAATTTTAATTGAAATTTTAAAAAAGTATATTTAACTGAACATATTAGATTTTATGTTCTACATACTTTTTTAATACATTAAAATTGTAAATAAGTGAATTGACATTGATCTTAAAACATGCCACTGCCATTTAAACTGCTTTCTCATCAAATATTTTAAACTAAATTCAAAATATACCCAAGGAGAATGTCCCAGATACTATTACAATGCTGTTAATTACATGAAATGGTATTTCATTCACATGAACTGGTACTTCAGAAAACTTAGCATAATGAAAAAAATTCTCAATAGTACTCAAGAAACATATCTGGTTTTGGTTAAGGGAAATATTTCCAATCAGTAAAATAAGTGGATATTAAATTCATAACCGATAGCAGTCCCAGATACTTACTTGTTCCTTAATGAGGACTGCTTGCTGACGCTTCAGCTCCCTCTCCTACAACAATTAACAGAAAAAGACAGCTTAGATACAAGACATTATAATTGTTTTCTATGCTGTGATTCATTATTATTCATAGAATGTCTCAGAATAAATACTTCACACTTCTAGGGTAAGTAGGGGGTCGAAGATAATCTCTTCTTGCCAAAGAACATGTGAAAAATTTCATACAAGAAAGTAACACACGTGACATTTTTCCTGACTGGCAGGAACCTTAAACTCATTATGCACAGGCCACATTTTTATGCAGTCAAGCCTCACAATCACAGTATATATGAAGTTTCCCACAACATGCTCAATGGCTCAATGGCAAAAGCAATCATCTCCACCCCCACCCATCCACCTTCGTGCCTTGAAAGTTTGTAATATTTAATCACAGACACTATGCGTGAGTGTGGGTGCGCACACATGCGCACACACATGCACACACACACACACAGAATGCCCCTTCATTATACCAACAAAAATCATGTAGACCCTCATTATTATTTGAGGAAGTTTGTTATGTTTTTCTCTGAGGTGCTTTGGTATGCACAATTCAAATATTCAGTGCTGCACTGAGACATGTACTGACTGCAACTGCACTGCATTGATGAAAGAAAAAAGGTGAGGTCGGCAGTGATAAGTCACACTGTGGCCTAATAACCAAGGGAAAGGGGGGTGAATCTAGCATCTCAAAGCAGGATAGCTGACCCCCCAGCGCCAGTCTTACTGCTGGCAACCTCAACCCTCCTCTTTTACCTCACAACATAGCATGACTCTAGTGTCTTTGGAGTGAAGAGAATGCAAATTGCTCACCTGAAAGAAGTCACGTTTTCTCAAAAATGTATATTTTCACTAGAGAAATGATTGAGTCACATTTCCTTGAATAACTATAAGTCTACTTGATTTTTGCCGGTATAATTCAGGGACATTTATATTTTTGAAAAACGAAAACAAATAACAACAATGAACTCGCAACAACTCAACCAATCAACAATTTATAAAGCTACAAAGATAAAATTACTCTTGCAAATAACAAACAAAAAGAAGTAAACAAAAAGGAAAAAAAAAGCATTATGACAACTACTTATACTACAACTACTTCTATGTAACCAATAACAACCATATAAATTTAAACAAAATGATTGTAAAACCACAAAGCCAAAAATATGCATATTTTACTACACTTTACTTCAAAATTACCTTAATTACAATAGGAGATGCAGTTGTACAATACATAAAGCCATATTTTGCACACAAGGAACATAATCAATTACCCTTCACTAATTGCTCATTCCCCTAGGAAAATCATATTTCTTTACTACATTTCTGTATTACGCTAACCAGGAAATGAAATGAACGTCTTAAATAAACTAATTACCTAATATCTATAGGTACGCAACTATTATCTGTCCCTTCGATTAATGATAGCAGAAGTGAAGAACTGTGAAGGTCTATATGAAAGAAAAACAAATGAGTAGGAAAATCCAAAATGTGGGAAGGTTAGTTTTCTTTCATGTATCTTCTTTTGGTGCCATATCTGTTACAGGATGACCATGTTCAGATAACTGATACTTGGTTTCCCAGAGCAACTATAAAATGAATGAGTTAGGTGATTGTGCAAGATGAACTGGTTTGTCTTCACTACACTTATCACAATTATAAGGTGTGAAAAATAGTTTTGGATATGAATCTACAACTCTAGTCTTTAAAATATAGATATATAAAATAAGAATATTATGATCAACAGTCTGCTTATTTTGAAATGATTCACACTGTCCACAACAAGATACTCAATACTAAATTCTTTTCAATAATCTAGGTTTCCTTGGCATTAATTACGTTCTAAGCATCTCACCATCATCATCATCATTATTATCATCATTGGCATCAATGTTGTCGTCATCATCGTTCATGTAATAACAATAAACATTTTCATCTTTTAGTGGTAAGTAGCAAATACTTCTCAAAAATTTTTGAATTTCAACAAATAGTTTTAACATATACTTAGTGATGTAATAATTCTAAACTTGAATAATTTTTATGTAAACATAAATCAGAGAAAATTTTGCTATAGTTTACAGTACCCTTAATCTAAGTAAGGAACAGTAACTCGTAGTAAATTTTGTATCTATAAAAAATGAATGTTTTCATGGCTGTAACTACTTGGCTGTCTGGGAGATGATGTGTTGATCAGGACAAAATGCATTTTGCCTTGAGAAAAGTTGCAGATTAGCAGCTGAAGCATTGGCACCTGTCTAGGTCAGAGCATCTCCTGGTCAGCCAAGTAATTACGGACTCTGGCTGTGGAATACGCTCTTGTTTTCATGGCTGGCATCAATACTGACATTGCTTACAAGCTGATAGACCACTGATGGACCATGGCCTATCATTATGGTAAGCAATATTTAGCATCAAATAATATTTTCTGTAAATCATCCCTAATAAATACACACTCTTCATATCTCACTGAGTGAAAGTAGAAATATTTCAGAGTAAGATAAATTACCAAAGGGTTTGTTTACACAAAAATTTGCACCAGGAAAATGATTTGATATTCCAGTACCTTACCGGATACTAGACAAATGCAATCATATAATTATGTCCAATTATTTTTTTTAAAGAAGGTCAATGATAATAATGATTAACAAGAGTACACGAGGGCCAGGTTTCGTATATTCTATATTCTCAACATTTTGAGCATCTGTATGTGCTCATCTTGAAGAGTATCTATAAAGTTAAAGCATTACAATTATGAAAATGCCATTTTTATCTAAATACATCAATTACTTAAATCTAACATTTTTATTTTCACATTTACATTAATCATTCATTTTTATATTAGATTCATTTTATTTAGTGAAAAATGGCATGTTCATAATTGTGCTGTAACTTTATAGATCCTCCTGAAGACAAGCACATACAAATGCTCGAAGCATTGAGAATAAAGAACATACAAAACTCGTGTATTGTTGTTAATCATTACAAACACTGATGTTCTTTAAAGTAATTAATTTGACATAATTATATGATAATTTACACAGATGGTCACAAAGATTATATTGAATTGATAAATGCAAGTTTTTCTCTCTCTTTAGTTCTCATTTTAATATTTTTGTACATCAATAATACATCTTTATGTGATATTTTAGAGGGTGGGAGATTTCAATATTGCCTAAAGAAAGAAAGACAAAACACAAACACACTCACACACACACACACAAAATTGAGATGTTGATGTATCTTTTGACTTCTAAGTAAAGTTTTCAGTGATGAAGCAAAGAATACACTTGCATACAACTCAACTTAACACAATTTTGAAATGTATATGATACGATTAAAACCGATTTGAAATCATTGCCACTCAAAACCTCTCCAAAATAAACCAAAATGTGTAATAGCTTTAATACCTAAGTATAGATAATAGTATTAATTTCTGAAAAAGAAGGAAACCTATTTTGTAACAAAAACTAAAAAACAACTTTACCTTTTTTATAACAGTACATGTAAACTACAAAGTAAAAACCTTGTACAATGACTTGATGGGATCAAAACAACTGTCAGACCAGTATGTGTTTCTCATACAAAATTAATAAAATTTTCAACAAATAATTCTAAAATACATTTATTGTAGTGATTTAAAAAAATTTAAAAATAAAAAATAAATAAAATAATACAAAAGAATAATGAATTTGAAGATATGCAATACCTACATGATAACAAAGGTTAATTTTGAAGATGTTCTTTACCAATTTCATGAATCACCAATTCAAAGAAAACTGTTTCATATTTGTTCATAAATAATAACTACACAACACTATCTCCTTAGCCTAATAATCCATGAAAACAAAGCGAAATCCTCACATGTAAGACCTTAACAAGGTCAACAAATCTTGCTAAGCTCTGTATACCCTTAAATCAAGCTCCAATATAGAGGCACTAAGAACAATGAATGTTGCAAAAACACTCACACCTCAAATATGGAATAATATTCTGGCAAAATGGCCCTGACAGTGTTTACACATTCATTATACAAAAAGAATATAGCAAATAATGACCAGCATTCCTAAAACGGAATCTTCTAAAAATTTTAATAAAAAAACGATCATCTTACCTCTACCACATATATATGAGCAGTAGAACCTTGGATTGCAAACAGTTTTGCCCACATTTTACAATATGGACAAAAATTATAAGGGAATTTTAACTTGATAAATGAATACTATTGATGATTCTTTGGCATTGCAAAAAGTCAAGTAGAAATTGTTGAGTGTCACATATTCACAATTGAGCCATTTCCCCCCCTCCCTCCAACATCACAGTGGAATTGTGTCTACAGCAATTTTCGCAAATATTCAATTTTAGTTGGCATTCCTTGGTTGTGCAGTCAACATACATAGAACCAGACAATATACATACCAGCATTGTTGCCATTTCCATGATGCACAAAGCATTTTTATGGCCTCACTAGAGGTCCAGCTATGTATATTTATTGACTACAAGGCCTAGAGTATTTTGTATTAATAATTCTATCAGAGTAAATAGTTTTGTGTTGTGAGCAAATCATTAGCATTTCAATTATTTCTTACTGGGAACTTTGATATATGAGTTTTTGCTTTGATATATGAGTTTTGATATCTTGCTAGATTATGCACTCAATTCAAGGTTTTACTGTAATTGAAATAGTGTTCTTCAAGAGATACGATTCTCGTGGGAATCAAAGAGACACTTCCACTCTGAAGTAGTATGCACACACTCAATTCCCACTCTCAAACTACACCTTACCAGAAGAGTACCCTATTAGAAGGCTTTACAACAAACTGAGCCATGATCTATTAAAGACATAACACACACTTTATAGAAATTGACAGTTTTTCTGTCAAACCTGTTTTACAGTATACTACACTAACTAAAACATTACTTCCCTTTAAAAAATAAAATCATCCATCTCGCATCATAAAGACTTTTTGTTTTGCATTGATCATTCATCCATTCAAACTGTGACTGAAGTAGATAAATTTCCCCTTACTGTGCCTCACTGAAGTAGCGCTGATGTAGAAATATGAAGCCTGGCCAAAATCTTTCTTCTTTCCTGAACTGTTAGTTGCTTTAGCCATGGTGATTATTAGTAATGTTTTAATAATTGTTTTTATTATTACTATCATAGAGTTTTTATTGTATAATTAATGTATAATTGTATGACCAATTCAACTCGACTCAACTTCTAATTCATAAATAAAATTGAATGTGGCTCAGTGAATATTAATTTTAATATTAATATTAAGAAGGTTGTCATTGGAAACAAAGACACTTTTACTCTAAATTCTGAAGCAGTACACAACTAGCATTCAAACAGTACTTACGAGTTCCCCACTCTAAAAATACACCTTTTCAGAATTATTATTATTATTATTATTATTATTATTATTATTATTATTATGATTGCGATTATGGTTATTGTTGTTATTATTATTATTATTATTATTATTATTATTATTATTATTATTGATGTTATTATCACTTTGATTATTAATAAATGCATTTTTAATTAAATACTTCTTATGGTAAGTGTGTAACCGTTCACTTAGAAAAGTAACAGTTTGGTGGCATGGACTCAAAGGCAAAATTTTTCACATCCTCAATCTGGAGTAGATACAGTTATCAGGTGCACTCCGTGTTCATTGACTATCTCTTGCAGCAATTTGAAGTCTGTGCATAATTCTTATTTCTCCCAACTGGTAAGCCTTAATACTTGTACAGTCATCCCTTCACAAAGCCGTTTCCCAACCGTTGAAATAAAATTTCTTTTTCTCTGCAAAATTGTCTAAACAAAATATAGCATTCACTCCTCTTGACCTAAATAGTATTACATTTTTTTAAAAATCAAAACAGATGATGAATGGAACGTGCAGTTCATCACCTATTCAAATTCACACACAAAATTTTCCACTTAATAATATTAAATTTCTAATGAAAAATAGTCAGGCCCTTAAACTAATACATAGAATCGCTATATTCATAAGTGTGTAAGTTCTATGAAGAACCACATGCACAAATAATAAAATTTTGTGCGAGAGCATTTAGATACTCAATGAATCTTCACATATGCATGACTCAATTTTTGTAGAGGGAAAGAAAGAAAGAAAGAAAGAAAGAAAGAAAGAAAGAAAAAAAGAAAGAAAAAGAAGAAGAAAAAAGGTAAAGAATATTGAAATCAAGAATTTCATGGGCAGGGAAAGGGAAAAAATAGGAGCAAGAGAACATCCAAATTGAAACCACACTTCACCTGACCAGACAATGTTGATTCCAAATAACATTATACAAATGCACAAGGAGACTTACAATTTCCAAAGAAAGAATAACTTGAGTTTTAAAATTTATCTCACATTTGTTGATACACAGTTTTCAGCAACACCACATTAAAACCAAGGAAGGTGAAACAATTAATAGTTAATGAATGTTAAACAATTAATTAAAGGTAACAACAATGTTTTAGGATCATGAGGCATTCTTATGAAGTTTAGATAACTTTCTAAAGCGCAGGTAAGTCATGTAAATAATGTTAATGGAGCAGAAAGCTAACATGAATCATGAAGTGAGATTACAGCTCAATAACATCTCACATATCAATGCTTGAATAGTACGAATATTAATTGATAATTTAAAAAAGGAATATTATATTATAGACAATTATATTACAAAAATTGCCAACTCGTGGCTCAGAGTGAAAGTCGCTTGCCTTTCACCGAGGAGGACCAGGTTCGATTCCGAGACAATCTCAGGTGTTATTTGTACCGTAAAAGCAAGCTTGAATGCTTCACAGGAGCTAGTCCAAGTCCTGTGAAGTGTCCTAACGCCTACCACTGACCTAATTCCTTCTGAATTCTGGCCACTGGGCAGTGGCATAGGAGCACATGAAAGAGGTGCATACAAGGAGATGCTACCTGGTGGTCCTCTTAACAACTGACTATTCACACACATACCCTAACATTAAAATCAATCTTGTGGTTGCTAATGACCTCAAAGTTAATGCAACCTTAAATAAATAAATATTTTTTTTAAAAAATCACACACACAAATATTAAGACAATCAACTTTCTGCTCCAAGAAGAATAAAGATGAAATGTTCAACTATGTTTTACCACAGAAGAATAATGCAGCAGATTTACACAGCTTGTCATTAAACATAATGCCTAAGTATAGAGAAAATAAAACATTTTGGATATTTTTGTTTCCATGTATTGGAAACCACTTGAATCACTGATTGCAAGAACACCCATAAGTTCACATTTGATGAAAAGTAAGAATGCATACTTTACATGAAGCTCAATCAGATACAGCACACAAAGTCACAACTTCTTTCTATGAAACAGTAAATGCAGAAACACCAGAAAGCCATGACTTTCTTTATTTTCTTCGCAAGTGTAGTCAATACAGTAATTTGTGGACAATACTTGGACCATACTTGGTTTAGAAAAAAATCAATTGCTGATGTTAGTATTGTTATGAAAGTGGAGGAAAACCTTTTGGCAATAGTTGTGTGAAGAAAAGTGAAACATTCTTCTGAATATCAAAGAAATAATACACTATCTGGGAATTAATGAGCATATAATAAACACAAACAGGAATTTCACAGTGCACTTGTAGACAGATATAAAATAATAGATTTCAGGAGGTGGTGGCCATCAATTAATAAGACGACTTCCTTTTCTACTGAACCTCAATGCAATTTATAGGTATTAATTGTTAATTAATACCCTCTACAAGGTATTGCAAGAGTTAACAACATACTACTGAATATTTCAAAATATCATCATATTTTTTGTTTTATATCTACACTAAGTGGTGAAAGCAATGAAATTTCACTTAGGGCCATCAGAACAGTAACTGCACTTTGAAATTTGATCATGAGAAGAGTCGTCTGCAATTCTCAGATGAAAAATATTACAAGGATAGAAAAGTGGCTATAGAGGAGAAGAATATGGAAGACATAAAAAACTGTGTAGTGTTTGTTCCAATTGTGAAAGTGTGTCATCTTACTGGAATGAAATATTTGCTTAGCCTACGGGAGATGTGCAAGAATTGCAGGATAGGTATACTGCACTATACTGTACTGTAAATATTACAAACTTCCCCCCTTCTAAAAATGATATTAATTGTGAAAACAACTGAACATGGCTCGGAAGTTACATTGGAACACTACACCATCTTATAAATAAACTTGACATAAAATAACTGCCTTATAAAATACTGTCTTATAAATAAACTATAAATAAAATTTATTTTTGTATTATAGAATTCTTTAAAATCCAAAAATATACTGATTGCAAAAACAATCGTCCACGACACAAAAATATATACTATACAAACAATGTAGCAGATTGTTGAACATTAACAATGTACTTGTTGACTGCTACTTAATCCTCAGTTTAAGTTTCATTTATATCTCACAATTCATGCAATAATTTTATTGTTTTTCTTAAGTTTTCTGAAAGTTGATTCAACGTGACTTGCAATCTGTGTGGCAGGTTTTTTTTTTTTTATTATCTTATTTAACCAGATTAGTGGAATTAGCACTTTACAGGTGAGTGATAGCTTTTATATATGTTACATAATAGACGACAGCACTAGTGGCCTGTACGGTAACTGTACGAACGAGTAACTGCAAACTAGCTCATTGTCATACCCCTATTTCTGATTAAGGACATCCCCACTGGGTACCTCTATGACAATTGTTGCTAATTTAATGAAATATAATAAATGAAGAGTAAGAGAAGAGCAAGATATAGAGTGAGGAGAGATAATTATTTTTTAGATTATGAGGGATGGAATAGATCTTTTGGGAGATTGGATTTTATTCTTGTAGGAGCAATGCTGGTTTTATTGAAGTTTAAGTGGCTGGTGCAAGGGGGCAATGTGGAGGTTAGAAAAGAATTTGGATGACAAGTATGAAAATATAATTTGTAATTGGTTCTACGACCAGTTCTCTATAAAGTTGTCCGTTGCTTATATACCACGGGGCATTGGTAATTGTATGTAGCACTTTATTCTAGATAGTTTGCAAGGGTTTCAGAATGGAAGAAGCGGCACCTCCCCATATTGGGGCTGCGTAAGTTATTGAGGGTCTTAGGACTGATTTGTAGAGAAATAGAGAATTTTCAATTTTTAGAGATGATTTTAGAATAATAAGAGGAAATAATTTGAGTGGGCTCTGTAAGTTTTATTCAGTTAATGAATAATATGAGGTTTCTATGTGAGATGAGTATCCAGTAGGATGACAATGTATTTAATTGGTTTATTTGAAGAGGCCCATGTAGGCAGGTAAGTATTTACTTTTAAAAAGTGAGGGATATTTGTTCTTTGCAAAGTCAAAATTTTGGTTTTGCATTTTGAAGGGTTCAGCTGTAATTTTTTTGTCCAATCAGAAAAGGTATGTAAGTCTTGTAGCTGTTCTTACAATCAGTGTTTTATTTGTTACAGATCCCTCAAGCTATTTAGTCTTGGGAAAAAACAATTGTGTGAACAGTATAAAGAAATAACAAAAGGAAGAGACTGATGAAATTTGCAGAATATCAAATGTAAAACATAATCAACATAATTTTCAAGATAAAAGTATGATGTTAATAGACCTGAGTTGGCGATGTAGAAACAATGATTTGACATGCAGAACTAGCAGGATTCTTCATTAAAAGTCTTGCTCTTGATTAATTGAAAATTTTATATTTGACTTAAATTTAACTGCAACCTACTACTAAAATAATAATGATAATAATAATAATAATAATAATAATAATAATAATAATGATAATGACGAAGATGATGAAGAAGAAGACGATGAAGAAAAAGACAAAGACGATGAAGAAAAAGACAAAGACGATGAAGAAAAAGACAAAGACGATGAAGAAAAAAGACAAAGACGATGAAGAAAAAGACAAAGACGAAGAAGAAAAAGACAAAGAAGAAGACGATGAAGAAAAAGACAAAGACGATGAAGAAAAAGACAAAGAAGATGAAGACGAAAAAGAAGGTGATGAAGACGAAGAAGAAGAAGATAGAAGAAGAAGAAGCGAAGAAGATGAAGAAGAAGATGATGATGAAAAGATGAAGATGATGAAGATAAAGATGATGAAGATAAAGATGAAGAAGATAAAGAAGATAAAGAAGAGAAGAAGAAGAAGATGAAGATGAGAAGATGAAGAGAAGAAGAAGAAGAAGATGAAGAAGAAGAAGAAGATGAAGAAGAAGAAGAAGATGAAGAAGAAGATGAAGAAGATGAAGAAGAAGATGAAGATGAAGATGAAGAAGAAGATGAAGAAGAAGAAGAAGATGAAGAAGAAGAAGAAGATGAAGATGAAGAAGAAGAAGATGAAGAAGATGAAGAAGAAGATGAAGAAGAAGAAGAAGAAGAAGAAGATAAAGAAGATGATGATGAAAAAGATGAAGATGATGAAGATAAAGATGATGATGAAGAAGATAAAGAAGATAAAGAAGATGAAGAAGAAGATGAAGATGATGAAGGAGAAGAAGATGAAGATGAAGATGAAGAAGATGAAGAAAAAAAAAAGGATAGTGAGGTTAAGGAGGAGGAGGAGGGAGGTTAAGGAGGTAGTGAGGTTAAGGAGGATGAGGATGTGAGAAGGAGGAAAATGTGACAAAGAATGGTGGAGAAGATGGAGTGAGAAGGAAATGAAGGAAAATGAGGCAGAGAAGAAGATGAGCAGGAAGAGTAGGTGAGGAGGAAGTCAAGATGGAGGAAAGAGATGCAAGAGAAAGAGGAGATGAGGAAGGAGAAAGAGATGAGGAAGAGGTGAAAGAGAAAGAGGAGATGAGGAAGAGGAGTGGAAGAGAAGAGGAGATGAGGAGGATAAGATGAAGAGGAGGAAGAGGAGAAAAATGATGATGAGAGCCAAAATTCAAATAAAAGTACAGGGGAAAAAAGTTTACAATTCAAGAATAAAAACAGCAAGTTATTCAAATCTTTATTAAAGGTTGACATTAATTAGTTGTCAAAACAAAAAATCTTACTAAACATTTCTGGAATTGCTTGAGAAATGTAATTTTATCCCTGAAGGAATGTACATTAGAACAAGAGAGATAAAAAAAGGAGCAAAGTAAGGAAGGAACTGAGGCTTTGGTAGAAAGATATGCTAAGACTTTTTATGCCCATTAAAGTAAAGTACTCCAGAACCATAAAACAATGTACAGCACATGACGTATGGAATTTATAAGAGATAAGATATTTTTAAAAGCTACATTCAAGAAACTTTTTGGCAAATAGCATCTCTGAGATTTGAAAACATTATCTGGAATGTAGAAAAAAATAAAGAAAATAAAAGCACTAGAGAAATAAAGTGTGTATGTTTTTACTCAAGAAGACAATTTTAAAAGAACTGATCAAGAGAGAAGCTGATGACTTAAAACAAATTCTTATTTAAAGCAATTACATCAAGACTCTGATGGGAGATGTAAAACCTCAACAATAAATGACAAGGACCGTCACATGAATTCTCAAATACAGTACACAAGACAAACAAAGTAAATAAAATTTTAAAAAATAGTGTTGAAAATCACAAAACATTTTGACACCTCTCTCCTCCTCCTCCTCCAAGAACTTGTTAAAGTCAAACCCTGATATTCTACAATATTAAGCTCCTAGACAACTCAAAGAGTAAAGTAAAGAAAATTTATTGATTCAGTGGTGAGTTGTAGTTGACATTTACATAATTGAAAGGCGTTACATAAAGGCGTTATCATTGTCAACAATAGTAGAAAATTTAACCTACAACTATAGAATCTGAATATAGCTTACAACAAATGCAATGCACACTAAAATTGTGATTAAGCATAATGAAATATAAGGGAAAGTGAACTCCATAATCAGCACACAGTAAATCTTCCAAACTTAGCCATAGTTCAAAAGATTTTCTTTTTAAATTAAAATAATAATTTAAATTAATATTAGATGGCATTTAACATAACAACCATTGGATAAGAAAAAGGCTTGTTGATTTTACATTGTTGAGAACACATACATACAAAAGTAGCAAGGAATAGACAGTGATGCCTCAACAATGTTTATGAGGCTCAAATACAAGCCCTTGCAGAGATACCAAAAGAGAATGAACTAAGATGTCACCTGTTCCCACTCGTGATATGATGCCAAAAAAAGAGAACACCTTATTTTTGTGCTGAAGATGAAGCAAAGACAAAGATGGCAAAAGTCAAGGCAACTGGACAACAACCATTTAGACTACAAGGAAAAAGAAAAATATTGGATAAAAGAAGTTGAAGGTAGAATAAAATTATTATTATTATTATTATTATTATTATTATTATTATTATTATTGTTTGTTGTTCCTGTTGTCGTACGGTGGTCAAGATATTTTGCCATTCAAGAAAATAATGAATCAAAATATGCAAGACATAAATTATCAAACAACAAACTGACTAGACCTAGCTAAGGTTATCATTAAATGTAAATATACTTTAATAAAAAGGTAATTATATGTAAAGCACATCTTTATTCATAAAGGATTGTATAAGCTTGTCATAATTGTATTGGATCCTAATATTTACATAACATGACCATTAGTTTGAGCACATGCATTCCTTACAACCTTACCCCACTTACACAAAAAAATATTGATGATCATGTCTTTTCTATTATTATCATTCAAGTTCTCAATAGAAATGCTGACACATTTGTAAGTGAAGCACTAAAATGTCAAGAGTCATGCAAGTATAAATTTGCTGAAAATTTGTTTCAAGTGTGACGTGCTGTTTTTTCATTGACACCTTTTAAGACTATTCTATTTTCCTCTTCAAACAACAAAGTCACTTCAGAGTCCAGGTAAACTAATTGTACTAATGTTCATTAACTGATGGCTATACTTTCACAGAGATTATTTTGACTGAAATAATTTGTAATTTACCACACTGGAAAATAAAATGCTAATGCAACCAAATCTTGAACAAATGAAAATTTCTGGATATAGCACAAAAAACATTTTGCAAAATAGATTAAGATTTGAACAACATACCTCCTCAATTTAATAGCCATAACACAATGGACAAAACACACCAGAAAATGCAGCATACTGTCACCACCAGATTTAGCATAATTTCATGTTGCTGTTACATCAACACACAGATTTCCAAGCATCAGCCATTACATGACTTATAAGCAATGAGATTTATACTCAGAAAACTGCGAGGAAAATGGAACAACAAACATGAACGTTTAAATTCTCATCATTTATTGTCCATTGTAAAAGCATGTGTGCATGCATACACACATGCACACCCTTTCTTTCCTTTTTCCTTCCAACATGCATGCATACATACAGTTACTCATGCTCGGGGGAAGAAAAAAAAAAAAGGACTACACATCACATTGGAGATGAGAAAGTCTAATTTACATTTCAAAGGAAAATGGATCATTTTTGCTCCAAATACACTGAAATGACTCCTGTTTGCCCCAGAGGATTAAAACATTATATACATAAAAATGTAGGAACACAGACACGTACATGTTACAGTAATGTATGCTTACACATTATACAAACACAGATACTGACGTGAAGGTGGACAACTGCCCTCACTCACTTGAACATCGACACAGACAAACAGACACACACACACACACACACACACACACACACACACACACACAGCTAGAAACACACATTATATATATATATATATATTATATATATATGCACGCACGCACACACACAGAAACATGATATCTACATACTTATATTAATTTTTGCCAAAATTTGTAATATTTCAGATTGAAGAACTAAAAACCAAAATTTATCTTACTGTGGCAAACAAAATTACAATCATCAAGGAACCCAGGACAGAATTTACCAACAATAAAATTCCTTCCTACATTCAGATATTTTCAATGAATTCTGATGACAAGTTCAAACTATTTCAGTTGATAATTTTCATTTTAGAACACAGAGTTTCAGATATAAATTTTATTACACCGCATGTTAATTAAATGAAAAATTATCAACTCTAATATTTACATTTTAAAAGACAATCTTCTCTTAAATTTACAGGACACATATATTAAATGCTTTAAAAAGGATATAAAAATGGACATAATTCAATTTACATTCAGAACGTAAATGAATGCAAGAACATAGAAAATGGACAAATTCGAAGTAATGTAACGAATCTAAACCACAATGCAAATAGAAAATGACATGTGTATAATTAATAGTTTTAAAATCAAGTTTCATAATATTTGCAATATTTCAGATACAATCATCTATGTAGAAATTATAGATTCCAACACCAAAACTACTTGTTGCATCTGCACCTGCACCTGCATCAGCACCATCACCAGCAGCACTACAGCAGCCATTCACCACATTCACAACCATCACCAACATCAAAAAATGAGGAGTCAGCCGTTCATAACGTTCTTTTGGTTAACAAATATCTCAACAATTATTGATGTAGAAAAGGAGACAATAACAAACAGATACAGCAACAGCAATAACATCAATGAAAACTTTTTTGAAGCAGAATAATTTTCCAAAAATAGTACCAGAGAAATTGAAACAATTAAAAGAATAAAAGTTTTATTTTCCCCCAACTTCATTCAATCTCCATCAAACAGAATGTACTTCTGTGTAGTATCAAAAATATTTAGTGCAATGAGATAAAAAATATTTCCATGTAATGAGTCAATGTATCCATTAGACAAAAAATACTTGCAACACATACACATCTAATGAAAGATAAAATGAAACTCTCACCTGTTGTTTGCGAAGTTGGTCCTCCTGTCGCTGCCTCTCCAACTGCTCCTGGCGACGCCGTCTTGCCTGCCCCATGCAACACACAACACCAGTCACACCAACATGCACAACCCCTGCACAGGCCCCTGCCCTCATTCCTGGAAATGTCTAAGCTTCTATTGCCTTCTATATGTAATTTAATCAACTTTGTTGTGATTACAGAACATTTTTAGTGTAATTACACTTTTACTTGAATCAATACTAGCATTGTTAAAAAACTTAAATTTTATTAGGACAAGAAGAAGATACTTATAACTAATTCTTATATAGAAGGCAAATAAAGCACAAATTGTTTTAAGGGGCAAAATTTACCAGATTTATCAGATTAAATAAGTCTTTAAAATCAAGTGTTCACGATTTTCTTCAAAGTGCTGATGTTGCCCTTTTATTATGGTTCACTTCAATTTGAAGTAATTATATTTGTAAATTATATGATTGTGTTTTATGAACATTCTCTCAAACTTGAATGGGCATCTACAGAATCTGCAGAATGCAAATCAATAGACTAGCGTTACTTAATGTAAAGATATACAGCCTCCAAAATTTAGAAACTTCCAATTGAAGTAATTAATAAATGTTATATAAGAGGTATAAATGCATTTCAATATGTTAACAGAATTTCTATAGTCAGATATTCCACAAGAACCATAATTTAGATACAAAATAGAAAGATAGTGCAAATGGCATTATACACGTTTTGGATAGGAATGGGCTTCACACACTAAATATGAATTAAAATATATATAACTTAACTAAAAGTACTCTTGCAACTTAAAAACATGCAATTACTGTACATGAAGTATGTATAATCAAGCTGCCATATGCCCGAAGCAAACCCAATTTGTGTTAATGTATACATAACAAAAGAAGAGAAGCTTTGCAAGCATTCATACAATACAAAACTGTTATTATACAAGGGTCCACAAATACAAAGCAGATAGCTGGTGTCGACTCTGCAGACTCTTCGAAGTGTTTCGTTTCATTGGATGTTCATAACATTACTTAGGTGGTGCAATGCCATGAAGAACAATATATTAATAAAAAGATAACATCAACAACTATAACTACGACTACAACATCAATGAAATTACAGTAAAATAGAATTGTAGAAAATTGTAACTGAAAATCTCAAACTGATTTGGTAAGAAAAAAAGGAACTAAATTGAATAATGAAAAGTACACAACAACAAAAAATTGCACACACTTTCATTAGTTTCCTCATCTAAAGCTAAAACACAAATGCTAGTAATTTCTCTATACACTTAACAGTTTTAACAGTGGAAAGTATTATCCTCATTTTGATTAATATTTATATTACATTGCACAAATGGGGCACGATTCTAAATGAATTTTGCTAAATCATTTATTTTTACTAAAAAGAAAAATATATGTAATTTCCAACATATTTACATTTTAAATTTTCACATAATACTAAGTAAACTTCATTTAAAAAATGGGTGTGTGGACACCACATGTATTAGAAGTTTAACTTGGAAGATGTAGGAACAGGACATATGTAGGATAAAGAATTGTTTGCAAGATTTCTTTCAAGACACTCCCTTGTGCATTCAGTTAACGTTTTCAGCATTATAATAACCTGTAGCAGAAATATTATATTCAGTTTTTAGAATACTGAAGTTTATTCAGAACTTATTTTGCTTCATTCAAAACCGATTGATAAGTAACTACATTTATTTATAATAAAATTAGCTTGTGGAAATTTTTTTGAGTGGGACCTCTTTATATCTAATTTTACTGAACAAATTCTCAGCTTCTATGATGCACATCAAGTTGTTTTCACCATTAAATCAGTATTGTAAAGACAGATTTAAAGGGATATGAACATTTTTTGTCTGACCTATAGCATAGACAGAAAATAAGCATTATTCCTTTTCTTGTTGCTCCTACGACTCAATGTGTGGCCTTACTATATTACAAGAAAAGAAGTTCCACTTTTCAGTTGGAAGTTCCACTTCCAAATATTTACATGTGATTCAATGCCTCAGGAATCAACCTCATAAACAGCATTTAATAATGCAGACATGCTTAATTCAAAAATAATAATTTCCATTTATTAAACCATGAAGAGTTCTTAATGACCAATTGATGAAATATTGGAAGGCAGGTTAACGGGGCTTGGTCATAAGTAAACACAACGTAAGTATGTTTTCATGTTTTGGTTGCAAGCCCTGAGGATGGAAATAAATTTTCTGAAACGTCGGCAAACAACTAACTTATAGTTCATGTTTACTTATGACCAAGCCCCGCTAACCTGCCTTCCAATATTTATTAAACCAATGAGAAATATGTATTATTTGACCAATTTCTGGAAAATTCAATTCAAATGCTTTCTCATTATTCAACTCAATACTCTAAGTAGCTTTGCTCATGGTATATTTATTGCTATAACCATTTTTCTGTAAACTTTATAATTATCCATACTTCACGATTGCTTGAAAACGAATGGCCTACAAACTATGTTCACACCACACTATCTTACCAATAAAAAATGAAATTAATTAAGAAAATAAAGAATTTTTTTTAAAATACAGTTAACAAAGTAATTCTCTTCATTTGGGCAGAAGGAAAGAAAGGGGAAAGAAAGGGAAAAAAAATAAGTTCTTTTAATTTCTTTATGCAGTAGTTCATAAGAACTATAAATGCTTTGAGTGATTATACAAATTAAGTTACTTCAGGAGGGAAATCAACATTACTACCTCATATTTAAAATTTTTTAAATCTTATCCCATTCTCAAACCTAAAAAATTGTTAAATTCTTGAAAATTGACTTGAATTTAAAATATTTTAAAAAATCACAAAAACGTCTTTTCTTAAAAGTAAATTGAACATTATCCTTTAAATCTGGGATGCTTAAATGCAAGAATTTGAGCTAGACTGCCCACATTGGCCAGCTGGTCATTTGCTTTTCACTAGACTAGCCAAACATGTCTATACACCTCCCCTCCTTTTGGGCTAATGCGACAAGCAGCAGGCTAGACTGGTAAGTGCTGGCCAGTGCCACCTAGTAGCCCATCCACTCAAGCTGCCCTGTGGTAATAGTCATTAATAGTGTCTGGATTCTTATGTAATGATATTTTTTTCTTTCTATATACTCTTCTCAAAATTGTAATTTTGATAAATTCTTAGAACCCCTTAGCACTTTTCAACAGTTTGTACTATATTAACTATATATTTGGCTGATATATGCACAAAATATCCTTTTTTCTATCAATATTCTCCAAATTTGTTACATAAAAATAATATTTGATGAATTTCAAAAATGGTTTTAATTTTCAAATCAACTAATTTTTCTCTTGCACAATGCAGTATTGTGATTTGACAACCCAAGTTACACAGGCGACTTGGGTAGATGCAGGTGGATGCTCCAAAGTCTATTTTGGGTTAACCTTCATTTGCTCTGCTTTAGTTATCTCAATCACAGGGAGGGAGCAGGAGAGGAGAGAGTGGAGAGAGAGAGAGTGGAGAGAGAGGTGGAGAGAGGGGGAGAGAGAGAGAGAGAGGGGAGAGAGAGGGAGAGGAGAGAGATAGGGAGAGAGAGTGGAGAGAGAGGGAGAGAGAGAGGGGAGAGTGGAGAGAGGGAGAGGGGAGAGGGAGGAGAGGGGAGAGTGGAGAGAGAGGGGAGAGTGGAGAGAGGGAGAGTGGAGAGAGGAGAGAGTGGAGAGAGAGGGGAGAGTGGAGAGAGAGGGGAGAGTGGAGAGAGGAGAGAGAGAGAGAGAGAGAGAGAGAGAGAGAGAGAGAGAGAGAGAGAGAGGAGAGAGAGCACAGGTCACAGAGAGTAGCACCTCTAGATGTGGACAGTATCAGTGATGTTGCCTGGTCTCAGTGGTTGCATCAGGAGCTTTAACCACAAAATTTAGAGAAATACTGGTTGTTACAGATATGTAACACTTCGATAAGAATGCAATAGTTCACTGGTTATTAAGTTTGCACAATTTGTCCCCATTGCTTCTAAAGATAAAAACATACACTCTTCATATCATTTAAATCCAACATATCCATATTTTTTTTGTTTTCTGTAAATATAATGCGTATTTGCTTCAGTTTTATATTTTACATATACAGACTAAACCAAACTATCCAATATTTAATCAGGAGGTAATTACTTCATGATTTAAACAGATCAAGCAAAAAGAACTTTACTTCAATTTAAACATATGGTCTGATGATGTAAATCAGCTGTTACATGCACTTCTTTCTTCAACAAAAGATTGTGTCTATACTTTGATTTATTTACAAAGTCTGTTGATCAGCTTTTATGGTGTCATTCAATCGGGAGCTTGTGCGACACCTACAGAAATGACATTTAAGCTCCCAATTGGATGACACCATAACAGCTGATCAAAACCCAACAGACTTTGTAAATAAATTGAAGTATAGAAACAATCTTTCTTTGAAGAAAGAAACGCATTGAAACATCTTTGTCTCTGATTCTCTTTTTATTCAACAATGTTTGGAAAAATGTCTATTTTCAACACTTTCATTCTCATAACATTTAAATATGATAAGGATGAACCACCTCACAAGACATTGAATCTTCACTGACATTTCAAAAGAAGCTAGCTAAGCTTGGATTAGACATGCTTTCTGAAGGAGCTTATTTCAAATACAATGATAATAGCAAAAGATTTGTTATGATTTCGAGTCGTAACAAATGTTTTGGAATCCTAACAAATTTATGGCTACTGGAAGGACCAAACAAAAACAGATATTGCAATTAGTAGAGCTACCAAAAACACACTTGCTCCTATTACTGGTGACAGTTATGTAATATTGTAATACTGAAATTTCTTTGCTACAAAAACATCAACCATCTCCTAACCAAACAAAGATAAAGCTTAAAGAGTTAGAAAAACATATACATCTTTGATTTATTGAAAATTCAAAAGTTTAAATGAAAATTGCTTCCTTATTAAATTCAGTATAATTCTTATTCTCTTATTTTGTATTGCTCTGTAATTCTGTTTCTTATAAAAAGTTTAGAAGAAAAACAAAACCAATGAAAACAAAAATAATTACACAAACTGGGGTTCAAACATGAGCACTTGGTTCAATAGAAGATTATCAGAATAAACATAATCGTGACATCACAAGAATTATGTTGAAACAACAGCGAGAAGGCTCAATTTCTAATATTATAATGAATTATAAAAGTTGCAGCAATTCTAACATACTATAACACAAATGCAAAAACAATAACTTCAAAAAAGTGTACAAAAAATAATTGAAAGATCAAATATTGAAAAACAGATTGCATTATCTAGCATCAGTACTGAAGGTGTTGAACAAGATCAAAAACAAATTTGAACTTTGTAATTTTGAAAATTGCAGAGGTTTTAATGAAAATTGGACCTCTTATCATTATTAAACATACATGGCTCCATACAGAGATAAAATTTAAAGAAAAAAAATTTGGATAGATTTTGAGAAAATTTAGTACATTTATATTTCATCAGCATTCTCACAACTCATGTATATTTTCAAAATAGTGAGGACTTCACTTGGAATTAGGTGAAATCTATTCATCTTTGAAAAAAATTGTCCTGATATTATTTAAAGACCTAATTGTGAATAACCGATTGAATTAACAAAAAATCTGTGTCTTCAATATTGCAGTTGTAGGAAGTTGTTGAAAAAAAATTAACTTTAGAGACTGCATGTCTGTATATTGGCTAAATAAACAAACATACTTTTGCAATTTTCAGAGTTCCAGAGTGTTTGATGAAAATTGGACCTGTGCCATTTTCCTAATAGAACTTCACTCTCTTTGAGCAAAAAGAGAAGAACCAGCAGCAGAAGAAGAAGACAAAACCGGAGCAGAAGCAGCACAAGAATACAATGACGATGAAGTAGAAGTGGGAGAAGATAAAGCAGCAGCAGCAAAAAGGGGAAAAAAAGCTACAGAAGATGAAGAAGCAGCAGCAGCAGCAGCAGATGACGACTCAGAAGACAAAGAAACATAGAGCAATTTTCGAGAAAACTTCAAGTAAGTCCTAGAAGCTTTATGAAAAAGAACCTCTAAAAATTAAAATATCTATTTGAAATTCAAGGAGCTGTGACATCAGCCAGATCATTTTTGATTTTCTGTTGAAAAATCAGCATTTTTTCCTGAAGCATTTATACTACAAGTTGTATACAAGAATGTAAAAGACAAGGGAAAAAGGAAAAAAAAGGAAAAGGAGAGGAAAAGAAATGAATCGTGAAGAAAGGAAAGGTAAGGAAAAGAAAATGAAAGAAAACAAACAGTGTTATTGCAATCCACTACATTGCCAGCTCATGTGAACACTGACAACGACAGACTTATTATTTTTATTGATTACCCCAAAGAGGCAAGATAATAATTTTTCTTCTAAAACTACACTGTCTACGTAGCACAAAATCTCTAATAATCTTATTGTATGCACTATTTACAGTCCATCCTTCATTAGCAAAATCAAAGAGCATCGAGGAAAAATCTTTTAAAACATTCCAATGATTTGCGTCTAAGAAATATAGTCATTATAAAAAGGTTTGTCATAATAAAGGAGAGGAGGTTTTATGCATGTCCACTGAAGAAGCATTTTAAAATCTAGAGGATTTTTGAAGCATTATTTTATAAACATGGTATTTTACACCAAATGATTCAACTAGATTCAAAATTTATCAATGAAAGCACTTGTGGAAATTAATGAAATCAAATATTATTCTTCCTGTAAATTATTAAGAACTGAATGTCACATCAATATGTATCATGAAATCAATTGAAATATTAATTTAAAAAAAAGGAATAAATATAACATCACAAATATAAGCAGATATATGCAAATACGACACTAGCATACTTAAACACATCTCTCAGGTGATATATCACCCAAGCTTACTTGTATGGATTCATACATACCTACATATTACTAAACCAATCATACATCATATTCTCAGATCTAAGTTGACTGGCAAACAAATGTACAATTGTGGACAAATATTGTAAAAGTAGATGGACGACATCCAGACAAACAACAGAACAAGCAATGGAATGGGTGGTAGGCCCCACTGATGTGCGGATTATTTCATTTCAGACAGATAAACATTTAAAAATGTTAACTTTATCCTATGCCACACCTCAAAATGTGAGGGATTTAGTTCGCACTTTTGAGTAGAATTTAAAGGTCAATGCTTACAGTTCAAGGGAGAAGCTTGGAAGTGAAAATAACATAAGAGAGGGACACAATAGGCAACAGTTGAATAAGAGTCATGCTACTTAGATGGTATATCTCCAATAAACTTTAAAACTACATGATTTATACCATGCTTCACTTTTTGCTTCATACATTGACTCGGTTATTAAATCAAATCTGAATCAATTTATATTATTTGATTCCCTCTAATAGCAATGTCCTGTTTTAAGATGCATATGGTAAGGTGGATTGGATGCGACACAAACGGGTTTTTATTTACTCTGCAGCAACTGACTTGACAGAGAAAACAATTATTTTGCAGAAATATGTTTATTTATACAATAAAAAATAGAAATACATCAAATGCATTTTTAGCGAATTCTTATCTTTTCTTGTGAAACTTGTTTCTAAAGATGCTACGTAAAAAGGCAATAGCAAGATACGAATGTAAAGAATCGCCCACAAATTTTTTGAACCAGCTCTGTGTAGAACATGTTTGGGACAAAGAAAACTCCTCCATTCCTACCCAAGTGTTCTTTTACATTTCTTTTTTATTTCAAAAATTAAAATGCTTTAAATCTAAAATGAGTGAAAATCACTTTGTAAATATTCAATAGAAAAAACAAAAAATTTTAGATAAATTTTTGGTTGGTAATGAGAATTTTTAATCTGTTAATACTTTTTTTTTTTACAAAATAGTTTGCTTATTTCAGAAACTTTCTGAGGTGCTTCTACAGAAAATAATTTAAGTATTTGCATTAGGAATATTTATATGAATTTTTCAAGATTTTTTTGAGTGTGGAACAAACTTAAAAAAAAATTAAAACGCAAATTTTTCACCAGTATTGTAACATTTTCATTTTAAAGTCATTCTAAAACAAATAACTACAAAAATGTTCTTGTACATAAGAAAATTTTGAGGTCCATTGAATACCTTTATGTCAAAACAGACCTTTGTCACCAGCCAGCTGCCATCAGAACTGTGGATTTACATTGTACTTCATTCGAACACCTGGTGCTATGGTTCTGAATCATAGACATTCCTGGTCCCTGTGTGTGAATGGATGGACCAACTTTCTCACCTGCAATCCCAAGTTGCTTTTGGCTATCGAAGCCAAGTCAATTGTCTCCTCACAAGAATGGCCTATGAAATTTTGACACTAGAAATTGATGTACTAACACAGCTTACAAATAAAAATAGAATAATTCAGGGGAGATCATCAGGAAATGTAATGCCAAATTTGACGAGTTCAAATGGAAAAATATCAATAGAAAAAATTAATCCTGCAATCCTGCACAAATACTTCATTCTTTTCAAATTAAACAAAAAAAAAAAAAAAAAAAAATTCTTATCAAGGACCCTGGACATTTCATTGAACTTTGTATAAAATCAGTATATTAGGTACAGTTAATCTGAAATTATATTTGAATATTGCAAGAGTTTGCAGAATCTTCATTTATATCTTTTCCCACATGGATATGTTCTTATGAAACTTCCTATTTGAATGTTGGAACTTTGATAAAAAAAAATAAAAAACAACAACTTGAAAGAATTTTACACACTTCCAATTTTCTGTTTTTGTAAAGATTATAGGACCCTTGCATTGAAAGAAAATAATAGTAAACATCAACTAATATAAATGCTCATTCACATATGAAGAGATTTTACTACATATATTTATAAAAACATTTGCCTCTATAACCAACCTTTTGGGAAGAAACAAGAGGAAACACAAAGGGAGAATTCCATTTGACCAATATGATAAAGAAACCATAACAGTAATGAAGTTACATACCTCCATATTTCCTTATGTTCCTTTTAATTTAAGTATGTGTGCCAGTAGATATTTGAATGAAGTCATAAATACAGCATGTAAAGATTATAAAACGTGATCAACATGCACAAGTAATTTTAACTCCTTAATTGCAAATATAAAACAGCACTTTTATCTCACCTGGTCCTAAAAAATATGCTCCACAAGAAAACTACTCGAACATTCACCATGCTCATTCCACACAAAATTTGGAAGAAAGAACCACCAGCCACCAAAGAAAAAATCAATTCATTGTCTTTGCTCATTTTTTTGAAACATGCATTTTATATACAACATAATGTACATGAATGAATTTCAATTTCATTTCCAATGAATATGCATGAATGAAACAAGTATAACATAAAATGTCCCCAGTTTCCACAAAAAACCCAATTAAATACTTGAATTGCCCTGGAATAGAAGTGCATTTTTGAAAATATGTGTTCTAACCCATGGAAACAATTACAGAAATAAGAAATGAACTCCATACCAGAGTATTTTTTTCTCTACTCTTGCATAATACTGACCATTTCACATCACAGATTAACACACAAAGCCTTTACTTATAATAAACTATTAATGACTAAGTCTACATTCTATCAAACTGAGACAGTACACGAAACTCAATTTTTTTGTTTTGTTCTGTTTTTCTTGATGTATACAATCCTGGAAATTATGAAAAATCAAGAAGTCTTCACCATGCAGGAAGGGCCAAAGGTGGCAGGGATCAACATCATTTAGCACAAACCTCATGCTCAGATTTGAAATACACATAAACTTGGGTGTTGAAGTAGCAAATGTCTTTGCTGGTCATTATCATATCACATGAATTATTATAATACCACAAAGATCGAATAACTTCCAACACAATTCTGCTAAATCTTGAAGCAAATGTTATGATGATAAACACTCAGATTTAGACATTGTGACTATAACTAAACCTGTTAAATGAACACCATTGCTGGTGGCGATCACAGGAGGAAAGGACTAATGCAACCAAATAGGCAGGAAAGACATAAGCTGCCTTTCAATAAGAAACTTCAATATTGCACATCTATCCTCAATTTACAAATGCACATATGGCTCTATTTCCAATATGCAACACTTACAGCAGAGTCAAGACAACAGTAGTTAGATGATTGTGCTATTTGAGTGAACAGACACTGATAGAAATAAGTGCTCCTACCTACAATAAACATACATGCAATAGCAGTGCAAAAGTTACATGTATTACCAATATCCAGCACGTTAGGGTTAATTAATTAGGGTGAAGGAAATAGGTAAAACAGTTAAGGTATGGTTTTCTCTGGAATACATTGCATTACATAGCTCTCCAGTCACATCATTTCTGCCTCTTTATAAATGCAACTGAAACAAAGCAACTATATGAATGTTTAAGATACATACCATAAACCTAACCAATTACATTTGTCAACAGTGAAGTGTACAATATATTGTAATTAGTTTATAAGAATATATAAGTCTTTTCATATTTGTGCGAGATGATTAAATAAATATATAAGTAGCAAAGAATTGCATAGAAAGGTACGTTCAATCACTTGGTTTCTATTGTAACCAGACTGTTACTACAAGCAATGCCAGCACTGGCAACTTCTCACAAAGAAATTTAAGAATAAATACTATGCTGAAGTGCGAACATGGTGTTTAAAAATCAGATTAAGAAGGTAGCATCCTAAGAAAATTAATGACTGGGTACTTTTTTTTAAAAGGATTGTTCTTTGTACATCACAAATGTTGGAAGGGGCTTAAAAAATGGGACCAATATGCTATATAATACAATATACACCAGAAATAACATCGTATAATGTACCCAATTAGTACCATGTATTTGCAGCTTATGACAGGTAATGGCCAGGGAGCGTTCCACCCTGGTTAAAATAAGTGTTTTGCACCACAACCTTCCAATATTCCAGCAGAGATGTGAAATACCATTGTGTTCTTAATGTCACCATGAAATAAATTGACAACCTCTAGTATCCAGCAGTGGTTATGTTTCTTTCCTATGACTCTTGTTGGTATAAAGGGGCCTCACTCTTTGCCACCTTCCCTAGCCATCTATTTCTCACCTAATGCATGGGGTAAGGGATGAAGGCTTCAATGTTGCTCAAGAAATAACTTTTTCATAGAACCCCCCACCCCCCCACCCATGCACGTCATTTCAGAAGGTCATGTACATGAACCGGCAAATTACCTATACTACTAAACTACATTAAATAAGGAAAGAATAAAATGAAGTTTTTGTGGTTGTTTAGAGTTATTGTAAAAAAATAATTCTAATATAACTCATTAGTACATTTTGAAACATGATATATGATAATCTAAAGGAAATATTTCCATGAAAGTGCACATGTATTTGGCTTTGCTCGAGTAGTTATTCTAAGAAAAACTTATGATCATTTCCTAGAAAAGTTTGGAAAACACATTTGTATAATTAATTCAATAATAAATTAATTAACACATCCAGGAATAAATCTCTATTATAGGGTATTGTCTTTGCTATTTTACGATGAGTATTCATTTTCAGAACCCTTTTGTAATAAATTAACCATATAAACATTAGGAAATGTATAAAGCAATAAATAATATTTTTTACTACACATAAAATTCCACAAGATCATCTGCCGGTAATTCTACATGACCATACTTAATGGGGGCATACAACTTCATGGAGGAGGTAAAGAACTGGAACTTGGGAAACGGAATAAGAAACTTTTTGGTGTTTATAATCTCACAAAGAGAGATAGGTAGGTGCCAGACATATCAAAGACTACTACAGTACAGCATTAGTTTGAGTGAGCGTCGAGCGAGAAGTTCAGCCTGTTGTACTTGTGTGGGCAATTTCTACTCTTTCTGTCTTAGCTACTTGTGGTTAGCCTACTCAATTCATCAAAGACCTGTTCCCTGCTACATTTCAAATATAAGTGTTAGGAACTCAATATACCAATAACGCGCTCAATGGCCTGCTAAGGGCATTGCTTTGACATGCCGTGTATACAGGTGGTAGTAGCAATTGTCAACATGTCATGCCATCCTCAAAAATATAAAACCTCCACCCAGGCTGGGTTATATGGCAGCACACTTCGATGTTCATGTTGGTAAACAATGAAGGATAGGAATAAGCCAGGTTCGAGAAATTAATTTGCAGTGTTCTTTACATACAACAAAATAAATTAAATAAAGATATAAAAAATGGATAGACTAATTGGAGTCTGTTTTTTTGCATTTGCCAATACAAAGGATTTTCTTTCAATGAATATTAAAATTTAAATGTGTTAAGAACATGAATCATCACATACAATGTAAGTCACAGAATCATTATTATTTTGTGATTTTACCCACATTACATCATTACAAAAGATTGAGGGCCTCTAATTAGAATGTTGTTTCTGCAAAGAACACTCAAAAGGCATTAGGATAGGGAAGAAAGGTAAGTCAAGCAATTCTATTTGCTCCAGGCAAAAACCATGGAGGTGTCTTCACACAGTAACAACAGCTATAAGATTTTCATTATATCAAGGTAAGTATTCTTCTAATTTTCTCATGAAAAAGAATTTTCAGCATATAATATAAAAAAACACACTTGTTTCTTTATATATATTATAATATATATAGTTTGTTGTTGTTTTTCTTTATCTTCTTTTCAATCAAGGTTTAACACTTGACTCAAAAGTTAATAATACTTATTAGAAGTTATAAGAGATCACAAAATATTTTTTCTCATTCAGAGAAGTAAGAACAAAATAATGTACATGTGAATGAGTGAATAACTGAATTACTACATAGAAATATGATTTGAAAAATGTTAATAAAACAAATAGAGAAGATGGATACTGAATTCAACATATTAGCAGAAAATTGATTAGAAAATAAACTTCATAAGCAGTCAATTCAAATACAAATGATATTGTATTCATTTTTTTCCTTTTAATAAGCAAATTTTATCATGGAAATGGGTAGTTACTAATCAGAAAACATCTGTATTACTTCTACATAACAACAATATTTGAAGACTGTGTGAAGACATGCAGAATGTAGGCAGACCAGGAAGGATCAAAAGATAGAAGAGAATTTGATGCCACTCAAGGTGGCAGCAATGGTAGGGGTGGAACGGAGGGCGGCCATCTTACCGTAGCTGCTTCCAGCAGCAAGCTTGCATTCCGGTCCGAGCCGGTAAAATTTCTTGCACTGGCGGCTTCTTTCTGTTGCCGTTGCAGCTGCTGCTGTCGTTGTTGCTGGCGTGCTGAAGCATGGATCACCTCGCTGTCAGCATCATCAGGAATCGTGATGCCATTTTGACGGCATGCCGAGAGGACACCGGCACGATGCTTCCAGATAGTGGCGACAGTAGAGCGGGCAAAGCCTAGCTTGCGACTCACGTCTGATTTGGATTGCCCGCGCTCTATCTCTCGGATGATGTGCATCTTTTGTTCCAAGGAGAACGCGAGTCGTTTGCGGCCCTGAGACACATCACAGGCTGAGCCAGGCTGAGGGGGGAGGAAAAGGACTTGAAGGATGTTCAAAGGTAGGCGTGGGCAAACTACGGTTCATGGACTGGCAGGCAAGATCCTGTACTGGCCCTCAGATGTACTTATCAGAGAACTTTTCCTAATATATTCAACTTTTTCAAACCTGGTCAAAATAAAGCAAATGCGGATGTTAAACTACACAATTCTGCATATTCAGTCACAGCATGTATACTTTCATTTCACATTTCAGGATGTTCAGCTTCATCAACTAGAATACATAACAAGAGAGTTTTACACCGTTTTAAACATAGATCTTTAGATTTTAATGTATACAGTGAAACCTGCTCAAACGACCACTTCCATCAAGAGGTGACCTCCACTAATGGCTTCTTCTTCCTTTATTTTTTTCTTTTCTTTCGCATTTCATAGATTTGCACATTTCATAGATTCGCATTTATTAAGTGGTCACTTCAAGCGATTTTGAATTGCATTATAACAATAAGCAGAAAAGCATGGATGTTACTATTGATTTAATATCTTCGAACAATGGAACCCATTACTTTCAATAATAACATCTTGACTGAGTTGCTTTTCTCGCCTGGGAGTTACTTTTTGTTTTAGATTATTTAAATGAATATGTCTTAATGGAACAACAGCACTTTCATTTCTCCCATTTCACAGCATTCCTATGGTTTGCTACGTTGTGCTTCCCTTCTCTGGAAATCTGTTAAGGACACACAGAGCACAACACGTGTGCGAATCCCATCTAAAAGTCATTGTCTAACCACTTCATCACACAACCCAGCTATAAAGTTTCTACAGGATGTGAATTGAAAGCACCGGTCTAGTTTACTTGTTTGATCCAAAGAGAATGGAAAGTGAGTTTCTCGACTATGATAATGTGTGACAAGCCAATGACGTGTTTTGATATTAGCCAAGAGGAGGCAAATGATCCTAAATAACTTGTTTATATTGTATTTTGTCATTAATAGTAATTAACCATGTTAAAAATAATGTAGTTAATTGCATTGCAATTAGTATAATTAGACTTGATTTTCCAGTAAGCTCATAACCTTGATTAAACGGCCACCACAATTAACAACCAATTTTTGCTAGAACTATTGGTGACTGTTTAAGATAGGTTTCACTGTATTTCTTTTTGTTAAGTTAATTCTGCCTGGAGAACGATTTTTATTTGAATATGGAACATCAAAAATGAAAACCATTTATAATAAAAAATCCTAGCAGAAAAAAAATGTATCATTGTTAAGTCTGAAGTAAATAGAAGACCGTTAAAACTATTTGTAGTTATTTGCAGGATTTATTTTCAAAGTAAGTCAAGTTATTTTGATAGAATACAGAAACGGAACTCTTAATTATTCACACGGCTTGCCATGTAGAAAGTTTGCCCACTTCAGCTACCTGGATTGGATAGGAAAAGCCACGTCGGAATTTGGAGAATACTGAGGATGGTAACAGATTTTGAGAGAGAAAAAAGACAGACGTACTAATTCTCTGTCACAGTAAGTATGAACAAGACAGTTAACAGTGAGGACAACTACATTTTCAGAGAACTACCGATAATAGAATACCTCACAACAGAAACTGCCCTTCATCAATATCAATAATGACGAATTCCCCATTGCAGTTTCCTTAATTGGAAGTTAACTGCTGTGTTAGTACATACAGTGATCATAGAAGAAGCTACAGGAATTCTTAATGGAAGAATCTGTCCCAAGGTTTCAATTCCAATTCCTTGCTACAATTCTGCTACTAGACATCCGGTTCATTACCTAACAAACCATCAGTTACTAATAATTCTGAACTAAAAGGACTTGAAGGTACAAATGCACTCAGCTTCCAGAGAAGAAAGGCACCAAGGAAATGGTCATATTCTGTTTGAAACAGGTTTTCCAAATGAATCCCATTGCTACATCTGATATAGGATAAGGCATTATTGGAAGAAATGGAAGTTGAATGAGGCATCTAGGGTAAGTGGTGCCTGGGACCAAATCCCTGGACTTCGCAACAGTAGTCATTCTTTCTTGCATGGTTGCCTGGTTGTCTATGGTAATTCCCCGATGACCCAGGGATTGCTTTTTGCAGAAAACCATTAATTTTCTGTGCTCACTCCAATGAATGGAAGCAGCAAAACAATAAAATACAAAAAGAGATACATAATCTTAAAAAAAATGAAAATAGCAATACCCAGAATACATGGTAGTGAAGAAGGGACAGCGATTTCAATTATACAAGAGATAATTTAAAAGAAAATGGAGTACTTTCTTAGGAGAAATATTTTAAAATAATATAATCACACAGTAAAACGAATGAAATTGAGAAACGTGAAACAGAAAATGAACAATTCATATAGAAATATTATACAAGAAGAGCTCATCAAATCTAAAAAAGTTATTATTAAAGACGAGCAGTCAAATGATGTTCAAAATAAAAGGTGTTGACGAGTGTGCACGTAGTTCAGAGAAAGCAGCAACAGGAGTTTCCAGAACAAGTAGGTTGTCAATTCCTTATGACAAAAGTATAATATCATATAGTACATCCTGCTAACGTGCTATCCTCTACTTGAAGATGACAATCTTGTTGAAGAAAATAAAGTAGCAATGAACAGTAGTCGATGAATTACAATAAGTATAAATGTAGTAAATATTCCAGTACATTGATATCTCTTACATGGCACAAACATGTAACAAATCTTTCTCTGCCTTTTTCTTTATGGCACATCTAGAATTCTACTCACACTTTTGATGATTTTATAAGATACGAAGTCATACCATTATTAATATATTTTGTGATCATGACTTAATTACATACAGAAATACATTGATTGCTTCTTAACTATTTACCTAAAGCATGGAAATCTCAAAAAACACCAGTTACCATACATAACCAAGCAACCAGCACAATTCTTCCTCCCTTTAAGCTGCACCTCCTGTAAGATTTGAAGATGCTAATAGCCACATGGAGGGACACATTCTGCCTGGGAAAAATAATCCCTGGACTTCTAAGCTACCTATCCTACCTAACAGGACCTCTCTCGTGTCTCTGAGTCCCCGGAAGAATCAGGTTGTCAATTTATTTCGGAAGTGTATTGCTTCTTGTGGGTTCTCTCCCACTTTCAATAACAAATAAAAAATACACAACCAAACCAACCCTCGTGTGCATTATGTATATATGTACAGTAAGCCACAACCCTACCCTCACCAACATATGTATAAATACATACATATATATATATATATACACACACACACATATACAGCTTTGAACACAGAAGATGAAAAAACATCAACATCTGGGAAACTTGAGACACCAAACCACAAGTAAGCAAGGCCCATGTCAACATTTAAAACTATATGGTGACATGAACCTACACACAAACTCCAGCATATGTATATATATATAAAAAAAAATGACAAAGAACTGCTTCATGCTAAGCAATCTCTTTCACAGAGTCAGAGCAACACAAGACAAAGTATGACAGAACACACAGTCTGGAGGTTTATAAGTGGATATTGGCAGGAAAATGGAGTAGGACAGGCAGAAGAAAGTGATGATAAAGAAGTGAAAAGGAAAGAGTGAAGAGAAGGGTTGATGATTGTTACCTCCATCATCTGCAAATTGCGTTGTTCACGTTCACGGCGAACAGCTTCTTGACGTTCACAACGTTCCTGTTCTTTCAACAACCTGTAAAAAAATAAATATCACTTATATTTTCAATCAAAAAGATGAATATTCATATGCAAAATTGAACCTGTTTAAAAACTACTCCACCATTGATTATAATGTAACATCTAAAATATTTAATTTTACTAAAATATTTTTTAAAAAAAACCAAGGATGATAATAAAACAAATAACATTTCATCACCATTTGTTAATTCGATATATTTATACAACAATATAAATCATAAACAAATAACTCTTTCCAATTCAAGAACAAAAAATAAATTAATGATTTTTAATAAACCCTGATACAAAAGGTACAAATATTCTTCTCCTTTTAAATAACATTTTCAATTCTTTCATATAACCATCACTGTAATAATCAAATATAATAATACAAATAAATTCCTAACAATACAAAAATAACATAATAAAAAGTAATTTTAATTAACAATAATAATCTCACTTAAAAAAAGGTGGGAGGAAGTAACGCAGGAGCAACAGAGAAAGCACGGGCGGGATCCCTCTGAATATTTTGAGCTTTATTGAATTGGCACACCTTTGGAAAATGCATATTAATAACCAATTTTATAATTATTTTAAGCATTATAAACATTTTTTCTCAAAAATACTTTTTTTTAATGCGTATGGAATGCTGCTGATGATTTTTCGAAGACTGTTGATCCTCTATGAAAGTAATGCATTGCGAACCTAGATACAGATATATTTCAAATATACCAGTTAAATTAATGTTAGTTTTTCATCCCCACCCCTAAAACTTAAGACCAAGTTATGCCCACAATGACAATGCCTGCAACTTTTCTTTGTAGCAATACTGACACAACAATTTTGGACACACAATAACTCCTTGCCTGAGGAATGAATGAACTAATGGCACAGTGTTTTTATTATACAAAGCATAGTGAATAAGCAACAATACATAAAAAGAGTACAGTTGACTCCAGTTATAGTGAACTTCTAAGGACTAACATTTTTGGTTCAAGATATCAGAGGTTCACGCCATCTGAAGATCTCAAAATTAAATAGAATTTCTCCACAAAGATTGATTTTATTAATATTGAGACAACAGCAAAACATTTTAACAGCATGAACTGAAAATTTTAATATCTTTATTTGTCCTTAAAAAATCAATTATTTTTAATTGGTTGCTTCGTTCATTTTTCATTCGAAATTTCTTGAAGTCCTTCTCCAGAGTTCATGCTCTCTCCTTACTTGATTCTGCACTGTCCACTGTGTCTGTGTCATAATACAGTCTTGACACCCTTCAATGCCTATTGCACTGTTGGAAGTCCCACTCTTCGAAGGTCCTTTTACTTGCCTAATAATACAAGATTATTTCGGTAGCAGAATGGCACGAGCGGCTAACGAAACTGATCACTTTTCCATGCAGCACAGCAGGTATCGCCAGGCCATGGTGCAGTGGCAGTCGCATGCTTCCTGTCGTTTATGTAGAACACAACACAATTTGTTCCGCAAAATGTCAAGTAACATCAAGCATGAAACTGAAGCAAGGTGTGTCATTGCCGCCAGTTGTAATCCACGCAGAACACAGCCTTTTTTTCCGCAGTGAAACTGAGTGGCACGAGGTCATCAATAAGGTCCCCATTCCGGGTCCACTACCTTCACCTCAGGGGAGACTACTTTGATTATGACCTTTGGCCGATATATTTTTCAAGCTGTCTAATGTGGGAATTTGTGACATGGAGGTGATATATTCCTTTCCAGGAGGGAATTAATTTACAGGTTGTTGTATTTCCTAAAACCAAAGTTCACTATAACTGAGGTTCACTATAACCGAATCTTCTTATGCTTATTTGTAATGTAAGTTGAAATGGGATCAGTGACTGAAGTTCTCTATAGCTGAGGGTTTACTATATCCTAGTTCATTATAACCAGAGTTGATTGTATGATTTTCCTTAATAATGTATTATTAATTTTACATATTTTATTCTTTATGCCGGCGGCCAATTAATAATAATATATAAATACCAAAGTAAATATTAAATAAATACCAGAGAAATGTTTTGGCATGGGTGTGTTTAGAATTTCAGGGAGAGGGGCACCACAACACTTCTATAATTAAAAGTGCAACAATTTCACTACATTAAAGGTTTCATTCTTCTGCTCCATCAAAAGAACGATTTACAAATGTTTTTAGTTTGTTGGTTTTTTATTTCTAAAATCAAGACTTGATAATCTGGATGAGATCAGGTCAGTGGCATTTACTCAATTGAAGCTAGGGAAAGGGAACTTTCCTGAAAAGAATTACACTTGCTATTAAGTTTAAGGAAGCATTGTTTCCAATTCTACAAAACCAGCAAGGAGATCCTTATAAAAGGCAGAGGTGACCCCGTGGTCTCAGCAGGACTGCCCATTGGACCCTGCCAATCCCACAGTGAGCATGCTCTGAGTGGCCGCTGAATGAGTGTAAGGAAGCACACAACGGTTATGTCATCAGAAACAAGTTGCATTGTGTAAAACATAGTGAATGGAGGGTTTTTATCTAGCACTTTTAGTGAAAAGACAGAAAAAATAGAAAGTAGTTATAATCCATGTGTTTACAAATATGAATTATAATCCCAAGACTACGAAGTGTCATTCTGCCTGTTCCAACTATTTACAGTGCATATTGAAACTAAAAACATTTGGCCAGGCACAAAGAATTAACCATACGCTGGGTGAACAACTAAAACTTAGCAATCAAAAGTTCAATGAAATAGTAACGAAAAATCGTGAATTCTAAAAAGGGTTATTGATAGTACTGGCTTCCTGGGTTTTCGCGAATTAGTTTCACAGGCCACAATGAAACCAGTGAGTCAATTAATGAAATAAATTACAAATATTGTATGTAGATAAAAAATAATGGCGAAATATAATCTATTAATGAATTCTCATTTGGAGCTCTTTAAAATTTCAGGGTACATTCAAAATGAAATGATTTGACTACTTCAATTGCCAATGTAATTCTCAATTACATTACAGAGAAAATATCAACAATAGCTTTGTTGCAATTATGATAGATGAAACCACAGACACTGCCCATTCTATTCACTATTCTGCAGACAACAAATGGCATTGGCTTATGCATGCACAAAAGTACGGAATTCAAACAACTTATTTCTAGTAAGAGTTACTATTTTGATCATGTATGGAATAAGACTTTTACAGTCAACCTTTCAGAACTTATATGAAAAAAAAAACAACAATGAAACTGTTCCCACAAAAGTTTTTTACAGATTAAAATTTTGTGAAACTATCATTAACATTCTGCAACATAGTCAAGAATAGACAATTTTGAAAATTAAAAACATTTCTTCAATTGGCTGATTTTCATGAACATCACAATGCACCCTAACCTCAATCTGCTTTTGATTCTCCCTTAAGAACTTCTTCGATTTCTCATCTTTAACATATGACCTATCAGTTTTCTTTAGTTCAACAGAAGAAATTTCTGAAGAGAAAGTTTGTGAAAGTTCTTGACAATTTCTACAAAGTGCTTCTCTTGAGATGAGTTTCTGGTCATACAATAGAATCCAGACAGATCTCAAGATGTCATGAGAAAGAGTGTCAAATAAGGCTTATTTTTTAAAAGTGTCGAAGGCCAATGTTTTATGGTGATTTTTTAGAAGATTTCACCAGTACGTCTAGAAGATTACTCTACTCATGAAATAAGGGGTAATAATTATCTTTTAAGAATCTATTTATCAGTCCCTTCCCTAACCTGAAAATACACGACACATCACTGGCTTTGGTTCCTTCTAAATCTGGATTCTTAACTTTCTACTGCAATTAAATAACAGTAAATTATAAATTTAAATTTATAAAATGAGTAAATAATGAAAAATTGATAATATTAAAATAATTGTTAATATAAAATTGATTAAAATTTTTTATAATATTAAATTCTTGCAAACAAAGTCTTTTCAAAAACCATTGAAGAAACAAATTTTTCATCTATCACACCTTTCCGTGGTTTTTTTTGAAAATAGCATCTTGAAGTTTCCTATCTATATTCTTCTTCCTTTACTGAAATGAATATCCTGTGAATACTTAATAATATTTATGGCTATTCCACCCTAGAAGGGGTGCATATTAGAGTACAGAGAAATCTTATCTTGGAATTAATTTAAAAAGAGTTAATTTCAAAAAAAGAAATGTAAGTATACTTTATGGTCAATTTTATAAGAAAGGGCAGTTGCCCTCTCCCCCTCCTGTTAGCTATAGACAAGACTGTCAAGTCTCATACTTTCCTTCTCTGGCAGTCTCATATCAAGCAATTGGGTAAGTACTTTTTGGTATTAAACACAGCAGAATTCAAAAGGATCCCATGCCATGGTATTTGTGGGGAACATCTGTGAATGCTTTCTCTCAAATATTTTTTGGGTACATTTTAAGTTAGACTTGAACCTAGGATGTGCAGGAATCCTGATCATTTCACAGATCAACTATGATAACTCTTTAAACAGAGATGGAAAAAATGAGGGAACAAATGGCACAACATGCTAGAGGATAATTTATCTTGACTCCCAAAAGCCACAAAATACACTAGAGGGAGAATTTACCTCCACTCCCAAAATCTACATTTTCTCAGACCAGGATATGCATGACGTGGATTTTTTTTTCTTGCTTGTCCACAGTAGAACTAACTCATAGAATATTGCCGAGGACTTTGTTCATTATTTAGTCAACTCTAAATGGATACAAAAGAGAATACCAACCTCACTTGCTCCTTCTGGCGAGCAGCCTCCTCTTTGGCAAGACGCTTGGCTTCCTTTGCAGCTTGTGCAGCCTTCTCCCTTTCTGCTTGCTGGGCCAACCTATGCTCTTGTGCAAGTCTTGCTTGTTCAATCCTATCAATAACAGTCAAATGATCCAATTATTAGAAACAATAAATTTTATTGAACATCATAGTTGATGCATTATTTTGTGTCATGAGAAAGTTATTAATTTATTCAGAAACGCTGAAGCAGAGAGAGCAATTTATTTTACAGTAACTTAAAATAAAAAGAGATTCTGTTGAAGTTCCAAATACTGCAAGCTTCAGAAGAATGTGAATACGAAGTACAAAAAGGCGTAATTATAAACAGAAGTCTAGGACATTTAAATGAACAAAAATTTACCAACTAATAATATGACTATACAACAATTTAAAAAGTAGCACTTGAAAGTCATGAGCTGGACAGAGAGAGAGATGGTGAGGGGACAGAGGGGCCGGAGAGGGAGATACCATTCAAGAGCTTTGTTACACCTTAAATTTTTGGTATTGGCGCTCCCGACCTTGAAGTGCCACTATGTTTAAATCGGAGTATAACAGTTTCAACCATTATTCTACGCTAGAGGGACAAAGTGCATCACTTACAATAGTGGAATAAAATTTAATGTATTAACTATAGATGTACCATATGGTAAAGAATCTTGAGGGCAAAACTTGTCTCATATCAGTCTCTGTAACTGTCCCTCTACTGTCTTGTCTCCGCCTAACCATCTGTCATTAACTTAGTAAGTTGGTGAGTTGGCAAGGCAGCAATTGGGACTATGCAATAGTCAATAGATCGATGCCTTGAGAAAAGTGCTCTATGTCTCTGGCATAATTATGCTCGAAGAGCATTAACTGTCTCCAATACCAAATGCATGATAACACTGAAAAGTGAAGGACTTAAGGAAAGTTAAAGCTGGCTGTGCTGCAGCAACAGGTCATTATAGAGAAGGCACTGCTGTCAATCAAATTTTATTAGCATGTGTGCACTGGAAGAATTTTTGTTAGAAGTTAAGTTACTGGAAAGAAACTTTTTATCACTATACAAAAAATTGAAATTTCTCAAATTATCACATTGCCATTACATTATCATTATATCCTTTCCCATGACATGAATTTCATGTTTCACACGTCAATTCAGAAAATGCAATGTAATTACAAAAGTTTCCCACCAATGAACAAAAGATTACAATTGTAAAATAATTTCACAGACTACCAAACATTCTGATCTTTTTATGATTCCCTAACTTGTCCTTGATTGATATCCATACAGAATATTAGCTACAAGGAAACCCCATTTTAATGCTTTCCTGAGGACTGATGGAAAAAGTACAGGAAACTACTATAAAACGGTATGGTTCATACTCAGAAAAAATCTAAAATCTGTTTTTGTCCTTTCTGCAGCTGAATTTCTTCCACCTGCTTCTCCACAGTGTACAGAGTGTATACAGCATTAAATGAATCCTCATCACCTGATGCATTTGCAGTGTACTATCTACATACTGATTATTCCCATCATCACGCTTTTCTCTTTGAAAATACTACAATGTTTTACTAGACAGAACACTTTACTAAAGTCCAGTTTATTCAACATTGAAAATGTTTTTTGTTCATATATTTTTAATTAGAGTTCAGTTCATGTTTCCACCGGCTTACAGTTTCCTCATCACTTCTCCAAATACCCAATTGCAGATAATAACGTGGCAAGTGTTAAAACAATTAATCCATCCTTTTGCTGCAAAAGCTAGCAATTCCCAACTTTGCAGCAAATTTGAGGGCTTCTGCTCAGTGGTCAGTGCCATTGATCAGAATAGCCCAATGCTTAGTAGAGTGATCTTCAACCTGTTTCTAACTGAAGGGTGATTTTCTTTTTTGTGAAACATAGCAGGCCGCATTGATTTATTAGTAACAAATTAACATGATACTTAAGTAAGACAAATATATTATAATTATATTACTTTAACTGTAGAGATTACTTAACATTACAGGGCCTACATGTGTATGTTTTCTATTTTGACTTCCACTTTACAATGTTAATAATTAACACTAAGTACAGTAACTTCTTGAAATTAATGCAAGACCTGACACTGTTTCTGCAGCTGAAAGGGTCTTTGTCACTAAATTGTCAATATTGGCTTTAACGAGCTAAAAATTTAAGCAATGGATTGAATTGTAGATAAAATGATTATTTGTTAGAGGGCTGCCAAAATCTAAGCCACAGGTCATGGGTTGAAGACCATTGCTCTGCAGGAAACAAACCATTTTACCACGAGTTGTCCAACTCAGAATAGTTCAATGCCCAAATATACATTTCCTCTTCCTTGACCTAGCACCACTCTTTTGCATTAATTCCAAAGCTCATTCTCTTTTAAATGACTATGCTTGGCCTGTAGACTTATAGTTGAATTTCTTTTGCCAATTAATCATGTGCCCTCATGTGCAAATCTACCCAACATAACATCTTCATATTTTCTTCCACACAAATGCATTTTCTTTCATTTCTCTCCATGTCACCTCCAAAGATCTTCATTCATTACAATTCAAATTAATCACCAGTCACCACAGATCGAAGACATTAGCAATTACCACAACATTTTGAAGTAATCATCAAAGGTCCACCACAAATGAAAGGACATCCAATGCCTGTACAACCGCACACACTGCAGAATGGACTCAAAGCAGGTGGTTATGGGACGCTAATGCACCAACAAATAGCTACAAAAGACAACTTGCACTAAAATCAATTTACAAATGGCATCAAAAATAGGTATATTATAGGAAGTATTCTTCATATCTAGTTGTTAATGGTGGGAAAGAAATGTAGTAATTATGGGCCTACATTAGTATCAAAGGATATTGATGTAAATGACAAAAAAAATTAGTGGGTAAAACAGGGCTTCACTGCATTATTACCTTACAAAAATACAATATATTGTATTTTCAAGCAAATAACCAGTATACATTATGCTTTCTCAAGGTGAAATGAAATAAAAATTAATATTAATGCTAGTAGATTTTTTCTTAGCATATTATGTGCCAGAGAACATAAAAATCAACAGAAAGTCTGGTTCTAAAAGAGCAAAGTATTTGAGAAGAACTCAACAGTGTTCATTCACAATCTAATAGTAATGTATTACTCGTGAATAAATATATTTTTCTTTTTGCATAGAAACATTTAACAATATTACACATACAGTAGATAAACAAATGATTTTCTACTCACTTTGCAGCTGAACTGTGCCGTTGACGACTGCCGCTACCAAGAGCAGCCCGTATCTCTTCCAGCCGGCGTAGAACTTGTTCCTCAGAGAGACGCAAAGGCTCTTCTGTTGGACTTGATGCAGGTTGCAGAAAATCACCCAGCAGCACTTTTGAAGAAAAGCTGAAGTTGTCACGAGTAAGGTCAGTGACATTCTGCTTCCAGAGAAACTGTCAACAAAAGGAAGGTGTTCTTGCTACCATCTAAATGAGAAAAGCATGTACATTCAAATATACATTTTTTAAAATTTCAAATTCAAAGATGATTTGTCAATGTTGTAAAAAAAAGACATTATTTGAATTTACACAAAATAAAAATTTACAAAATAATGATTTGAATTTATAGAATATGCTCCTGACATTGTTGGTAAAAACCACATCAGATTTCTCCATCAACTCTATTTCAACAGCATTAGTAGTATTACACAATCTGTTAACGTCAGTTGTTCTAGACCAGAACGTTGGCTCTATTCCAACTAACTCAGCAGAATAGGCAATCAATGTTACCATTATTTCTCACAAAAAGACCAAATCCATAACTTCCCTACACAATTTTAGAGATACAATATTCAACCCATATCTATTATACGGGGATATCTACCCATATTCATGATTTATGAAGGAATCTTCAAACCCTGCACCACGTGCAGCAATCCTGAAAGCTTGTGCTGAACAGTTTCTAGTCTATTTGTATTGATTGCACACAAAAAAGTGTGGGCAAACAACTGATCAGTACATCAGTACTGATAATAACTAACTTGCCTACTTTATAATCATAAAGTAGAACAAATTCAAGAGCCTTCAGTGAGTGCAATTCATGACACATTTGTTTAACTAACCCCAGCAATTGGATTGCTCGAATCATCGAAGGACATTCTGGAATCAGTAACCATCACTAGATCTCTCATGAATGTCACCTTCTCCAACACTATAGTCTTTAATCAGTGTCAACTATTAACCCTTCAGCGTGGTATGCTGTCTACAGACGGCAATTTCCTTTCTCTCCTAAACGCGGTATGCCTGGACGGCATGGACTTTCCTTTCCATTTGTGGTAAGCCGTCTCAGGATGGAAGGAACAGTTTACCTGTTTCACCTCTGATTTGTGGTATGCCGTCTAGAGACGCTGGTCGCTTTGCGGTGCCATGCACAGACACTGGCTGTGTGTTACCGCCAATTTTCTGTTTCCTTCTGAGTGATTTTCCATACAAATAATTTAATATCGATTAAAGTGTTTCTATTTCCGTTTTTATGAAAACAATTAATTTAAATTTTTATGTTTTGTATCACGTTAAATTATTGCGATTGTCGGACATACGTGGTATGCATTATTTTATTATGTGTAATTATTTGTTGATACAAGTGTGTCGTATTTATACTAAATTATCATTATTATTTTATTCGTCATAACTTTCATTCGCCATAATTATTGTCATAATTTTATTGTTGATATTATCATCATCATCATCATCATCATCATCATTAGTATTATTGGTGTGAAGCGATGCATTATCAGGGTAGAGCACTCAGAAACGCTACGCTGCCTGAGCTGAGATGCTCCCGCAGCAGGCCTCGCCAGATGCGCTTAGCTGGCTACCTGCTCCCGCGGTGCTGCTGATTGCACCTTCCACTTAAAGCCGCCTTCAAATCCTACCGCGCACACCCTGGCCACCGCGTTGAAGGGTTAATCTAGAGCTGGTGAACGTGAGAGTTTTATACTTACTAAGGTTTATGATTAATACAATATTAGTGCACCAAACAGCAAAGGGATTTAAAATTTCATTCAAGATACTATGTATTCAAAACTTGTATATATTAATTTTTTTCCACTGTAACTGTAGAAGACACAATTATCTGCATCTTGATTAATTAGAGCTCCTGGTTCACTATGGAAACCATGAGAGAAAAAATACTCATTGAAAATCAGTAAGTAGAAATGTATAAATTAGTCGCTGTTGTAGTAGCAAGTCAGTGCATGTGCTGGACGATGCCATAATTGATTCTAGGAATGTTGGGACTTCTCTTAATTCGATAATCATCAGATCCACTTATCAAATATTAAGCTTGTCATTTGACATTCCCACAGTCCCTCTTTGTTGCCTTTCAGAGACTGCAACAAATGTGTTCATTAATTTGTATTGTGTTCTGTAATTTGTCTTTTGAATTTGAAATTAAGTCTACTATATATTCTTCAAATGAAGTAGTTATTTTAAAAAGACAAGAACATAATTATAAAAAAGAATAGATTTAGGCTATGAGAAGACTTTGCAAACAAAGAATTTATTGCAACAAATATATATAATTTGTTGATACTAAAAGGGAAGGGCAACTGATAATGTAATTAATAGCTTGGCTTTTAAATACTAATGTAAATTAATTTTTATTTTCATTTCATGAATAATGAAGTATGACTTCGCTAAGTGTAACACATAAGCCTTATTTCTGAGATTTCTCTAATTGCCAGAATTTTAAATTATCCAAATTGAATCAATTCCCATTTAATTCACATAATTTGAGTTTTACTGTATGTCTAAACTAATTAAAGTAGTAATAAAGAGACGTGTAACAACTTCTTCACCATATTTTGGAATAACGGGAAATATAATTCTCTAACTTTCTTCATTAAATAAACATTAAAATTCACAAGAACCTTACGTAACAATTTACCTCTGAGATCAAATTTATTTTCACCTAAATAGTAGTATCGCTACTAACAATAGATTTTACACAAATTCTTCAACCTATTTTCTTAACATGGATCCTACACAAAAGGCCATCAATTCCAATTCCATTTCTATTATCTCAAGCAAAACGTAATTAAAAAGTTTTCCACTTACTAAAATTTTCCTCACGACACTATTATGAATACAGCAAAAATGTCACAGGTAACATATACTTTTCCAACAATACTGTAATAAATTGTTCTAGTAAAACGAGTGGTTTCAGTAAATGAATATGAAAAGACGAAATAATAATGCAACTACTTTTTAGTATCTTTGAAGCAGACAACCATTTATCTTGGGACGTTTCTTTTCCACTTTTTGCAACAGCATGTTTTTGTTTGTATGTTTTTTTTGTTGTTGTTGTTTTTTTCTTTCTTTTCCTTTTCTTTTCCTTCTCCTTCTCCTTTTCTTTTTCTTTTTCTTTTTCTTTTCTTTACTTTCTATTATGGGTCAATAAATGCTGCTACTCACCCTCAAGATTTCATGATACTGTTTAAAACGTCGTCCATCAGGAGAAAAATAAGTGACTTCCCCTCGTACTATGCCTGTACGACTAACACCAGAAATTACCGTTTCTCGACGCCAGCCTTGCTCCAAAGGTATTCGAAGTTCTTTTTCATCCTGTTCAAGGCGTCGACGCTTGGTAGCAGGGCCTGCACAGAAAATTAAAGCAATTTATATTAATTTTAAATTATTCAAAATATTGAATTTCAATACATTTAAAGATAAAAATTAAAGAAAGAACTGTCAAAAAGTACATGTGCTAACAACAATGGCTAAATGATTAAATGACAAGAACACTTATTACTGATCTGTTTTTTAACTCTGAATTCTCAATAGTTACTGTGCTACTTTCATTGAAATTAAGTTATTTGGGGTGGCACATCTGGAACTGTGACAGCCTCTTGTTTGTAAGTCCTCAAGTTCAATTCCCAACCAACATTGATGGATTTTTTTAATGCAAATATTGATGACATGCCTGATGTATGATTATACATCATATATACTTTAAGTAAAGAAATCTTGGGAACCATCCAAGTTACTGCGGAAAAATTTATTTAGTAGAACAAGCATCAAACAAGAATTCAAACTTGTCTGATACAGTCTAGAAGCAGCAAGATTCAATGTGAAAATTGGCGAAATAATAAAAAAGCCCTTCCCACTGGATGTTGTAAAGAACAGTTCTACCTACCAATTACAGAGGCCAAACAATAAATAAACAATAATTAATAAAAAGATAAATAAATACCTAAATAAATAAATAAATAAAACATACATAAACATAAATATTCGAATTAAATAACTTTAGTGATACTAGCATATTCACCTGAGAACTCTCAAACCTAACCTCCCCTTACTCCCATATCTGTAGGAATCGAAAAAAAAATACTTGCAAAATTAGTTTTAATAAAATTCAAAATACTCTGTCCCACTCCCTGTGAAATGTCAGACTTTTATCACAGGGTATGGGAATCCAGAACAGCCAAACCCCAAAAAATAAAGAGAAAATAAATACTAGTATTACTAAAGGCCTTTGACCTAGAAGAAATCTACTTTTAAGGTCCTACTTTTAAGGTCCACTGTTTTGGAGTTAAGCATGATCAACATCAATGTTGCCAGACAGCTGAAAATTAAATACGGTACTGCACCATCTATCATTACTGCACAATTATTGTATGGTGGCAATATCAAATTACTGTACATTAATAAAAATATTCTACAAAATTATTACTTTGAAAATGGGATTTTGCAGCAAAAGTCTGAAAAATTGTATAACCACGTGAAAATTACTTTCTGAAAATCTCAGAAATCAATTTCTCAAAAATATTGAAAAATACGAGAGAAAGGACTAAATGTTCTAGACATTTTCAGAACATTCTAAAAATTCTCAATTCTTACATATTTTTAAGAAACTGTGTTCGTTTATTATTCTCATTGGCAGCAAAAGTGAACTTATCCTTTATTTTTTCATATGTAAAATTGAGTGGGACAGAGATAAAATTGCATTCTTCATCACAAAGAATAATAAATGAACACTCTCGCATCTTTATAGAAATTTTCAGAAAGTTATTTTCATGAAATCATGTAAAAAATTATTGTAGTACAAAACTGTCACATTATCATATGTTTATCATATCTTTTTTATGTTAAACATAAATTGTACATCATAACAAATTATCGTAAATGTATGATAATTATCATACATCTGGCAACACTGAGTAATGCCAAAACAACAAGTTTGCCATGGATTATGGGTCTGCATTTGCATCTGCCCCATTTTAACACTTCATACACTAAATATTAATATTACATAGTGAATGTGCAAAATGTCTTTGCTTCTCGGTACCATTCTCTTTCTTTTGACATTGCATTAGTTTGGTTGGATTTGAAAGGCACAAAAGATATCTACACTACATACTACTCGTGCAACTTTTTTGAACGATGACCTTGCTTCCCCCTCACTTGAGCAATAAACAGTTGAAAGCAAAAGCTCGCAGCGAGCAATGATGACAACATTCCAAGCATTAAAATTTGGTTGGCGCGAAACAGAAGTTAGTCAAAGCTAGTTGCTTTCAGAGTTGAGAACTTCTGTTCAGCTTTATTTCCATTATTTAAACAAAAGGCTGAGGCAGGTTCAGGTCCTTCAAGGGAGGCACCTAAATCTCCTATCTACTGTCCCTGCTGTTGCTTACCCTGAGCGATGACCTGGCCACACACGTAACAGGTTTGACTTTGATTTTCTAGAGGTTGGCATTACTGTAAATATTCTAGTAGCCGACTTTGTAACTAATACCCCACTATGCCAGCATTTATTCAATCAAAAGTTGCACAAGTAGTAAATATAGGTTATTGTATAATCAAAACGAGATATAAGGTAATATTTTTCTATTCACTCTGCACTCAACACCACAGATAATGAGATCCATCTTTCCATTTCTTTGCTCATTTGTTTTATTTTCTTTCTTTCTTTTCCTTTCGAAATCAGAAGATGAAAAATTAATCATTCTTCACCAAGATGAGAATTTTGTGAACTGTATGGCCAGTCAAAACATATGGAATCAGTTTTAGAGAATTAGAACACTTCCCACCTCCTTCCTCTCCATCGTGCTTGCCACCCTCTATGCCATCCTCTCCATCCTCTTCACTGTCAGATGGAAATGCTTCTGACCAGAGCAAGAATCACTGCTCACATCAGGACCTGCACTACTATCTTCACTTACACCATCACCAGTTCGCTGACGACTAGATTGACCGCTAGTATCCTCCGTTTTTGTTCCATCCTGAAAAAAATAAAGAGAACAATTCAAATTAACAACAACAAAAAATCACAACATTCTATAGTTTAATTCACAAAACAAATATTGTTACCCGTATCAATGTTGCTTTTTGTAAAATGAATAAAGGACAATAAAACAATACACTACTTGCATTCTTCTTGCAACAAAGCAAAGTTAAATAAACACTCTTACCAATGGTCGCTTCTTGGCTTCTTTGTCCTCTGTTGTGTTCGAAGTAGGAGTAAGAGGTGCAGGAATACTGCCAGCAATCATTGGAGTCGGAGTAGGAGTAGAAACCCTGGCAGGAGTGGAAGCCCTCTCTCCCTCTTCACTCGAAGTTACACTAGCAGTAGCTTCGGTTGCTTCAGCAGGTTCCCGATCACGTTCTACAACAAAAAAGACACTTCCTCAAACTGCGAAGTAGACCAGAAAAGCTTTTGACAATAGCAAGACAAGCGTAGCAGCATAAAATATTATTTGTTGATTATTGATTGAGAAAAAAATAGTACTCTCTGCTTCACACTTTTCATATTGTATAAACTATACTCTATGTTCAATCTCCAACAATTCAAAGAATTGTTGTAGGCTTTTGAATCAAGAGTTCTTGCTTATGGTTTATACTAAACAATAGAAAAACTTATTTTGCAAATGAAAATCACACTTGATACTCAGATATTCAATAATAATCTACCCTATCATATATGAAATTGGAAGTTCTATATCATGAAAATATATAGAACTAATGATGCTACAACACCACATACTTTCTTGTATTATTTGTAATGGTTATATAATATAAAATTGCAACTTATATCCTACAAACACTTTGGCCATCTTTTGAAAAACTCTCTTCACCAAATAAAGTTTGGGAGATTTTTTAAAATTTACACATATTTATTTTCTAAATTCAAAAGTTTTAATGAAAATGATTGCCACAGAATTCGATCACAGAATTCGATGTGTTGTCAAATATCTAAAAATATCAGAAAGGTTTAAAGTAAAAATATTTGCATGGGCTGGGATCTGAACACTAGCATCTAGATTTCCAAAGTCAGATTTTAACTACACAGGAAATGTTTGGGAGATTGCTCATCGCAACTTATATGGTTCAGCTGTTATGAATTTTCAATATCCCAGTGGTTCTAACACCTAAGATATAAACTCAACACAATATAAATCACAATTATGCAAAAACTACTCATAATTTGCAAAACCTCCCTATGAAATGATTTCAAACATCTATTGTGATATAGATTGAATTACGAGAGAAATCTGTAGCTTCAATAATGTAGTTTGAGGAGAGAGTTGAAAAAACTTTCAAAGTTAAGCAATTTTTGAAAATTCAGTGGTTTTAATAAAAATTACACCTACACCAAATTTAAAAGCATACTTTGCTCATTTTAAACAAAAAAATTAAAAAGATTTGAAGGTATTTTTGAAAATGCTTCATGTAAAGTATTCCCAAAAATTGAAAGATCCATTTTTAATTCACAGTGCCTCTAGTTCAGCTAGATTGATGGGGAATATCTCTTTTGGTGAAACTGTTGTATATGTTTTAGGTGTTTGTGCTGTTCAGACAACAAACAAATAGACAGTCAAACACTTTTTTGATATCAGAGGTCCTCCAAAGATGTATTTACATTGAAATCTCAATATCAATTTTGTGCAACATTACATAACTTGCTGTATACTACATATTTGCATCAGTATACTATTAGTTCTATGGGAGAAAGTGCATAGTGGTGCTGACTTGTATAAAATCTTAACTTTATTCTATATCTTAAGGACAGATATTTGATAAATATTACTTTTCCAATATGATAAATAAATATATTGGTAAAACATCAATTCTTATTTCAAAAGATTTGCAGCACACAACACAAACATGATCTTTTATAGAACACCACTCTGCGATAAGGCACTGCTCAAAAAATATGATCCGAGTGAACAAAAACACATTAACAGTTATAATTATCACTATACCAACTAAGATAACTTAGTTGGCATCACAGACATAACCAGGAAATAATCTGACCACTGTATAGAAATAAATAAATATTTTAGAGTAAAATTTTTACGCAAATTAGTCTCACAAAAGATCTCTAATTAATTATATCTCTTACACAATATCACAAGTATCCAAAGTACCAACTTTAAACCAACACAAAATTCTAAAGCACTTAATGAAATAAAAGCAAGTCGTTTTCAACTGCTGTTAATTCTCGGAGATCTAATATTTACATTCAAGTAGCTACAATAAGTAACGGTACTAGCACAATGCTTCAAACAAAAAGAATATTTATACAACACAGAGACAAAGATATGGTCCGAATAATTTATTTCAGTACATTCCCAATTTATAAATATAGATTAAAAACATGGAGTCTTTTGAGCACTTCCATTATAAATTTCATAGCTTATAAAAATCAGTATTGGATTTGATTCATCATTTGATAAGTTTTTGATCCAACAATCAGATTTGTGAGAATGAGAAGATAAAAACAAACATGCATTGGCCAGGAAAATGTTGTGCTTTTAATAACTATAAAATAAAAACTAATAAATAAAAGAATTGAACACCAAGAACATTAATTTATAGAATATCTTCAGCATGTGTATCTTTTTAGTAAAGACCAGTTTTTAAAAAGTACACAAATTTCGAAGGTCGTACACATTTGAATAAATTACTATATTTCTAAGCATGTCATCCTTAGCAATAGAAACGAAAGAAAAAGGAAAAGGATAATAAAGTGAGTAAAGAAAGAATGAATGAAAAAACTCAGTGTCTAATTTTTTCTCCTTCTTGATAAAGTGTGCTACATAATCTACCAGATAACTAAGGGACAAGGATCAGGATGAATGCACGCCAGCAAACTGCACGCCTAATGCGCAGGACAATATTGCTTGGCAGCGTGCGCACCTGCCGGCGGCGAAGCTGCCTTGGCCAGGACACTTGGCTTCAGGAGGGAAAGCTGATGTTGCGGCGGTGGGGCTGGGACAGCTGGAGTCAGCATTGTCCCACCGCTGCTGTTGTTGCCACCTCCACTACTGCTGCTGCTGCTGCTACTGCTGCTGCTGCTACTGCCACCGCCACCGCTGCCGCCACCTCCTCCGCCTCCACCTCCGCCTCCTGCTCCTGCTCCTCCTCCTCCTCCACCACCACCACCACTACCACCACCATTCGTGTTCCCGCTCCCAATGGTGCTGCTGCTGCTACTCCCACCACTGCCACTTCCAACACTGCTTGCAGCAGTAGCAGCAGCAGCAGCAGCAGCAGCAGCGGCAGCAGCAACCGTATTTCCAACACTGACTGTCACGTTACCAGAGGTGGCGTCCAGTGTTGGTTTGATGCCAAGCGCCCTGCTCTGTGCCAGCAGGGAGGCAACGGTGTTCTTCTTGGGTTTAGAGACACCACGTCCTAGGTTCCTGGGGCGGCCTTCTGCAGATGATGATCTTGATCCACTGTCACGATGAGAAGAATCCTAAGAAACAAAGACAACATAATTTAAAGAAGAACTATAGTTCATAGGTACTATTAAGATATTTGAATTTTGACTAGATATGGAAAAAACATAACATCAGAGAACTCTTCAGTAAATGGAATAGAAAGATCAGTTTTTGTAAAAATCACAATTCATTTCTTGAAAAATTTATTTTACATCAAAATAACGAGTTCAATGATGATATACTTCAATAACTTTAGAGAGGCATTAGATAGAAGTCTTAAGCATGTGGGAGGAAATTTCCACGTCTTGCTCCTTTCTTACAATATAAGGAGTCTTTTTTTGATCTACTCTTTTAAATGCCTTACGAAATGTTTAATTATGAGATAAACCTGAAAACAAGATGCTTTTTTTAAAATCAAAATTTAAAAATATGGGGTCATTTTACACTTGCAGCTTAAGCCTAGTCGGTTGGGATCAATATTTTTAAATTGCCTTTCAAATAAGAAACTAATGCTAATGTAACAATAAGTAGAAAAGCCTATAATTAACTATGCATATCTATAATACCTAATTATATTCATGAATGTTTTGACTTCCAAGCCAGAAAAAGGGAAAATGTCAATGGCATTATAGTGATAAGCAACATGAAAATTATTGGGAATGATAGTCTTGTTAAGGTTCAGGGACATACGAGTTTGAATTCACAACTTCATTGCTCTGACATTAAACAATGTAAATTTCTAGTTAATAGTTGTTAAAAAAGTCAAGGCTAAAAACTTTTTACCACCAGCAAATTTTGTGTCACACAATGGAACGTTCTTAGGTGGAATTGGATGACAAGACAAAAAACACAAATTCAAAGCTTTCAAGGGGACCTACAATTCAAAAGATAACTTAGTGCTGGAGGAGAAACAGAGAGAAGAAACACAATAATACAAGATGGTAAGATGCTAAGATGGTAGCGACAATGATGACACTAATGATAATTACAATGAAGAAACAAGAAAAGGAAAAAAGAAGAAGAAAATAGTAATAGCAGAGACAGAAAGACCTAGCTTTCTTATCAACAACACAATTTTTGGATTTTATTGGGACTGAGTTGTAAGAATTAGTTAAAATCGAGCCAAATTTTTAGGAGTCCTCTTAAAAACAAGAGGGTCATCCTTACATTCAGTTAAATACAGTATATTCATCACAGACAGTTCTTTAAAAAAGTTTTATTGATGTAATTTGTTCTGAAATTTTACTTAATCTGTGACACATTTTTGTACAAATAGATTGTTATTCTATTTCAGCATAGGACACTGGCACGTTAAAAATGGCATGTTTTATTATTATTATTATTATTTTTTCTTTTCTTTATTTTTTTTCTTTTTTCTCTTTTCTTTTCTTTTTTTCTTCCTCTCTCCCTTCAATCTTCCTTTTTTCATGATACTTTTGCACAAGTTAAATAAACAGTGGGAGTATGTTCCTATCATTTTATCAAACACATGTAATAATCTTATTGAGATTGTTCCCAACTTCAGTAATCTTTGTCTAAGTTTCGTCTGAGATGAACATACACACAGGGTAACAAAAAAGAAAACAGTATTCAGCTTACCTTTGGGGGGGATTCTGAATCAGTGTCAAGAGGGGTGGGAGTCGTCACAGCAGGAAGAGTGCCACTGCGACTGGCAGGTCGTGGTGCATCTGCAGCAGCAAACAGCTGGGCCAGAGAGGCACTAGGTGCTGCTGGGATGCTGGTAGCTAGACTTCCCAGAGGGGCACTTGGTGATCCAGTGGGACTGGGTGAAACACTGGCACCAATGGTTGCAGTTGGTGCAGAGTTCCCTAGCACTGTCACTGGTGAGGGACTCTGAATTACTCGCCGAGGCTTTGAGCCTGGTTTACGCCGTGCTGGACAAATCATAAGGAAAGATATTGTAGTGTCAGAAAAGGAATCTACCCAATACAAGAACAAAAATATATGTAACTTTCGAGCAAGAGAAATGTTATAAAAATATAATATTTATAGATATAAAAATGCTAAAATAGCAATAAATGGCAAACTTTTCATTGCTAATTACATCCATGTTGAAAAAACATTTTGTCCACAATTCAATTTCAGCGAACTCCAAATGTGATATTTTAATTCCAATACATCAAATCACCAAGTAAAAAACATGCACAGCCAAACTTCATAAGTTACTCAATGAAATCTCAACACATAATTTTCCATATTGATATTTTCCCATTAAATCTCAAAATTAATTGTGTATTAACAGTAATTTTCTCAATCATTACCTTTATTGAATTAAATTTGATTTTTAAGATACGGTTGCAAATTATACATTAGAACCAATTACAGCATTGATATGTCAAACTTAACAAAAGTACAAGCCACATGATTGGAAGATGTCCTTAGAAACAGCTAAAATTTCATGACAAGGCTCCAGCTGTTGGCCCACATGATTCGCATCAAACATCCTTGTCTGATCCAATCCGAATTATTTTTGTCAAAGAAAAGTAAACACTATATGCAACAAATGAAGGAGAAATACAATCTGTGAATGTTCCCTTGAACTCTCTTCTCATCCATTCACAGTTGAATAATGAATAGAAGTACCAACACAGCGAGGTTAGCAACATTTGAAAAACTAGACATTTTCAATCCTGAGTTATAGAAAACTTATGTGCATTAGTAAACAAACTACATACTATATGTATTTTTAGTATTTCTAACTAAACAGCTACCCATATCCCTGATTCTGCTCCTACCACAACTGGCAAAAGGAGAGATCAACAAAATGTAGGTATATAATAAAGAATGGGCATTATATTGAAGCTAATGAAGCCTAGTGAAGTCTGTCAAAGCAGTGTGTCAAAACGACTATAACAAATATCAGAGGAACTACATTCGATTTCTTCATTGGATCTGGCAAAAATAGTAATAGCCCAAAATTTCACTTGGTGGCCTTAAAGGGTCTCCTTAAAACTGCTTTGCGGTCCCATATATACAATTGGAATTCTATTAGTGATAATAGAGGAAAATTTGAAATTGAAAAAAGAAAACACAATTTACATTTGGTATTAAATTGTGTCCTACTTTTCATCACAATGTATAATGGGAATTTGAATTAGTCATTTTTGACAGGGTTACATCTAGTAATATGTAAAGTTTGGTTGATGTGGAACTTAAATTTATCAATCAGTGTTCATAAATAAGGAAATGTATACATTATGCATTGAAAAGATTGTACATCATCTTGGTTTTGGAACAAATGTTTCTTGTAGTGCACATCAGCAAAGGATGCATGCAGGATGGGAAAGAGCATAAGAAAAAGAAAAAACAAAGAAATATCAAGAAATTAATTTTTGAAAAAGAAGAATTGTAAAACAGCAATGAAATACTTCTGGCATCTACTTTTTTGGGTTAGGTTACAAACATTATACTCTGATTAAATAAATAAAACTAATGTTTTACAATGCAATAAATTAGAGAGCTGAAAGTTTGTTTCACGACTGCTTCAGAGTTCTAAAAATATCACCTGTATTTCCACAAAAATATATTTATAAAAAAATGAATTAATTCACAAAAAGCTACTAAAGTACTAGAAAAGAGATCATTAGTCAAGATTTCAAGTGATTGCAATCAAAGCAGTTCCTTTCCTAACTCTGCCATACTCACATATACGATCAGTTATGCCAGGAGTAGTAGCTGCTCCAATGCCTGCTGACAGTGAGCCAAGGGATGCAAGTGCACTGGCTGGGGAGGTGCCTGGAGTGGGTGTAGATGTTGACAAACCACGTGAGCCACCCATACTCAGATCTTTGGCTGCAGGTTCTGGTGTACTAGCTGAAGATACAGACCAACTAGTTAGAGGCTTTCCTTCAGAGTGATTTTGATACACATCATGCACACAGTCATTCATAGAGAAACAATACACAGGAGTGTTAATGTTTTAGAATACTAGGATAAATCTAGTAAAATTTAATAATGAGAGATGAACTACTGGGGGGATATTCTGAATCAGTGTATTCAAGACACAGGCACAATGCTAATTAATACTAACCATTAATTATATAAAAAGATTAATGAATTAGGATTATAAGTGTTAAATATCTTATGACTTTTTATTGTAACAAAACACCAATACAGCTCTTAATTATCATTAACAATCAATTTTCACAATCATTGAAAAGATTTTATTAACAGTCAAAATAATAAAATAAAACACGATCAACAATATTTTAAATTTGAAGTGGGCTTTTGAAATTAGAAATAACTATAATTTTGTCATTGCATTCTTTTGAAAAATATATGTTTCCAAAAAGCTTAATGATTGTTTGCAACTGAGAAAGTAGGAAATTCTTAATTTTCCAGATTAGGAAAAACAAATTAATATCTTAGAACTTTAGCACGGTTCTCATTATCTCCATTTATTTTCTAATAACCACAAAGGTAGGACGTATTCTTGCCAAACACATCCCTTTCTCACACCAAAACTCAAAGAAGAACTGAGCAAAGTTTATTTAAAGTGCACAAACATGCATGAATGTACATGTGCAAAATATTTCAAAGAATATTCACACAAGTGCTCACAAACCTGATTGTCAACACATGTGAATAAAAATGACAAAAGGTGTAGCTATTAAAAGAAGTACAGAAGCTGGTCATTCCGATCACTTAGTTTTGAAAGTACTTGAAGACACTAGAATTATATTTAATTACAAATACCCAAGAATATCAATCCAATGAAATATTCAAATAGGTCATTCCATGTAAGTGGTCTAATTTTGGAGAAGTGCCTCACATGACCATTTGTGATTTGTCACATTTTTGACACTGTATGCCTCAAATGGATAATCAAATTAACTTTTTTTTTTTAAAGCATCAAAACCTGCTCTTTTTAATGAGACAGATTTGAAAGAATTTAGAAAATGTTCTGTAAAAGAAGGCTGAAAATAACATTAGGGCTTTTTGTCAAAATCATCAATTTTATACTTAATTTATGAAGTAATGTTAAGAGCTAGGAGGAGGAAATCCTTCAGGAAATATGTCACGTTGCTATGTTATGAACCATATTTCACTTTTCTTATTAAACATCGCAGAAGTGTTTCAATGTTAAAGTCTGGAAATATTTTTTCAGTGACTTTGCTGAAATGTACCCACTGTATGTTAATAAAAGCAACATGAACAGTAATTACACTGAATAGAGTGGAAAAAAGTTGTGCAAATAAGCTCAACTTTAATTTATTTGGCAATAACAAAGAAGGCAATGTTGTATACCAAACTTGCGAAAATCTTATAGTTCTACTGTACAACGACACTGCACAGTGTCAAACAAACCATATATCTCAACAACTATTTCACTGACAAAGCTATAACTACCCAAAAGTTCCTTTGAAACATGTGGGACCGACATACAAAATAGCATCAAAATCACAGATGGTCATGTGGGGAGCCATAGACTACTTGACTTGGAATGACCCATATGTTTATTTTTTAGACAGACTTCCTCCAAATACATAATCTGATCCTGACGGTATTCTACAAATACATTAGTTACTTCTTTTCAACATTCAAAATATATTCCAACAATTCCAATTTTTGTTTGGTTGTCAATATGAATCTTGACATCTGCACTTTTAACTCAGAACATAGTGCTTCAACATGGGTCTGCATCACCTGGCTCTAACATGTTTATGCTGTGTGTACTATTTATTGCGTCATTACTGATCAAGTTATTGAATTGCATATAACTCTTAAAGACTATTAAAACTATTTCAATGCTAAATGACATTTCTTAATGTGTACTGCAGATTATAAGACCACTTCAAATACATTGTAAGTAAAAGTAGGAAAAGAAAAGAAAAGAAAAAAACTGAAACAGACCCTATTGTTAGGTAATGCACAGAAAACACTCCTGAAAGAACAATATCCCAAATGTCCTACCACTTTCTTTCCATTTCATTTTAAAAAAAACTTTTGTCATTGTGGAAGGATAGAAAGCATTTGGTGCAAAGAATATTGCATCTTTTCTTAATGCAAAGAACAATCAAGCCTTCTGAATTAAGACAATGTTCATTGAAACTTAACACTGCCTGAAATTCATGAGACAGTTTGTTTGTATAATAATCCAATTGAAGTGCTGAATGGAAGAATTAGGTGTGCAGAAGGATTCCATGCAAAGAAAAATGTGAAGCACAGAATATCATACACAATATGTATAAAGTGAAACATTCACATATGGGATTCTTAATAAGGAGAATTATGATCTTACAGTATTTCTCGATCCACAAAACACTGACCTCGCGAATATTTGGTCTTTCCTGCCTTTAATCTTCATGACCATTGGTAAAATGTTTCCATTGCTATTGTTGCAATTTCAATGCAAGTTTCTATGTCCAATTTTTGTCTTTTAATTTTAAATCTAAACATATTTTCCCTTGTATTCCCTTTATTGTAACAATATAATAATTTTAAAAAAATTTATTTTCATAAATGTTAAAATATCAACATATTACTTCTTTGCTTATATTCTGAACACAAGTTTCTCTGCGACTGGACAAAACAAATCTATGTAGAGATTCAGGGTGACCAGCAAAATTTCATTTTCAAATTCAAAGATCGAAGTTCACTGGCAACTCTGATCACTTATTCTTCTACTAAGATACCAAATCCTCACCACAAGAGCCCAAGAGAGCATTAAAAAAATTCTAGTTATCAAGGGTGCGGCACACACTGCCCTGCCACAGCATCGGGCACGGCAGGGCAGGGTAGGGTAGGGTAGGTTAGTCCAGGCCATGGTAGAGCAAGGCAGGGAGAGGAAAGGGAGGAGAGTGAGAGAGAAGGGATGGGTAAAGGAGGGAAGGGGAGGCGGGAAAGGGGAGGAAGAGGGGAAGGAGAGAGGAGAGAAGTGTGGAGGAGGGAAAAAAAGAGAGGAGGGGCACAGCAGAGCAAAAGCAGAGTGGAGAAGCGTGCACTCACCTGCGGAGGGCTTCATGGACAGGTTGAGCGGGGCGTCGTCATCGGGCTGGGCGGAGGAGGAAGAGGAGGAGGAGGAGGAGGAGGCGGCGGCGGCGGCGGCGGTGGCGGCGGCGGCGGCGGAGGCGGCGGCGGCGGCGCCAGGGCCAGTCGTTGAGAAGTTGAGCGGGCCGGGAGGGCTAGGCGCGCCGCCCGGCCCGCTGCCCGCGCTGCCGCCGCCCGCGCCGCCGCCACCACCGCCGCCGCCACCGCCGCCGCCGCCGCCACCACACCCGGTCGCGGTCGCGCTCACCCGGCACCGCCGCGTCCGCTCACACCGACACCCACGCCGCCCGCGAACGACGGGATGCTGAGAGCGGCGGAGGGGCCAACCACGCTCGCCACGCCCGCCACTCCGCCCACGCCCGCCGCCAGTCCGTTGCTCGAGTGCGCGGGCAGCTTGATGACTTCGACGCGGTCGCGGTCGCGCTCACCCGGCACGCCGGGCTCCCCGGTGCCCGCGCCCGTCGCCGCGGCGCCCAGCCCGCCCGCGCCGCCGCTCGTCCGGAACTCGGACGGGTCCTGCGCCGAGGGCCGTCGCTAACCTCACTCACACGTCCACACCAACATTTCCCCTGCACCCCTTCCACTCACTCGACACCAGGCGACGGCCGGAGCAGTACAACAAACGGGCCATGGACCGCGCGCGATCTCTCCTTCCTTTTCCTTTTTTGGGGTGAGGATAGCCTCACCCCTAACACACACACACACACACACACACACACACACACACACACACACTAACATGCACTACATTACCACACATGCGGTAATGATCGGGAGCTTAGAGCTTGCCCCGGCTGGGGCGGTACTCCGTTGATGGAAGATACCTGGTTGAGGGAAACCCCGCTAGCCGACGGTAGGTCGGCACTGAATCCCGCCTCCAGCGGGGGAAGATTACCGCCCCCTCCCGATGAAAAATATGAACTACACTTACGGGACTAATGACCTCGTTAGTTGGCGTGCCCGGAATCACTCCCAACTAACCATCCACTCACACCCAAAACATTATACGCCCAGGAACCCCGCCCTTGTCCTGGGTATTTACTAGAACAACGTTTCTCAACTGGTGTTGCTACCCATGGGGGGGTCGCCCAAGTTCTTTAAATGTTATGTTTATTTTCTAAAAAGTAAATAAATTTAATAATTCAATAAGTCATAAATAAATAGTATTCATAAAATATAAGGAAAATGTAATTTGTTTTGCAAAAATCATTAAAGTTATTGTGAAATTGTGTAAGACATTTTTCAGTTTTGTTTTGTAACAGCCGCTAGTAAGCAATCGGTTACTAGGAGTTGGTATGCTTTCAAGGTGAACGCTAGCAGTTTAGAAATTTCACTACGCCGGGCATATTCTGCTGCAATCCAATTACGTACTATGTATAACTTGGTACGCATTTGTCTCATCCGGCTTCTCTAAATGCGAATAAGTTTCAGAGAAGCAAGTGTCCAATCAAAAGACGTTTCATAATACCACTATCCAGATTTTATTTGATCTGTAAAAACATATCAAATAAAATCTGGATTACACATTAAGCACGTGGAAAACATTTGGGCGAAAGAAATTGATCTGGATGGTGGTTTCGGCCGTGTCCCGGCGATCCTTTGAGCGATATGGTTCCGTGTTTGCTTCTGGTCAGACACACTCACTCTCACTCACCCTCCCTTCTCTCCCTATCTCACTAAACTTTGTTAATATCTCCCATTCTTTGAACGGACAGTGGTAATGCTGATGTTAAACGAGCGGCGAAAGCAAACATAAGACGAGAAGAAAAGAATCACAATAATTTAGAAAAGTGATTAGGTTTAAAAGCGTGGACTTGTTTCTGTCAGTAGATCTAGGTGGTTTTGTTTCAACGCCTACAACGGTGCGACTATGCAACCCGTTCGACGTTGGAGCGCTACGGGCCAGCCCCATCTACCGCGTCAACACTGTTTTGACGAATTAAAGAAACGAGTTTTAGTCTAGTCGACAAGTAGTACCTACAATATCGTGATAACATAACTCGCGGTCCGAGAAAGTCAGCTATGAGCAGATGGACGCGGCTTGTCCCGGACAGCCAAGAGACATACTCCGGCCGCGGAAGTCTACGTAATCGTTTTCACAATAGCTTTCAGCGAAAAGTACGTGGACTCCTTCGGCTGAAGAAGAACAATAAGAACAAGAACAAGAACAAGAAAAAGAACAGACGAAAAATAAATAGAAGTAGAAACCCCAGGTATATATTGTAATTGCGATGATATAGATTTGATTCGGTTCAAACTTGAGAGTTGCACGTGCAACAGAAAAAAGTTAAAGTGCCATCATATTTGACATCCAATCACACCGCAACCAGTAATATTTCGTATTAAACGGTAAATGCTTGTAACTGCACTAACTAAACAATTTTCCTACTATTCCTGCAACAATATCAAAACGCATCAGTAACTTTTCACTTGCTCATGAATATTCATACCATGTCAATCGGTATGTTTCCTGTAGATTTGCAGAATGTAAAGAACGAAAAAACACTTTGATGATGATTAGATATTACAAAACAGTTCAAAATAAAAAGACATTAAAAGAGTTTTCCTACATAATATAGTTTGTTTTTTTCTCGAAAGTCGAATAAATTTTTGAAGATACCAACATAGATATTTCCAGAGCAGAAAAGCTCTAAAATGTTTATAAGCATATGTCTAAGTCGAGTAAACTGATGCATGCCGTATTTAACGGCATATAAGACCCATCGACAAATAACATTCATCCACATATAACATTCACACTAATGTTCAGTGAAATTTTAAGATTAAAAGGTCAAAATTATTTAGAATTTGTGTCGATTCCTTTACGGATATTTTTAGGAACTGTACGTACATGCACTCAACGTACGTAATTCAACGTGCGTTGTTCCAGTAGGAACTCATACAAGTGACGAGACTGCGAAGAAAACGGGGATAAGCAACTTCGGGGTACATGGCAGAAGTAAATAAATTCAACATCGTAGAAGAATCTGAATACGTGAATAGCACGTAGGCAGAATTTGTCGTAAATTTTAGCGTGAAAGTGCGTGATATACAGTAAATATGGTAAATGAATGAAAGTACAAATGAATGAAAGTACAAATGAATGAAAGTACAAATGAATGAAAGTACAAATGAATGAAAGTACAAATGAATGAAAGTACAAATGAATGAAAGTACAAATGAATGAAAGTACAAATGAATGAAAGTACAAATGAATGAAAGTATAAATGAATGAATCAATTAATACGAATGACTGAACAAAGGAATGAAGGAAGAAAGGAAGGAATGAAGGAACGAACGAACGAACAAACGAACGAAAATGAATAAATGAGTGCATGAATAATGAACGAAGGAAGCCATGTGGAAGTGAATGAACAGGTGCTCACAAGGTACTTGGGGCGGCCGACGGGCGCGCGTCCGGCGGCCGCGGCGGCGCGGTCGGCGCGTCCGGCGGCCTGCTGGACGGCGGCGGCGGAGCCCGGGGCGGGGCAGGCCCGCGCCGGCCATCGCCAGCAGCGGCGGGTCGCCGCGCCCGCCGGCACCCGGCCGCAGCGTGGCGCTGCCCGACGACGCGTGCGCCTGCGGCGCCGGCACCACAGACACCGACGGCGGGTCTAGCGAGATGGTCTTCTTGCGGCCGCGGTTCGTCGTGCCGGGTACCTTCGGCCCCACGATGGACGACGTGTACTTGATGATCTCCGTGTCGGGCGGCAGCCGCACCCCGCCCAGGATGCCCGCCGGGTCGCTGCCGCCGCGCCCGGACAGCAGGCTGCAACCGAGCGAGCAAGCGGCGATGCAACACTCGCGCTGGACACCCGTCCATCCAGTCCAGCCGGCAGTGCACGGATGGAAAATCGATGTCGATAATTTTATGAAAACATCGATGAATTTAACAGCGATTTATTGAAGCCGATGGCACATTGTTTTTTGTTATCTGTTTTATTTTTGAATAAAAAACAAGAATAACGGTGTTTTAGAAAGCCTTTCAAATATGAAAACATTAAAATACTTGAACACACCGAATCACTAGTCCTTCGCTCGGAAAAATATCCAAAACCTACCGAGTCAGGACTTCTGGCCAATCAACAGGTGTTAGTATAACCAACCCGACCTCCCATAATGAAGTTATCAGAAGTCTTAGAATAAATATTACAAATTTGTAGGGCGAGCAGAGCGATCAAAAAGAGCCACGTTTTACCAATGATCTTGAAGTGAGAAATTCCATTCGAGTTACACATGTCACGTTTGTCCCTGAGAGTTTGGCAACTTCTCATGTAGAGATCTTTGGCAGGTCAAGATCTGATACTTTCAAGAAAATTTCATAAATTTGGTGAACACTTGTCCATGCGGAGTTGGCTAACAATAAGAAAAGCAAATGCCACATGTGTACGTCCGTGATATGAAATTTCCCACTACATGTTCATTGGCGAAAAGTGATCATTTTCAACTTCGCTACAAATACTAGAAGTTTGTAACATTTATTCTGAGACACCTTATTGAACGGAACAAGGTCACGGAACATAGTTTTAATAGAACTTCCAAAAAGTGTTCATTAGCCTCGTGCATTGAAATCAGAAGGCAGTGACAAACGTAACACGGACAAATGCGGCCAATCCCAAGCCGCTGGGTCCCCAGGGCGACGCTCACCTGATGATGCTCTGCGCCGAGTGCGCGGGCGGCGCGGTGGGCGTGGCGGCGCCCGCGCCCGCGCCCGCACCGGGCCCCGCGTTCTTCTCGGCGGCGACGGCGGCGGCCGCCGCCGCGGCAGCGGCCGCTGCGGCGGCGGCGGCACGGTCGGCCACGCGGTCGGCGGCCGCGGCGGCGGCGACGCGCTCCGACGCCGCGGCCGCGGCCGCCGCCGACCGGTGGAGGCTGCCGGGCGACGCCGACACGCCCGCGGGCAGCTGGGCGGCGAGCAGGGCGGCGGCGGCGGCGGCGGCGGCCGAAGCGGCGGCCGACGACGAGGATGACGACGACCCGCCGCCGCCGCCGCCCGACGACCCGCCAACGCCGCCCGCCCCGCCGCCGCCACCGCCTGCGCCGCTGCCGCCGCCCCCCGCCGACGACGAAGACGACGACTTGCTGGACGATTTGGACTTGCTGCTGCCGCTGCTGCTGACGTTGACCCGCGCGTTGCGCCGCGGGGTCAAACCTGCCGGGGGGAAAGCAGGCAGGTAAGGCACTGGGCACCAGACTAGAAAACGAATAGCTGCGGCCTCGGCTCGCGACACAGATAGTGGAATGTTATACAATCATATAGCTTAGGTTGATTGATTGATTGATTAATGGTTTCGTGTTTCCGGGCACGTCAGCTGCTTTGGTCATCAGTCCCGTTAGTGTAGTGCATGTTTTTTTCTCGGGAGATGGCGGTGAACATCCTCCGCAGGATAGCGAGATCCGGCGCCGACCTACCGTCGGCTAGTGGGGTTTCCCCCTAATCAGGACTCTCCCACCAAGCTCTAAGCTCCCGACCGGTTCCGGAATATGTGTAGTGTAGTGCATGTTAGTGTAAGTGTGTGTGTGTGTGTGTGTGTGTGTGTAAGAGGAGAGGATAGGACAAGGAAGAGGAAGGACAGATCGCGCGCGGTCCGTGGCCCGTTTGATAGGGTATTGCTCCGGCATTCGCCTGGTGTTGATCGGAGAAACCACGGAAAACTACCGATCAGAGCAGCCGGCCGCTAGATTCCTCCAGGCAGCGACTGAATTCGACCTAGCTGAAAAGTTAGTGTCGAAAATCCTGCCGCCGTCAGGACTCGAACCTAGGACCTCCCGGTCAGAGGTGCTGCAGTAACATCAGTTGATGCACTGAGCTACCGCTCCCGGTATATAGCTTACGCTTAGGGCAGAAACACGATAAGGCACAGTAGCTACAGCAAGCCTCCCGCCATTCGTAATTGTTAAAAGTCGATTTTGGTGAAAGTGCGACTTATTTTTTTACATGTATTGTTCATAATGACTTGGGGCAGTAACAAGATGAACACACTTCAACAAAAATAAAGATATTGATATGAATAGCGGGAGGCTTGCTGCAGCAGAAGAGAACGCAGGTGTATGCGAATGAAGATTATTTCACCACACGCCAGTTGAGTTCACGAGTCAGTAATTACTGAATATGACATTATATGTAATGATATTTTAAAAAGTAAATTAATTTTTATAAATTATCATCGAAATGCAATTTATGATCTGAGTCTGGTATATTGTATTTAAAAAAGCATTTGAAAAAAATAGTTTGAATTAATCTCCGAAGTTCTGTAAGTCATTAACGAAATTCTAAATAAGTTTATACTAAACTTTTTGCCCTTCTAGAGTCGTCTTTCAATAATGGTCAATTCAGTTCATTACATGTAATGTTGAACTGCACTGAGAACATGCCTCCCACAGATCGTTTAACATTACTTCGACGACCCTACACTTCCTTTTCAACTGTGGATTGAAGAGTGAAGCAACACACGTATCAGTGGTGTTCGGAGGGATGCCTATCCGCAGGGGCAAACGTTTCTTACTCTAGCGAGCTGAACATAACATTTGTTATTCATAACCTGCATAACACATTCTTTGGTTTTATTACAGGTGGTAAAACATAAAGATCGCCAGTTATAGTACGAAAAACACTTTGGGTTTCACTACGAAACTAGCCGTCATTACTGGTGCTTGGTATTGAATTGTATTCTCATTGCAGCTCTCCGCACAGTGGTAAGGGCCCTTAATCCAATAGTCATTATCATTAAAATTGAGTTTCCATACTCAATGACTATTTAATCGAAAATATCAATTACCACCAGCTATTAACAGAAATCGAACGTCGAAATAGAACGGATATTTTACTCCATATAAATGTAGAAGACAAAAACGATTACTAGACTCCTTATATGCTCCTCCACTTTTAACCTGATTACGAGTTTCTAAATATTTAAATTGGCAACTTTACATTGCGAATACTAGAAACTTTTCTGAAAATTAAAAATGTTAATATGGCATACTAACCATCTTCAATAATGCTAAAAACAAAAACCGCACGTGACATACTAATAAATTCAGACGCGCATTCGGAAGGATATTTCGGAGAATTGCCTACAGCGCTTTTCAATCGGGTATAAATGCAAAAACTGATATGGATATTGTACCGTTACATGCATAATAAATACAAGGAGATTAGGTAACTTACATCCATCGGCTCACAATATCTGAAAATTAAACTCCGTAATCCGACCATTCTATGCATAATTATTATTCAGATTAAGAGGCTACTAATTGCATTGCACGTCTACGTGCTTTGATTTGAACATGATTAATTGTGATTGATGCTATACTGAATTGGCAGCAGATGTGCAGCTTACTACATACTTCTTCCTTAACATCGGCCAAAATTGAATGAAAAAATTAAATTATAAAAAGTCAGAAATTAAAGCAAAAGATACGATTTTAGCTTCGGGCACTGAGGGCCAGACGAGTAAATTTAATGACAGTCGAGGACTTCTGCTCAAATGTATCTAACTTTCAGTTGATAAATGTCCAACTAATTCATAGATGGGAAATATAGCCACGTTTCCTGACAATGATTTTTAAATTTATTTTCACGGATTCATTTTTTTCTAATTAGTAGATCATTCGGGGGGGGGACCTAAAACGCCTTTAGGAGAAGTTTTAAATCGACACACGTTGGTGGTCGTTTTAAAATATTCAGGAATAATTCTAGATAAAACATGTTTTGGAGAATTTTAGCACCGACCATTCTGATACGCTGTGGTTCCTCCTGAGTTCAACGTGAATCCTTAGGTCATGATCCATTATATTGACGATGTTTTTATTATTATTGACCGTAGTCAAACCTACTAATATAATAAAATATGAATTTTAAAAGAAGTACATCTTTCGATTGTTTTTCATGTAAGTTTCTATTCTGGAGGTATACGAACTAGGCAATTTTGCTTCAAAAAAAAACAACCGGGATTTTTCCCTCCTTCTCCAATATATAAACTGAATTCCTTTCTCCAAGCATGAGAAAGCGTTCACTATGGATTAGAGGTGAATACGTCGTGGGTGTGGGCGGGGCTGGACTCACCGTGGGCGAGCGCCGGGTGGCCGGCGTGCGCCTGCAGGGCGGCCGCGTGCGACAGCGCGGCGGAGTGGGCGGCCGAGTGGGCGGCCGACGAGTGCGCGACGGAGTGCGGCGGCAGGCCCAGGGCGGCGGCGGCGGCCGCGGCCGCAGCGGCCGAGTGCGACGAAGGGCAGCGTGCCGGCCGCCGACGCCCCGGCCACGGCCTGTAGCCGCGCCAGGTAGTCCTGCGCCGCCAGGTGAGACGCCATCGTCCACCACGCCGCGCCTGCGAAAGAAAGACAGCGCCGCACGAGCGGCCGATGTAGGCGGCTGCGCTCCGCGCTCGGCCAGCGCGGGCTCTATGCACCCACGGCAAAACGCGAGGACAACACACTTTCCTCTACAAGGTCCAGGTGGGCCAGTGTTGCAGCAGTTGACGCATTTCCCGAAATTGAAGAAAGGTAGTTTTGATTCGAAACATTCCCGGGAATAGGGCGTTGCTTGGTGTGTGTGTGTGTGTGTTTGTTTTGCGTGTTCGCGGGTGTACACTCGATCGTGTGTGTGTGTGTGTGTGTGTGTGTGCGCGCGCGCGCGTGAAGATTCGTTAACGTGTATGTACAGGTTCGTTGATGAATGTGAAAGTTCATTCTTCAGTGTGCGTGTAGGTTCATTCATGTGCGTAGGTTCTTTGCGTTGGCTGAAACATAGTGTGGATAAATTTGGAAGCACTTACTAAATATATACTGTAGGTTCTAGACACATCATATCGTGAATCTTTACTTTGTAATACCTTGTAAAAACTTTCATCTTGTCAACACTAACACATACTCGCATTTTGCCGTTCATAGATTCGCCCTGGAGTTCTCTTTAAACAATGATCATTACAATATGAACTAGATTATCAGAACCTATCGAATCTGAGTGCTATACTGTATAGTACAGCTCCTGACAATGTCAACACTATGTATTAACACACGAATATAAACAAAGAATATCTTTGTAATAAAAATAAATTGACATCATTGTCTTATTTATTTATTAAATAAATAAATAGACATCATTGTCTTCATAAACCTGAGCAATTATCATTAGCGGAAAAATTCAATTTTGCATAACTAACGTACAAATAATTTAAATATAAGAGGCATTGATATAATTGACTTATTAACTGATAAAATACATAAATGAGAAAATACGTCTTTCTTGACCAAGTACTGAAATTATATTAAATAGCAATTCAGTTATCTGAAATAAAGACAGGAATGTCACAACGTTAATTCACAAACATGGTTGAAATACGAAATCACCCATTTACAAGGCAAGAAGGAATGAACATCTTTCAGAATTGATTCCATCACTTTTTCGATAAAAAGTACTTATATTCCGTGTATAAGAAGTTTGAACGACATCACATACTTTTATTCACTACTTACTGAGAAATGAATCAGAATTCTCTATTTAACTTTTGTATTTTTGTGTGGCCGATTGAACATTTTTTAAATGTTGTCTTGCACTAAGAATTGGAAGAACATGACACATCCAGTCCCAGATAATGTTTGCGGTGAAATCAACTCCGAAGACATTTTACTGCCCACATTTGTTAGATCTACAAACTAATATCCATAACAAACTGATACAAAATTGGTTAAATTGAAGAAAATCTATGCGCATGCGACTAGCACACAAGATGTTAATCTCTTCGACGAATAACAGCTAGGTATTAGATCAGCAAGCAAAAGTATAACTCACGCAAAAGTTCTTCGATTCAGAAACGACACTGAAACGTACATTAGTTTTATCATCGTTCTATAAACCATTGTGTTATAACGGAACATACTATACAAAAAGAAAGAAATGGAAATGCACGACCAAGAAAAATTGTACAATTAAGAATTCAAACAAAAAAAAATTTAAATGGCAAGCACAAAATTCATGATTAAAAATCCAAAAAAAAAAAACACCCACCCCAAACACAATGCACACGTGATCACATAAAGCGGAATGTCCCTGGACAACAGAGATACCGCCACGTACGGCGTCTCGAGGCAAGACAGGCCAGGGTCGATATCAAAGTGGACACAAAGGAACAACACAGCGAACACACAAGCAAGCACATTGCACAGGGGTTAGAAATGCAGCAGGCACTGAGCCCTTTTACCACGCAGCCTTATACTCCGTACACACCACTCTTCGCAACGCAACACAGCTCCGTTTGCTTGAAACTCTGGCAAAGAACGCAAATGACAGCGAAAACGGCACAGTGTACGCAGATAGCTGATGAGCACGACCAAAAAGACATATTATGCATTAACGTAATGCAAAATGTGTAAGTTATTCTGTCTGATACGCAAGCTCTACCCTGATTTGCTCACCTATGTGCAGGAGTACTGTGAATTCCATTTTGAGGATGAAAGTTTCACTTAACAGAATAATTCAATGAGTTTTAAATGTACTATAAAATATAACACTTTATAAAAAAATCTCTTCTACATGACCAAGACGTTTGTAACATTCATTCTGATTCATCTGTGTAAAGTCGACCTGCCTCAGCCGCCTCCAGTTATTCTTTTGAATCACTCGAAACAGAAGTATCTTACACGGAAAATACATCGAATGGAAAACATTATTTGATGCCAGCAATATAAGATGTGTCGCGACGACTAACAGTAGTGTGTACGTAGCACAAATGTTAAGAAGCAGCCCTTGCCAATTGATTGATGCTCCTCCCGAGGCAAATCACAGCTCTCACACCCTGGTACACAGACCTCATTCTCTATTTGTCTACTCCTAAATAATCTTTAACTTTCTTTGAGTAGAATCAGCAACACGTTCCCAATCCATCGTAACTAGAAAGTTTGTTTCGGCATAGTGTGACTGCATCTGCTTGCCACTACAGTAGTTTTGGTCATTAAACGAACAGATTCGTGACTAGGCAATTGTTCAAGGAAAGAGATGCACCAAACCGAGCGTTTCTTCGCACATTAAGCTGAAGAGATATCAATGATGACCCAAAAGAAAACTGAATGGTTGGCTTTGGCTCACATTTAAGGAGAAAGGTAGATAACCAAATGGTATACGCCACAAATGAAGTCTCTTTGATCTCATCTTAAATCCCATTACATTTAATGTTTAAAATTGTATGCATTTTTTAATAGTTAGTAATAGTTTACTCAGTATGTTGTTCTGGGAGGTACAAGCATTGCGATTCAAAATTAAGTAAGGAATTGAAATGTATGAAAATGGATTTTCCATGTAGAAGGAAAAGTACTCCGAATTCTGGTATTGCACTTTCTGAGCCACCAATCAAATAGTAACACCAACTCGGTGTACCTTCACAAGTTTACTAATTAAGAACGGGGCCAAATTAATGACTATTTGCATATCTAATGCATATTTAACTACGTAACTGAATGGTTAAATATTATCATACATAAATTGCTTTCATCGTTGATCGTTTCGGAACTTCATGGCATGAGATCGATCGCACTCCAGGTAGAGATCACGATTCCGACTCGGGAGGGCAATTCTCGCCGTTATTTTATGCAGGCTAAAAGGACGGAGACAACAGACGTAGTAGCGTGGGAACTTCTGAGGGACTTGGTGATGTGACAACTTTTTCCCACCTCACCTATAATTTAATTTGAACAATGCAAATTTTATCAACTAACATTTTTAACAGCGCTTACCTGGAGAGTTTTAAATCAAAAAATGTTGCGTAACAACTCTCACACAAAATAAGCAAATGTGGGAATTTCTAAATAATCATCATCGCTCATTAGGCATTCATTCTCGGTAAGGAAAACCGATACAAAATCTAATAAAAATTGAGAAAAACAGAATACCAAAAAATGAAGTTAATTTTTTTCCCGTCAGCTTGTGACCTGATGGGAAAGCTTTCTCATGACCACACACACCAAGATTCTAGAGGAATGCGAGTTACTTGGCGGAGGAGTAGAGGGAGGGGAATTCCCCTAAAACCTTTCCGCGTTTAAACTCGCGCGACCTCCTCCGCAGCGTGAGGGAAATATGGAGGTGGGGTTAAGAACTCGGCCCCTTGCGACGCCCATGCTACGCGCCCGCTGTCTCCGCCCCCGGGGTTCACAGGGCCAGCCAGCCGGGGCGGGCGGAGCGGCCGGAGCGGGGGAGGCGCCAGCCGCCACCCGGGCGCGTACACGCGTACTTACTGGCCGGATTAATGCCGAGGCTGGCGGCCTGGCTGGCGGCGACGCTGAGCGTGCCCAGGCTGCCGTAGGCGGCGGCGGCAGCCGCCGCGGCCGACGAGGGGGTGGTGGCCGGGGACGGGGCCGGGGGCGGGCCCGCGCCGAACGCGCCGCCCCCCCGCCGCCACCGCCCCCGCGCCGCCCGCCGCCGCCGCCCCCGCCGCCGCCCGCAGGCGCGCCGGGTGGCGGCGGCGGGGCGAGCTGGGGCGCGCCGCCGGCTGGCGGCGCGGCCGCCGGTGGCGAGCCCCGCCGGGGCCGAAGCCCGCCTGCGCGCCGCCGAACAGCGAGTGGCCGGCGGCTGCAACACGCCCCAAGTCCCCGACGTCTTCAAATGCTCGCCGTCAAATTACCCTACATGGGCCCTCTGGAGCGTTTGCACTCGCCCAAGCGAAACTTCCCCGATTTCGTTGTGTCGCATGTCACGTTCGCGAATGCCATCCTACTCTATACGGAATGTCTCAGAATAGACGTTACATACTTCGACGACATGTAGAGAGATCCAAGACAATCAATTTTTGCCAATGATATGAAGGAAAATTTCATATAACTAAGTTAAAATGTGACATTTGCCCCTGTTTCGTTAGTAACCTATCGTAAATTGGTGTTAGGCGCGAATTCGAAATCTCTCCGATTGCGTTAGAGCATGACCTGTCAAACACCAGTGCATGATGAATTGTCTACCAATCAGGGGCATAGGCCACGTGGGTAACATCGTTATATGAAAATTCACATCGTGTATTCATCAGGAGAAAGTTATCATCCTGGCTCACCTACATGCTCCAGAAGTTCGTAACATTTATCATGAGACACGCGTAACATTGCTTGCGCAGTTGTGTTCATTCCAAGTAATTTTAACTCGCAAATACTTTGAGTATCTATTACCATCGGAGTAACATTCTTAAAATGAATACTAATTATATAAAATAGCTACATAATGAAATGTAATAAATCAATAATTAACATTTATGTACACTCAACAACACAGTAACCCATATTAACTTTCAACATGGACAAAACATTGAGAAAACAAAGGCAACATTGAGTTAAGAGATTTGACACAGCCCAGCACTTTTCCTTGAAAGGGAGGACTCGCACCGCAAGCGGAACATCGTCATTGTTAGTGAAATGCGTTTAACGTACGAAGATGAAATGCGTTCGAGGACAAACATGATCCTTGATGACATGCAATGCCAGAGAGAATTTAAATTGCAGAAGGAACACGTTCCGATCTCAGTTTTAACCACAACCTTTCAATCATTCTATCGATACTATGAAATAATCGCACTGTTGATTTATCGTTACCCCCCACCACGCACGTGGATTGGAACAACATGCAATAATCAATTTCTACATGTAATATAATAATTGCAAGTCGCACGATCTATTAAAAAGCGAAAATAATTTCGCTCATTGGTTCTATTGCTGCAATGATCTAGATAAATGCTGCTTGAACTTTGCAGATGACCGTAAAGCAAATTTTAAAACTTACAAATCGTGTTTCAGTTCACATCGACGCGATGAATAATGACTAAAACTAATCCTGAATTATTAGCTTGCCATGTGCCGCGTTTACCTAGTACGGATCAAATAGCATTATGCACATAATAGGCAACTCAAGCGTGTTGAACTTTTGGATCAACATTCCTCAAATTAACACAATTTGCAAATATAACGTAACTGAACGGAGTATAAAAAATATAGGGTTCTCCTTTCCTTGCAAGATAGTCTCAAAACGAAGAAAGCAATAAAGCAAAAAACAAGAAAAAAAACTTTGTCAGTGGGTTGTCTGAAAGATCTGAACGCCCACGGCCTAGCTGCCTCTGTTCTTGTCGACGTACGATCATCTCTCACGGCACGTTGACGCATTAAACAAGCATTTTCCCAGTCAATTTCACACCCTCTCACCTGTTTCTTCTCCCCTACACAAATGAGGCACGCTCCGATTCCCAAACTTTGCATATGTAATTTATGGAATGAAAAAAGGACGTAGTCTTAAAACTTTGCAATGAATTGACCTGTAATTACCAACAGATAAGGCTTAGTCTTTTTAAGTCAGTCCATAAACAAGATTCCCCTCTCACAGCCGAATAGAAAACATCGAAAGAAATATTATTTGAATTTTCATTCATTCCATATTCAACCATTCTTTACTGTACGTAATATCATAAGGACATCTGAAAAGAACTTGACAAGCCTACAAGTGTGTATTCAATGAGTTTAAGCGTGTATTTCATGAGCTTAATAAGTAGGCCATGAATATAAAAATAAGAGTTCCAATACTTAATAAACGTTAATAAATAATCTCTCTCACGTCTAATCGCAGTCATACGGATAACTTGTTTTTCGTAATAAAATAAGAACCAAGAGATAATCAAATCACGAAAAAAATGTCACTTAAAAAATCTCATAGAAAGTTCACAACCAATTTCATGTCATTTATCTGATTATCAGTGGTTTTTCACACCAATTTTAAAACAAATTATGAATACAAATTTTGAAGAATGGAAGTTATAACAATTTTAACAAAAAATAAAAATATAAAGGACATCTACAAAGGACCAACATCTAAACGTATAACTCACTGTTTCAAACAACATAAAATTGCTGAGGTCTATCCAACATTAAATTCCTTCCAAACTTTATGACCTAGAATTCAATACCCCATACTTTCCTTTGAAAAAAAGTAGTATTTATTTTCTTAAATGTAATGACTAATGACTGCAAAGTAGGGCATACTGAGAAAAAATTTACTTGCAGATTAAAATAACATATCGGATGTTGGAAATTAAACTACCTTTGCCAACCAATTAACCACTCTTTTTTTCCTTTGAATTTTGAAAATGAAATTCTCCATTTACCAAATAAAGGAATAAAATTTACCATTATCTAAAACCTGGAAATTTGGAGACGTGAAAAATTCAAATTTTACAGCATTAAATGAACGCATAGCTTTCCAAAAGTAATATTGTTTTAAATCTCTTTACGTATTTCACTCTTCCTTGTTTTCACTTCCATTTCCTTCTTCCCCCCTTCAAGTTCAACTAGCTCATTTACCTTCGGATGGCGTTAACATAATCATTATCTCAGTTTTCCACGTTATTTAGTACGGATGAGTATTTATTTTTTATTATCTTTTTGTTTTAACTTTTGAAATTGTTACGATCACTCCCTTTACAATTAGTATTTATAATTTTCTTTTAATTGCTTAGGAAAACCACTAATGCCTCCAAAATTAATTTTTGTTTTCGTATAATTTTAATATTTTACTAAAAAAATACAATATTTACATGGTTTTATTCTTTCCTGATTCTCATTCTAATACGAACTACCTCGAGATTTGTGCTGCCACTATTGAAATGCTCGTGAATTTCAATTATTCTGTGATTACCAAACAAAACATTAATTTAAAAAACGCAGGTATAATTTTCAAAACAAAAATACGCACTCAAGTTAAGTTATGGCACTAATTTCTACGCTATATACTCCCAAACTCAGCACGGTTCCTTTGAGAGTAACGAAAAATTGAAAGTTGAAGCAGATGAAAATAGCTGTCCAAGAAAACCACGATTTTTAAACACGCAAAGAGTGTTGCAGAAAGATACTATTAAGTGACAATGATGGGGGGGGGGATAATTAACCGGACCGATTAATCTGCCTAACGGTACGAATATAACAATCCAGCACTTATCTCCGTGAGCTACACCTACATCCTTATACTGCCCTAGTATTAGAACTACTACTCTCTCTCGAACCAAAAGTACGCCCTACGAGATTGGTAATACAGGTAGCTAAAATCTTGAAAATTAACGGTTGTTGGCACATAAATCACTTGGAATAGTGGGTCATGCCCTCTCGTCCCCCAAAAGCACGTTTTAATCGGTGATATTCAGATCGAAATGTCTTGTTAGTTCGCCCCATGCCCCCAGGTCATCAAATTCCGTCCAACTGTAAATTGGTAATATTTTCAAATATTTTCATTGTTCATAGATTTAGACTTTAGTATAATTTTTCGCATAAAAATATCAATTCACATATTAGAACCGTATCGTATCGCATATTTTGTTAAAAATGAAACCTACAAATGATCGCGTATGTTCCTCAAAGTGACGAAAGTCAAGAGGGGCGCAGTAAAATGTCGAAAGGAGACTGCGTCATTGCAAGTTAATCCTCTTTACGTAACAATACGTCACTTCAAGCAGAGAAAAACTGTTGAACATCCTTCCTTTTTGTGCTTATAGCTACGTAAAATGGAAACGAGCCCACAGGAAATATTATGCACGTATTTTGGTCGCCACAAGAAAAAGCGTCTTTTCCTGAGAGAAACTCCTTGCTTATTTCTATCCTTTTGGACAGCGCTTCAAAGGAAAATATGCTGTTCACGTCGCGATGCCATGTGGGTCAGAGGAAAAACGCAATCTAACCACCTCTCGACAAAATCCTATTGCAGAGAGACTTCACAGAGACGAATTTTTAAAAGGCAGATGGTTTTGCTGAGTGAAAAATTGAGCCTTTTTTTTTAGCAAGGTATACGTAAGGAAATGGGCATTTTGAGCAGCACAGTAAGTTATATGCATTCGAATAAACCGTTGCCAACAGTTTCGTATAGTAACTTTAATCATTAAGGAACATTATTAACAACAATATTTCCGATAACCTCGCCTAACCATCTACACTAAATAAGTTGTCGTTAAAATATAAAGAAATGACTCCCGACAAAATTAAGCTTCGTTTTTGAAACTATACTACTTTCATGAGAGCAAGCACAGATGCAACTAAATGAATCCATTATCAAGTGTATGACAAAACCATTGCTTATTCTTCCACAACAAGCTAGCCCACCCCAAATGCATATTTAAAGAAGCGTATGTACCAAAACGTACCACCTACCCTCATTCTCATCCCCGACGGCCTATGTCCTTTTCCTCTTCCTTCCATCCCCGCACCCCACGCTCGAAGCCCAGATGGACGAGCGTTCGTCAATCATTCGTGCGGGAGTGGCCGGCTGCGCTTGGGGCCGTGGCCCGTCGAAAAAGTAGACTGCCGGGCGAAGTAACTCGTCCCGACGCGCACGCAACCGACGACGACGACGACAATGACGACGAGGGCGGCGAGAACGCGGCGTCCCGGTCGGAGCGCCACGGTCGGAAACAGAATTCCAAAAGAGCCTAAAATACGAATGCCCTTCCTCGGGAGTAGCCGTGGTCTTCTCTTTGATAATGTCGCGCCAGCTGCTGAATGTTGCACGCGACGCGCCCGTACGCTAGGACTGCGTGCGCGCTGCTCAACTCGACTCCCGCCCGGCGCACATGGGACGGAACGGCTACACCCCCGCCCTCACCCTCGCCCCCGCCCCCGCCCCCGCCCCTGCCCTCGCCCTCGCCCTCGCCCTCGCATCACCGTCGTCGCACGAAGAGGGTACTACGAGCCGTTGGCGGCAATGCGTCCGCTTCAAACAGGAAGGCGGAGCTAAAATTGATGGGTCATCGACGCAAACGGAGTCTCGGAAACGCCACATAAAGAAGGCTCCGAGTCTTTCATTTGGAGTATGGATATAATAAACATGTATTAATTTACGTAATCAGTACTTCGATTATTGCCGTTGTACAACGCAGCAGAACTCTTCGGAAAATGCATATTAGAATTTGTCGGGAAAACGTAAATACTTCCAGCGCAAAACAATGTTAATTAATTACTATTTATTACTGCTTATTACTATTTATTATTACTATTTCTAGTTGTTTTTTTAAATACCGTTTCACGAGTTAATACGTTTTCAAGCACGTTTCGCGAAACCTGCGTTTCACCCTATAGGACAGCATTTTAGGCTTCTACCCGCGTATTACTAAGCACATCTTTCTCCACTAACCCATTCAACAAACACGACTACCTTGAACAGCACAAACTTAAACAATAAGTTGTGTCCAAGTAAAATATTCTTGTAACATTTTCAATTTCTTAAAAAATATATTCCCAAATTCCTTCACTGAAGAACTTGTTCTTCTCTAGGCTCTGTCGGGAAGAAAGGAGAAAAGAGGCATGGAAACATTAACCAAAGACTTCCTGGAATTTCATCGATTGTGCTTACAACTTAATTCCGTGAAAGACACTCTTTTCATTTACTTTTGAAATACAAAGAAAAATTTGAAGAATACGCATAATTTCATGGAAATGAAAATATCGATGGTGACCGCAAGCTGGAGGAGATCCATTGGAACAAAGGAAATGTTGGTGAATATATCGCGAGCACAGAATACATTTCACAATCTGCGCGCAGCTCGCAGCAGTCAGCCGTGTACCTTCTGCGCTTGATTACATAGGATGACGCTATCTTTAATAAGGGCACCGCGCAACAGACTGCCCTTTTTGACAGATATTTTCAATGTGTTTACGTAAGTAAGCGTGACAAGAACGCAAAATTCACCATTCAAGAGTTAGGTACTTTTGGTACAAATCAAACATCAAAATATTCGACAAAAATACCATTTTCTCTAAACATAATTTTTAAATATTTCTATTCACTGCGTCAATTACAGCAAGTACTTACTTCAATTACGTCGGAAATAATTCCTAGGATATAAGAAGCCCCGATTTTTTGCTTTTCCAGGTTACATATTCGCTGGCAACTCTCAGTTTTCTAGATCAGTCGTCACTCTATAAATAGTTAAAATCGTTGTTTTGATTATCAAATGTGTTTTGTTCAATTCTTGTCATAAAATTCGAAAATATGTATTCGCCGCAAAACCCTTTACACGAGCGACATTCCAGTGAGCAAATTTAATAGGTGGCAATCTACAAGGCAGTAAATGGGCATTAAATTTCTTTAAAGATCACTCCCAAAGAGGCAGTCTTCTTAATTAAGGCATCACTCCTTTCAATTTCAATTAATTACTATTAAATTATTTTGCTGCAACTAAAACTTAATTTTCATTCAATATTTTAAAAATATTATATAAACAATTCTATATACACAAATTGTCAAAATCAGGAAAAGGGCACTTCAGACCACCTCATGCTCTGGAGAGTGGGCAGGGATGGACGGTGGGGAACAAACGATCGCCGGCGGGAAACAAAAAGGATTCGATTAATTTCATCAAAACTGTGACGTATGGGGGAGAAGTAATATCTGCGCACGTTTTCTTCAGCTGCGGAATCCCTACCCCTTTCTTTTACAACACTTAGTTGAATGATGAATAAAAGTAGCCACAAAAGCGTGGTTAGCAACATTTGAAAAACTAAAAATGTTCGCGCCAGAGCAATAGAACATTTATTTGCTTCGGGATTTTATAGAATTACTACGAAAATGGCAACAAACGATCTCCGGCGCTACACTTAACACAACTAGCAAAAGGAGAGCTCAACCACTTGTGCGCATAGTGAGGCTACATGTAGGCCCTGACGCAAACCAAGGGGTGAAAAAACTGATCGTGATAGGTGAGATTGAGGGAGGGGAGGGGCGAGAAGATGCGGGCGGGGCGGGGCGGGGCGGGGCGGGGCGGGGCTGGGCGGGGCTGGGCGGGGCGGGGCTGGGCGGGGCGGGCGGGGCGGGGCGGGGCGGGCGGGGGGGGGGGGGCGACGCGCCGGCCAGACACCTACCCCCTGAAGCGGCGGCGGCGGCAGCGGCGGCTGAGTCGCCTCTGGGCCAGTAGGCTGCAACACACGAGAAAACACACATCAGTCAAAGCGGGCGCAGGTCGCGCAAACTTTTCGCGCGCTGTCTCGTCGCCACTATTCGCATTATGCGATGGCAACACTAACGCAAAGCCAGCATTGTTAATTTTGGGAACGGGTATAGTAGACAAGAGTTCTCTAATGGAAATGAGTTACCAACAATATCGGTAGAAGCTTTTCTCAAAAGCATCAGACATCTTTAAAAATACAATCAAAGTACAAACAAAGAAAAAACTACATCATTCACTTGAATTATTTTTACATTCGTTTAGTATACTTAAAAAAATGGAGTTACTTCTCAAAGCAGTGAAATAAGTCAGTCTTTTATTAGTTTTCTCCTATAGACGCCTCCGTTTTGCGTGAATCGTGGGCGCCAAAAAACCGATGATTAATTTCTCCTCCACAGGTGATCTCCTTTGTACGAGCGAATAGCGGCGCAATGGATGATAAAGCGGGCAGAAGTGAGAGTGCGCGCCATCCTGACGAACTCCTACCCCTCCCCCCCCCTCTCCTCTCTCTCTCTCTCTCTCTCTCTCTCTCTCTCTCTCTCTCTCTCTCTCTCTCTCTCCGATCGATCCGTTAAAGCACAGACACAGACGAAAAAAGAAAAATGAATATAAAAGATGTACGGAAAGCAACAGCGAAGACGTAAGATTTAACAAGCGAGCCTTTTGTAAAGAATGAACATCGATTTAGCCACTTGGTCCATCACCTGAGAGGACTCGCATAGTCTCTAACAACAACAACAACAACAACAACAACAACAACAACAACAATAATAATAATAATAATAATAATAATAGTAGTAGTAGTAGTAGTAGTAATTCTCATGGCAGGCGGGCTATGTGGTTCTTCTAAAAAAAATCAACACAAAAAACGAAAGAATGTGATGCCGCAAAAGTTCCGAGGATCACATAGCAGGCAAACAATGTAAATACAAAAATTATTTTAATAGATCAATTTAAATGAAAAGCAACGTTCAACAACACATTTACTACAAAAATGTGCGAGTTAACCTGGAACCCGCAACTTATTAGATCGGCTGAATCGTAGCAAGAATACCATGTAGTTTTGAAACTGATTACAAGTAAAGCAAGTTTCAAAAATGCACTGTCAACCCGTATTATTTTGTACAAAAAACAATTACATCCTACAGAAGCAATCATCAAAATGTTAATGCAAATCATTTTCTTTTTCGTTATTAAAGCTAACATTTGTCTGTGAATTTCGAAAACTCGGTGTAATTTACTGTCACCACGAGATGTGACGAACAATGAGTTATGACATGTTCGCAACTGGTACAATTAATGGTTATTGAGCAAACAATTTTAACGACACAAACATTACGCCATGTCCCCTCGCGGTACTGTCCTGATCACTGTTCGTCGACTACCTTCTCACACAAGTCATTCGCATCTCGTTAAAAATGGACCAACAGAAACTCCACGCACTTGTTTCAAATTAACTTTCTATATTTCATTTCCTTCACACAAGCAACATAAATAGTCTTCAGCCCTATGATAAACTGTCCCAGCGAATACACTATCACTTAATTACGGCGGTACAAATTTACATTGCTATCCTCTCTGGAAAGGCTTAATTTTTTAAAAAAAGTTGAAGCTGCACCGTGAACATTTTTCACTGCGGTTCTGTTTACACGCCCACACAAAATATATATGCTATATACACGCACACGCGTACATATTAGCACCACGCGCACTCTGAGAGGGGAAAGACCCGTCCATTCACAAAAGCAACAACCATAGGCTCACTGTGTTGTCCCTGAGAGTGTGTGTGTCTGTGTGTGAGAGACCGCAGCTCTCTAACCGTGCATACATATATCAACGTATGTGAGCGTGTATGCGTGCGAGTGGGGCAAGGTCACTAAACCGGGCATCTCTCTCCCTCCGTATGTTCGTCTCTAGTTTAAACATATCACCGCGTCCGCTTTTCCCTCCTCTTTCGCGCCCCCCACCACGCTTCCCTAACTTTGTTCCCTTCCCCTCCTCCGCTATTCCGGTTACGTCATACCCCCTCTCTCGGGCGTTGCCCCTACCCCAGGCCATCAAGTCGTTACGTCACGGTACTACTATACTATAACGTTCTATTGTTTCAACGACCACGTGGCGGACCGCGTGGAGACTACGTGAGGGGTGGCAAAAGTGTTGTGACAAGTCACAGCGCCACAAAAGTATCTGACAAAATAAATACGAGCAGCATTCATAAAAACCTAAATTTGTTTTAAATCATGTTATTTTCGACAATTCCACACAATGAAGTATTCAGGATGGTATTTAAGGCTCAAACCTTAAATACAGCTGTTTAAAACTGTACAATTAAATGATATTTCAAGAAGCAGACGAAATCAAATTTACGGTACAATTAATGCAAATTCCGGCGTTATTTCTGGAAATTTAGCATAATTACAGTTTTCCTTATTAATCACATGTAATTAGCCTGTGAACAATAATACTAGGAACGACGACAAAACATTGCGTATCCGTTTCCTTTACGATAAAGATAATGTCCGAACTTCTGACAGAGAAGTAAAACATTTTTGTTTTAACATGCTGAACTTATGGCCGGAAATTAAAATACATGACAGATGTTTCACATTCAATTCTTCCAAATTGCTACTCTAGAAATAAAGCAAATCACGCAATTGCATAAACCCGCGGGCATGGCATTACTTATTTGGCAAAACAATCTTGCGTTGGTTAGTTCAGTTCTACAGAATCGTATGTTTTAGTGTTGCAAAAAGCGATCAAAGGTTCCGTAAATTCTATTTTCAAAACAACAGGAATTCAACGTTCTGGATCATGTAATGGTCAATAGGAACGTTACAAGCACAGGCAAATGTATGTTCGTTTACCGAATCAATCAAAGCAAGCTTCTTCATCCAACATAATATTTTCATAAATAAAAAGGTAAGACACACAATATATAAACATTAATAATTTTAAATAATTGGAGATCGTCCCGATTGCAGAGGAGATTAACGGAATGAAACAAAACAGGTACACAACACAGTTTTATAAAATTATCAAAACGGCTGCTGGTTTTCGTTCATTCGTGCTCTGATAACGCGCTTAAAATTTTTTCCTTGTTTCTATTTCTGACATCAATGTTTTTCTGCAATGCACGTAAATATAAGTATATTGCAGAGTTCAATGATATGCATATCAAACGTCCAACATCCCGAGTATGGCTGAAAGCACGTATTGGCAGAGCGAAAAGGGAAAACGTTTTGAACAACACAAAGCTTCTGATAGCTCAAAACAAGAAATACAATTCACTTCTCCCCATAGCACGTCATACGCAGTTTTAACTGTTTTTTGACGTAAAATAAATAAATAAATAAATAAATAAATAAATAAATAAGACATCATAAGGCAGACAAGCAAGTATTCCAAGGATATTTCATCCACTGTATTTCAACACGAAATCAATAATATATAAATATGAAATTAATTGAAGTATTTTGTTATTATTCACCTCCTGTTTCTGCATAAATCCTCCTAATTCCTTTATAAAGATACAGTAAAACAACCATTCATGGAAAATTAGGGTAATAGTTTCCAAGATGCAAACTCATGATAGTATATGAACATTTACACGCGTGTATCATTTTCCGAACCAACACACAAAGTCATTATTGTCCAAATACCATTTTATTATATTTTTAAATTGATGAAGTGTAAGGTTTAGAAATAATTCATAAAGTAACAGGAGCACGCATTTCAGCAAAATATTCCCAGAGATATCTGAGAGAACAGAAGTTCGAGAGTGAGTAGTAGTCTAGTGCTCTATACGAGAAGTTCCCGACATTCCGTTCCCAAAATAAACTCTTTGTAGGCCAGCCAAGTGGAATGCCAATATCTCTCTGCCCGCCACCTACAAATGAGTGACAACGGCAGCCTCGTGGAATGCACGCTGCTCTACGAAAAACCGCAAATATCATGCGTGTAATTTGAGCGAAGCAAGGATGATATTGACCCGCGCAGCTCTCTGCAATTTCTCGCTTTCAAACCTAAATTTCTGGAATGCTGTATATTACGAATCTCTTGAATTCTCGCACGCTTCCGTTCGTGTAATTTTGCGACCACACCACACGGTTACACACGCATACACACACGCGCGCACCAAAAACAAAATTATGGAGACCAGGTTCGTGCTGTTGTTTAGCCACCGCCGGGGGGCCACCCGGCCAACTGAAAGTCCTTGTTTTTTCAAACTTCAATTCGAGCAAATGAAGGACATTCTTTCGCGTCCCAGTGTCATATACGCCAACGCCATATTCTCATTGCGGGATGAAGGAGAAGCATCTCATTCATTATACACCGGATAAACAATGCATCATTTTTTTAAAAATACGTGTAGGTTGCAGTAAGAGGAAATGTCCCGTGTCTCCAACTACTCTTCAATTTTTTTCGATGATATTCAGTGGGATATCCAAGCGTCGACTGAAGTGACGGGGAATGATTGGTTAAGTGAGAAATGATAAGCTTGTGGAACAGATGGTGCGAACGGGATGGAACGGACGGTGCAATAGGGGTGAATTCCGCAACAATACCACGAATCTGGTTCAGTCACCAACAAATTCCTCGACAGAGGTCGGAATGTCCAATCTAAAAGCCACCAGTGAAAATCGCATGAGTAGTTCGCCAGCCACACTAGGAAGCCTTCCGATATTAAATAAACTATTTCGACTCCTTATTCAGATTGTGTACATTCCACTGCAATAATTAACGTGATAGAAACGTCGGAGAGAAATGAAATAGGCAATAGCTATTCAAAACAATGTCTTCAAGAAACCGTTGTGAGGAAAGCAATACCCAAGAACATAATTTATCCTGGCGATTTCAAACAATCATACGCAAAGGAAAGAAAGGAAGGACTATCTTAGAGGTTAGTAGAAAGTTGTGTTTAATGGAAATTCCACTCTTTGCTTACACAATTAAATGTGTGTAGTAACGAAGTCGTGACTGATCCACGCAAAACTACATATTTTGGCTTGTAAAGCGGCAGGTTATAAATTGCATAAGAATGACATAAAATCGATTACCTCTTGCACATACAAGATATCGAAAACTCGATACAGAGACCTATTCAAAAACCTGTGATAATACTTACAATCCCAACCTCATTCTTCACTAAAAAAACCGTAAGATCTTGAAGAATCCCCGCCTTGTTCACCATTTCACGCAATTTCTGCATAGCCCCTAGCGTTCCATTATGTTGTGGTAAATCGTAAAAACTTGTATCGTGTGCCCATTTCCGAAGATTTTGCCCGTGTCGTGGCGGGTCGTGGCGTGGCGTAGCGCTGCCACGCCAGTTCAGAAGCAGAGACACGGTCGCGCGTTCGTGGTGCGCCTGCGAAGCAGCGAGCGACGCCCGGCCAACGCACGGACTGATACGGCGTTATCAGCGGCAGGAAACGAGTTCGCCGCAGCCCGCAAGCTACGCCCGATGGTCCAGTCCCGTCTTGACAGCGAGAGTTTATCCGCATTACATACGCACGAAATTCTATCGAAAAATGGCCGTGCTGGAAGCTTATGAATTGTTTCGTCACACCTGTAGATGCTGCTCACCCTGCAACCATACACCTTCAGAGCTGCAACTTGCTTGCCTGTCGGTTTTAATTAGGGAATGAAGCTTCGCACATTTAAGGCGAATTTCGTTTCGGGAAATGTAGGGATTGGTTTGGTTTTGGTCCGTGGGACACAGATTCGTCAAGCCGAAACCGAACAAAGAGTAGCAAACCTTGAATTTCAACTCATTCATTTAAATGAATTGTAATAAATAAGAAACATTATACTCTACAAGATAAATATACGTGAAAAGCATTGTGTCTATAGTAATAGACAGCAAAACACCAACAATCACACCAACAAATTGGTAATAAAAGAACGCCATGAGAAAACAAAACTAGTATATCTCATGGGAAGCGGAAACTTGCAGCTGTGAGTGTTTAAAGCAAACAATAGGATATTGCTTTCACATCTTCCCTTACTATCTATTAAGATAAGAATTCGTACCGTGCAAAGGTAGTCAAGACTGATATAGGATGTCCTAAAATAACAACTGTCTTTCATTTTCCCTGAAGAAAAACAACTTTTTTGCGAAAAATACTCGTCTTCTACGAATAACCGTTATATGTTATCTCAATTAATAACGATTACATTATAAAAGAAAAAGAGTTACAAAAAAATACTGCTTGAGGAAACGTCCGTGTTCAAACTTGCGGAGAGGATCAGGATTAGTGATAAAAAAATAGCAGGAGGAGTTGAAAAGCACCATAGATCTAAACTTTAGATTTAATAGCCGATGTATGAAATTTCATTCCTGGATCCACACATTCATTGTTAAATTTTATATTTGGATTCCTGATGTTTTTTGATCTCCAATTTCGTGCAATCAAGCATGGAAAGATAAAATCTGTAACAGAAAGAATCATCGTGGAACATTTTATAGAAAATAAATACTTGAATTACAGTCTGCTTCAGAACTAAAATTCGAGCGTTTGTGAGTACCTGCAAAAGGAACGGAAACTTTGCCGCAACCATCAAACGACTTTCCATACATGTTCTTTCAATTATTCCGCACATTTCTGCCAAACCAAAAGGAACATTGAGAGCCACACGAACGGGTCAAACCGAAAGACGGGGAGTCGGGCGAATTAGACTAATCCGATAATGCATTTGGTGCGCACATCAAACGAAAAAAGGGGGAAAAAAAGGTCACGAACAAGTGGCAGATCCCTCCAACAGGATCACTAATTCGCAGACAACTGCCCGCGCTTCGATCGCGTTTTTCCATTACCCGCCGCTTTCCCTTTGTTCGCTCTTAACAGCACACTTCATGTTGCTTTCATTCCGTCCGGGAAATAGTCCGCGCAAATTTGCATCAATACTTTTATGGAGGCGAATGAAATCATGAACAAAAGGTCTGCTCGTAATTTCGGTATGTAAAAAGTAAAAACTGTTTCGTAAAACATTTGCAACGTTTTCGGGTAGTTTCGTTTGTAATTGCGTCCTCTAGACCGCCCCCACTGGTGTCCAAATACGCCTTGAATCTCGAAAATTTGCAAATAGGAACCCAAGAGATAAAGACTATCTTGTAGGGTTTTCGTGTTGACAACCATACGATTCAGACCCGCCGTAACTTCAAATAGGAACATGATTCATATTTAACATTTTAAAGCCACATCGATGACAAATAATTCATTGAAATATATATTACTAAGTTTTCAAAATAGTATCAATGTCGGTAAGAAGAAAACTACCTTGTAAAAAACCCTTGGAAATATACTGTCGAGAACGTGCACGAACCACACCAGTCGTATTAATGGGCCATGAAAATATGTTAATTTGATTTAAATGCAATACTACAAGAGAAGAAGGCGCTCACATCTCTGGCTGGTAAGACATACTTTGTCCATAGTTCTACCACAGAAACGAGGGGAATACAAAAGCTTAGCTAACGTAATTACAGCAGCAACTCCTTGACATACGTGAAAATATTTTTTTTTTTAAATACAAAACTCGAAACGCTAACGGAGCGCGTGTTTGAAGTTCGGTATGAACTCTCAAACTTTGAACTTCACGTAACTGACATTAATCGCCGACCTGGAGTTTTTCGCTTCGCTTTCCGATTCACAGCGCTTCGACTTCTCAGGATCACCTACACATAATTCGCGCGCGCGAGAGACGAGACGAAACGACGACGACGACGACGACGACGACGACGACGACGACGACGACGACGACGACGACGACTGCGACGACGCGGCCTGGGCGGGTGAGCGATCTACAACGAATATCTCGTTGGAAGTCATACTTCTATCGCGGTTCTGCTGGCGGGTGGGCGCGCCCGCCCGAAGGGACAGCGCGAGGCGGGGGCGGCAGGCGGAGGTCGGGGCGGGGGCAGGGGCGGCGGCACTCGCATCCGGCTGGGCGTCGCGCCCGCGCCGCGCCCGCGCCCGCGTCCGCGCCCGCTCCGCTCCCGCTCCCGCGCCGCGCCGCGTCGCGGCGCCGCCGCCGCCGCCGCCGCCGGGCGGGCTGGTGGGTGAGTGGGTGGGTGGGCTCCGTTTCGAGTATTGATTCGGCAAAGCGCCCTCAGTCCGCGCCCCCCACCCCACCCGCCGCCTCGACGTTGCGCCTTCCCTCCCTCCTGTCCCGCCCCGCGTGCCCAAAGCTTTCCGTCTGTCTGTCTGCCTCTCTCCCCCCCCTCTTCCACGTTTCTCTGTCTCGCCCGTCCTCTGCCGTCTCTCTCTCCCTTTCTCTCACTCTTTGTTCCGTCCGAGCGGTCGGTGCCGCGCTCGCCGCCCCCAGCGCCGCCGCCGCCGCCGCCGCCTCCTCCTCCTCTCTCCCGCGCAGCAGAGGCAGCAGTTTTTTAAAAGAGCTCTCTTTAGCTCAAAACAAAAGACTGGTGGGGCGCGTGCGGGGCTCGGAGAGGGAGGGCGCGGCGCGCGCACGCGGCCGGCAGGGGGCGGCGGGGCGGGAACGAGCGACGAGAAGGGTTAGCACACCGCCGCCGCCGCCGCCGCCGCGCCGCGGCCTCCGTCACATACAACTGCAGCTGTCATGCGCTCATCATCAACGCTGCCGTCCCCCGTCGTCCCTCTCTCGCCACTACCTCCACCGCCGTTGTTCTCGTGATTGCCTTCTTCGTTACCGCACTCGCCAAATTCCTTTCCGTCCCAGTCCCCGTTCACATCCGTCCCTCATCGAAGCCCATCGCCGTTCGTCCCCGTTCGCATCGCGCAGCATGTCGTCCCCGTCGCAGCCATCTTCACCTGCCGACTTTGCTTTTTGCGTCGTCATAGACGTCTCCCTTCATGCTTGTTGCCGGCGCCCTGCGTCCTCGAGTTCGTCTCCCCTCTTCCTCCTTCTTTCTCCCCCCCCCGCCCGAACGCTCCGTCGCCGAGCGGGGCGAGGGGTGCGTCACGAACGGTGGAGCGAAACTTGTGTGCCCGCCCGCCCGCCTGCCTGCCTGCGACGTCGACAGCAGCGGCGGCGGCGGCGGCGGCGGCGGCGCACGAGCGCGATCGCGCACGTTCTTTTCCGGTTCCCGTGCGCCGGCGTCGGCGTCGGGCGCGTCCAAAGCGCCGCTTCCCGGCGAGCGGAGGCGATGTTACGCAGGCTGCGACGGCCGCCGCCGATGACATTTTGACACTCGCCTGGACGCGCCCGGAGGAAGATGGGGCGCTGTTTCTGGGCGGCAGTTATCTCGAGCTCGCTTTGAAAAATGGCTCTCTGTATTTTATATCGTCTGAATATGGTTATTGCTGGCAACTGGAAAAGACGAAACAATACCACTGGCTCGATTGTACATGATTCGATTACATTCCCCGCTCGTTAATGTTGGTAGCTTTTTAGGTAAATTATTCATAAATCAGGTTTCGTAATGATTACTTCAACTGGTATCATTCAAACGATGATTGCAAAGGAATTTTTAATGAAACGCAATCTTTATTACTAGGTTTACTGTATCTAAACATTACCTCTTGATAGAGGAAACGAATAGTAAACTGAATCAATATTTCGGAATTTTTTCATTAAATCAAATATTAGAAAGTCTCAAACAAATATATTTAAGTCTCCTTTGAGGGCATTAAAACTACGTTAAAACGACGACACAAGATAGGATTGTCGATGTAGAGAGACTTTCAGTCTTTTGTTTTTGCATGGCTCGAAATACCTTTCTCTCTGTTTATATGTTGCCGAAATTTGTTTGTCCAGAATGCTCAAGTAGAGATGAAGAGCTTTTTACAACTCACTACTGTATGAAATAACAAAACGTTATGAAGTGTAGTGAAGACTAGCAACTGACAAGGAGTTACAGGCAGAATGGTTCTCTGACTGACAGGGCTCATAGAACGCGTATATTCCTCTGCGGGCAGACGCTCTCAATTATTCACGATGGGTTCAGGACATTCAACAAGTTGTGGGAAGAATGTAGAGATATTTCGCAAAGTAAATATCTCTCATGCCTCTTGAGTTCGAGTAAAAATCCATCCACAATAAAGGTAAAACGGATACCAGAACTTTTCAACTGACTACGTAAGCATGTGCAACATACTGTTTGAAATTAAAAAGCGTAGATTTATCAGCAACAAAATACTATTTGTATTTGCTAGATGTGGCTTGAAGTGCGACTGCTCTTCAACTTTGTGAAGATAAAATGTGCAAAGCAAAATTGCTCATTCTCTCAGTAAAAAATGCTGAAATGAATTTAATTTCTCCACGAGTTACAGAGGTAATACCATGATTGCACCTCAATACTTTTTCCAACGGAATACTTCAAATGGATTCATCAAAGAGAGTTGGGATTTAGCGCTAATTTTCTCAGAAAGGAGAGCCAACGCGAAATTCTCGAAACTCGTGACACATTATGCGCTCGTGTACACACAAAATTGCACTTTAATTACGTCTAATTGACATCTGAACATGTCGGCAGCTGAAAGGATGCTGTGGAATGCAGGAGACAATTCATTTTCGGAGTATAACAAACAACGATTTTGTTGGCACAGAATCAATTTCCATAATTATGTCAAATCTACTAGTATATGCCTCAAAATAAAAGGTTTAAAGTTAAAGTAATAGATAATGTGTAAATCGTTTTATTCTCAAAAATATAAACACGTTCTAATTCTGAATAAGTTGTTTAGGAATATTTCACCTCGAAGTTTGCGAGCAGACGGCACGATTGAATTTGAATTCCGTTCATAGATTAGCGTATAAAACAACATTAAATCTTCTTCGATTACTCGCAGAGGCAACGCGTATACATTTTGAGTCCAAAAAATATGCATCCTGTAACAGCAGATATCGTAATCCAGGACTTAATAAAATATCAATTACTATAATTCATATAAAAGGGTGTTGTTCTAAATTGACTGAAGCAACTGCATTTGATTACCTTGAAGAATGTTTTTAAGAAACAATTTTCTTTATACACGCACGTAGATATATAACTAGAAAGAATGATTTCCTCAATTGCGCAACCCCCTCCCCCGCTACATATCCTTCCGGCAATACACTCACGACCGAACCGCATTTGCGAGTAGCGAGGGTAGGAGGAGGGGAAGCTGTGGCCGACCGAGGCTCCTGGTGGTCTACCGCCCCCTTTTACCCCCGCAAAAAATCAGCGGGGAATAGGACCTGGGTGAGGGAGGCAGTGAAGAGAGGAAGAGAGACCGGTTGTAGAGCATACTGATCAGCCAAATGCAGAGGCTCGTAATACCAAGAAAGGAATTTCGGTGACAGGTGGCCATGCAGGAGATCGCAAAGGCAAGGAACCGCGACGGTTGTTGCAATGATGAAGAAAGTGTTCGGCATTTCGCAGGCCTTCGTGATAAAAAGCACTCTACCGGAATCTGGGTGTGATTTATGGTATTCAACGTTTCTATGCATGAACGTTTCTAAATTACGTAACATAAACTGAAAAGGAATGATCCCCCAGTATCAATCAGCATCAAAAAATGATTGGTCTACAAAAGTTTCTTTAACCGACCCCAAAATTAAACCCAACCTACTCAGTTCTGTGATTTGCAGGAGCATGGGTTATGCTGAGCGGAACTGGATTTGATTGACTGATTGATTGATTGATTGATTGATTGATGATTTTTGGCGCGTGAACTCCTAAGATCATTGGTTCTGAAAGTGTGGTGCATATTTGTTTTTGCTCGAGAGATGGTAGTGATCATTCCCCGCTGGATGGAGAGATCCGGCGCCGACCTACCGTCTGCTAGCGGGGTTTTCCCACAGCCAGGTATCTTCCGCCAGCGTGCACCGCTCCAGTCCGGACAAGCTCTAAGCTCCCGACCGATCTCCCGGTATGCGTGATAGTGTAGTGCATGTAAGTGTGTGTAAGTGAGGGGTATGATAGGACCAGGATGGGAAGGAAAGATTGCGCGCGGTCCGTGGCCCGTTTATTAGGGTACTGCTCCGGTATTCGCTTGAAATTGATCGGAGAAACCACGGAAAACTACCGATCAGAGCCGCCGCCCGCTAGAAGTCTCCTCCAGACAGCGCCAGAACTGAGAGAGACTCGAAGAAGCATGGATGAATGAGGGGCGAAGATGCTCGTAGAGAAGCGAGGACCATGCGGTGGGAGGGGGCGGCAAACATGCGTGGGTGGGGAGGGGTGGGAGGGTTTTTGGAGAAGGGGCGAAGAGGGTCGTGGAGGAACGAGAAGGACCATGCGACGGGAGGGGGTGGCAAACACGCGTGGGTGGATGAGGATGGTGATGTGGGAGGGGGAGGAGGGGCAGGGCCGCCGTGCGACGGGCAATAAACTAAAGTGCTGCGCTCTCCAAAGGATCGGATTTTGTCAGAGACCCGCGGCGCGCAATGCGCCAACTGTTATTTCCACCTCGGGAAGGATTGCGCGATCGCGTTGCCCAACTACCACTCCCCTTAATGCAAATTACACCGGGCGTTTGCGCAACACAGTGCTGTACGCTAGTCACATGCCTTTGCACTCTCGTTAATGTCCTTTATAAACACTTACGTGTGTCGGCATTCCGCTCGAATCTGAATTTAGGAAAAATTATCCACGACAAGAGAGTTCATCGGCTGTTTAACTGTAAAATTTGAGTCATCACGCCTTTTATTTTAATTTTATTTTATTTGAAATTAAGGGAGAGAATCCTCTGAATTTTACTACCGATGTGTGTTATCGATGTCAACATTTTGAAAAGAAGTAAGAAGATAATAAAAACAACACTTGATAGTGAAAGTTACCTTATTTGACAACAGTGCCGATGTAATAAAGTAAGCAAAGAGAGTAAAACTTTTGAAGTCACTTCCAGACACAAATGAATTCTTCAAAACAACAAAAAAATTCAGCCATGTCAATATTCTCAATCACCTGTGTGGGCTTTCCTGAATATTACTCAGAGGTACCACACACAGTTTAACTCGTGAACTACGGTCCATTCTGCGGGATATTAGCTCTAAATAAGACAGTCAGGAGCACACACGGCGATTGTGTTAGAAGCGTGTACGTCTGCGTGCATTTCGATTATGACGATGACGACCGTTCGATCCCACAAAATGAAGACCGGCGCTCAAGCATTAGGTACGCGCATGCAAAATATATAGATTCATACAACGCATTTGGGTAAGAAACAAGAAGAAGATGAGATGTAAAATTAAACTGTTCTAAAAACCGGGGGTGGTAGGAATACTGCTCCTCGCATTGTCCACCACAAATCTCACAAAAATTGGCCGGCATTGAACATCGATCGTAACACTGGAAGTCGTATGCGCTAGCCATTATGACACCACACCTCTCCTAATATCGTGATGCGGGTCGTTGGCAGGACCATGCCGCGTCCAAAATTCGTGCGCCAATGTTGCGTCCAATTTCACGACATTCATGAAGAAAAGAAAACTATGTTGTTAATGTACGGACGTCCACGAGAAATCTAATTTTGTACGCAGAATATGTAAATTACAATAATAAGAGACCTTGTAGCAATTTTGCCCCCGTCAGCATGTAACAAAGCTTACGTCGAGAAGACGGCATTCAACACACTCCAATATAAAGCTCGTGCATCAACAAGTACCTTTTCCAATTGTTTACCGGCCCGCAAGCATCATTTTGAAGGAAAATCGAAGTAACTATAACTGTCTGAATTAAAATTAAATCTCCCAGATTACGTTTTAACAGTGTACGGCCTATGCAAACATCAATGAATGGCTGACATTCAAATAAATTGGCCGAATTGAATAATGGATCAATAAACCAGTCGCTCTAGTGGATTTGCATCACTAAACTAAAGGGGATAGCCAGATATTATATAAAAAGAAGCTTCCTGTTGCATTTTTAATGGCACTTGCATAAATCGATTTGAATACATGTTCAGTGATAAGTGGCAATTGTTCAGTGATAAGTGCAATTTGATGGTCCATGAAGACAGAAACCAATGTTTGGGAACAAACAAGACATAATTATATATAATAGAAATGTACAAATTCGATAAAGCAGACAGCACCGAAAATCATCAGTATACAATGAACAATTTTATATAACAGGCACCCTACCATACTCCGAAACTTTTTAATTTTCAATGTTACAGTCTGGATTTACGGTACCAAAATTGTTTGAAGCAATATGAAACAATCGCCGGCAGTATTATGCAGCGTAAAACGTAATAACGATCATTAATTTCGCATAACAACACTTAAATAATCGCATTCTTTTAAAAATCATAGCCATTTCCAATAAATCTTTATTCCTATAGCTATTCCTAGAAGACATACTTCACAGAAAATTATCATACTACATAAAAACAAATACATTACACATGGTAGCGTATTTCGAGCACTTTGTTAAATAGCTCGTTAAACCGACTGCAGCGCGATTCTAATGGCAAGCTGTTCCGATCGGTCATTTTCATGAATAATTTCTACATTTACACAGCAATACGATACATTAAACGAGCCCCAAATTAGGCGCTTCCCCATCCTTACGCCGCAGATATTCTTAGAGCCAAGAGATCGACAGATTCTCCCTGAAAATATGGACCATCCCTTGTGATCTCGAAATCTCCCGCGAGCGTTGGTCACTAAGCATAAGGTGACAGGCACGAGGCTAAATATAAAATGGGCAATGCACAAATTGTTTCGTTATTGGGCATCCCTTCCATTATTTAAACACACCGGATTCGGCACATGTGTAGCGGCTGTTTCGCGAGAGGTCGGAGGGAAAGAGAGGGGGAAGAGAGAGGTGTCCTGGGAGAGGAAGAGGGGGATGGGAGGGAGGAAAGGGGAGGAGAACCGGCAGTGGAAGTGAGGGGAGTGTGTGTACGATACGCTCGCACCCCGTCCCCTGGCAAAAGAAGAAACGTTCACGAGCGTCTGCGAGCCCGGGGAACATGGCGATGAAGACGGCCCTCTGGCTGCGCGCGACCCCGGCACCGCCCCCGCCACCCCAACTCCTCCCGCACAACGAGAGGAAAATCGCGCGCCCCAGAGAGCAGCCTTAACGATGCGCTGCCGACGGAGAGCGCCCCGCAACTTGCTCAAGGCGTGGGCTGGGGAAAGAGAGCGGCGCGAGGAAAGAGAGAGAGGGGGGGAACCAATGACAAACGGAGGGGGGGGAAAGAGGCGACGCGAGAGAGGGATAGAAAAAAGAGAGGGCTACGCTGGCGGACGAGGCTGGCAGACTGAGATCGTCGCGCGTAGGGGGGAAATCGACGCCGAGGCCAGCGAGAGAAATCAAGGGGGTAGCGAACGTAAGATTATTTTTAATTTTCGGCGGTGACGCGAAAGGGGGCGGGTGCGTCGCCAAAAGAAAGACGTGAAAGAGACGCGAAAATGCGCAGAGCGTTACAAGAGGGTGTAGAGTTCCTAGTGAAAGATAAGATTGGGAAGGCGAGCCGCCCGCCCGATGCTGCAGGGGCGGCAGTGCGACGGGGAAGTGGGCGGGGCGAGCGTGGCGTGCATAAGAGGAGCTATTTTTAATTTCTACCGGAGGGGCGTCAACCTGGAAAAGGAGGAAGACGAGGCGTTGCGGAGGTGTCGGCGCGGCGCGGCAGTGGCCACGCGCCGCGAAGACGTGGAGGTCCGGAAGCGTGCGGCTTCAGCTGTGGCCGGCAACGCGGCCTATTTCTGTCGATAACGACGGCGTCGGCTAGGCACTGCCGCCCGGAAAATTTACGACCGGGATCTCTTTCTGGCTTCAAGCGCAACTGAAGGAAAGAACGAAAAAAAGAAAGAAAGAAAAAGAATGAAAGAAAGAAAGAAAGAACACGGACTGATGAAGCGAAGAATGCTACTTCCGTCGATCCACCACTTGATTCGTTTGTTTACTCTTGGTTACGTACGCACAGACACACCACGTCTTCTCTTTTACACTTGGGAAGTTCGGCTTTTGATTACCAATAATGAGTATTGGCATGGAAAGTGAGATGTTGATAACTACTTATTTCTCTCTGTGCCGAGAGTTGTGTTCGGGTGCACACGAGGCTGAGCCCATGTACAAAATGGCTTGGAAACGCGACTGGGTACAATGTGGAACGAAACGCGGAGGGGGACGGCGAGTACTTGGAACGCGATTATAGCATTACGGATATTTCGCAGACGTGAGATCTTCCGAAACGAATTAAATCCGTACCGACACAGCTCGCTAAGGCTCACAGGGCCAGTGGCGGGGAATCGCGCACGATGGGGTTTGGTGAAGGCAACGGTTGACGGCGTAGCTTGTGGGGGCGTCAGCCCTGAGCGATAGCGAGTTCGGCTCCGCTGGAAGCACGGAAGCCAAATAACATCGATGTTTGTAAAGCATCGATATTTTCGACCAGAAACATCGATATAGTATTTCTTCCCATTGGTATATTTTTCCAGGAACATCTATGTTTTCAAAACGATTGTAATGATGTAATTAAAATTTACAGTAATCATTTTTTTATGAATTGCTGAAAAGCAAAAGCAACTGACTTGAATCGCTGTTGTCGATGCCCAGAGGAGACGAAACCGTTTACTGTTCGCAACGTTTCTCCAGAGTTGCCAGGTTATAGGATTTTATTCAGATTTTTAGCCCCAGCACGAACAAGCTTTAAGCCCCCTTTATAATAATGTAGGGCATTTGTAGTCCTGTGTAGTAATGCAGTGCAATTAAGTGCGTGTAATGGAAGACGAGAGGACAAGGATGGTGAAGGAAAAATCGTATGCGCTCCGTGGCCAGTCTGTTAGGGTACTGCTCGGATATTCCTATGTTAATCTCGGAAGATAATCGATCAGAGAGTAGCCGGCCGCTAGTATTCTTCCCAGGACAGTGGTTGAACTCGACCCAGATAATGTAGCAGTGAAAATCCGCCTCCGGACTCGAAACTTAGGACCTCTCTGTCAATGGTGATGCAGAGGCAACGATGTTGCCGCTGAGATATTGCAGCCAGTGAAAGAGATTGGAAGAGAACCGTGGGGGCATAGGAACCGACAGCCCACGCAAAGAAAGGGGGGGGAAGCTAGGTTTGCTTTGATTGAATGACTGATTAGTGATTCTGGGCGCGTCAACTAATAATGTCATTAGTCCCGTAAATGTAATGCATTTTTTTCTTCAGGAGGTGACAGTGATCTTCCCCCACTGGATGGTGAGATCCGGCATCGACCTACCGTCAGCTAGCGGAATTTCTCTCAACATGGTATTTCCTAGCAGCGGGGCATCGTTCCAGCAGGGACGAGGTCTAAGCTCCCGATCGGTCCCCCGGCATGTGTGGTAGTGTAGTGCATATGTGTGTGTGTGTGTGTGTAAGAGGTGAAGATATTATAAGGAAAAGAAATATCGCGCACTGTCCTTTTTTATGGTGCTACTCCGGCAGTCAGTCACCTGATACTGATCTAAGAAACACAGAAAACTACCAATCAGAGCAGCCGGTCGCTAAAATTCCTCCTCACACAGCGACTGAATACGACCGAACTATGTAGCTAATATCAATAATCCTGCCACTGTCGGCACTCGAACATACGAGCTCCCGATCAGAGGCACTGCGACTAAGTTTGCGCGAAGCGAGAGATCGACAAGGCACGAGGCGAGTGGGGTGGTTGCCGGGATACCACCTGACGCCCACGGCCCGCGCCTTTTGTTTCCCCACCTCATTCCCGAGCCACACCGCCCAGACGTCCTTGGTCGTCCTTCAGACGAAGCTCCCGTTTCGGTTCCACCCTCCCACCACCCTTTTTTGCAGGGTATAGACTCGCGTCCCATTTAATTATCTGTGTAAGAAGATTATTTGTCCGAGATATTGGTAAGGCGATTCGTTACCTGGAAACGCATACCAATTTTATTTTCCATTTGTTCGTCGTCACAAGGGAATCTTTTCAGAGAGCATGAAAAACATTTGATCCCCTTTTCGTAGAAATCGCTTAGATCAGGAGAAAAGGAATTGATTCAATACAATGTACAACGAATTAAATTTCGTAAAAATAGTAATTGAGTCAAGATATATACCGGGAAGTACAATAGCTTTAGAATTTCTGTTAATATTTCTATGACCTCTAAAGATTAAGAATATATAATTGCTCTACAAATTAGCTCTACAAACAGTATTTCAACCGTCCAGATACTAAATGCTATAACACTATTTCTCTATTCATCAAGCAATTGTTCCGAGAAAATAAAATGTTTATTCCTGCTTTATGATAAAATGTCATGCACCTACCAAAACGCAAACGTTTCAGAGAAGTAGATGACTAATGACTAACAACTCGAGGCTGTGAATGCAAATTTCATCTTTCAATAATTGCGAACACGGAATACGCAGAAAACGAGAACAAAAGTTTCGTACCAGATATACCCTTAAAAAAGGGCAAGTCCGATGACCACGAAAATAAAAATGGCAACATGAAACACGAACCGATGCATGCTTTCGTTACACACACGAAGTTCATTTAACGCACTATTTGATAGCTTTCTTCGAAATTAATCGATGGATAAATGTATACTACATAGAAATGAATAGTTTTGCTAACCCGATGAAACTGAAATTGTAAATATCCAAAAAAATGTATGGATTTCTATCCAGTGAAGAACAAGAAGTTCCAAGGTATTTCCGGAACAGTATACTTTCATCACTCCGTCGGCAACTGCAAAAAATATTACCACACGAGGTAGTGCTACATTAAAAATACACTTACTCTCAAATATACTAGGATAGCCTTATTCACAACGCATTGTAATATTATGGTATCTCTTAAAGGCACATTTTGTCAGCCTGTGTGAAACGCTTCCATTGCATGCTATCGTGAGCATTTTACCTACCACAAAAAAGAAGTGGAACCTCACAAGCTTAACAAAACAATGACACAAAATTTGCGGACCTAATTCCGTTAATATTTCAACATTAACCAGCTCCGCCACAGAGTCATTAGTTAATTCTTTATAGATCCAAATGGAGTCGGCTCAATCAATCGTAATTGTCTAGATCTCTGCAGCTCATTTTACAGCAATGTGTAGTGGGTAGAATATCTCCAGTTATCCGTTGAACATTGCAGTGAACTTCCCCTTTGCGCCATTTCGTATCATTCAGCTTTCTAGCAACGGATAGAGACCCCTGTAGCAACACAGAGGCTATTTGTTGTGAATGAAATCGATGAACTCGGGAACTTTCCAATGCGACACTCAATGATATTCCTACAAAAGCTGATGACATCGACACACGCCAGAATATCATAAAAGGTGGAACTTTCGTATAGAAAGGGCATTGAAATATGGAGAAAAAACTGTTCACAAATCTTCTTTGAAAATATTGCTTCACACGATTTTAGCGCATTTTCCAAATTAGAAAATCACGTTACTGAATAAAAACTCTGTTCGTGAAAATGTAGCGATGCATTTGAGTTACATTACAAGTGAATGTCTGCTATGAGATGGCATTAACAGCACTTCCGTTCACAACCAGTAAATGTAAATACCTAGAAATAGGATCAGGGCGAAACGTTTCATGTACTCGTTCTTAAACAATAATCTAACTACCGCGAATTCCAACAGCTAATTTCACAAAGTGGCCAACAAGTTCACAAACTGAAATTCCCTCATTGTCTGACATTTTTGTATGAAATTCTCCTTTTCAAAAATGAGTTCTGGTAATTATTTATTTTATTTAGGAAGTAATTAATAGAAATTTAGTCTACTTCTAAGATGTCGGAACCGTCAAAGCGTACACTATACGAGACGGCACTTTGTCTTGTCCAGTGAACAAAGGGTAAAGGAATTATAGCATATTCACCCACTTAATGAAACGCAAATGAAAAAATTCCGAGAATTCAATGAATTTTTCAACAAATATCATACACCTCAAACTTTTTCGATGATTATCTTACTTTTGTACGGTAAAAACCATGCTAGCCAACGTTGAAGACTAGGGAGTAGAAAGTTCCAATCGCGAGCGCAACTGCATTACGCGCAAGCGTGTGCGCGCAGCACGGCCCGAGCGGCCGGGGAAGACAAATTCCCGACGCAGGCGGCGCGGCTGGTAAGGGTGGGCGGGGCAGGGCGGGGAGGGGCGCGGGACGAGATCGAGTGGCCAGGCCCGGGAACCGACAGCTTCGCGGGCGCAAGGGCTATCAGCACTTACGCGGAGTGGGTCTCGCAGCCGCGCCCACCGACCGGGAATGAGACGGGAAACTTCCTCCTGCGCCCGACCGGAGCGGCAGCAGCAGGCCGGGGGGAGGGGGGGCAGTAAGACCGGCAGCGAGGGTAGGAGTGAGGATGGGGGCGGAGGATGCGGCCGGAGGGAGGGAGCGGACGGGGAGGTCATCCGCCCACTGTTCATTCCAGCAACTTCCTGCCGCGCCGGGTCCAACTTCGAAGTGCAGGAAAGGGTATCCCCACGGCGAACGCAGAGGATACCACTCCCCGAGTCGGGTGGGCGGGCGGACGGGCGGGCGCATGGATGGGCGGGGCGGGGCAGGGCAGGCAGGCGGCCACTCGAACTGCGTCGACTAGGGCCCCCGACGCTGCTGCCGTCGAATCCTCTTCGCTTGCCAAAGACGTCCGCCCCGCGACGCCCACCGACGCCTTGTGTCGCGCCGGCTAGCCCAGCGCCTTCTCCCAACTCTCCGCCGGATTCCCTGCTCCCCTGCCGTCCAGAGCTCACGACGCTGCGACGAACCATTCAGCGGCCACACGAACAGCACCGATCACGACCCGCGACTCCGTAAACAGATTGCTAACGAGACAACCGCTGACCAGATGTTTGGGAGAAGGGTTTTACGACACTCCGACCGCCCCTTCTGCTTAATTCGATTCGATCATTTACGAAATAGTCGACATTTAAGGGAAGTGTTATATACGAACTCTTTAATCCATCAGAAACGAGTAATCGATAAAATCTCAGCCTTCAATAATCACAATTTTGTGAAAAATGAATTCGGGTACAGTGATAGACACCAAGTACAACTCGCACTTCCTGAATTTTCTTTCTCAACGAATATCTGTGCTTTTGCTGAGAGACACAACCACCTATGTTCTTATTCTATACATCTACACAACGGGTTTCCATTGTACGCTGCAGTTCACTGAAAAAGGTTCGCAATAAAAATGACGATCTTTCACGAGAAGAGAGAGAAGTAAACACCTTGGGGGGGTCTGATAAACCCTATTAGGGGCTTATTATGTTATCATTTACCCCAATAATATCTCCTGACAAAATAAATTTGTTGGAGATTTATTCACTAAAGTGTTTCGACACGGTGATGAAGCGTTTTGAGTTCCCGGAAATTCTTCTTTTAGACTTCGTTTTCCCTGCAATGAATTCTCGGCTGCGGCGTCCCCTCCTCTTTCGCCTTCTCAGCTGACTTCAAGCCACGCACAAATCCTTCCGCGACAATGCTTCAAGTGTTTTATGACGCGACATCGAATTTGAAGCGCGTCAGTTGCAACGCATCAAAGCAAATTCAAAGCACATTCTCTTTTCTGTGCACATTCATACACATTCACCTAATTATTTACAGAACGCGACGTTCCCTCAGTCACTAGACAATAAAAAACGTAACCACAATGGATTCTCACGCACCTTCTGGGCATATATCACAGCAAATAGTTTCCACTAAACAAGCGGATCGTAAACCCTTTTACTCCAATTTCGCCGTATTCCTGCCTCTATTTCCTTCCTTTCCGAAGAATTTACAGCAACATTCTACGCTTACCACCCGAGCGCCCTATTATTCCGCAACCTTGTTGCGCTCTACAAAGAGCAATGGGAATCCGAAAGTGCAGCTGACACTTTTATACGATCGGCCAATCGTCGACATACGACCACGTTCCGTACCCACGAGAGTTCAGCTGGAATCCAATTTTAATGTTATGAAATTCGTTTTTTTAATTAATCGTACTATCTGTCAAAGTATAACAATTCAAACATTACACTAGAGTATCTAACTGTGCCCTAGTATAATCCAAACGTTTATATTTCTAGCTAGTAGTGGTTTCTATTAATTCTCTTTTGTTCATAGGAAGTAATTTCATATTTTCATTTCAAAGCCACACGCGATGATGACTTGGAAGGATTTAGAGAGCTAATAGAAAATCAGCAAATACAATTTTTTCTGGAAGTGGACGCGCTAACATGCTCACAGTATTTCATAAGAAATTAAACATATCTTCTCACGATTTCCACAATTCAACAGATTTTGATAAACCATATAAAGCCTTTACAATCTCCTCGGAAGCTACACTCATCCCACGTAATCCAATGCCCTATCGTCTCCCGCATTATATTTTTCTAATCACCGGCCCCGTCTTCAATTTCCTTTTACTATTATTCTACTGCAGCATCGTCCTCCAAGCCCTCGCATCATTCTTACTTTCTTCCACCCCTCTTTTAAGACTGCGGCAATATCCATTCCCCTGCCACTTCCCTGGCGTTCTCTGCGGCACTTTCCCCTTCCCTTCCTCACCCTCTCTCTCCCTCTCCCTCTCTCTCTCTCTCCCGCAGTCAGTACGACCCCCCTCCGTGCAGGCTCCCCTCAGCGCAACACACCAGTGACCGACAGCGGGGTCCACGCACGCGCGTGTGTGACGGGGTGGGGTACAGAAGGGACAATGTGTTCTCCCCGTGCCCCTTCGCAGTGGGGTAGGCTCACGGACGTGTAGGTCGGGAGCGAAGGGGGGGAGGGGGAGCCGAGGCGTGACCCTTCCTCGCGGACCCGATGCTCGATCCCCACACCCTCCTCGTCCCACTGAGGGGAACAGGACACGAGCCATCAGGAGCGCAAATACAGTGCAGCCAATCGCCCACGGTTATTTAACGACACCTGTGCTTCAATGCTTCAATTCGATGAGTGTGTCTGACGCGAATGAAATAGGATGTATCCGAGTAAACATCCCTTGTTCCTGACTTCATGATGTGTGACGAGGCGACAAAATTCGTATTACATGAATGCAAAATAATACAAAACATTGCCGCTGACTCTGCAACGACTCTGACCGGGAGATCCTACGATTCTAGCCTCGACGGTGGCGAAATTTCAACAATAGCTACATACTAGCTAGGTAAAATTCAGCCGTGATCTGGAGAAGAATCCCAGCGGCCAGCTGGACTGATAGTAGTTTTTCATGGTTTCTCCGATCAATACCACGCGAATTCCAAAGCAATACCCTAACAAACGGGCCATGGACCGAGCGCTATCTTCCATTTTTCTTCCTTACCCTGTCTTTTCTCCGTAAACGCATACGCACACATGCGCGCACTACATTACCACACATGCTGGGAGACTAGTCCGAAACTCGCAGCTTCTTGTGGCTTGGGCGGTGCCCGCTGGGGGAATATACCTGCAAGGGGAAATCCCTTGCAAGCCGACGTGTAGGTCAGTGGCGTGTCTCACCATTCAGCTGGGGAGGAACATCACCCTTTCGGAATAAAACATTCACTACACTAAAGGTATTAATGAACGTAGCAGTGGACGTGTACGGTATATCAAACTTGAAAGCAATGGTTATAACCTAAATGTTGAAAGGCAAACATTCCATTGGTCTAATTGTTGCTTACATAAAATACAATCAATAATTATCAGTATTTTTGTGCATAATTCAGGGTACTTCATCCATTTCACCCGCAATTATACATCAATTCCAATTGGCAACTTCAATTAGTTGTACGTAACCAAAAGGGCTGGACTGAACTACAGATTCTCCATTACCAGAATGTTATCGAGTTTTCATCTATATCCTTCTTCACGACGACGAAGCTTTTCTTCGTTTCACATTAGAAATTCACAATACAAGAGAATAATAACGCGCCCCTAAAGAAAAAGGAAAGCTGCTGTTCATATAACATTATGACACCTTTTGATGAAAATCGCAGATAATGCCGTCCATATACAACCTCACATTCGTATGTATTAGAATACAACGTGTTCTCCCACTATGCAAATTTCCAGGGATAATATAACTCTGCCATGAGCACCATTCATGAGCGGCGTCGAGTCCGTGCAACACCGCAGCGGTTGAACGCACATCCCTACCACCTGTTGAACTCTCAAAAGCTCAATAGTGCAGTAATACGATTATACAATATAATACGGCAGGGCTCGCACGAGGTACTCTCGTGGCGCCTTCGCGCTGTTAGCCAGTTGGCCTTTCCTCAATCCACTGTCGTCGCTCGTGTTCGAAAAGCCTCAACACACTTTCGGTCCTCTACTTCCATATTCTAACCGTTATTTCTAACAACTATCCGTCAAAAACAAATACGCATTAATTGGTAGCCTTAATGCGCTAACGAGAGAGGACTACCAATACGTAATAGAACAAAATAATAACAAAAAAGTAGATAAATAATTACAAAATAATAATGCATAAACAAATTTTACACAAGGAAATAAAATAAGTAGACAACGTAAAAAGTTTTTGAGATGTACGCAAAATTTTAACCTGCTCTCGTGGATCCCATCAGACGAAGATTTTTTTTTAAATGCACCGAGTACATTTTCCTCCGAGGCATTAAAATCACCGTCGACAACAAGGCTTGGGAAAAATATACAGTGACAAAAGGGAGCCGTTCCACAGAGAGAAGATTGCAGACGAAATTCCAGGAAGTTCCGATAATGAATCCGCGAACCGAGGAAATGTCAATTTCCAACAGGATATGTGAATTAAGGAGCAAAGTGGATATCGAAAATTCGCGAATCCCCTGAACAAGCTCCAAACAAGCGACGTGGGACACGACGCAGCAAGCTTCGGCGAATTTGAAGCGATTCTGTTGTAAAGAGTTATTTTAGGACGCATAACGAGGAGACGTGCTACCTCGGCAACGGTAGTCACTTGTATTGTCCATATTCAATAAGGATACTAATTAACGCTCGAATTCTTTTTCTCCTCAAAAGCCAACAGCAACTAAGCATATATAAATAGCATGGAATTAATTATTCCAACGCAGGGTTGATCAACTTTACTGGCTGCGGCATTTGACAACCCACCAGTAAAAAGAATCCAATATAAAAAAGTACATATAAAAAGAGCTCGTAACTACACAACAGCATCTAAATATTTTCTGTTGGGAAACGTAGCAAATTTCCGTAACATTTCTACCGACAGGATTCACTTTAATGAATGATTATGGAAACTAGTTTAAACTAGTACATTTAATTTCCAAATCACACAAAATACAAAAGCTTTTGTGTTACAATTAAAAAACGTTCGCGCCAATGAAAAGCATTGTTCATTCACGCTAATTATGACCACAGCACACACCACTCGTTTGAAATCTGGAAAATCATTCGAAAACTCACATTTAAATTCTCACTCATTTAGAGATACCCTCGTAGTAATACACCGTACATTGCAATGTATTCAACTTATTTTTCAAACTATAAAATAATGTGATTTTTCCTTAATTCGATGTTTAATTGATTACGAAGAAGATAGCTTTGTAAGACGACTTTCTCCTCCACATCCAATAGTATCCAGGGTCCGAAGAGTTCGAAGCGGGGCTCTTACAATGTATGTGCACATTGATATGCACATACATGCGATATATTATGCAACCCGAAAAAACTGCCAAAAACTAGACAGAAAATTGGTGTCATTTAAGTTGAAAATTAATTTTTCTTTTAATCGCAACACCACCTATACGAATGCTCTGCGGCGAAAGTGAAGGAAATGAGTACAGACAAGGAAGCTTCAGCTCAGTTTCGAGTCATCGGACAGAAACATCCAAAAATATTGCGAAGATACACACACGGAAGTACGAGTGAATCACATGAAGACTTGTCCTCCCGAGTTTCGACGCGAGGCGCAGCGGGCTCAGGTGAATAATTTCCACCGCGCCCACATCAATTTTTATGCGTTTTCCCTCCTTTCCAAAACACAATCGCACATTTCATAGGCGATGCTAGGTCATCAGTGGCTGTATTATCAAACAGGATCATCATGATTGCTGCTGTTTTAGAACATTCACACACTTCTTCACTTTTGGGTTCTCAGCCGAATGAAGGAAAGGTTTGAAATATTTGCTTTAAAATAAAGCATCTCTCTCATTTTTTTTATTTTAAATCAACGCTGACAATTTTCGCGGAATACCTTTGTGACTCAAGTGATAATTCAACATCCTGTCGCTCAGGAGAAATGGACAGAAATCCCAAATGGAGAATCGTAATTTTCCGGGCCGCGATTACAAGATTATTAAGTTCGGTGAATTCGCAATCAAGTGGATGAACATGGAATTTTCTGAGTGCTTAACTACCAATACTACGAGTTAGGTCATTTTAAATCTATACGTTCGCAAAACTCGTGATTATGCATTAGCATTATTGCGAAACAGATTTATCTTCACAAAACAAATTGGGAGCAAAAAGCAAAACTACATCACAGAAGTATTACCCCATTCGAATTTATTTTTGTATCCTCACATCGTTGAAAAACGCGTTATATAATTGGTTAGCCATTTCAACACAAGATTTTGAAGATTACCTAGCAGTACTACGTTGTCGATATCGAGCAACCCACAAACGTCCTGATTAGAGAATCCGACATCGGAAACGAACTAGGTGGCAATGAATCGCACGATAAATTTAATTAAAAATCTGCCACTCTCACGATTCGAAACCATTGATTTCCTTGCACAAAAGCAAGTGAACAGCCACTCCACCACCACCACCACCACCACCATTTTAAAAAACGTTAACTAACGCGTTGTCCCCAATTTTCAAAGCAGTCGCGGATCGTACCCAGGAATTTACAGTCAATTTTTAATTGCTGGAGGCTCCTCTAAAACCGCGAAGACTGAAACGACTTGCTACGACGTCGGCAGGGAGGCACACGGGAAGTGGAACTCCGGAAGGCTAGATCGTAATTTTCTTTTCCCAGCACGGAGTAGCAGCTCGTTTCCTCCCGATCGATTTAGGAGTTATGGACCACCTCCGGCCGAGATACGTATAAATATGTTTACGGCTGTTACTACTCGAATGCGAAGGATAGAAATGAAGTAAAACACAGATTCGCAAACCTGCGTGCTACATGTATGTCCCGTTCCACCGGTTCTAATATAATTCGGGTCATTAATAAATAATTTACAGAAACCACGGAATAAATTCTCAGTAAGATAAACTATACGGGCGGGCAGTACACTTTATTGAATGCGCACTCCAATCGGAGAAACCTTGTTATAATAGTAATAGCAAGTATCATCACTACCATTGTTGAGAGATCTAGCAAACGTAGAAAGTGACACGTCAGAAAAAAGCCACTGCAACGTTAATTTGAAGTCTGAATCGCATAGACAGCATCGCTGGCCGAACCGTGCTCTAGTCATCCACATTCAGGCCTCCACGAACATTCTTCTCTCCGCGATCACTGGTTCGCAGACGCCGGGCGCCTGCACCGGAGCGTCGACGCGCTCCCCGCATGCGGAGCCCCGGACGCTGCGACTCACGCAAAGTGGCGCGAACCCCCACAAAACATCACCTCCCTTCTCCTTCTTTCGCTTCACAAGACGTGGGGGCCGTTCATCTCGGAAGTGCGACACTATAAATTTACTGCTGGGGACAAGTTTCCGCAGCGGCAACGGCAGCCAGCACGTACCCAGAGCGTGAGAGATGGGTAAGGCGAGAGGACAGTGCGCGAGGGTAGGAGGGCGGATGACGGGCGTCCAAACTCGGAAGGGGAGTAAGTGTGATGGGGGAGGAGGAGGGCGGTAAAAAATGCGAAAGAAAGAGAAAAGAAAATATGGATCGGAACAAAGAGGGGGGATCGAGAACGGGGGAGCGGGAAGGCGGGGGAAGACACGCGTCAGGCAGGCGAGCAAGGCAGCGGGCGCGAGAGCCCGCGTAGTGCCGCCGTCTGCCGTGTAGACGCAGGGTGGAAGGAGCGGGCGGCGCAAAGCGCGCGGAGCGGTGCGGAGAGGCGAGGCGAGGCGCGGCGCAGCACGGTGCAAAGCGGGGCAGGAGGGGGGCGAGGCGGAGCGCGCTGCGGGAGGTGGCAAGTACAGCGAGCGCCGGAGCCTCGCCGCGGGCGCGCCGCAGCGACGGCGGCAGGAGGGGCGGGGTGCTGCGCAGTGCCGGCGGGGGTGGGGCGAGCGCGCGGCAAGCCCATGAGACGCCTACCGTCGGTGGTCCCTCCCTCCCCCTCTCCGCCCCCGCACACAACCCCGCTGCTGGGCGCGTATTGATCACCGGGCCTCCGCCTCTGCCACCGCCTCCAATAGTCGGAGCCCCGCGTCCCGCCGCCCGCCCGGCCACGTTGAGCGCGCCGCACTCGCGCCCGCTCGCCACCCCACCCCACCCCACCCCCGCCGCCGGGAGCGCGGGCCCGCACTGCGTTGCGTCGCGCAGCGCAGCCGGCGCTGCGAGGCGCGGCGCCGGCGAGGCCGCGAGGCGCGGCTCAGGATGGACGTGCTCGCGGGCGAAATGCCGGTGGCGCGGAGCGCGGGCGGGAGGGCGGGCGGGAGGGCGGGCGGGCGGGCGGGCGGGCGGCGGGCGGGCGCAACCGAAGAGCGGGCGAAGAGCAGGCGAAGAGCGAGAGGGAAGCAGGCGCGCGGCCGGCCGGCGCGCGGGCGCGCGGGCCGAGCGGACGTCAGAGGGGAGGGCGGGCGCGGCGGCGGCAGAGGCGGGGGCGGAGGCGCTGGCGCTGGCGAGCAGTGCAGGACGCGAAAAGGGCGCCCGTGAGCTGCCCGCGCCGTCGGCGCTGTGACGGGCGAGGCGGATTGAGGGCGCCGCTGCGGCGACGTGTTCTGCTCGCGCCGGTGCTGCCCGAGGGCGGCTGATATACCTTTGTCATGAGCGCGGTATAATGCTAGCGCAGGGGCGGCATGCCACATGAGCGGGCAGGCTATGCACGGGAGGCAGGGGGTTACCTGGCGATGGGAGGGCAATGAGGATGGAATCTGTGAAAGTCTAGAGCGGATCCTCAAGATGGAATCGGAACTTCGGCCTAACAGATGATTAATATACACTGGAGACTATAGATCCACATCAATATTCTGTGTAAAAACTCGTTTAGGAATATACGTGGAAATATGCCACAGCAATTAATAAATTCCTAAGTTCCTGCAAAAACAAACATTTTTTTCATCTGCATCAAGATTCACAAACAGAGAAACTAACGTCCTTTTTTTTTTGTTTCGTAATTACTAGCTGTAGTGCAAATAGTATTTGAGATTATCAAATATTTGCAAAAAAACGCCAAAAAGGTTTATCTACAATAAATGCATTTTCTACATTACTACATGACGTAATTGAAGTATTACGTGAAACAATTCAATTGCCAAGTATTAGAATTCCGAAAAGTAATACATTAGTGGTGCATAATTTATTACTACGCGCTTCCTCAACTCAACACACGCTGCATTTCGTGACCCACGAATTTCTGAAAACGTGACGGTCGGGAGTAAATCTGTTACGCGGACCGGACACAGCCTCTCGGTGTACTGTACTTTCGCACATTGGCGACCTCCTCGCCAGTGGAGTGATTCATGGTTCAGCCATTTCGCTATTCCACTCCCTTCCCCCGACGCGCAACACTCGCACTTCTTCCCTGATCCCGCGCCGTCTCCCGCTTTCGAGGCCCCTCGCGAAGGGCGAGCTCACAGCACCCGACCGCTGGCCTGCGCCCCAATGCCTCTTGATACGGACGGCAGGATTTCAAAAATTCCAGCCCATGACGGGCTTAAAAAAATTGTGTGAAATAAATTGCGCGACGTGTTCGCCAGTTCCCTAGCCCCTTTCCCCAGAAACCGCCGTGCAAAATTGTCGACGAAACGCGAATGCGTACGGATTACTAGAATAATATGATGCACACTATTTTTTCTCGCGTTATTCTAAACAATGAAAAATAAAGTTCAGTTGAATTATTTCGGGAGTGGTCTTTAGGGAAGAAAAGCTTGTCTACTCACGATGCATTACGACGTTTCATCGATTGTATAATATTACAACGTACGCATAACTGAAAAAAATAAACTGACCTTATGACGAATAATGAATAAATGTCTTTATTCGAAATTAAGTTTTAAATTAGGTTTTCAATTTCAGTTAACATGTTATTTTTATAATTGTGTTACTAGATGTTCTCTAAAAAGTCTAAGGCTAAGAAAAGTCACCCCTAGTTTTAAATACTTATTCCTTGCATTATCTTGCTTAAGTAACATTAAATACCCACAGACATGCGGTCCATAAGCATTTTACAAGTCATACAAATGATGTAAGCGCGCGATTAGCACCACAATGGTCACAGTAAGCTAGTTCATTGTCCAAGTCATTATCGGCAAATACTGTAGTAGCGCAGCTTAGGACTTTTGATTTATTACTGCCCTTTTCACTTCAGGAAACACTTAGCATCGTTTGCAAATCGAAGTGTTTCATTTTCCAAATTGGTTTTACGAATTAACGGCCGTGAAATGTAGATATGAATATTCAAATAATGTGAAATGTGAATCAATTCACAAATAATACATTATAGACATTGAACAAATAACTGGAGATTTACTTGAAACTACCATGGGATTACTCTACTTTTGCGAAAATATTATAACAGTGTATAATGTTTTATGCATTTGCACGCATTTGTCTGTTCACAAAATGTCACTCTTGCAGACCACAGATAATGCAACAAACCTGTGGGTAATTCTTTCTCGCCGTTTACTCCTCACCGTTATTCACCATCGATTCCCGTCCACCCCATCCCCGGGCCACGAATTTCTCCGAATAACGGAAGAGCCCCGCCCCGCACGCGCGGACTGCAAGGCGTGGGGATGATGCGTTTACGACGCACGTGACGAAGAGACCGACGACGCTCCAATGAACAGCCGGCGACTAGCGTCACGCGCACGTGCATACGAATAATAATAATAATAATAATAATAATAATAATAATAATAATAATAAGAAGAAGAAGAAGAAGAAGAAGAAGAAGAAAAAGAAGAAGAACAACAACAACAATTATTATTATTATTATTATTATTATTATTATTATTATTATTATTATTATTATTATTATTATTATTATTATTATTATATTTAGAATAAAACTGCTTCGCATCTTCGTTAAACGTAAGATAATTAAGTCTACAATAACGACCGTTAGTATAGTTTATCTGTACCTCCCAAATATATGGCTTGTTTGCATGGATGTTCAATGCCAATAAATAAATAAATAAACAACTCTTGGACATGGTTGGAAATAGCAGAGAATCACCATCAATGCAACAGATCCGATCCGATGAGAAATACCTCCCTTGTTGTGTGAGCATATGGGCTCGTATCGATATCTGATGCTATTTGAAACGGCACGTTCCGTTTGGAGTAATATCGTCTACAAAATAATATCCGAGGAATGGAATGTTCAAACGACACCGAGTATTCCACTCTATTCTGAGAAAGGTATTTCACGAGCCCTTTGCTTTTCACAGTTTTACATGATCGATAGGGTTTACACACAAGGTTGGTTCCGTTCCATCAATAAAAAAGTAAAAAGTGCGTGGATCTGCTGCCCATTCCACGTGCGCACCACCAGAATGTGCCATTACAGGTGTCCACATTAGTATTTTTTTATAATGCAACTAACACACTCCACTCGCCAGCGGATTGTATTCACTTAACACTGTCGTTTATGAGCATGCGTAAAGAAAACGGAAAAAGAGGTCGCTCACATCGCCTGACGACTCATTTGCACGAGTGCGAATGAGCTCTACCACACACCTCAGTAAAAATATGAGGGGTTATTTACATCTTATCTAATTTAGAATATCGTGCGGGAGTAAATTTGCATGTACCGTATAATCCGAGTATCCTTCACTCCTCCACTGGTTCTCATACAAAAAGAAATCGCGAGAGTTCTACTTTCATACACCTTTTACCGAGTGATCAAAATGCATATGCGTGACTGTCGAGTCCTATCTTAAAACAGAGCATATGAAAATTGAAATTATTTTGAAGCAATGATTATCGACCTTCATTTAATTACTGACAAATATATATATATATAAATATATATAAATATATAAATATATATAAATATATATATATATATATATATAAATATAAATGAAATACGCTATTCATGTTATTTCGAATTTATCACGCCATTTACGAATTTAATACGTTATTTACTTATTTTTTGAAAGTCACTTACTCGTAACTGTCTTGCGAGAGAAAGGTCATTTAGCTAGAACATTATAAGCGAACGAGACAGTCCACTATATACATATTACATACTGACAAGTCCATTGAACAGCTATAAAACAATGATTTACGAAATTCTTCAATACATCGGCCTATCATAAGAGTCATATCTCAAGAAATCAGCTAAGGACCCTATAGACATGGGCACGCTTCAGTGGCTCAATGTACCTCAAAGACACGCCCCTTCCCCCCAGCTCTCGACGCTCCCATCCTTCTACCCCCCGAGGAGCCACTTCGGCCCCCATCAGAACAGCCTCCCCCTCCTCGCGGGGCTACGCAGGGCGGCTCCCCCTCGCCCCCCCCCAAACCCATTAATCGGACGTCGGGGACGTGGACGCGGCGTAGCCGCAAGCCCCGCGGCAAGGGGAGGGAAGGGGAGGGGCGGGACGCGATGGGGCAGGGAGGATCGGGGGCGAGCCTGGGGCCTGGTCAATAGGTCATGGGTTCGACCGCAGCGCGGCGTCCCTGCTCCACGCCACGCCACGCGGGTGCGCGCGCGTGCGCTCACGAGGGGAGCCGAGCGGTTCGGGGGCAACCGATAAAAAGAGAACCCTCCATGCCCGCGGTTATGGGCTAAGACCTCGTCATGTTTTATGAAAGCGTTACGAGCGCGTAGTAAACAAATGATGAAGGGGCAGAAGGGGAGTGCTACGCTCGATGCGTGAATGTCATGTTCTAAATATTGCATACTTCGTATTGGAATGGGATGAGGGAAAATTATGGTATACAACATGAACTGTTGAGGCTACAAACAGAAAGAAAAGTGGCTAGGAAAGAGCGAGAGAATGGAAAGGGAGAGAAAATGGTGAGTGGCGAAATTAAATGTAAAACATGAGAATTTAGAGACGAGAAATTGGAATTAAACAGAACAAAAATAAATATTGAGAGAACCGAATAGTATTTGCAATACCACATCTCACTTGTTGTTTTGAGTCTTCTTTATTTAATATGTCAAAACCCGTTATTCTGCATTTGATATTTAGAAGTGGAAGAAGCTACATTTAATGTATAGAAGCGGTCTAGTTATTATCAGTAATATTTTTGCTTAGAGATTATTTTCATGGGGATGTTTCTGAGAAATGCCTTTCTAATAAAAAGAAGAACACTCACAATACTATAAGTTTTCACGAAAGCGCGGTAATGAAAGTAAACTGATATTACGAGGAACTGAAAGATAATAAGCAAAAAATATATAAAAGAGAAATCCAGTATTATTAAAATTCAAAGACGTGAAGACTCGCTACAGCCATTAAAGCAAAAGTTCTTTTCAATACAATGATCCAAGCTTTTATTGAACGCATACTAATTTACTACTCCATGATCCCTGTGAATGTTTTTAAACAACTATGATATTGTGCGATTACGGCCTGTCCTTCACTTGTACACTAAACTTGGGTCTGTAGCCCACTGTTCTTCAGAGAAAAGCGATACATAATATACATAAAGCATGTCGCCGGCTATTATAACCCGAAACGCATTTCACATTATCTCCCTTAATTTCCTGCATGGATTAACTGGGCGTTGAATGGGGTACGTTATGAAATATGTAATACTCCCGCGCATTACATATCGAACGGGCACATTTGAATCCCAAAAGAGTCGGATGCGGGCGGGAAGTGCAGATTTTCCGCCAGACTTTTGCTTGTGGGAAATGAAAAGAGCGATACTTTTTTTTATCGGAATTCGAACTCCAAAATGTAAAATTAAGGCCCATTTTCATGAGTAAAATAACACTAGGATGTGTGAATTAAGTCCCGGAAATCCAAAACAAAGAAAATTAAGCTATTTTAAAGAAAAATTACATAAATGAGAATGACTATTGCATTCACGTTACTTGATTTCTACGAAGAGGTATTCAATAAGTGCCACAAATTCGTGTTTGTTATCTGTCTCACAGAGTGTGAACTTAAAATGCAGGACAAAACAGAATATGAAGTGACAAATAAAACATTAAGTAATAAGTTAACTCGCACATACTCGTTCTCTTTGGCAAATTCACATTTGCTCGTTCCTAAATGAATGCTTAACAAAAGAAAAAAAACGCGACCAAAGTAAGCACAATTACTCCAAACTTAGTCGTGTACACGTCGATTTCAACTATTTGCAAACAAACGCGATATTCGGTACCCAGGTAAAAAGGGACAGAAAAAGTTCCCGTAACCTACATTAAGAAGACCCGCGCGAAGAGGCACTCGATGTCATGTAAAAGATACGCGATCCTATCGAAAATAGAAGACGTCGATAGTCATCTCGAGTGGAAGAAGCAAGCAGCCGATCCATCTGCGCGCAGGTATGCGCCTGCCATCACCCTGAACCGGGTCGAGCAAGCAACAGGTCCAGATGGCGTCGACGAAATGTAGGGCGGCGCAGACGCCGGAATTCGGGAGACAGGCAGAGGCGGAAAGAGAGAGAGAGAGAGAGGGGGGGAGAGACAGGGCGGGGAAGAGAGAACAAAACAGCGGAAAGAAAATTAATACCCATGGATGGAGACCCAGCCGCGTACACGGTTCGGTATCGATAACGTAAACTTCCCAGAAGGCCTGTTCCTATCTTTCCGGCCTTGCTCAGTACAACTTCGACTCAATAGTCGAACTTTCATCAGAGCATTTTTTGAGTCAATCCACAAAAATACACAGTATTTAAATTAATATAGGCAAAGTCGGGTGGAGAATCTCTAACTCAAATATCTTCGGAATAAAGAAAATAATTTACTTTTGCCATTGTATATTTTGACAGAGAACAGATTTAAATGGCCGTGAAGTGTTAATTTGACAAGCATTTAATGATTCAAGTAAAATAGTACAAAAGAAAAAGTGTTTTAGGACACAACAAAATTGGAAATTACACACACCAACCTCCACATCTCCAGATTCGCTCAAGGCATAACACTTGCCGTGTCAATTTGCCCTTCTTCACAAGTCCATTGGAATAACGTGAAAAAATTAACCCCAAGGAATCTCCAATATTGAACACGATATTCGTCGTATCACATTCCAACTGTTTACGATCCCAAAGATATCTCCCATCTCATATTCCGTTTCCCTGCGTATCTCACCCCGGTTTTCTCGTCCAATAACACAACAGGTGAATTGTGTTACGTTTTGGATGACAAGTGAAATATTTTGTTCCATGTCCCGTGACCGGAATGTGCGACTTACACAGAAAATAACATCACGCCTCACGTTTTGCAATGCAATTTTGAATACTGGAACATACTGTGATCTATTTACGCTAAAATGTTACCGTTTGTTAGCAATAGTCTATTGGGACAAGACATCGTCTACTACATTGCGAATGGGTTGCATTATCTGGGTCATTGAATGGATTCATAGCGTATCGGTTAGTTGCAGTTACGCCCCCTAACCCTGTCGTATTTCAGTTCCGTCCAATTTGAGAGCCGTCCCGTCCCAGTCCCGGCCGGGCCCGTCCTCTTCAGTTCAGTCCAACATGTGACAACGAAAAAAAAAAAGAACTCTGATGCGGAGGCGCTGTACTCACCGAAGAGGCTAGCTGCGTCGAGCAGCGAGGTGGCGGCGGCGGCGGCAGCGGCAGCGGCGGCAGCCGAACCGTCGCCCAGCTTGTCCGCGCCCCGGGCGCCGTCCGCGTCCTTGTCCATGGCTGCCGCCTGCGGAAAGCACACAGGCGCCACTGTACATGCGCTCACACAATTCTCATCGAAGAACAAGACGATGTTCCTCGAGCTAAAGGTCATTCCTAAGAGTATTGCTACCAAATTATTCAAGAGGGAAATCGAATCCCGAATCGAATCACACCGAAAAAGGTGTGAGACTTGAAAACTCGAATGTTCGCGAATACACGGAGAGAAATGTTTAGTTCATACAATTAATCACGTTGTAGATTGAACTAAACAGTAAAGTACATTTTGGAAGAACAAAGAGCTTCGTCACGTTCACGAAACAGCTGTTTAATTAAACACTAATGTACGTATAATAATGCTCACTGAACATGTACTCCGTGATGAATGGAATCTAGTGGCGATAACTAAACGAGTCGTTGCGTGGACTAATACTTATTAAACACATTGCAGTGAAATCTACTAAACAAATAGTTGCTTTTCCTAAGTTACTAAACATTGCTCAGTAAGCAGAAACGTGAAAGGAAATACTTGTGTTCTAACCCTTCACGTAGGTAGCAACTAGGGTTCCGGAGCGGTCACCCATCCGACGGCCCCCTGGGCTCGTACTTCCTTAACCTCAGTTACCTGACAAATCCTTACCTAGCAGAACAGCTACGAACGCTGACTGATGTTTGGCTACCGACGGTATTTCTATCATTAATTTCGAAAATAACACAAAATTATTTTAAATTAATAAAAACTAAACACGCCATTTATATAGTGTATAATACTACATACAGCGTTTCTCACAGGTCACATGGGCTCTATAACCACTCGAATTGGTCAGATTGCTGAAAACGCGCGCTTACTAAGCTCTGTTTAGTAAGTGTGACATGAAACGTAGATCTCACCGAATGATTTTATCTACGAAACAAGAATAGTACCACTCACAATTCTCTTTGTTCATTCATTTACGGTTTTCTATTGTCTGATTTGCGAAATTGCGATTTTCTATTGTCTGATTTCTCATAAACGAAACTGAATCATGTTTAGTGAATCTTACTGTACGAATATTTGTCTTTACTATACGATCGATTACTAAACATAGTTAGTACATTGTACCACAAAATTTTTCTCAGTGTACTATTTAAAACCGTATTCTAGCAAACATTCTATTCTTTCAAACCATTTCTATTTCTTCTATGTTCTAATTATTTATGTTTTGCATTTCCACGACAATAAAATGTGATAATATGCATGTACTTTCCTTGATTTGTTTTGGTAGGTATGCCTGATATAATTGCAGCAAAACCCGTCCCGTTATTCCACGGTTCCATTATAATAATTCCCTCCCTCGAGTTTTCTTCTCAAGCTTGAAGTTCATTGTAATTACAATTATTATTAAATGAATGATTCGAAAGTAACGAAATGAAATTAATTTGCAAAAATCATAAAATTAGAAGTCGTGAAAATTCTCATTTGTTTCATCTCTAAAAGAAATTATTTGAAGAACGTATCCTTTGATTAAAGAATACTATTTTAATACATTATAAAGCGGAGTATACGTTGAATTAGTACAAAAATAAATATTTTTTTAAAATAAAAAACACCAATTCGGGCATTAAACGAACGGTTGTGCCCAGAAAACTCTGGGACTCGTTCCGACATATTTAATATTTAACATAATTTTATCTCTTTACAGATAAATTAATCAGTCTACTAACACAATTTTAGTTCATTATTCGGCAATTTAGAGCCAAATATTTTGAGAAACGAAGTTTGCAAACGTTAACGGCACGAAGCAATACAAGGATGCAATGTGGGTTGCCTATATTACGAGGGCTACTGATCCTATTTTCTTTTACTATTCATCATACGCTTAGGTAAATTATCTCTGCACTTTAAATTCGTTTAAAGATTCTACATACATCATTTTGTCCCTGCCTATATGTATGCATACATGGATTTCTACATATATGTACAAATACACATATAGATACATACGTCACATTTCTCAAAGAACTTTTCATGGGCGCATCACAAAAATGCACAATAAAAAATTGTGCAAATTATTCAAAAATGCGTAAAATTTACTTACTAATTTTACCTGTATATCAACTTCTGAAAAATACCACCCGGATTACAAGCTTGACATAGTTGAATTCATAGTGCAGTTATACTTGCATTTGTTAGGATTATATGTACTTACTACATCGGAAATCTTAGAAATTCTGGAAGTTCCTGGACGGTGAATTACTATTATTGTACTGTATATGGGTCGTATCGTCTTTGAATTGTCATAGAACATGCACGCGTTACCCTACGTACAGTTAGCGGGAATGATCTTTTTTGCATCTCTCTTAAATACGTCTAAAAATATCTTCCAACTCAATTAATGGTTTAATTTTGTACTTCGCAATATGAATATTGACACTCTAAAAACACAGTCAGAAAAGTGAAGATTTAAGCTTAAAATGCGCCATTGTCTTTATTAAAGAGTTTTCTCTCTCGTATTCTAATCAGGAAAACAGTTTTAACTTCGCTAAAACTTAAACATGACACGCCAAAGTTCACTTCGCCAGTTTCTAACTAATGCTGATTTAGACTTTCCTTCCGTTAAAAACCATAAGTCAAAAACTTGAGCCAGCTATACATTAAAAGGTTCAAGCTATTACAGAAACCTTCAAGCGGACAGGAAGCCTTCATTTAAAGCGTGATCTAGACTTGGAGTAGACATTCTAAGACACAAACGAGAACAATGTATTAGAGATCATGTTTGTCGAAGAAATTTGCCAAGGGTGAGTGGTACTAGCAGATCATCAAAAATTAAAAAAAAATCTTCTGATATGGGAACGTTCTCAGTGAAATTCAACAGCTGTTGCGAAAGAAAATCTCATGCGGCGATTTTTATTTTTATTAAATAATGAGAGAATTTAAAGAACGTTCCTAGAATCGGAAATAAATCGTAAATCAGTTTTTTTACTTTTCATAATTAAATCAAATGTCTTAATATAACGAATACTGATTTTTAAATATTTCTAATATATAAGAAAGTAACTTTCCCAACTCGAGGTGGACAACCGGCGTTTAACTTAAGTTCTAATTCGTTATTTCATACGTGAAATATAATAAAATAGTATGTTTTAAGTTCCTCCACTCAACACGAGTTTAACAACGAATCATGATAGCACGAATACCCAAATTTGCAAGTACGATTAATTATTTTATATAGCCCCGACGTATTCACGGCGTCAGATGAAAGTAGATTAAGCATACAAAAAATAATTTTAGATGGGATACACACAAACCACCTAGTCAGTGGAGCGAGAGAGTAGTCAATTGGCCAACTCTCTTGCTACTCTGACATATCGATCTGAACCCATCACAAAGTTTTGTAAAAAATAGTCATTAAAGAAAATTGCTTCGTAAACTACTGAAACACACGTTACTTATACTTGTCACAACCATCTAGGCACATTCCCTGTAAATTTCTGCACGATTCTATCGCCCCGCCCCGATTTACCTGTAAGGTTACGGAAACTGCTGCAAGGCTTTGGCAGGCACATCGCCGAGCGACGCATTTCTCGACATCGCAGACGAGCGAGGAAGGCTTCTCCGGCTCGTTCTCTCTCTCTCTCTCGTCGACGTGGAAGGGAGAAGGCAGAAGCGGGGGAGTAGGGGCGCGGCAGAGCGGGCGACCAACTTCTAGGAAGGAACCGCCGCGCCGGAGGAGCGAGGGGCGTCGGAGTGGAGTGAAGAGGGCTGCGGGTGGAGGAGATGCGTGGCATGGGATGAGACCGAATGAAATGGGATGGGGAGAAGTGAGGTGAGGTGAGTGAGAAGGGGCGTCCGGGAAGCCCTCTGAGGTCGCCGGGTCGGAGCACGGGCGGGGTTGCGACGAGAAAGGGAGGGGGAACAAGGGGAAGGGGGCGAGGCTCCGAGGGCGAGCGGATCGAGGAGCGAGCGAGGCAGCCGAGCGCGTGGGAGCGAAACGGCGAACGGATTCGGAGAAGATGCATAGAGCGCCGCGGCGGCGGCGCAGCAGCGGCGCACGGGGGGCGGGGAGGGGAGGAAAAGGGGTGGGAGATCAGAGGAGGGGGAGTCTGCGGAGACGCACACGGCCGCCGCTACGACGCAGACATCCACGACAGTGGTGGTCGTCGTCAGGACGACGAGCTGGGACGAGACCGGATGAGGTCGGGAGAAGCGTAATGTCGCGCGCGGCTGCGAACTAGGGCAGTTGGAGGGCGGCAAAAGGCGCGCGGGTGAGCGTCTAGGCTTCAATAGGAGCGGCGGGCCCGGAACTGTGGTAGACGCAGGGGTTGGACTGAACCGGGCCTGAACGGGGCGCAAACGGGGGCCGCATCGGAGGCGGGGCGGGGGGGGGACGAACCGCAGTGGACGGCAGGAGAGTAACTTCGTCTCTACAGGCGCAGCGGACTGTGAAAGATGGGGAAGGGGCGGGGTATGGCAAGGAACAAAGAGCATCTCGCCTAGCAACGTTCTCTCTCAGATTTCACTTAAAAATTCACTGAAGTTCGCACAAAAAAAATTTATATTCGTTAACAAGGGACCAATAATACAGTTTACATTAGAGGGTAAGAGGGTGACGGTCGTTAACATGGGGAGAAAATTAAACGCAAGGTGTAGTGTCGTTGTCCACGTTCATCTTGCTTGTCTACTTCCTTACAATTCACTATTCTAAATTCATTGGTTCACGAACCCAAAAGCACCATCTAACAAAACAAGACAGCTTTAAAACTCCTGAAATTAGTGAACTTGCTAAGCGAGTATGCAACAATTCTATTCGTTTTATCTTTCCACTAGCCCAGCACATTTTAATTTGTAGCCTCAATATTTTGCGGTTAAAATAACTCTACAGATTTAGAGGAACTCTACGGTATTACGCTTGAATTTACAAAAAGTAAGTGCGTGCACAGGTGTTCATCAGACAAACAGGGCGTTAATGAGATAAACTGGTAAAAATAAAATTGATGGAAACCTGGCATTTGCGAATACGACTTAAGTTCCGGGGACAAGAGTGACGATGAACAGAGCACATCGAAGATGGAATATGTCAGAGCCAAAACAAGGAAATGGTGGCGAAGGCAATTGAGTTTTAGCGCAGGAAATTCAGTTACACACGACGCGGTAAACAAAGTTACACCATCGCTTTAATGATACGACGCGTAGAAAATAAGCACATTAAAACAAAGCTCAGAGTAGTGTTTCTGACCTTCAGATGCAACTTAATGAAGCAAAATCAATTATATAATAAGTTTAATAAAAATGTAAACAGACTAAATTTCATTGTTTTTGGTGCATTACTAAAGCATTATTAATTATCATTTTTATTGTACATTTTGTACTCTGTAATTATATTGTCAGAATCTGTAATTAAAGCTGCAACATCAAACTGCGACTGTTTACGAGTCAATTATTCCAAACAGATCGTGTTTTTCATTTGATTTGTCAGTGATGCTTCGAGGAAATATATCTATTAATGTTCAGCTCTCTTCTCATAGTTAACTGCAATCGATAACAATAATTAATTTTACAATAAAATAACATCTTTAGACTGAAATGTGTTCAAAGTCACGTTAAGTCAAATTGTCACCTGAAATGAGACGTGGTCATTATAAAAATATTACATCGGACACGATCGAAGGCAATGCTGGTGGGCGGCGCTCCTGCTATATTAAACACACGACGTCCTCATTTGTACATTTACAAGCGGCTGAGCGTACGAACAGCTTTACAAGAATTCACAGGTGATAAAAATACATGACCTTTCGAGCTCGTAACGGCAGGAAAAAGGTTAAGAACGGACACAAAGTCGTGGAGAGTGCATCGTGTTCCGGGCCGACGGCGCTACGCGGTGGCCAAGGGATAAGGAGAGGTTTCAGAGGGCAGAGGGCGGGCTGGAGGGGGCTGGAGGTAACTGGATGGGGAATGGAGATCCAAAGGATGGGGTGAGAAAAGGGTATCGGGCTATGAATGATGTACAAGGGACGAACGGTGGTGAAGGGGCGAGAATCGGAGAAAGGATACGAGGGGGCGAGAAGGGACTGAACACGAGAGATGGAGGACGAGGGGGAGGGAAGGGGGCGGGGGGGGGGTGGGTGCGGGGGGGGCGCGGACAGGGGGCGCGGGGGACCGCCCAACTACAGCGGCGCCGCGGGGCTTCGCGGCTTAGCCGTCGTGACGCGCCGCCACCTCCCGTTGCGTCATGCGGCGCGGGGCGCTGCCAATCCGGCGGGCGACCGGCGTCGAATCGACCAGAGCCGTCCTTGGTTCCTCTTGCCTCCCCCTCGCCCCGCAGTGCCAGCGCTAGGCATGGGCAGACCGGGCGAACACCCGGGGCCCCGCAAGTCGAGGCAGGACCGATGGGGGGGAAAATAGCAAATATATGTAAAAGAAATTAGAACTCGAAAAAATAGTTTTCGTATTTTTAAAAGTCGCAGTACAGCAGCCTCATATTTCATTAAATTTTCCCATTTTTCCCATAAATAGTTAATCATAGTCACAACTTATAAGGTAGGACTCTATGAAATGAATCAAATGACGCTAACATTGAAATAGGTTCTACTGAAATTCACATTTATAATTTAAGTATTCAACAATAAGTGATTTTTTTTAATGAGTAACTAAATACATTGTTTTAGCGTTTTAAGCTCACCGGGAAATTGTAGTATTTGATCACTAAATACTTTCATTTAAGACTAATATTTAAAATATATTTCCAAAAACCTTTTTCTAGCCCAACCGTTGTAATTTTTGTTAATTGTCGAAATAAAATAACTCTTATAGTTTCTTGATACAACTTTCACATTTTTAATTTTTTCGGGAGGGGGGATACTTTTGAGAATTGCTCCGGGCCCAAAATAGTCTAGCCCCGGCACTGCCCCCCCCTTTCGTTCAATATCGTGATGTGATGAGAGACTGGCGATGGAAAAGGCTCGGGCGGCGCCACCCGTGACGGTAAAGAAAAAAATTCAACGGGAATCTAGACACCGCCAATTATTATGGGCAAATCGACCAATTAACATTGGGATACATTATTTACTCAATTCACGTCGCGATATGGATATCAGGAAAGTTATATTTACCCTAAAGACACACCAAGGTCCCGTTTAAATTCCTATATTTCATCAGCCATCGACCCCTCTCTGTAAACCCCTACATCGTGAGTCCCTGTGCCCGTCTTTGCCATAAAAAATGTTTCGACAACCACCAATCGACATATCCGCGTAACCATCTCACCCTTATTTGTTACACAAAATCTCGAAGTTTTCATCGTTATCATATCCCCTACTTACTATTCTGCACTATGAATTATCTTCAAATCAACAGAGCAAGTTAATGAGCGTTGTAAACAATGTTCACAGTTTTTCGTAAGAGAAAATATGCAAAGTGTTTGCAATTAAAAATTATAATAGTTGTACGCATGATACTTACGGCTATGGACACACGTTCTGAGCGTGATACATGGCCGGGGCACCTAAGGTCCAAAAGGCCACCTACAACAAAACAAAACACACCATGGTTTATAATATTCATCACAAAAACAAGTCAATGTTCTTATGAACAACAAATTATACCACGAAAAAAGTATTAAATAAAAGGAAGAAAACTAAAATTGCATTTTAGGCACAAAGTCTACTTCTGTAAGTAACAAAGCTCCTGTGGGTGACGGAAATTGTGATGAATTTCGCGTAATAACTGGAAGAATTATGGATAATTTCGAAAGTTCCAAAATATCACATTCAGTAGATTAAGTAATAATGAATTACACGGAGCTCTTCACACCACATAAACCAGACCAAAATGAGAAATCGATTACTACCAACAGCAGCAATATCACACGAATATCGAAATTGCTGTCAAAATGAGACGTTAATTGCAGTTTTATTCTGAACTTCAGAGAAGTAATATACAGGAAGACCTATTTTAAACAATTTCCCTTTGAATTTTTGAGGCATATTTCATAAAATATATTTGATATAAATATAATTGATATAAATATATATCATAAAATATAATTGAACGTCCTTGGGAATTTTGCTGACGGATCTCAAGAACAAACATTATTGCGTACAGTTCCAGTAAAATGCATTCCATGAAAAACGCGTTTGTGATAATGTAGTAATGTAGTTCCAAAATTGTAACATCAAAATTCCTAGATATTCGAGTTGTTTTCAACGACTTGACGTAGAACATGAATCTAAACACAATTCAGTCTATCAGGTATCGTTAAACAAAAAAAAGTGTCATATTTCAAATTTTAATATCCATTTGCTGATTGATTTGGAATCTTTATCCATATTCAAACAAGTTTTCATTTGCATTAATACTTCATAAGAATGGTAGTAACGCTGTTGAAACTGAAGTTATCACCAAAAATTAATTAAAATAATAGTGCTTCAATGACACACTTTCGCGCATTATTTATTACGCAAAATACGCGATATTATGTTGCAACTCATACCTCACGAAAACTTCACTAGTCTCTTGAAAGACACTGTTCACCAAACGAAGCACCGGAAATAAAAATAATGTTATTTGATATTTGAAAATTCAAATTATTGAATGAAAATTACGTGGCACTTGTGACTACAACTCAGTATTTTGCGCTCTACACTTACGAAAATTGAAACGAAAAATGGAGACGTTTAAGAAAAAAAGTTGATTTAGGTATTTGGGAGAATTTTTTCACGATGTGGCTCAAAATTACGTGAAAATTAATTTTTTGAAAACTCTGTAAATGAAATAATTTAAACATATAATATTGAAGAATCGATGACTATGAAAAAGGCTAGTTTCAATATTGGTGTTGTATAGGTTCCAAAGGTATTGGAGGAACAATTTGAGCACATATTCCTGAGCTCCGGAATCCCTAACCTCTATTACTTTTTTGAATTATGAATAAATGTAGCAACCAGGGTATTAGGCAAAATCAGATTACAAACAATATTCGTTCCCGTCCAACAGAAAAAAATTGCATCGGGAAACAAACTATTTTGACCCTTAACCTTTATCGTGCCGCCTATGAAGGAATCGATTCTCCTAGGAAAGCGTAGGAGAATAGATTTGATGGTCCTGCAGACGTAACAACTAAATTCCCCACTAACTCCCCACAGGAGTGAATGGGGAATTTAGTTGTCCCTAACAAAGGAGCGTAAATAGCAAAGCTACATTTACTGTCCAGAAGCAAAGCAAGGGACTCGTGAGGGGGAGGGGGAGTCACTGATCCGAAAGCTAACGTACAAATGCATCCCACAAGCATAATAAGTATTTTAGAATTATATGTTGTACTAATTTTAACAAATGTATTCATACCATCTTTTACCAATATGCACAGTTCAGGCAGCCTATGCGGATTACCGCAGGAAATCAAAAGATCCCCATTTATACCATGACATTCGTTATGCTTCTTTTACCGTATCGTGGGATCGAGAGCCGGTCGATCATCACAGTCCAGCGAATGGAGGCATTTCTAGTGATAAATGGTTAGCATTTTGCTCAGAGGCGACATTTAGATTGAGGTTTTCTCACTGTAATTAGGCAACATGGTGCAATCGGTATCACTTCCCTTTCAAAAAAAAAAAGATTTAGGAAGGACATTTTCACCCTTCAAACTCCACAACTTGGACGGGATTCGAACTCACGAATTCGATAATCAGTCCGATACGCTACCCGTTCATAGCATCGTTGAAATAAATACAATTTTCTTTTTTTGACGCTTAACGTAGTTTAACTGTACAGGAACACCTATGCAGCAGACGACATTTACTTGGGATTTAAAGTTCTGAACCAATTTTAATTGCACAGAAAAGTTTTATAAAATTTACTTTACGTCTAGCCACATGTAAAATAGCTTTCATGAATTATACATGGAATTTTTTCAACTGAGATGTTTATATCGATAATTGATGAAGGATTCCTACGTCAGGTGTTATTATCATAGATATCTGTATGGAAAAAAATCATTCCCACCGTTCAGTAAGTAGATTTTCATCAATAGCATGCTTCCAAGTCAGTGGGAAATAGCCGATTCTGAAGCATGAGTTGAAAATGTTATTTAAAAATGCTATTGCTGGGGGGTGGCAAATACTTTAGAGCTGTGTTATTAATGCAATCGTGAGCTGGGGAGATTTTAGTTGGAAGGTTTTTATGATTTTATTGATTTCGGTCGGAGATGTGTATTGGATTTTGTGGTGAGGTCCATGAATACTTTCTCTGTCTGTTTTTATTATGGTGTTGTGTTCGGGATGAAATTTAGTATTATTCAAGGTGAATGTCGATGCAAAATAGTCAGCAAGTTCTTCAGCTTTATGATGTGATGAATAAGTTTTACCTGGTTTTTAAGGGAGGGATTGTGTTTTTCATTTTTAGTTTTTCTTAGTGAATTTCCAGAGCGAGTTGTTGTTGGTGTTTAGTAAATTTAGTAGATTATGAATTTTTAGTTTTTTGACAATGTTAGTGATTAGATTTTGTTCCTTTTAATTCGCTAGTTTTAAGTCGGATCCACAGTCTTCTGTTTTTATTTTTTGTGATTATTGCATTTTGAATAGATTGAGGTAAGTTGCTGTATGTGTTTATGTTAGCGTTGGGTATGGTGGGTTGAGACTTTTTAATAGTGGAGATAATTAGTTCGTTCAAAAAGTTTATTGATTAAGGTTGGTAGTGATTCCGGGCACGTCAACTACTGAGGTCATTAGTCCCGGAAGTGTAGTGTATGATTTTCCTCTGGAAGTTGCAGTGATCTTCCCCTACTAGATGTTGAGATCCGGTGCCAACCTACCGTTGGCTAACGGGGATTCCCTCAACCAGATATCTTCCACACCAACCGAGACAAGCTCTAAGCTCCCAACCAGTCTCGCGGTATGTGTAGTAGTGTCGTGCATGTGTGTGTGTATGTGTGTATGTGTGGGTAGGTAAGGGGTAGGATAGGACAGGAAATAGGAAGGAAAGATCGCGCGCTCTCCTTGCCCCATTTGTTAGGGTACTGCTCCGGCATTCGCCTAGTGTTGTTCGGAGAGACCACGGAAAACTACCGATCAGAGAAGCCGGCCGCTAGAATTCTCCTCTGAATAGCGTCGGAAGTCGACGTGACGTGAGTGGTGAAGTAGGCCGGAAGTAGAGTGCGGTGGAGCTGAAGTGGCAAGTGGATAAAGGGGTACGGGATAAAGGGGTGAGAAGTGGAATAGTTTTTATGGTTTACGGGCACGTCGACTGCAAAGGTTATTAGTCCCATAAGTCTAGTGCATGTTATATCAGAGAGGGATGATCCTTCCCCCGCTGGAGACCAGGCACTGATCTACGGCTTGCAGAGTTCTCCGTCCGGGATCTCTTCCAGCGTATCACCCTCCTAGTAGGTGTCAAGTATAGGATCTAGCGACCGCCAGTTGTTTTCTGTTATTCTTACGTTTTCCTAGACAAAGCTTCCATTGCCGTGTAGTGAATAGTTTATATATTTTTAATAACTGTGTTAGTCATTTATCTTTGTACTTCAATTTTTTATTACGACCAACTTCAACACACGTTTGTTGGTTCCTATTTTAAATATGCGATACTATTGCATTACATCAACGTTTTATTGCATGATATAGTGCTCATGACTATGGGGTTAGTGAGTAGATTTGCATGTGGAAATACGCTCATTGAGAGATACTGGATCTGCAGTATCAAAACCACAGTGAGCAAATGGAAAAATTGCAAGAAATTAATATAGCATATTGAACACAAATCTAATCCAATTCGATTAGCTAAAGAGAAGCAATAAAAATTGTATCATTTCAAAATTCTATATTCCTGCCTTAATTTCAGTAGCCTCATTACCAAGGCATTCGCGAATATGGACAACAGGACAATAGAAATTCCGGCGAGGGAATAGAAATAGACTGAAAGCAATATTATTGATGAATAAACATGTCGACCGCTAAACGTAGCTTTCTAATGAGCGTAAAAAGCAATGTCTCGTTAGAAGATAATGCTATTCTCGTGAAGATGTGAGCGGATGTCGTTTTACTTGGTGTAATTGTGCAGTCGCGCACAAAACAGAACAGCTTTCTTGGAAACGCATTCCAACTACCTTCTGAGAGCTCGCAGTGCTTACGCGTGGGAAAGAACTAAAAATCAGGAAGTAAAGAAGTTAAAGCATGTTTTCCGTGTCTGAAGTGCTCGTACAATGCCACCACTTACAGCTCTTCATGCAAAATGAAAAGTGCATTTGTGTAATCAATAATTGGAAATGCCGTCATGTTTTACTTTTATCTCTGAGAATTTCTACAAGCATCTTCTTCGATAACGTCAGCGATAGTAAAAGACTTGCAAACTACTAATTATTTCACTATTTTGTGCAAGCATAACATACTGGAACAGTTGATATTAGGTGTCAGAATAAATGGGGATTGGTAATGAAATGAAGGAGGCAGAATAATACATATAAGTAGGCATAAATTTACAGCTATTGTGAAAATCAATTTATAAAAATTTAATAAAGTCAATTAATTCTTCTTACAACGGTATGCCCGTGTTACTGTTTTGTCAAATTGGAGAAAGTATTTGAAAGCAGGGTGACAAAATGAATTCATGAAAGCGTACGATATTTCTAGATCATAGGGTCGAAGCAACTGGGAATTTGACTTAATTAGCATGTCTACCTGGATGAAGATGGGTTTCATTAATTTAATTCGATATAAATATTAATTTATAAACAAGTGCAATGGACAAATTGAAGCTGATATGCATTGACACGTCGCTATAAACTCAACACATAAGCTCAGTAAAAATACTACGATTCTTAGTTCTTATTCACTAGTTTTTATTACTCACTGTACGATCAGTAACTTTGAAATATCAATAGGGAAAACAGTATTTGGAACTAGAAGCACAGAATCGATAAAGCAAACAAAAAGATTTATTTAATTTTTACCAATATATTTAAAATGAAATGCTGTCGCTATTTAATACGTCAGAATAAAAATCGACTTCGTCCAATAGGTGAATTTTTACCACTGTTCGAAGGCTATTTCCTTTTGAATGAAACTGGTCTCTGGACTTCTTTTTCGTTTTTGATATCATTTCTGCGATCATTTAGTACAAAAAGTTGCCATAGCAAACATCCTAAAGAAGAGATAGGGTAGCACAATGATTATAAGTAAATGAAGTTCGTAAAGCAAGTTTTCTTCTAAACGAATGTCGTACAAAAATCCGCAATTCAGGGAGTTTGGAGTTCATGAAACTGGTAAGTACACACATTTGTAGTTTGTTAATTATATTGACAAAAATATACGAGGCGGTCGTATGGAAGAGAATTATAGTTGTCAGCTGCACTGGCTTTCATATTTTCCTACTTCGTGGGTGTCGACAGATATTGCCCATATTACGAGACTATCTGGTGCCCTACAATTCCTTCCTTCCGAACGCTTCCCATATTCCCACCCCCGTAAAAAGTTAACTCTCCAAATCAAAGAGAACTGTCCTTTTAGAGGATGTTTCGCAACAGCGAAAGAATTAGGCAAAGATTTCAGGCATTGGCGTGTATCAGGGCGAAGAGCAAGAGAGGAATACGAGGTGAAAAGGAAAGGATGAAAAAAGAAATAAAAGGGAACAACGAAATAGGAGCAGAAAATAATAAAAAGTACAAACTACGAAAATGGAAAAGCCGAATGCGTAAGGAAAGAAAAGAACCTACCAGTGATCAACAGGATGAAAAAAATTAAAAAGAAACTAAAAAAGAATAGAAAAAACTGAAAAGCGGAATCCAGTATACAGAGTGTCTATATTACAACCATTTGAGGCATATAGGAGAAAGAATCTAAGAGTATCACTTTTGCACTCTAGGAAATCTCATAACTGGGGGCGGATTTCTATGACAAGTCATATTTTTATCAGTTGCTTCAGGGCACAGCTAAGTAAAATTTCTTGATATTTGGATAGAATTGGAAGCTATATATATTAAATATTAGTGCACATTTTTGCATATTTGACTGATTTTTTCTCATGGTGCATATTCGTACAATTATATGCGCATATTTTGCATATTTCGTTAAAATAGAGACTAGGGTCGGATTTCTATGACAAGTCATATTTTTATATACAAATGCACATTTTGGTTGTCTGTTTTATCTCAAATTTCCATTAAACGTTTTGAATAATTTAACAAATGCCTGCAAAATTTCAACGTATTTACTTCGCGTAATTCGTCGTTTTTTAAGTTTGCTCACCCCCTCTCCCCGACCATGAGCACTTGTCACTGCATCGCGGAACACAGCCTGCTTCCGAATGAGCACTCAAGGTCGTTCTCGTACTCGGAAATCTGACGACCCTTGCTTACATGGAACTAGAATCGTTTTACAAAAGCTCGCATCTTTGCTTGTCTTTCAGTTGCTTTTAATATGCCTCAGACGACAGTTTCAGTTAGTGAAAAATTAGGAAGTTTTGTTCGCGAGTTTGGTGAAAGCATATCCAGCACCGATGGAGTGATATTATTCTGTAAATTGTGTGAAATGCCAAAAAACGCTTCTCTGTGTTTCAACCCTGCAAAACTGCGAAACATGAGAATTGTGTAACTAGACATTCTGCACACGAAAATAGGCGTCTACAATAGAAGAAATCCCGATACCAAGTTCACAATGTTCAGAATTTTCGCAAGATCTCTGCACGATGATGGTTGCGTCTAATATTCCTTTCAAGAAAAGTCAACTTAAGTTTCAGACTATTTCTTGAAAAATATACACAGATTCCTTTTCCCAACGAATGTACTCTCGGGAAGGAATATCTAACCCCTTGTTATGAAGAAATGTTGGATAAAATAATGTGTAGCGTGGGGTGTATGATATACGTGACATGTCTTGTACATGCCTTGCATAGGATAGCTGAAGAAGTTAGAAGTAGCTGCCCTGAAATAGATAAATTAATATCCCACTGCAAGAAAATGTTTGTCAAAGCTCCAATTCGCATTTAGAAATTTCAAGAGGAAACACCTTCATTGCCCCCCTACCTCCCCAACCAGTTATCCGTATGTGTTGGGGAACTTGGTTTGATGCCGCAATATATTATCCCCGCACGTTCTCTTGAGCCCTCATTTCGCTAGATGCGAGGGGAGTGGGGGTTTGATTATTTTGTTGACAGGACTATTATATGAAATCTGCAAATCGTTTTTCGATGCAAAATAGTTTCTATTACTCGAGAGCAAACATTTCTGGTTATCAGAATTTGTTAAAAGCTTGTTGCCATCATTTATTTTGAATTCAATTCATGTAAATAAAGGAGTGGGGGTAGATATGCAGGGGCTCAAGAAAACGTGCGCGTATAATAGTATTGCAACAACTTTGATGTTATAGAGAAGGTAGTAATGTCTTTCGATCCTGCAGAATAATCCTCGATAAAAATTACTTCAGATTTATTTTCAATCTCTATATTAAAAGCGGATCTAACTTGCATGAAGTGAAATCTAACTTGCATTTAATTCCTTATCTGGAGCAATTACGCAACTGGAAGTTTCAGGTGTGCAACTAAGCAGTGTATGTTTTGGGAATGTTTGGGGGGATGTGGTAAAGTGCATTAAACAAGAATTAAAACATACCAAAGGAACTGTAGCATCTAGAGTGTGAACAAAATTGGAAAATGCACTGGAAATGAATTGAGGACTTGTGTACCTGCGTGACATAAGTGACATTCTTTGTGGAAACACTTCATCTGCAGATTTTAAGGACTTTTCTCCAAGTTATTTAGCTATTCAAGAACGCCCCTCTTACATCATGTGATGTCGAAAGGAGTTTCTCTCGCTACATGACAATACTCAGCGACAATAGGTGAGGATTCTCATTTAAGAACCTTAAAATGCACGTGGTAATAAATTGCAACAATCCTGATATTGAGTAATACTTAATGAACTTTTTTTATTCACCTAACAGTTGATTTTTAGGTCCTTTTTTAATTGCAGCCTGCAAAATTGTAATAAAAATGTTTCGCAAGCGAATGAAGTAATAAATAATGCCGTTCATTAAGTCATATTTTGAATTTTATAGGTCATATTTTTGTTTTTAGGTCACAAAGGCATACAAATTTCATACATTTTTAGGTCATAGAATTCCGCCCCTACTCATAACTAAGTTAAACGTGGGAGATGCCCCTGAATGGTATGCAACACATCGCGGACTGACATTTGGCAGGTGCACGTTCTGAAGCAGATACATTTCGTGGACCTGCCAAACACCAGTGCACATGAATCGCCCACCAATCATGGCAAAATGGGTCATGTGTAACTTCGTTATGTGAAGTTTGCCACACGTTCACTGGCAAAAAGTAATTACCTTCAACCCCCTACATTATCCATAAGCTTGTTAAGTTTATTCCGGAAGCTTGTGCAAACAGTGTGAACTTACCCGCAGGTCACTCCGGAGCGGCGCGAGCGCAGCCCATCGATGCCCAGGGCTGCTGTTGCATCGTCCCCTGCAACAAAAGAGCAAACGTCACATTACACCATCATACAAAGCTTCATTTCGTGAGTATATTACCTCAACAATCTGAGTCAACTAATTGAAATATAACGAAATATTACATCACCCCTAAGAACTCCTGTACAAATTCGTGTCAAAAAGTCACAAATTTTCATTAGAATCGTTCCGAATGATTCCGTATAATTGTTAAGAGTATTCCCTTTTCTCTGGGTGGATCATTTAGAATTTAGAATTGTTCCAATTCACAGACCACAAGCATGCTCGCGGACGTCCGCGACCCAGCGCGGGCATAGAGTTCAGGTGGTCGACTGCTGTAATCGCCTCTCCACTGCGCCTGGCAAAATCTAAGCCGTGGAGCCATGCGTTGGCGTATTAACTGTCGCTGATAGGCGAAGAATTCCGCGGTTAGGTTGGGGAGTAGCATGCATAACTTAGCTCAGAAAAATATCTTCTAGGTTAATAGAAAACCTACAATTCAATTCAATTTAAAACCAATATTTTACTATTGCGAGTTTAGACATCACTTTTTCTTAACAAGACAAGCTACACCTGGTTCAATTCTCAGTTCTTGGTATATTACGATGCCTAGAACGTTCTTCAATTTCGGATCCTGAAGTTGGAATATTTCTTTTTTTTTTAAATTTTCTTTACCGAGAAAAGCTGTTTGCAATAATGCCAACCCTAACATAAACATAATCTTCATTGCATTATTATGAAGCTTTGAAAAAAACTCCACATGTAGATTCTGTTACCACCGTGGCAAATTACTGCGCTCTTCTTGCTTGCTCGAAAGGCATGGCGAAAGTGAAAGGAACGCTTTCTTCGATCTACCAGACATAATCGCTAATCAGATGCGTAGCCCCCCCCCCCCTGCGCACACACGCACGCGCACACAGCAAATCACTTGCCCACCAGTCTGATGTTGACGATGTAGGATACAAAATGTTTACTCCATGAAGCTGTGGATAACTACACTGAATAAGCGTCATAATACACGTTCTCAAATCTGTAGTTATGCGTTGTCATCCACGCTCACAGCGTTACGTAAAAAACACTGGTATGTGATACAGAAGTCCTGATTGGCCTGAACGCTAAGAATGCGGGAACAAGTATTAAATTTCGTACGATGGAAACGCTTTTTTCTCAAATAAAGCATACTGTTCTAACAAAATCACAAACTTTGTTACAAGAATAAACATATTCCATATTATTTTCGTAAATTGTGTAAAGACATTGTGTTGATAGAACGTGAATATTGTCGATGTGTGAAGAGATAAAAACAAGAAATTAAAAAGGTTGAAACAGTGTGAAAAAAAGGAGTAGAAAATAGTACTTTCCGGAAGAATTTATTCGCAAGTCAACACATATGTATGTTGAAAATGTTTACAAATTGAGATGTAATGAGATTTCACAAACTACACATTTTCAAAATTTTGTCCGTCAGTTATATTAGTTACTATATCTTATACGTAATGAGAAAGAAGAAATAGATGTCGTTAAAAAACGTTAAATCACATGGTTGAAGGAGTAGGCAACCCGATGGTATCTCAAATCTACTAAGATAAATGAAAAACCCACCGAAAAAAGATCAAAAGTAAAATCTAAGCGATTCACGAGATTACAATGAAGCAATGATGTCTCAAACAGTATCAAACAAATTAGAACAGCGGTTCATCTGCTCACCAGAGGCCAGTAAACGGGTTGGAATCCATTAAGCAAACGGACATCGCAGAAATGCATCTATGACGTGAAAAAAAATTTCAGTCACTGACGAAAGCAATGGCACAAAAAGACCGAACAAGCGGCAGCAATCGCCTTCCTAGCCGAGTCGCCACCTGCACTCCCGCAGTGACGCAACCTTCCGCAACTGACGGTTGCGCAAATGCAACCCGGCGAGTGGGAGTGCGTGCGTTAGGAGAGGGCGAAAGCGCAGGGAGGGCGCGCGAAGAGCAAAGGTGACGCGCAGCTGCGTAGGCGGCGGCGATGCGCGTCCGACCTGGAGGGCGACGGGCGGCAATGGGCAACGGCAAGTTGGTGGGGCCGGATTAGAGGGTGGCGAGCAGCGATGGAGGAGGCACAGACGGAGCAAGCGGAAGTGGAGGATGAGTGTTGGTGACGGGTGGTGGTGGTGGTGGTGGTGGTGGTGGTGGTGGGTGGTAGGTGGTAGGTGGTAGGTGGTAGGTGGTGGTGGTGCCGACGGCGGTAGTGGTGGTGGGGTTTGGCGGCGGGTGGCGATAGGTCGTGGGAGGTGGTGGAGGGGGTGTGAGTGGCGGGGGGGCGCCACCGACCGCGGTCGGTATTAGTACGTGTGTGTGTGTGTGTGAGAGAGAGTGAGTGTGTGAGAGAGAGAGAGTGTGAGGGAGAGAGAGAGTGTGAGAGAGAGAGAGAGTGTGAGAGAGAGAGGGTGTGAGAGAGAGAGAAAATAGCGCGTGATCGCCAGTGCAAAAGGATCAAGAGAGCATGCGGGAAGCCAGTAGTGCAATGATGATAAGCGCGTCATAGAAATATTATCCACAAAACAAAAGCGAAATCAAAAATGCAGGAAGCGATGTTTCAAAACATCAATTCAAGAACGAGTGAACAGCGAATGATTCGCGGGAGGTGACTATGTGATATCTGCACAAAGGTATGTATCAGCATAAAGGAAAGATAGTTTCTTTCCTCTGTGGTGCCAGTGTTATCCAAACGGGTGCAGGAAGTAAGGTGACCAAAGGAAAGACAGCCCAAGGAAGAAACGCGAGCGAAGCATCCCCAGAAATCGCGCGCTACATGCGGACGACGCTGGAAGGAGAGCAAATTGGGTAGAACATGAACGATGCAACAAGCGGATGCGAGCGAGAACGCCAGGCAAGTTCTCATCTGCGGGACGAGCTGGGGACGAGCGTGGCGTCTGGGCGGGAAGGCGAAGTCTGATACGACGAAGCGTGGGCGTATTTACGCGTGGGTGGGGTGGTGGCGCAGTGTCTGCGTGACGTGGCCTCCCTCTGCATCTAGGCGGGGCGCGGAGAGGTAGCGCGTCGCGTGACGCATGAAATCGGCCAACGCACAGGGACCGCCCGACCGCCACAATTTGCAGCACACGCTACGGACAGAGCCTGCATGCAGACCGGCGCGGCGGACGTGGGTCCAATGGGCTCAGCTCTCTGGCGCTGCGCAGACATTCGGAACGCCATGACATTTTCGTATGACACGCGGTCATGACGTAACGAATATGCGGAACAAATTAAAAATTGTAGTATTATCGACTGAGTACAACGAAATCGGGCTTTATATTCCATTGTAAAACAATGGCACACAATGAGAAGAAAAAAGAAAGAAAGAAAAAATGAACGACGCGCACACAGCGAGAAGCACAGATCCCAGTCGATAGCCTCCAGAAAAGCTCGAAAGAAATATAAACCAATATAATTCTTTACTTGACTCTGCCCTCCCATGTGTAATAAAATCTTATCAGCAGTCAACGCCTCACAACACAGCTATTGATCGCAGTCGTAACAGAACAGTCTGAAGCAGCAATCCGATCGAATACATCAATGAAGTCGAACTGTGACTTAGCTGCCATTCTTACTGGAAGTAATAAGTATCCAAACTGTTTTAATGTAAGTGGAGAATCAATATCGTGACGCGAAGGATTATTAAATCGATAACCTACTTTACTCGTTTTAATAAATTTAAGAAGACGTTAAGAAAGAAATTCATTGATGGCTGAAGGGAAGGAAATAAATTCTAAAAACGTAATACGTAATGTTTTCGGAGTACATTTGCACACTTTTTACTGATCACTTTGAAATTAGAATAAATATATCGTTGTTACCATGCTTATTTAATTCTACAAGTCAGAGTCTCTCTCTCTCTCTCTCTCTCTCTCTCTATATATATATATATATATATATATATAGAGAGAGAGAGAGAGAGAGAGAGAGAGAGATTCAAAGGAGATGATTGTTCCACATATTCTAAAATTATTTCAGTCGCAGCCGATATATTAATATCTGGAACGAAATGGTAGCGTGTATTTTGAACATCGATCTCCCGCACGCTGCACGAAAGCGATCAACTGCTCGGGGCCAAAAATGTAAAGCAAAGAGGCAACCTGTCAAAGCAGCACAGCCAGTACAAAAAGTTGTGTCAAATTAATAAAATCGCCAGACTACACGGAAATGGCACTTGTTGATCACATATTAATGAAGAATTCAATATTTGACGATACGGCCTTTTTAATTTTTTTTAAATCTCGCACAAATGATGGAGGAACTTATCGTACAGGCTGTGCATCCTTTTATCATAAAACTTGATACAACATGAAACATTACATACACACGATTTATTAAGATAAAATCATAATTAAGATAATCACTTATCAATGATTTTGTCACGATGTCAAAGACTTAATCAACTCATAGCTGCTTCATTTATATATTCCACACTTTGAAACGTCCAAATCAGGGAAATTCGAAAGGAAAACGTTCCCGAAGACAATTCTCTGGATTCATTCAGGGTATGGTGCGTAAGCGATGATAGTGCTCGGTAAGCTGTGATAGTTTCACTCATCCGTCCATTGGTCTCCTTTCCTAGGGAGAAAATCATATATTTGCTCCCTGCTTGGTGTGGAGTAGTTACGCTAAAAAAGGAAAAGTTTGACAGAACGTGAAACAAAAGAAAGTCATGTCGGACGATGGCATTGCAAGAGGTAGTGTCGAAGCCACTTACAAATGAGCCAACTGCAAACGAACACCACGACGAATGGAGCGTCTAGACATAATCTGCACTTTTGTTGCAAGCAGTAGCTGCCAAAGCGGTCCCAGAGCTGAAAAGTGAACGGGGTAACCGATACCCCTCTGTCGACCCCCTATATTACACGCGTAAAAAGTAAAAACGTACTCAAAATTGACGATTCTCAAGTCATTTTTATAGTTCATTTATCACTACGGAATTTGTGATTTTTGTTAATTAATTATATTTTCTTTACAATATGACATCAGTAAAGGACTTACATCGTTTCCACAAATCCATTCCGTCAAAGCGACACTCGAGCACGAGCACGAATGGCTTGCGGTGGCGAGATGTCGATTCGGCTTGTGCACGAGCGCTACAACTTCCTGCCACGTCCTCGCGGGCCACGCCGCCCCCGCCGCCGCCGCCCGCCCGCCCGTATGCTGCGCCGATAAGATTATGCGCTCGCCGCGCCAAGCGCCGCGCCCGGTGAACGCACCCGCGCGCCCGAGAAGCCACGCGTTTCGGGGCCGCTTTACCACCTCGGTGGGTTCATCGACGGCGTCAAACATTCGATCGCTGTTCTACAAGCATGTTGCAGCATCTTTAGGAATTACGATTTTCAACAAGAGAGCCATATAAACAGTTCGTCTGCTTTTACATTATCGCCTCGCTTAATCGACATTAACGACTCAATGAAATGTTGGGCATCAGCCAACAGCGCATCTACAATCGAGCCAACGTTGCCTCAAGTGCACATAACGTTCTATCCGCCCAGTTAGGTCCATTTTACAAAATTTTTGTTGTTGCCTTGCAATGTGCTTTTGGAACAGCGACATTTTGGGGACATACGGACGCGTTTCGCAATTTGTTTCATGAATTTGTATTTACTCGGGACGTTTAGACGGTTAATGTGGAAAGTGGTGTGAACAGGTAATAATGCCATCGAATACTTATTTTCTTGTTGTTGATTTCTCTGAGTTTCCTATCTTCAAGAAGGACGTGAAATCAAAATAAACTTGCATCGTTCATTACAAGTTACACCATTTCAAGCGATTATTTCCATGAAGAATAAATACTGCACATTTAAAACACCTTGTTGAAAATATCAAAAGTCGGGACGACCTCAACGATCTGAAGGGACGGCACTCATTCTTCCAACAAACCAATAAAATAAGCTCGTACATTTGATTTAATATCAAACACCTTACACTGGTTTTCCATCTACTTTAATACGCTGCTTCTGGTTTAATTTTAATAAGGACAACGACAAAGCAACGCTCACTAAATATCAGCGCTCAATAAAATAGTCAAACGGTTGCATCGCTTCCACAGTTGGCGCCGTCCCACGCATTCGCCGTCCACGCTTCTGCCAACAATGCAGACGCGCAGGGCCCCGCAACTGGCATGCGGCGCGACGCTCGTCCGCGCTCTCTTTATTCCGCTCCGCCCCACCGTTCGCGAGGCGCTTCCCAAGGATCTCCAATTCATTGGCCAAAAATTAAAAATTTTTCCAGAATATTATACCAATTAAAAAGGAAATATATACGCGCGCATGTGAGTGTGAATAATATAACGCTAACGAAAATACACAAATATAACACAAAATAAAAGTAAAAAAAACATCCAGAATAATGTGCACACTACAGATAAAAAAATAGAAGTAATAAGAAGAGAGAAGAAAACCAATACGGCATGTTGCGCTTTTCTTATTTCGTCCATTCATTAGTGAATATGAAATGGAGACAAATATCTATCTCCATTCCATTTTCCAACCCCGACCGCGAGGAAGTTAAATTTTGAATTTGAGAGGGGAGAGAGACGAGAGAGGAGAGGGACAGGAGGGAGAGAGAGAGACAGAGAGAGAGAGAGAGAGAGAGAGAGGAACGGACAAGAGAGAGGGACAAAAGAGAGAGAGAGAGAAGAGGGAAAGAGAAAGACAGAATTATAAATAAAAATGAGAAAAAAGGTACTGCTCACTCTTAAAAGAATTTAATTATTTAGGTTTTTATTTCAGAAATCATATTATCGTACATGTTAGTCATTAAATTATATTCAAAGTTTGTATTATGAGAATATTTAAAATTTATGAAATGGGTCTGGAAATTTACGTTTCTTTGCAAGGATGGAATCATTTGAAAAATCATTTTTGTGAACGAAGTTAATCCGATGTGATGAGTGAATTTTTTTACGAGGGGATTCCTTAAAATTTTTCCCTTGAATCAATAATATTAATAATTACGAAAATGATACAGCATGTTTCCGTGACTATTCGAGAGATATTCATTACTATATACTAAGCGCATTACAAAAAATGAAGGCACACAATTGTTTCCCTGGTTAGAATCCATAACTTATCGGATTATGAGAAAGTATGTCTACTTACTAAGGGTAAGATTGCATCGCATTCGCGGAGAAAGTACATCAATCCAATTATTCATACATGTCCATCACAAGGGAATATGTGATTTTTCTATTTAGATTACAATCGTTAATTAACTCAATTTTCTTAACAACAATACCTTCAATAACATTATCACTGCATTGATTCCACAAATCTATTCCTTCACCGCAAAACCAAATAAGTACATATATTTATTTTCCATTATTGCGGGGCATATTGAATAGTAAAGAGGTTAATTTTGCTAAGGAAAACGAACATTTTATTTCAATTTAGTCCAGAACTGGCGTCATTTGTCCCAGTGTGGGTTCGCGAATGCAAATCACGCGCAGGTAGACGTCCTCCCCATAAGATCGCCTTCACACCACCACATGAATCGTTGCCACAACCGCCGCAGCCGCCGCATATGGGCTGCGGCACCGCGGCGCACGCGTCCTATCGCGGGCAATTTATTGGATAATTCCACAGCGTGAAGCACTTTGGGAGGCACAACTTTTGAGAATCTGCGCATGAGCTACGTCAACATGGTCATCGAAACGTAAGATGTTCCCATCCGCGCGTCGAGGACCTCGCACGGCTCGTAAATTGAGTGAATATGGAAAACGAAACGGAATCGGCTCCAGCATCTACAAAAGTGGCGAGCACCCTCAGCGGTATGAAACTGAATAAAATTCAGAAACGCACTTCAGAGCACTAAGTACTCTCTTAGTTTTGACTACAAAATAAGATATTTTTTAATGAATGCAATTTCATGTCCGTTGGACGGCAAGTACATGAACCGAGTAATTGGATCCATTTTTGTCAAAAATTCAAACGCGGGAATGACCCAAATTAAGAATCAAAGTAACGTGAATTTCTATTTATTAGTATCCTCATAACTTTGTGCTTACGGTCATAAAAATCCGGAAAATATGTCATTCACAGGAAATGACGCGATTCGGAAGTTCATGGTAGACAGAATTGTGCGATGGCCTTCTGTATATCCAGGATAAAACAGGCTTTCATTTTGCTTCTCAGCACCAATTTATAGCAGGATTCATGACGGTTCATTCAAATATGAAATATACACTAATGTATGGGAGCATTAAATGATCATAAAGCTTTTTATTAGTGACTTTTTACGGAGGTACACTCAGGAATAAATCATCGAAATAACCAGTATTCAAATTCTATTTAATGAAACGCTTTCATCACGAAATACCACCTCCCTTTCCTTCACGTAAACTGCACGTTCACGGCTTTACTTCTTTCACAGATTTCCAACTTGTCGTTTTAACGATGGAAGTTTTCTATTCGCGAGCGAAAATTTCTATTTTTTAAATGTTACCAACCACGCACGTTGGTACTTTTATTCATAATCCCACAACATAATTCGCTATTCATAATTCAACTACGTATTAAAGTGGAGTAAGAATTCTGGAGCTCAATAAAACGTATGCAGATTATTCTTCCTATAGGTCACATAGTTTTTTTTCAGTTGAGAATTCTGTCGCTATCGCGTAAAAAGATATTAGCAGTTTTCAAAAAAGAAGAATGTTTTCCATTAGAGAATATCGATTTCAAATTCTCTATTAAAAATGTGTCACGTACTACGGGGAAAAGTGCATCATGGCATTTCATAATAATTTCTGCATTAATTTTGTGTATTTAGAGAAGCCTTATTCTTTTCTTTTTGTAGCGTAATTACATAAGAAACAATTTTCACTGATTAGAAACTTTAAACGTTTACTGTTTCTCCTTGCGTTCAGTTCAAATGACACGTTGAGTACAAATACGCTTAACAGCTTTTAATGTTCTAATTGACAACACGTTTCCTATCAAATATTTCATACGCAAAAGTGATGAAAAAAGATAAAAGACTTGTCCTCTCTAACAAAACTATGTGACACGTAACACCCATTCGCCTCAATCGTAACAGTAGATTTCGAAACAAATTAAACGAACTATTTGTTGGAAAACCATTCCTCGTCAATCTATTCGCTCTGTTTGGCGCGCTATCGCGACTGAAACGACTTACAGGCACACTTTTGCCTATTCGCTTCCAGTTTGATAGTGCTCTTATCATCCGCCCTGGCTTGCAGAATGGTTGGCCAGCATCACCTACTTTCAGCATTGACCCTTCGGGCGGCGGTCGTAACGCTCTTCTGCGCCGCTTATTGCCATGAGGCCGAGATAAGTACAGAACGCCGCAGACGCCTCACGAACCCAATCGACTTCGCGTGATTCCAAACAAAGGGAATGTGAGTGACGCATCGAGGAATAACAGCGAAACAAAAGACAGTTCGTTTGAGGTTGTGTCGTCTGGGAGGACAGTGCCCCGCGCGAATACGTGATGTTCGAGGTTACTAAATCAATTTCAAAAATCGATGTCGAAAAACATCTATGGGTTTTGGGTGATGTATGTTTTAATTCTAAACCTCAATGTTTACAAACATCGTTTTCCGTGTTTACAAACATCAACGTTATGTTGTCGACATCGAATCCTTAGCAGAGTGTAGTGTAGTGTAATGTAATGTAATATTGGTCTAGTTTGGGAATGGATATACTATGGGCCTTGAGGACTGAATGGTCCTAAATCCGAAGCAAGTGGCATTTCGGAAAGAAACTGAACAGCTGGGTTGATGGGCTACCCCCACCGTTGGTGTGATCGGTCATCTGAATGATTCTCTCTGATGAACCCCATTTTTTTCATGTGAACAGCTGTATTGCCCCTAAATGGGAATTCATGGAGGTTATGTAGCTCTCATATGAGGATCGGGTTGGGTCCTAATGGTGTAAAATACGAACAACTCTGAAGATAGACGCATTGCGACAGAAAGATCTCCTCGCTAACAGAAATGTGGTCAATTATGCTAATATATTTCTCTTAAATTATTCTCTCCCGACGTCCATTTAGGATACTATATAGATGACAATTTTTTACGACAACCAACCTTATTGGGTGAAGGTGCGCAACACAAGGTGGAAAGAATATAGGAAAGAAGCATACGGAAAATGGATGAAACCAATGAGGCAGGAGCACAAGGTGGGCAGCACAATATCACATTTTGGAAGAGGAGCGTAAAGATAAGCCCATGCCGAAGGCGCGCAATATCGTCCGACCGCGGGCTCCCGCCCCTCAAAATTAAGAGTTTCGTAAGGAGTTGGCGAGGAGCGTTCATGTTTTCAATGATTTCGAGCGTCTCAATAATGTTGGTCATCTGTTCCGTACGTGTAGTGCACGTTATATCCTGGAGGAAGCGGTTTCTCTCTCTGAAACGTGAGATCCGGCGTAGCTCTACAAGTCGACTTACGGGATTTTGCCTCCAGATATCAACCCCGTGGGGCAATGCCCCAGCCAAGACGAGCTCTAAGCTCCCGACATGAGTCCACGTCAGGATAGAGGAGGGGTCAAGGAAAGGGAAGGAAACGTCGCGTGCTGTCCGCGGCTCTTCTGTTAAGCTACTGCTCCGGCATTCGCCTGGCGTTGATGACAGCAACAACGGAAAACTACCAATCAGAGTTGTTGGCCACTGGAACTCTTCTCCAGACAGCGGCTCAATTCGACTCAGCTGTGTTGCTCGTGTCAAAAATCTGAGTCTGAACTAATACCCTACGACCTGCCGGTCCGAGTCTGCAGCGGCAAGCGATGTTATCACCGAGACATTTCAGCCCATCAGATGGTGAATAAGACAATACCATTATGTGAATAAAAAGTATAGTTACGAAATACCTCAGCGCCACGAATGCCGAAAAGGGAACTACATACTTACACTAAAATTGCACAAATTGTCACAAGCTCGCTCGTAAATCGTAGCGATACAAAAAGCGAGCCACATCCAGTGTTCAGGAAAGACTGCTAGACCAACGTAACCATCTGAACGAACGAATTCTCTCCTGAGCACGATTTCATTCGGAGACCAAACTATTGTCGGAGAAATATTAAGAGACGACTTCACGCTGTTGAAAATGAAGCCAATGAAAGCTGATTTGATCAAACGGCCCTGGAGCGTGCCACAGCTTTAACCACTCCAATGATGTTCTGACGCCTATAAAACGTCCTGGTGCCTTTTCCGACCAGAATAATTTAGTAGAATGCTAAGTGTTTCACTCGCGGTTCCTGCATGAATACAAACTTACAGATGCATAAGAAGAGAGTACTTCATATGAACATAATACTACTTCATATGAAGCTCATAACCAAATAAGCTCCATTGCAGTGCCCTTTAGAACCTATTGTGCAAAAACAATTAATACATTCCTCTTCGTTATTTATTTTAGCATCTTGCTCCTGTTGAGCAAGTCAGTGTCTCAATAGAGTTTTCCCAACAAACTATTAAGAAATATGTCATCGCAGTTCACTTAATACGATAACTCTTTATGCGGATGCCATCATAAAGTGTGACAGATGGAGCAGGAAATCCCTGTCTGACTACCAAAAAAGCTGAAGAAAATAAGACGGGCCTCCGTAGTCAGCTAATTTGTAATTAAAACCCACGAGGAGAAAAGAAAAAATGTCGCAAAAACTGCTGTAAGGGCCAATCACAAACGAAAATGTTGGCAATGACCCCGCGAGGAACTTCGCGGAATCGTGTCTTTGAGTGTGCGGAAATCAGCATCGTCGTGAGCAGCGGCGGGAGCGGGCGAGAGGAAGAGACAGGAGCGGGGCAAGATGTGAAAGTGGTACAGAGGCAGGACCAAGAGGCGGGAGGGGGGAAGGGGGGGGGAGGAAGGGGAAGGGGGGGGGCGGGGAGGCGGGCGGGGAAGAGACAGGTGCGGAGAGGGGGCGGCGGAGAGGGTCACGGGCGGAGGCGGGGCGGGATCGAAGGCGTGGGCAGAGAGGAGGCAACACGGGCTTGGGCAGGGGGCGGGGACGCGTGCGGCGCGTGGGCGGGGGCCGTTCGGGCGGCGTGCCTCGTCTAACGGGAGCCGCGGCCGCGAAGTGTAACGTTGGCCTAACGGGCGACTCCGCCGCCCACCGGCGCACTCGCCGTCGCCCTCGCAAGAAACCGAGCCCCGAAGTGCGGGCGCGATGCCTCGCAATAACATACGAAATCGAGCACAGCGCGCCAGGCATATAAATGGAAATAATACGCTGTGTCGCCTCTGGTGACACGTGATGCCGCGGGGCTGCAGCAGAACAACACGCAAACGAACGATCCAAAATCGTCCGGCTTCACGGAATAACTTTTATCATGTATTTTGGGTAGTAACTATGCTCACTAATTTCAAATTTACAATTCCCTGAGCGCCCATAATTAATTTCTCGAAACTTCCACTGTAAGGTTGCAAATTTCATTAGAATATACAATTTGATACGTGAAGAAACATGTTCAGGACCGCTGGAATGCAGGATCCAAAGAAAGAACCCCTGACATCCCTGCCGTGCGAGAGAACATCAATCACACCTTCACATCAATACCTAATTAACCCCTGATGTGAATCAAGGACCCACAACAAAGGGAACTACAAGAAAACTCCCCACAACTGCAGCAGGGGGCCTCATACGCCAACCACCCGGCAAGAGCGTCGGGCATCGAATAGGTTTCCGCCGGGTCGGCGGCCGAGCCAATCAAATGGGATGAAAAATCGGCCCGCGATTAAAGGATGCAGGCTTGGCGTCAGCCTACACCTCTGCGAAACCCTTCCAATTCGCCACTGGCGGCGCTACGACCGCAATCACGCCATTGTAGCTGCTGCCGCCGCCGCCGCCGCCGCCGCCGCGACCGTTCACTCGCTCTCTCTTCCAGCGCCCTGGCAGCGGCAGCGGCGCAGCGAAGGGGGCTCGGAAATCGATGCGTCATTGTTCTTGGCCGCGTGCGTGCGTGCGACGGGCAGCGGGGCAGGGGAATGGAGAGGAGGGAGAGGAGTGCAGAGGAGAGAAGAAGCGAAGAGGAGGGTTGGCAGGGGGAGTGCGGGGGTGGGAGGACAGAGAAGCGCGGCAGGCGGGAGACGTGTGGCGTGGGGCGGGGGGCGGGGGAGGAGGCAAGGGCGGGGGCGTGGGCGTAGAAGCCGCACCCAGACCGCTGCGCCAGGCTGGCCGCTCGCCACGCGCGCGTACTGGGTTTTCAATGCACACCGTCCTGTGGGGCACGGGTTCTTAGCGCTCCGTAACGTGCATTCATTTGTGTTAAAAATGAAATCTATCCATGGTAAACACATCACATCATATCACACACACACACACACACACACACACGGTGAATAATCAGGCTGACTGAAGAATTCTTTATATATCAACTGGGCGATGACACGTTTATCTGATTGAATAGTATATTAAGTGAAAGCGAGTGGAAGCACAGCTCATTTATTTATCACGTGTCGTTAAATATACCTTATTACATTTTTTCGGACCACTGCGTGTTCTTTTTAAGAAGCAATTGATTTTTCTTTCCTACATTTCGCTTGAGTAACTACGTTGTTATTATTACCAGGAAGATGGGTCAGAAATATATAAGCTTTAAAGTTCCAATTCATTGAACAATTAATAGTTCTTTGCGTACAAAACGTTATATGTATAACATATCCGTTACCGGAATTAGTTACTAGTAAAGTCCCAACGTATGTTTCCGTGTAAGTTGCTTTTAAAACTGAGCGCTCTTTCGTGTTGTATGGTACATAATTTAACGAGAGTAATAGAAATTGGAGAAGTGGGGCGTATCAAGGAAGTAATTGCCCACAACCAAAAACTAGATCGCACGTACCATCCAGATTGCGCATGCATACCAGCACCTTCGCCGACGCCTAACCTTCACACAAAATTCCTAACAATCTTGCCAAACAAGTATTCCCAATTGCAACACCAATTGGATTGAATCATCGATGAAAGTAGTTACAAGTAGCAAAAGTAACATCACTACTTTGTTTCATGACCTTAATACTTAACACAACGATACAGAATGTTCTCAATTTATTATTTCGCTACAGAATAAGCCCCGTATTAAGGGACCAGGCAGATGTGGAGACCTGTAAGTTCATCGCCAAATGACTCAAGGCTTGCTACATACTAGTTTCTACTTCTGTTTATCAAAAACACACGACAGCGCGGAGACGAAATTGTCAGACACTAAATTCAGAATTATACATATATATTTAATATTTAATTTTATTAATTAACACAGTTTGGGAGTCAGTTACGTTGTGATTACGCACAATTAGATTGTCGCTAGAAGTTATACGTCAATTTAAGCATGAATGAATACGAGTAATGACAAGTTAATTTTGAAGTATGATTCTAGTTTTCTTTTTTTAATAGAATTACAAATCCAGCTCTTTAAACACTCATCTTACGAATAATCACTTATTTCTTAACAAAATTCACTAATGTACTTCATTTGGCGACCAATACTAAATACATTATATTATGAGGAGGGAAAGATAAGCCATCCCTCTTTTCCATCAACGCCATTGGTACTACAGTTCGTAACAGACAGTACACTTCTCTCCGGGAATTTGCTCATCCGCACTAACTGCTAAGTACGCCTTGTCGTAACAGCTATTTTTGCCGCGTGCGCACTGTTTCCCGACCACAGCACACGTGACATTTCCTTCCGCACGTTTTCGCGATTCCTTCAAAAGGCGGCCAATTTTTGCTCCCTTCCCGGTCCGCTGACGCAAGTTGCCCTCCCTTCGCTCGCACTTCCTCCACGGCCGCCCCGCGTCGCGTCATGCCTTCGCGACCGACGCCCTCCGCACACCCGGGCGGCCGCTACGCTGAGCCGTGGCTCCGCCTCCAGCGCCCGCGGCCGCCTCCGCCTCCGCCCCTGCTCAACCCCTCCCCCCCCCCCCGCGCCCGCCACTGCCTCCACCTCCAACTCCCCCTCCGCCTCCCCCGCGGCCCCATCCGGCGCCGCGTGCGCGGCGGGAAGGGAAAACCGGACGGACGCGTGCGGCGACGTTGCTGTCACCGTCGCACTCGTCAGGGACCGCCTCCGTTGCCACTGTAGCCGTCTCCGTCACCACAGTCGCTTCTGTCGCCTCCGTTGTCACCATCAACCGTCGCAATTGTCTCCGTCATCACCGTTCGCGCAGACGCAAGTGTCGCCTCCGTCACCACCATCAAGGCAGTTGCTTCCGACGCCTCCAAAAGCCCCGTCACCTCAGTTCCACACCGTTGCCACCGCCGGATCCCCCCGCGGCGGCCGGCCAGGCCTGCCCCCGCCGCCTCAGCTGCAGCAGCAGAGCAGGAGGCGTCGCTCGCTCGTTAGTTAAGAGAAACGCCGAGAGATCGCGGGCAGGCGAAGCGCACGGGCCAGGCAGGAGTCGTAACCGGCGAGGAGGCATTCGAGGGCGGAGACGTGGGAGGGGGGAGGGGGGCTGCGGCGCTTAGCACGCGCGCCCGCCCGCATCGCCCCCGCACCGTTCCTCCGTCATATCCGCCTCTACACTCAAGATGCGCGCCCGCACAACGTAATATGCCCACGGAGCCATTTAAAACAAACGCAACTACCTCCAGCATTTCGTAACATTGTTTTTGTTGGTCGATTTGACACAATCCACTCACACCATTATATTTCATATACTTTAAGTCTAAACACAAATAAAGAGCAAAGTGCCTGCATCATTTGGGAAGGAAAGAAATTTGTTCAAGCAAAAATTGCCAATATTTTCTTCTCAACGGGCGACAAAACAACAGGCGCTTTTACTCTTTATTTTTTCAAGCTGAATTTCTTTGCTTCGTGCCGAGAATCGTCTACGCTCAAAAATGCAATTGTCACTTTTTACAAAAAGCTCAAAAATGCAGTTGTTACCATTTCCAGATGTGCAATACGTAGCAATTATCCCACAACCCAGGCGCCGCAGGGGATCGTGCCTGAATGTAGAAATGGCAAGGTCACAGCGTCATAAAGAAGCTACTTTTTCACGAGACGGCGCCAGGGCCCCGTCTATTCTTAAGCTTTGATGTCTGAGACGCCGTATCTTACGAGAAGCGTGTATTTTCATTAGGATTGAGGGACATATCACCATTATTTGTCGATGTACCAACTGATAAGATAGGAAATAAAAGTCGTCTGAACTATGAATTTAAAATACTTATTTAAAAAAAAAATATTTCCACGCCACATATCGGCAAAACTTAACAATTCATTTGAAAAGTTATAAAACATTAACTACATTCCATTACGACTAAAAACTCGCCAGTGTATATTGTTACCTATAAGCAAGCAATGCATGCATGATTATGCTTATGATACTGATATTAATGCAACTTGAAAATTTAAACCAATTCTGGAAGATAATGTTATGCTCATCCTCTTTAGAAGATATATTCGAAATACGCGTTAATCGCCTTCACAGAGGATTCTTCTAAAACAAATTACTGTAACATTCTAAGTAATTGTCTCAACGCAACGCTTCTTTGTCTTATTTGTATGCACTAACTCAACTCCTCTTTAAAGTACTTGCAGTGTAGGTGATGCAAGTGACCGTGAACCGGAGATTTACACCAAAATGCGATGTCTTTCGGAATCGAGAAATGTCCAAAATACCCGTACTTTTCATATACGTTAACATGTTAAATTGCGAGTAACCGTTTAAGATTTATTTCCAATGCCTGTAGCCAACTTCGTGTATGACACAGTTCTACACTGGGTGGATTGTGCGATAAATAGAACATTCTGCTTAAGCTAAACCGTCCTGCATCAGAATCAATGATGTCCTTGAGTAGTGAGGTACTAACATGCTCCCAAAACACTTCCACCATCGTAATCTCCCGAAAGATAAAGGTGCTCAACCCACGAGCAATGCATACGTGGTTAAAGAGAGTTCTTCCACTCCAATAAATTAAATGCAAACTGGTGAATGAGATATGATAGATCCCACCTTCGAAATCAAATCAAATACGAAAATAAAATGGGAAAAATTATGACATCTGTCCAGAAAAACCTGTTGGGGCGATAACGAAATCGTTTAACACACCGCAGACAGGTCATTAAAACACGTTTTACAGGTAGGAGGATGTCATCAATTTGATTGCTCATTCTTTTCTCTGACACATGTTTATTTTTTCTTGCGCATGCTCTTTCTTACAACATTTATGTCCATGCCCCTGCAACAGACATAAAGGACCAGAGAAACTCACGGAAGTGTTCAATTTCGTAGCCGGAAGCAATCTTTTGAAACTTCATTTCACCTATATTCAAATACCACAATTTACTCACAAGTTTATAATTGTAATTACCCGTGCAAGAAAACGGAAACATTCTGTCGGCAAACACGGTAAAACATGATAGAATTCAGTCTGAAACATCGAATATGTGTGACCAGCGAAATGCAGGCGCCTGAACATACAGAGCCACCTAATACAAGGGACACAACAGGTCCGTCTTCGGGCATGTTTTTGTTTTGGACGCAAAGAAAGGGCAAGACACCTTCGTTGCCTCATTCGTTTTCACCGTTTCCTCACATCCTCCGACATCTTTACCTCCCGGATGTTCATCTTCCTCTCCTCTCAATTGTCCACTCGGCCATTCTATTAAAATTTATCATCAAATAACTATTCCACCTTGCCACATCGCGGGAATCTAGGGCTCTCTGTATCTAGGGCTCTTGCTCGCGCCGTACGGCGTGCCCGCATCCACAGCCGCACCCGCGTCCGCGCCCGCGCTCGCGCCAGCGCCATCACGGACCCCTCCGTGCACGGCGCGGCGCGCCACCCAGAATAACCTTTACGTAACGGAGCTCGCGGCGCGCGACGTGCGTCGCGGCGGGCGGGCGGACAGGCAAGCGCGCAAGCGAGTGGGCGAGTGGGATGACGCGGGGGCGGGCGGGCAAAACAGGCGCGCCGTCGACGGAGGGCGGGCGGGCGGGCAGGCAGGCCTTCGCGGCGCCGCGCCCGGCGCCCCCGTCCCGCCCGCCTGCCCGCAAGTTGATTCACTCTCGCGTCGCTGCACCAGACAAAGGCTGTCAGGCGCCAGGCGGGTGGTAAGCTTGCGAGCGAGCGAGTGTGTGTTTGTGTGTGTGTGTGAGACAGACACTGGCAGAAAAAAGAGAGTGTGCGAGCGAGCGAGCGATTAGGTTGGCTAGCGGCCGGGCGGGAGCGGGCACGGTAGGAAGGAGATCGGGGGACTGGTGCGTCGAGAAACGTTGGCTGGCTAAACAATCGCAGGTGAGAGAATCAGAGAACGAGTGGGTGAGTGGGAGGGTGGATTTAGACAGTAAGTGCATCAGTGAGTGATCGAATGTGCAGGTCAGTGAACGGTTGAATGAGCGGATAATTGGGGGAATGAACGAGTACGTAAACAAGTTGGGAAGGTGGCGATGTGTGGTTGCGAGGTGGCAAGGTTTTGAGTAATTAGGTGAATGTGTAAGTGAGCGGAAGGGCAGGAGCTGGAGAGAGAAACGACGGAAACAACAGAAGGTGGGCGAGTACACTACAAATAAAGAACGTTCAGTGAATGAAAAAAAGGAAATTTCATTAACCAGAAAAGAAAAACGACGAATCATTTAGTATTACGAAAAAAATGAATTCAAATTAGGTAGTATGCCGAAGAGCATGCCCCTCCCCCTTGCGGCAACTCACGCCGCAAGGCACAGGCTCAAGCCTACGCCCGAAGCGTAAAATAAATGCCCTCCTCCTCAGGGGGCCCAAAAGGGTTGCGCTGCGCGTTCGTCGGGCCGGCGCCGCGTGTTGGCGTGGGCGGGTGGGGGCGGGGCGGTGCGGGGCGGGGCGGGGCGGGTGTATTTCTCCGATGCGCGCAGCGCTGCGGTTGGGGGCGCCTCTCGGGAAGAGCTGCCCGGTGGAGCGGAATGTCCGCTTTGCGCATCGGGTTTCTCGTGCATTTCACGCGGAGCTAACTACCGGAACAGGCGTTTCTCGGACGACTCTCTTTGATCATTATTCCACGGACGGTTCTCGTTTCGGTGATATTGAAGCGAGCGTCTCCTTTGGATAATGTATCTGATCGAAAAAAAAAGTTACCCTTCGTAATGTACACTGCTGATACAGGAATGGCTTTCAAGAAATAATTTTCGTTTATTTACAATGCCAACCGTCGAGGAACATTGAGTCAGTATTGTGTTGGGTCACAATTCGTTGCTTGAAATCATCTTCCAACCCTAATAATCAGTTAGGTTCCAATCCGACATCGGACGATTCTCCGAAAATCCGCGAATTTGCAGAACGTATCCCAGTTGCTCTTTTTATCGGGTGGCATACACTGCAAAGTACCTGACAGAAGCCATGATTCCACGTAAGTATACATGGAGAAGAAACGGTGCACATGCGACAAATTCAACGTTTCTCCTTCTGATGCTACAACACTGAGTCCCCAACTAATCAAAGCACATACGCAGAGCGCGAATGCGTAAACAAGGCCGATCGTGAAGCAACAAACACAAACAATAGCTGTCATCCGTCCACAACGCACCGCATGCAGTGGCGGCGCGATCGCCGCGCACCGACTGCTTTGCGCCGAAGTTCCAGCGGGCGCGGCGGCGAGCCAATCCAGCTGAAGTATTTGCGTCAGTTTCCGATGAGAGCGGCGACGCTTTCGAGATAAAAGCGTATGGAAACAGATACGCTCGCAAGATATGCCTATACGTGTGTGTGTGAATGTGTGTTCATGCGGGTCACAGCGAACGTGGGCGACGCGCGTTCACCACGCAGCCGTGCTGCGTATGTCCTGTACTTCAAGTAGTATAAACACGGCGCTCCACATGCATTCTAATTACCTCCAGGCTTTCCCGACGCTCTTCACCGACTGCTACCGATTTCCGTGTAATTATGCTGCTCCGGAAAAAAATGTTGGGAGGTTTAGCTCTAGGAAAAAAACAGTGAGAGGGGCAAAAAACACCACGCTGTGTAGCAAATCCGAGTAGAAACGTGAGATACATGGTTAGAAAAAAACGTGTTTCGAAACAAACAGTACGAGACAACGAGGTTGCGTGAGCCAAGTGTTGGGTCTAGAAATAGGTAGTTCACGATTTAAATGATTCAAAAGGCAAAGTTAGTAAAAAGGGCGATTCAGTCCACTGACTTCCAGAAATCCAAGGAACAGTACCATTGCATAAGATGCACTCTTAGCCAGTCACCGAAAAATGCGGCTGAACCTCTTTCTTCTGTTCCCAGCATCGTGAATTGTCTCTATCAAAACGAGACGATTCCAAGTCGAAGCACAGACGACAGCGAGAGCAGTTTTTAGAACGTTATCTGCACTGAACGCTACGCGTCAGATATCTATTTACAAGCTCTGTGCCCCAACTCTTCTCTTTCCCCACTAGCCTGTTCGTCTTCCTCGGAGATTCCTGCCTCAACTTGAAATTTAGATAAGATATTCCACAACACGCCTCGGAAAGCGCCCGTCACGCTCGAGAAGTGAAGCAACTCGAGTGCGTCGCCTTCGGATTAGCGCCCCACCCCCCTCCGAAAAAACACAACTCGCTTCGTTTCGCCATCGCGGCTCAGCGCGTTCGCAGCTACTGGCAAACAATAGCGCGCTACCGGGATTTGACCCGAGACCTGCAATCCGCACGGCCAGCGCCAGCGTTGGCTGAAAAACCTTCGTCCTCCTCCTCTCCTGCATCCCCGCGCCGAACAGGGCTGCGCGGGGCGGGGTCGGTTGCCGCTCATCCATTATCCCCTCCCGCCGCACTCCCCGCCGCGCGGGCGGGCGCCAGCGCCTGCCCCGGCCTTTCTGTATTCGCGTCAGCTCCTCGCCAATGCTCGCCCGCATTGTCGCTGCACTCGATGCGCGCGCGCGTCTCGTCGCGTCTCGTCTCGTCTCGTCTCGTCCGCTTCGTCCCACGCCGTCCCTCGGCTGAAGTTCCTCGCCGCACTCCCCCGCCCGTCACCGCTCGCCAACTTCCGCCCTTTTCTCGAGGGCTGCAGCAGAAGCGATGGCGTCGGCGCGGCCGGGGGGCGGGGCCGCGGGCAGGGGTAGGAGCGGAGCCGGTGGCGGCGGCGGCGGCGGCGGCGGCGGCGGCGGCGGCGGTAGCGGTAGCGGCCGCCGGGGAGGAGGACGGCAACGCGGCCGCGGTGAAAAAGAGAGGTAGCGCCGCGATAGAGATGGAGGCAAACCCAAAAACGCAGAGAGCGGTTGCCACGGGGGAGGGAGACACGAAAGAGACGAGATGATAACAGCACAGGAGCTGTGGTTGACATGTGATCAATGATATTGCGCATCCAATGTGGAAAAGGCAGGTTTTGTGCCTTTCTCGGAAACAAAAATTCAAAAGAAACAATATTAAAAGTTTACCCTCCATTTATCTTGGATCAATATCAAACTCGTTGGACTTGATTTCAATACATTTATCATTAAATGTAACATCACAAAATTCGTCGACTTCCTTCAACATCCAAGCCATTTTGAGTACCGGATAGAGTAGGTGTAAAACAAAACTGGCAAATTTGAAGCTAAGGAAACAAGAGCATTGTGTAAACATGCCGGCATTGCCCACGTCCAGTTTGAGGCCCTAAGGAGAAGTCACGACAAAAACTTTTGCTCGTGAACATTGTACGCGATAAAACGCGGTGGCCAGGTCGTAGTCGCAGCCATAGCTGCAGCCGCAGCCGCACAGTCGCACAGTCGCACAGTCGCAGTCGCACAGTCGCAGTAAATACTACAAAGTATTCGTTTATTAAAGGGTAAAAACAAACAAACAAAAACAACAACAGCTTGATGAGTAGCAGTCGCTATTGAAGTTCCAGTCGCAGCCAGAGCCGCAGCGCGAAGCGTTAGCATCGATGACGGCAGCGGCGGAGGCGACAATACACACGGCGACGGAGGGGAGATGATGACGACAGCGACGGCGCGTGGGCGGCGGGGGGGCGCGGCGCAAGAAAAAGCGCGTAGGAGGCGGCAACGGGGGGAGCGATGAGGGGGCGAGAGCGGGCGCAGTGCGGAGCGGAGAGAGCGAGATGGTGTGAGGCGCAGAGCAAGGCGCGCAGGGCGGAGCGGAGGGGAGCCAAGCGGGGGCGGGGGCGGGGGCGGGGCGGGGGCGGGGCGCCGTGAGGGTGTAGGGAGCAGCCGGACGCTGCCGCTGCGCCCCCGCCAGCCAACTTCCGCCGCAGCGGTTGCTGCTGCCGCTGCCGTAGGCGGCAGGCCCCGTGACGTGTTGAGGGGCCTCGCCAGGCAGAAGGAAAACTCCCGTCGTACGATTCGAGCTCCCTTTGCGATAATGAACTCTACTTACAACAGAGGGCTCCACGCATCAAATCGATTTCAAGTTTTATTCCAGGTTTTCACGCGCAATTTGATTTGCGTCAAGGGCAATTTCGAGTGCTTTGAAGTTTTCTTCTTGAATCTGGCACTTTTGTGTATCAACAACATCTTAAAAGTTATTTTCAATCCAAGATATTTTGAATATATTTCAAAAGTAGCGCAAACAAATGATCGTCAAAGAACAGTGACTAACGAGAAAGAAGAAGAAAGTAGGAAAACGAGCGATTAAATAAAATTGAATTAAATGAAAATAATGTTTGTGTGAAGGATGAATGCCAAACATTAATTCTTATTCAACAGTAACCTAAAAATAAATTAATGATCAACACGACAAGATAAAAAACAGCTATTTTCATTCAAGAAAGACTATTTCATAAGCAATTATTTCTCTATCTTTCAGTCTAAAATCGAAGAGCTACCAATTGATTCATTATACTGCTCAGAATTCACAATAATAGTACTATTCACAAAAACATTATACTTAGAGATAACGTAATACGCACGCCAACATGAGAATATAGGCGAAATCGCACTGCACATAGTAATTCCCTGCCAGCATTGTAATTTGAGCACGCATCGAACTGTGAAATTAGCACGCGCACTGCATCTCCCAGAGGCACGTGGGCAGCCTTCACGTGCACTCTACCACCTGGCTCTTAGCAGCCGTCAGAGGGCTTATTTATTGAACTTAGAGGGTAACGCTATATTTCTTTCAAGTTCGACAGCAAAAATAACACAAAATACTTTTAAAAAATTTAAGAAACCTTGTTTAGAATGTTAACAATACAACGAACACATTATAAAAGTTTGAATATCACAGATAAGATAAATTGTTTTACTTCAGGCAGAGGTTGGATTCCCGATACATGGAGAGTATGAAGGAAATCCTTCCTCAAAAATTATTATATTCGATGAACACGTATCCACGAAATTAATTGAACTGACATGAAGAGTTGGCTTTCATTGTTCAATTTTGAGTGTGTCAAAACATGAATAGCCGTTACCAAATACGCATCAACCTTCATGGACAACAAAACGATAATATTCTGAAGTGCCCATAATGTTAGTGCACCTGTCACCAAAGCAGGATGATTAGCCTAACAATTAGGGGCACGACGTAAATGGGTCATGTTTTAACTTGGATATGCGAGATTTCCCACATGTTCATTTGCAAAAATTTATCATATTGCCCCCCGCCATGCCGTAGATGTTTGTAACATTTGTTGTGAATCAGCCTGTATTCCGCGCAGGCAGGGCGAGCGCAATGCGCGGGAGCCTCCACGTCGCTGCCTGTGCATCGAAATTCCGCTCAACCCGCGGGCCCCCTGGAACACGTCGACGGCGGCCGCAGGCGACGGTCGCGGCTCCGGCGGGAGGCCCCGAGACAAAGGAGTGCCTGGCGCCCGACACAATGGTTACTTGGCCGGAACGGTATTGCTCGCCAACATGAGCCGCGCCGAACTGCACCGCGCCGCTCCAGCCCACTTCACTGCGCTCCGCTCCGTGTCCTACCTCGCGGCCCCGCCTCCTCCTGCCCCTCCCCCTTCGTCAGAGCCCCACCCCTTGTCACTTCCCCGTCACCGGTCCGGCCCACCCCCTCGCTCCGACGCTTTTGACACACGAGTGCATTTCCGAAGGAGCATGCATTGTTCCTACGGTTGAATTTCCACATTAATGAGCCGCAGGAGGTAGCTACGAGTTGATTTGCAAGTGTAGGCCGCGATACTCCTAAAACAAGTTCATTAAACACTAAAGTTGAAGATGCAGTGCATCCCCCTCGTCGTGGACACCAAAGGCGTAGCCTCCTTGCCCTGCGTGACGATCACATGAGTCAAATACGTCAAAGCGTGATCTTGGGATAATCCCAACGAAATCACTCCAACTGAAAACATCAACGCGAGAAAGCACCTTTCAGAACTTCAAAACCTACCTCATTTTTAGAAATGGATCTTTCTCTTTCCTACCTGTCCCTTTTTATAATGTTCAGCTCTACATTCGCACCCGTATAAGCTCTGACGGTGCTCACGAATCACGTGTTATTAACCAAATTAATTTTACTTCCCGACGCATCGCAAAGGTCTTACACTGCGCGGATAGAACACGACGTACACGATCCGGCTCGCTTCTCCATGAATTGCTGCGTCTCTTCGCGCTCCGGTCTTCGTCCGACGAGCAATATTCCTCTCGTATCTCGTGCGCTCGGCGGCGCGACGTTCCCGATCGAACGGTTGGGGCGCGGTGCGGAGCGCGAGGCGGGGGCGGCGGCGGCAGCGGCGGTGGCAACCGCGCTACGCCGACGCGCACCTCCCCCGCCCCCGCCCCCGCTTCCGCTCGCTCGCCGCCCGGGGCCAGGCCTGCCCTCCGACCGCACCTCTACCCGCAACTGCGCGCGTTCTGATCGAATGGTTGGCGAAAGGCCGCCCGGAGAGCGACGGCGGCGAAGAGGAGGCCACCGTTGCTAGTTGGAATGAGCAGCGTGCGAAAAACAAAGTTGATTAACGAACATGTAATAACGGAAATGAGGATTCATTGGATAAATATTCCAAGGATAGGATAAAGCATATCTTTCATGGAATATATTACTTCGAAAATGTAAAAATAATGGCGGTGTATATTTTCGTATGAATAGCAAATGTCGCGTAATAAGAATAGCAAATTATAACAATTACACAACAGATAGAGTGAATTGATGTACAAACTGTTCAAAAATAAAAATGAATAATCTGTAAAGAACCTATTCTCTCCTACATAATCGATTTATACTATTAAAAAAAATGATCATTGCAATGATATGTTTATGAAAACTGTGCTTTCTCAGAAGTCAGAAGGGGAAAAAGTTTGGTAAGGACGGTTAAAGAGGTGATGAAGTGGACTCTACAGTACCGAGTCTGGGAGTTGGTCGTAATAGGGATAGATGGAACGAGAAAACAAGGGGGATTCCAAAGGACGCTTCGCTAGCAGCAAAGGCAAATGTTGTTTCGGTGACGTGCGACGTGTGACAAGGAGAGACGATGCTACGCGTGGTGAGAATAATAAAGACTGCGGAGGTAATAATGGCAACTGGGGTGGCTGTGTCATTCCAGCGGTGGCGGCTGATGTAATTGTGATCCGACGGACGATTCAACAGCAGCAGTAGCGTCAGAGGCCATTGCGGTGGCGCGCGGGCGCAGGCAGGCGGTAGGCAACGGGCGGCACAAGTGGCGGGCGCAATAAAGAAGGCGGTGGTTCCCAATGGCAGTAGCGGGGAGCGGGCTTCGCCTGGCGGCGGCAGCCCGTCGAGGGTGATCACGATGGACGCTGCGCTAGCGGCACATCAACAACAGGCTGTTCGACGGCGGGGGCCAGCCACCACAACGGTGGCGGCGGCGGCGGCTGCAGGAGCGGTGGCGACGGCAGCGGCGGTTGCGGCCGAGCGAAATTGAAAGCGGGCGGGGGCGTACGCGACGCAGAGGGCACAGGCGGGCAGGGCCCGCGGGGGGAGGGGGGGGGTTGCACGCGAGGGTGCGCGAGCGGCGTTGCCGTCCTGCTCGTCGCACGGCTCTCGTCGACCACAGGCGCTGCCCCCCCCCCCCAAACACACACGCCACCACCCCGCTCTACCGACGCTCCCGCTGTGACCCACAAGCGAAAATCCTGGGGCTCTACGCAAACCGACCGGGCGCGGCACGGCTCTATACGGGGCGAAGCCTCTACGTGAGCGACGTGATGTCCGCCCGCCTAGCTTCGCTCGAGGCTCGCCTAGCGTCGTTTTATTTGTGGGTCACTAGAATCCAATGAGTCGACGCATTCCGCGTTAATTGATCCCGAATGCGACACAGTCGTTTAATAATGAGCACACAGACTCGTAAATAGCGGGGCTGCGATGTAAGCGGCGCCCGGAGAAGACACATGAAAAGGGCGCTGAAAAGAAATTTGAATGCCAGAGAAAGGAGGTGAAACTACAAGTAGCGAGGCGAAGAGACACAAGAAATACATTTTCTATCATTCTTATATCTATAAAAAAATACGTTTTAGAGACTTTAATTGTCGATGAACTTCATCTAATTTTCGATTAATAGCCGTATGTGATTGACCCACGAAATATGCTTTTGAATTTGCATTAAAACAACCAACATTCGTGAAATTTATTTTGAGCACTGGGATTAGCGGTTGAGTATAAGTGCCAATCATATGTTTGCTTTAATTGGGCCGTAGTCCACCATTAAATACGCGGCCTTGGGTTTTCGAAACGCGATATCTTCTGACTGATATAGAAATATGCTCTTATGATATTTATGTTTGTCGATAAATTCTGCACTCACCAGACCAAACTGTAAAGAAATGAATAAAAATAAACGCTTTCCATGCATCGGTACTTGAAAATAGGAACGTGTGCACTAACCCTTCCATCTCCGCATGCTTCACCTCAACATACAACACCCATTACGCCTTCATCGCGTACACAACGCAAAAGTGGATCGTTCGTAAATACGTACGCTCGTGAGCGGTGTAATGTCGCGTTCGATACTGTGCCACGATGGCAGTAGCGATGTAGTAAAAACACATGGAACTCTAGCGCGCGAGTACTGAACGCACTTGCGCAAAAACACAAGCCTACGATGAAGCGTCCTTCTTGAGACATGGAATCAAATACACAGAATTACACGATAAAAAAGTTCCTAGGGGACGACGTAATTGAGGAAACTCGCTTAAGATAACCTGCAGTAGAGTGAACAATAATGGAAGTAAAATAAAAGGTATTATTTTCTTTGTAGGAGAGCAGTGAACCCAGCTGCATGGTGTACCTGGGTGCCACGCGCGAATTGGAACGATAACATCACCACACGTTTTTTAAAAGCACAAATTTACTAATTTAATGAACATTCATATTTGCGGCTCTAACGAAAGCAATTCATTTTTAATTGTGATTAACATCGGCGGATATATTATGATTGGTAATAAACAGTAATTAATAGGATCAGTTTTTAATTTTCCAGAATATTTCGCATAACCGGGCGTATGATTAGCTGTAAGCATTTTTTTTCACGAGAGGCTGATGTTGTGCAGTTCAACCCTTGTATTAAATTACGGCCTGTTATAAATAATGTATCATACCGTTGTAACAGGAAATGAAAGGACATAATTAGAAGAAATAAGATAGTGAATGCTCCGTAAACAAATTGCAGACAGGCCTGAAAGAAGCCATTGGGTAAAGGCGCAGATTTGTATGCAACAGGAAGCAGGAGTCCCTTCAGCCGCATTAAAGCACTAATACGTGAATATTCTACGACTTAAGACAAAAAAAGTTCCCAGTTCCGGTCGGCTTCCTCGGTTCTCGTTTTAGAATACGCTAGAAGGAAAAACCATTTCCACGGAGGTGTAATAAATCCTAATGAGCATTGCGCCTGAAAAAAAAAACTCTATACCCTAACGATCCACTTCGGAAGAAAGCTGCTTCACCATTCACACAACCACAGCGGGCTAATGAAAAATGAATATGCACCACTCCCAAGACCACGTGCGATTCCTGGGGTATGAGCTTCCCCTGAGATTGCGACAAACAAGTTCACGACATTCTCGGATCACATACAGAGTCGCGCGACGTGGCGTACAGAAAACCTTCGATAACATCAGAAACGTCAGACTGAGGGACGGCAAAGTGAACGATTATTTACAAGAAACAGCCAACCGGGTTTTGACGCTTTTAAGTAACGCGAGATTACAGATTTCCGATTAAGGTAATGGAGAGGCAACGAAGAGGAAAGAAGGGAGGGTGATTCTCGCTACAGCCTGAATGGGAAGCAGGGCACAGAGCTGATGAGCGAATTACGGAAAGGCTTGGGAAACGTTCGAGCGACCCGTGCCCCGACTCTAGGTAAAACGGCCGAAAGGAGTCGCCAGAAAGAGATGGAAGCAACAGCAGCGCCGTGCGGCCGCTCCGCCGCTTTCTCGTCGGTCTCCCCTCGCCTTGCTGCCCAGCGCAGCGCAGCGCAGCCACCAGCAATGGCCGCATCGAGCCGCCGCCGTCGCTGCCGCCTCCCTCGCCACCGACCCGGTTCCGCGCTCGGTTGCGTTCATACAACGCCTCTTCCAGCGGCGGAGGTCGAGGTGGTGGAGGAAGAGAAGGAGGAGGAGGAGGAGGAGGAGGACAAGGCAGCGGCGATGGCGGCGAACGCGGCCGACGGCGACCCGCCCGCCCTCCCGCGCGCTCGCAGGCGGCGCGCCGCGGAGCGCCCACTGATCGACCGCCTGCCGACCGGACGGCCCGCCCGCCCTCCCCCCCGGCCCCGACCGAATGGAAGGAAGCGAGGAGCGAGTGGGCCCTCCGCGCACTGCCCCTTTGTCCCGGCGACGACGGCGGCGGCAGCGGCCCCTGGCGCGCGGCGGAGCGGGCGACGGACGGCGGAGGGCGGCGGGTGGAGGGCGGAGGGACACGGCGAACGAGAGCTCGCGTCGCACGCCACCGCGCGGCCGATCGCCAGCGCCGCTTTCCACACCGCCGCGACCGCCCCCCCCAACACACACACACACACACACACGGACGGCGCAGGCGTACGCCAGAGGCATGTCCGACATTCATGCACTGCGTGACGAGAGAGAGATGGGTGTCGAAACGTCCTCGCCGCCATTGCGGCTTCGCAACTTCAGCTCGTTTCCATGGTGCTGAAAGGTCCCCCTCCCCTCGAAAGTGCAAGGTCGCCGGTAATAAACGGATTCCAATTAGCTATTTACCTCAGCAATTAAAAATAAATTATGCGGCCGTGAATGATTTGCTTTTAAGTAGTCCAAAACTCCAGAAATGAGGCCTTGCATTCGCAATACAATTTGAAACAGTAGCCGTCTAAACATATCTGAAAAGAAATCTCCTGATACTACAAAGAATGGCTTTTGAAACTTAGGAATGAAAAAACGGCCGAAGTTCGTGTAATACTATTGGGAGCACAAACCTACACGTGAACCCTCAAATTACTTCCGAGTCGTTTTCATTAGCGTTTTAAATATTACACACATTTCTTTACATAATTAACCAATAATCATATATAATTAACACTAAGTAAAAGCGCCAATTTCCTCAGCACAAATTCAATGTGCAAGCTACAAAAGTACGTCTTGTTTCCGCCCCGCACGTCCGCGCATCCCAGCTCGCTCGCAGGCTCTCACGACTCGGCTTACTTTACGGCACATTCAAGTTTTACGACGCAATTGCACAATGCTTGAATTACGCTTGGGTTCTTCGGGTGAAGCAAAAACAAGTTGGTCGAAACCTTTCGCGAGACATCGAAGGCAAGTGAAAGCAATCGACCTCTGCATATAATTAATTTGAGCTCGTTCGAGTAAATTTTAGCGTGTGCGATTTTTTTTTCACACAGAAAGGAATGTGTCAACCACTAGTGACGATGAAACAAGACCATGATATAGTTTTCTGGGTGTCGTCCCCACAAAGTCGGGATCATTACTGAATAATTGTGTTAACGGGATAATAAAAAGTTAAGGCCGTAGAACGCCGATAATCAACAAGGAACCGGAAGTTACTAGTCAGATCAAACACCCAATTAAAACGTACGCACCATTTCTTGACGTACTACCTAAAAGAACACGCGATATCCCGACTCGCAAACGATATCAGCGTTGCGGGGGCGATGAACAAACATCATCCGCTGGCGAACGCATCGCAAGGCGCGTGCGCTTTTGGGTCCGCAACGGAAGCGATGCGCTCGCCGCGTTCGCCTGTATGTGCACGCCGCTCAGCGCGCCCCGTCTCCCCTCCCGCACATCCCGTCGCCAACATGGCAGACGACGGCGCGGGCGCGTCCGTCCGAAGGAAGGAGCGGCGCGGCGCCGCGACGCAGCAGAGGCGGACGGTGGCGCGGCGCCACCGCCACAGCCGCGCTCGAAATTTCCGTTGGGTTGCGGTGCCGAGGTCGGTCGGCGGAGGGGGCGGCGCGGCGCGGCACGGCGGGGCGCGGCGGGGCGGGGCGGACCTGAGGCATGGCGGCCGCCGCCTCCGCCTCCGCAGCGCCAGGGAACTCGTGGCGCGCCGTGCCGCGCAGCGCAGCACCCCGCACCGCTCCGCGCCGCGTCGCGCCGCGCCGCGCCAGCGCCAGCTGCGAGCGAGCGAACGCGACTCGACGCGGGGCGGGGCGGGAGGAGGAGTTGGAGGTAGAGGACGAGAGGAGGAGGGACGCAACGAACGCGGACGGGAGCAGGACGGGCGAGGCGGCACCGCGCGCGGGGGCAAGCAGCAGGCGCTATCGACTCGGCGGCGGCGGCGGCGGCGGCGAGGCGAGCTTCCTCGCGCCGCCAAAGCGAGCGACACTGCAGCGAGGCTAGGCGGCGGAGGCGGCGTTGGCGGTGGCGGCGGCCAGCGCTCCCGTTCGCGCGTACGGCGGGGGGCGCCATGCCGAGAGGGAGAGAGAGAGGGACGGAGAGAGCAAACGAACTGCCTGCGCCGGCTGGTGGCGCTCCGCCCCATCGGCTGCCCACGCTGCGAAAACCCGCGTTCCAAACTGGTTTCAAAAGAATCGCGAAAGGGCGACTGTCTGAGGCGGCTGGCTCTCTGTACCTGAATTAACGAAAGGAGGTGAATGACGTTGAATGTGGGGTTGCCGTGACAACGCCAATCGAAAGCGTTGCGTTCCCTCGAGGTTTTCCCCGGGTTGCGAACTATAGCTTGTGCATATACTAGTAGAGGCAGCTCTGAAAACGAGCACGAAACGTTCACCGGCGTGATAAACGCTGTTTACGAACCCAAAGGGTTGTTTTCATAACTAATAGCATGATCCCAGCCTGTCTAAAAATGTATTTCACACCTGGTATTCGCCGTTCTCTGAAGTAATAAATCAATTTTATAACACTTGACAATGATGGAACATAAGTAAAAGTTCCGAAAAATGTTGCCTTTCACATTCAGCCATCTATAACTCGTGGTGTGCAAATTTAGAGCAGCTTCACAGCCGTATGCTATCTACTTCGTGTTCAACCATTTCCATAGTGTGAAGTGCAAGTACGGGACACGAGCATAATGTTCCCAGAGAATAATAAATCTCTGAAAGCACTACTCGAACTTTTATCAGGCATTATGTTGGATGTCAATGTGATTTGATTAATGGTAAATGAATGATTAATGCTAGAAATAACAATACAAAAGACAAGAGGGTAATGACTATCCCATTACACTGCAGTATGTTTCTTGTACTCAGAAAGTTGCTTCTGGCTTTGTGTTCCTCGTTTTATACCGATGCCGTAGGATCAAAAAACGTAACCTACTTCAGTTTCTTTCGCGCCGCGAAACCTGTAACGTGTCTCTAATGATCAGCTCCTTTCGAGGGAGTATACGATTCCAACTTCGCCACCAAATTCACAACTTTTGTTCATTGGTAAATGACAGGCAGGCGGTTCAGCGATTCGCAAATATCTGGATGTCACAACAAATGGACATATTATGCACTGTTCGTAATTTAACAAATTGTCAATGCAATTACAGAGAAAAATCCCTAAGGTATGACGTTAATCGAAATAATTCAATATAAGCTCGTAGGAAGCACGTGTGATACTATACAATATACTTTTTTAATAATTACATAATACTAAGATAAATATTTAAAGCAATTTTGTCAAAGATACGAAGGAAACAAACGAAAACTCTAGGCCTGGGGGGGGGGGGAGAACGGTCCCAATGCCTCCCCCCTGGATCCGCCACTGATCGATCATATATGAGATTAGAGATTAGTGATGAATCATGAAAGAACTGCAGACGCCACTAATTATGTCATTGCCACGAACATTGACTGACGACTTATTAGTGCTGCATCTACGTACTAATACGGGCGTGTATAGATTTGCTTACAATTGAGGTCTTTGCTCATTGCAGATTTTAACAAAATGTGGGATCGTTTAATACTTACAAACAACTCATGGAAAGATTTATTGAACGCTATTATGGCCTAAAGACCGCGAGGGTCAAGCGATGAAGCAGACGACAGGGGGTGCAGGGGTGACGAAGAAGGCAGAGGAAGACGGAAGGGCGAAATTCCCTTGAATGCACTGGTGGAGCACTCAATATTTCAAACAGTAAACCGACACCTCACCTTTCGCCTTCTTTCTGTGATCAATTGCTCTGTTATGAAAACAACGCCGGTGGAACTATTGAGCGCTGAACATGCGCGACCCGCCGCACCCAATCAATAACGATAGGTCTGATGATAAGTCACGTGCATTTATAGTACACAAAGCACGTAAACATTGACAGAACACGCAAGCGGGATCGTCAAAACTACTACACGTTTTCCACACCAAACACCCAAACAATGGCGCATTCCACCGGAAACGCACTGGAGCACGTTCTAGACGTCGTAGCCATCGTCGACTCGCACAACCGCGAGACGCAACAAGGATAGTCATGACTCAGAATACTACGTCATTTCAACACAAGCACTAGCGCAGAAAACAAAAGAGACAGAAGACAGCCATCGTCCAACGCAGACCCTGGTCCGTCTCTCGGGCGAACGTCGGACGCCCCGCCCCACCCCGCCCCGCCCGGCACCACGACGGATCATCCTTGCTCTTCACTTACACTTCTTGGGGAGATGATGGCAATGATAGGATGATAGGAAGCGGAAGCTGCGGATAAGTATAATGGCGGCCGTGAGTCACGGCAACAAAGAGGTCGTGGGCGCGGTGGCTGCACAGGACCGGCGCGAAGCGAAGCGGAGCGGCGCGGCGCGAGGGGACTGGTCTGGACTGGACGGAGCGAGGCGATAATGGCGAAAAGGAAAGCGAGGAGGCAGCAGCCAGCCTCGGGACGGCGAGGTGCCGCCGCCGCCGCCGCCGTGCGGTGGGGATGACGGCCGGTGCGGGGCGAGGCGACGCGTGGCGTGGGGGCCGAGTCCGGATTCCACGGCGCAGGCGGACGAGCGGTTGCCAAAGCCTGCGCGCCGCTGCCGCTGCTGCTGCCACCGCCGCCGCCACCGCCGCCGCCGCCGCGGGCGGGCGAGCGGCAGGCACGCAGCCACAAAGCCCGTTCGCCCGTCACACTCACACACATCCACAGCCAGGCGAGCGAGCGGGCGCAGCGCATTGCCGCGTCGGGCGCTGGCGTGGGTTCGTGCGGCTGCGGCGGCGGTCGGGACAGAAGAGGCGACTAAAAGAACAAACGGCCACAAAACGGAACGCACGATGGGAGCAACGACACCACACACATACACACATGCATATTGCACGGGCACGAAGTTTTCGCACAGAGCAATGAGATCGATGAGATTGGATGTTACTTCCGACGAACCGTAATCATTCACTTCTCATAATGTATAATACGAATGTCAAGACTACAAACCCACAAGTGTGTGTGGCGGGGGAGGCGTAGTCGCCATATGTATAGATTAAAATTGTTCTGAGGACGCATAATGACATTTACCCTTCATGGAAAGCGAGATCTCGAGAGAAATAAAAGTAAACCATTTGCGTCAAAACATGAACGATTAAACAAAATGTAGTAACAGAGTTTAAAATATTGCAAGGAATTACAAGGAAAACGATGGTTCGAAGGATGTTCGTGCAAAAAGACGCTTTGCTTGTATTACTGGCATGAGCACAGGCAGAACAAAGATAGACATGAGTACACGAGAAAGGTGTGCAAGACCAACGTGTCAATAGCATGGGGCCTCAGAGAAATCAAAGTTAACAAACGGCCAAAATTACATGAACACCCGGACAGACCATACAATTAACGAAGAACAACCAGCACCAAAGAAGAGAGAGCACCTGCGTGCGAAGTATACAGTAGGGAAGTCTTAACACTAAGTATTAATTAGAAAGGTAAGCGTGAGCCGGTCTGGATTGGGTAGCCCGGCGAGGACGGAGCGACAGCGGCAGCCGCCGCACCTTCAGGAGGGTTAGCGAACGCGGGAGGCGACCAGCGGCGTTGCAGGAGGGAGAGCGGCAGAAGGGAGAAAAGACAGAAAGAGAGAGGGCGCTAGGGCGAGAGGTGGTCTCTCCAAACTCCACTGTCTCACGCACCAACAGGAATCCGGTAGGTGGCACTACCGTCGCGAGGAACGTCGCATTCCAAAGTGAGCAGAGGGCGAGCCCCATAACTCGCACATTTTTACGTCCAATGGGTGTGCGTGTAATTAGGAACCATACATACTGGGTCTTTAGAACGGGATAGAGGAAGTGTAAACTGTCAAAAACAATAGATCGGGATGTCTGTCATCATGTCCGGATTAAAATACTTCTACTTTTGTCCCATGTATTTACTAACTACCAAACGCGGAACCAAAGCTGGAGCTACGTTTGAGAGCTGCTTTACGCATTACATACAATAAACAAGTATCGTCTAATATTTAAGCGTATTAGACCCTTCTTCATGAATTTAACGTACAAAGTGTGAATTATTAATATTTAAATAAATTATTCGATATACAACAGGTTATTCAATCAATCATATTTTATCGAATGAACTATTTTTAACATATACAAAGGCGGAAAGAGGCGGGCCTCTATAGTTGATTTAATGACGACAGTATATTTTCGAAAAACAACTAAAGTAGATATTTACCTGGTCTTCTAGATTTTTAATAAGTGTAATAAATGACATTTAATTAGCGCGTGAACAGCTCGTACACAGGGAAAACCCAATCCTTTCTGCCGCATCTGAAAAGGGAATGGCTTCGTGGGAAGGGACCGGGGACGCCTAAAAGGGAGCCTACGAGGGCGCAGGGGCCTGGGCGCCGGTGAGCGTTCTGGAGGCGGGCCCCGCGCGAGCCAGCGAGCGAGCGAGCGAGCGAACGAGCGACGTTCGGCGACGGCTTTTTGTGTGCGACCGCGCTGCCCCAGCCCTCTCGTCCTCCCCCCTCCGCGCCACTCCGCCGCCCGCTCCCCTCACCGCTCCACACCGCACAGCGCCTTCCTCCGGCCCCACCCCTCTGTCCCTCGCTCTATCTCCGTCGCTCTGCCGCTAGCGCGACTGCCCGCCGTCGCTGCGGATGCTCTTCCCTGCTCGCAGGCCGCCGCCACCGCCGAGGTGCAGAGGACGACGAAAAATTACACCGCCCAAGATCCGCGCGTTTCTTTGTTCTTTCCGCACTATTTCGCTTTGGTTCTACGTACTGCGGTGGGGGCATCTTTTTTCTCGCAGTGGGCATGTCATTAATTCATTCCCTACAGATTTATTGTCTCTGAAAATACGTGGAGAGTAGAATGGAATGTTTGCGAAACAATCACGAAGCTAGCGAGAAACATGTAGGTACAAATCTAATACGGACGCAGACAAGGATGTGTGTGGGGGTGTAGATAGGGGAAGACTGAAGATGAGTTCTCAAATTACATTAAACTTTCACATTTTTACGAAGTTCCGAAAATAAGGGCAAAGAATGCAGGAGATGCTATTAATACACTCGTCGCTTGAAACAACTACTAATTCAATTCGTACCGGGAATGAAGCGACTGATGGGCCATGTTTCGGTCGATTCCATGCACCGCTTCGAGAAATAATGGAGAAAGATCGATCAAAACACGTTCAGAACCACCTCGCGTCACCGCGCGAAGTTTGTTTTAGTACGTGTTTTTGCGGAAGACAAAATTCTCCATTTCCTCTACGTGTTATAGTACCTCTTAGAGGTTTACGTGAGGCACGAGCCCGCACATTGTTCAAGAAGCTCACCCGGTGTACTTTTGCAGTAACTCGTGACGTGCGAGTATGTTGACAACCATAAAAGTGAGTGTTCAACATAATGTTTATTTCGCACATACAATTGCCGGTAAAGAATAGTAGGTATTTGTTTTCGAATAAGGTTTGGTAATTACCAAAGCAAATATCCCAAAAGAAAGAAAAAAAATACACATACCTCCCGTTCAGCTGTAGTATCCGGCCACATTCGTCTGTCACGTGCGTTACGGCTTTCAACTCACTTTAACTTTTTCCACAGCAACGTACAAAACAAAAACACGCACAAACGTGACTCAAATATAACGTAAAGCAGGCGACGTAAAACACACAACGTTGTTTTTTTCCTGGGCGGCTTATCGGTGGCCGGGTCCCGCGCGTTAACGACCTGCGGCAGAAAGAGCGTGGAGCCCGCGTGTGCCTCACCGAGCCTGTGGCGCTTACTGACTTCCTTCGCTTGCCGGACTCAGGCTCCGGTTGGAACCTCACTCCCCTCGTTTCTCGCGCTCCCTTGTGCCTCTCGCGGCGGGAGAGCGAGCGGGCGGGCGGGCTGCGGCGGCAACGGCGGCGGCGGCGGCAACGGCGGCGGCAACGGCGGCGGCGGCGGCAACGGCGGCGGCAACGGCGGTGGCGGCGGCGGCGGCAGCAGCAGCGCCGCAGCAATGTGCGTTTTCCAGCGGCCTCTTTCCGTCGTGGTCGCCGCCGCGCCGCCTCTGCTGCCTCGCCGCAGCCGCCCGACCAACCAACCGGCCGGCCGGTCGGCTGGGCCGATCGTGCGCCTCGCACAACGCGAGACGCCTGGAACGAATCTGCGAAAAAGGGGCCAGGCCATGGCTGCCTTCGATCGCTAAATTTTCGGAGCTCCTTCCAACTACTGGGGACGCACACAGAGACTAAATTCGGGATGTCATCGTGGGACACGACCTGCAATCTATGATTAACATGGCGTCGGTTCGACACTTGCACGGTAGCTGCGCTGACGACTCTTAATGACTAACTTTGGTAGGTTCAAGGAAGCTGCGGTGTCGTATGTAGGGTCACTGCCTGATTCGATTGACGCTCTTTATCTTGAACCATTTTAATCCTAGCATGCACTTCTATTTCGCAACATGCGTCTACATTTTGTGGCATTAATTCTCTTGATTTATTTTTCTTGATCTGTTAAAAGAAACTGAATGCATTGAAACTTCGTGTACAATTATTACGACCATTAGGATGTGAGGTAATGTTCGGGGAGTTATTACGTCACAGTGAAACTAGTGAGCAATGTATTGAAAATTCGTTTACAAACAATTCTGTGGACAACGGTTTTAAGTACAATTTAGAATCTAAATTAGATTCGCAGAATCAACGTTACAATTCATCCATATATTTTAGTTCAATATTACAAAGCATTCGAAAATTTTCAAAGCGCTGTCGAATTCCCTGTCGAGTTCCCTCCACAAATTCCCTGTACATCTTCCCTTGGCGTTATTAATTTACAATTACTATTAAAATGAGCGACTTGTGATCGACACGTATTAAATATCTTGTTTTTCATTGCTCTACCAAGAGTCTCAACAATGACCGATGGATTCAATAAAAAAGATACGAACGGGTCAATCTAGACACCCGAGTACATTAAATGAAATTTAAAAATTCCATAATGACCAAATGCCACAAGCCAAGATTCTTCACAAAAATGCTCTATTTTATTCTCAGGCGTCTCTCACTACAGGATTGTATCATTACTTTGCCATTGTGGCGGCCTTCCATTATGCTCGTAAACAAATTATATCGCCCCTTTACTTGGAAGTGGATTTGATTCGTAAAGCAATATGCCACTAAAGCCGCATTAAGGATCTATTGCCATTACGGCAGCCCAGCGTGTAGGTGATGAATAAGAATAGAGAGCACTCGGGACTAGCTACAGCGACAAGTGTCAGGTCATTCCGCAGGTCGCAATGCAGTTATGACGTCACCACTACGGAACTTTACTGCCCTTTAGTGACTAACTAGTGGTCCCTTTAACCATTCAATCAAACCACCTGTCTGCCGACTTTGGATGTTATCGTTCATTCTGTGGTCACACAGCAGCTACTTCGAAACAACAATAGCATGTGTGCTACAACGAAGCAATGAAAAACGGCGTGTTCAATTGAATCGACCTCGTTTCTTGGCGGAAATATTTTTGTCTACGTAAAACAAATACACGCAGCCGTTGTCTTACATTACAAGCTTATGACCAAATCCGACATAGTGCCCCGTCATGAGAGAGAGTTTTTTACGTTTATTCAAAGCTCGCTGCTGTGACCTAAAAATATATCAACATACTTTGTAGATTTACACGAACGGAAATAAATAAAATCACTACAATCGCAGCCATAATACAACCACTTACATAAAACTACTGACATATGCTAGCAAAATCACTGATTTGGTTAAGTACTAATAAAGCTTTAAATTTGGTGCTTATACGTAACACGAACTTCAGAGTTCACGGTTACAGCGCCTTAAACGAAATCGAAAGAATGAAAAAGGCATGGGCCTTGGATGACTCAAGTGTCAAGCGAAGAGCTGGCCACCTCATGTGCGAAGTCACAGGAAAACCACACGCTCCCTGGAAATCCAGCCGCTCGCGCCACGCCGCCCACAACATCCCGCTGAGCGGCGAGGGAGGGGGCGGGGGCGGGGGTTCGAGGCGGTGCTCACCCACCTTGCCCGACAGGGCCGCGCCCACTGCCCACCCGCCTCCACCGCCTCCGCCGCCTGACTCCGCTGGAGGTCAGGGCCGGCTGCCTCTCGCCTCTCTCCCAGCGTCGCTTTCCACGCTCGCTGCCGCTGCCGCCACCGTAGCACAGTGGTCAGTTTTGGACGCGTAGCTGGACAAAAATGGCAAACGAGACTTCAAACCTGCACAAATGAACTCCCAATAAACACAACTCACAGGATGTGGGCACGAGAGCTCGTCAATCAGCTCATGAGAGGGCCGGGTTACGTCTACTTCCGACCGATCAGCAATGGGCCACGGCGGGACGTCCGTAACCTTTCCATGAAGTGAGAACAGGAAACACCATATTGAAGTCTACTAAAGTTGCAAAGTTAAATGACTGCGAATATGTAGCTTTATATGGTGTTCAATTTGCAATTTAATTTCAGGCGTTATTTACTGATAATTAACAAGCAGCACCACATTAAAAAATCGTAAATTTCTTTTAATTAAAACCGACTTACAAAAAATAAGCTTCCTGGAATATGGATTTTTTACCGTACATTACATTAGAACATACCTTTTTTTGCAGTGAAATGAAATTCATTGGTACGCTACCAGATTCCAATGCAAAAATAGGAAATTGTTGGGCGGATTTTTCAACGTAGTAAAACCTAAGTTACAAAAGAAAGACGATCTTAAAATTACCACTTGATACCAAGAAGTTTTCTGCACAATTTTTGTAACTTCAAAGAGTTTTATTTTTACTAATGGTGAGCTCGGGACAGCAGAGAGAAAAATATTGTAGAATTTCGGAGAAATATTTATGAGAGATTCTGGAAAGGTTGAATTGTATTGTTTAAATCCTAAGACCATAATATGACCCAAATGATGGCGAGATAACCTGAAACGTTTTTGCAAATAGCAAAAAAAGTAGAAAAACAGGAATTGATATTTACATTGTCAAACCATTTTCTACAATTCTCAGTGCACTGGCCTAGAGGCCACCCCGATAATACTGATGCAGTTCCCGTTTCTGTCCAAGAATTTTCACAGCTAAAAGTGACTTTGTGTTACTGGTATTTGGCAGATGGGATTTGCGCAATCTCTGAAGATGTGCAAGTGGGACTCAGAGGGACCCAAGCTGCGAGCAGAGCACGAACGATATTATTCGAGAGCAAAAATTAATTCAACAAATACTCTGAGGGATCATTTCCAAATTCAATGATTTGGCAAAAATGATGTGTGGATGCAGCCAGCTGTTGAATTATCGCGTATGAATAATTTGACATCCTTGGGAGCCGCAGAAAGGAATTTTAGAGCCAGAGTGTATATAATAATTGTCAACTCGGCAAATGAGTTCTTGAAATTTTTGATTAACTATATTATTCATTATAACTTTCAAAAATTGTATATACTACCATTAATTTGTAGCAGGTTCCGACTCGCTTGATTTGACCCACTGTGCGAAAAACAAAACAATGGAAACAATCTTTTAATATAACTCGCATAGTTGCTACTCTAAGCAATAGTCAATATATTATTATTTTTGTCCAGCACGAAATCACAGTTGACCACAGTGCGGCGTCGCTGCTGCGAAGCGATTCAATGCGATCGTCAAACCGACGCACTGCATCTCGGGCGCGTGACTGCGGCCGCAGAGCCGCTTTGCGAATTCTCCTTAGCCGTGAAAACTCGTACCATTCTATACGAATTTAGCGTCATTGAATCTATCAATTTAATTGATGTCTAATAATAATAATAATAATAATAATAATAATAATAATAATAATAATAATAATCATATTGTTAATTATAATGTGAAAGAATGTTGGAGATGTGTCATCTAAGAGGCTGGGTCCACCAGTTTCCCCAACATCACAATCATCTCCTGACCTATTAAGAATCGATTTATTTATTTGTTTGTTTATTTAACGTCAAAACCGTTAAAATCTGTGTGAAGTACTATGGAAAGAAGTGCAATATGTGCACGGTTTAATTACACAAAACGGATAAAGAAATGAACTACTACTTGGCGTCTTCTCATACTAAATAAACAGAAGGGTTCTTCAGTTTATAGTCATAATAGCATTATCACTGCTTTAATACGTAAAATGGATTTTCTCTCTCAGGAATTGGAAAAACGGAAAGAAACAATATCAGGATACATGCGTCACAAATATTATTTACAAGCCGTCGTTTGTTCCGGGTGAATTTGTTTGGTATCTTCAAGCAATACATACAAAGGAGACGTTAAAATACACGTTTTCTACTACAATGTAAATTGTGGTTAGTTTTCATTCAGAACGGTGCAAGGTCGCGCTATACTATTAGGAGTGGGTGAGTAAGAGGCAATTACGTATGTAAAACGAAGTTAATACTCTAAGATAAGAAATAATGTATACTTAGATAAGATCTTAGGATGTTTTAGATGTCACTAGTTTACGTAAAGTAAAATTCTCAAGAAATGTTACGTGGTATAAACAGGAACGTTTATATAAGATAATAACTCTCCAAAATAACAACAAATAATCATTATTATCCAAGAGAAAAATAAAACGACGTAGGAGCAAACACTCTACACACAGTACTTAAAGGCACTACATTAATATACTTATTCCAGAAAGGTAATCATTACTTCAGATCAGGCAGAAGAAGAGCTTCAGCTATAAATGAGGATTATTTCTTCCTCTTTCAAATTCGTCAAGGCATTCTTACGATCTTCTATATTCTAACAGATGAGTAAAACTTCATGGAATGTGTTACGTAATAATCATGTTCGGACAATGTTCCCGTATATATTTGCGTGACATAACTTTAACCTAAAACAAACAATCAGCAATAAGAACCGAAAATATCACACGTTTTATATAGATTAACGCATACAGAAATCAAATCTCTGAATACCTGTATCGCTACTCTTCATCCTATCAACTTAATTACCAGCCGGGTTCATGGTTCCCAATTAGTCCAGAGCAGAGCCAGTAAGGAGTGACACGAAGCAGTAAAATTTGAGAAGGGCCTGCTCTTTTGCTCCGTGCCTCCTTACTCCCCCCCCCGCCACGAGGCCGCGGGGGCAGGTGCCGCGTAGACCCGTTCTGCAAGCTGAGACGGCAGTGGCGAGGGAGGAGCGGGGCGGCTGTGGCCCCCATCGACAATTGTCCCGCATGTTTTACATAGCGATTGTTTTCCTCTTTCTCGGAGCAGCGGCGGCAGCTGCTGCTGTTCTTTCTACGCGCTCGCGCACCTCCGAAATGGCCGCTCGTTCCACGTCCAAAACGTGAGCCCGACAATTAAGCGTGTCGCGTTCGGCAATTAGAAGTCGGGCTGCAGGTAGCGGGTAGTAGTAATTTCGCTCGGAAAACTCACTACTTACGCGTAATGCTCGGGCCAAAGCAAATGATAAGCGAGGGTATTACATGTAAGACTTTCGCACCGTTAGCACATTACCGCGCTTATACATCGACAAGGAGACGAACTTCTTGTTTCCTGTCAGGTATGTCTTTATAGAGCCGCTAAACGATAAGACAGGTGCGAATTTGTTGACAGATAGTAATGTTCGCCAGAAAAGTATCTCCGCACCAAGCCGAATCAGGGGCTCTTCTTAAAAATAGCATTATGTTGGTATCAACCAGGTAACTGGAAAAAGAGTGAAGGGGGCAACACTTCCAGCATCTGTTACGATGTGGTGACGATTTAAGTTTTCATTTATTGCAAAATTCAGTTCGCGCTACCAACGTCATTTCCTCTGCTAGCACTCTTACCAGCCAATAGTGCCACAGCGGACAGACTTCCCTGGCGCACATATAAGTTGCATTGATTGTTTTCACAGTGATAACGCTTAAATTTAAGAGAAATTAGTCCCAATCAAATTATCAGTATTTGATGAATGCTATATCATATTTAAAAAAATGAGCAAGTAGTATGAGACTCCTATCTCCATCAGTTGCATCATACTCGCATTCAACGCAAGTACAGATTTGCCGTGTGCCGATGATGATTATGATTGCGGTGGGAAAATCAAACAGGCGAACGGGAGACCCGTGAAACACGCCGCAAATCCAATTCATCGACAGCAATTGAAGTACGTCTGCGGCTAAATTGCAAACCACTGTATTCAGAGGTGCGCCGAGAATTATTCACACGTATCGTCACGTTTCGCTGTCATAGGTACCACGCTATCACCCACACCCACTCTGGCGACGTTGTCAGGTGCAGACCGCCCATAGAACACATACATGGATCGCTCCAAAAAGAATAAGTTCGTCACGCCCTGTAATGAAGTCATCTCGGCCGCCCAGCTCGTCCTCTTATTTCTCTCCCCTCACCCCCACTCTCAAACGCAGCCACATCCTCGACCTCTTCGGGGCGTCTCCCGTTAGCGCCCGGCCTCTCGGAGCGTCACGTCTCGCCCGGCAGCACGAGCAACCGCCTCCGCCGCTGCGGCGGCGGCGGCGGCGGCTTGCTCGCCGGCGACGACCGGAGCGGCCTGCGTTCTCACGACGCGAGCGAGCGGACGGGCGGGCGTCGCAGCCCGTATTCGGCGTGGGCACCTCGGCGGCGGCGGCGGCGGCGGTGACGACGCGGCAGCCGCGGCGCTGGCGGCGGCGGCGCGGGGCGACCGCCGCCGTGGACAAAGGCGGGCCGCTACCTGTCTCGGCCGCGCTGCCAAGTCTCTGCGGGTTTCGTCATCCGCGCCGCGGCGCGGCCGCGCGGCCGCCACCACCGCCGCCGCCGCCGCCGGCCGCACCCACGCCCCCCCCCCCCCCCCCCTCCGCGCCTCGTCCTTCTCCGCCACCGCGCAGGCGGGTCGGGTCGCCGCCCTTGCATCGGCCCGCTCGCGCGCTGGGCCTGGTCGCTCACCCGCCCTGCGCTCGCTCCTTGGGCCGCTTCTCGCGTTCTTCCGTTACGCCGTCTGTGCTTTGGGTCAATCGTCCGTCTTACATGGATTTCGCTGTCCGATACTTCGTCCGCCACGTCCTCCAAAAATCGCAACATTCCACGTCTGCCTTCCAGCAAATCCAGTTTGTGGAAATTCCTTTTCCGGGTCTTAAATTTCTTCTTATTTACGATTTGAAGACACCGAAATCACAAATATTAACTTTTTCTAAATACAGAAAATGCATTTTTTTAAACTTCTGACGATTACAATCACGTGACAAAACATTCAGCAATATGAAATAGTTGCTGGATGTAGTTGGACTGTTTTAACTTACTTCAAAATTGTACATGTAAACAAGATTTCAATTGATAACCATTTGCCATCTTTTCCCAAGACTTCTGTTGTAGTAATTATCAAACTTAAGTACAATTGAAGAACCTTTCCAGTCAAATAGTCCTGAACAACCTATGATCCTGAAGAGAAAGTATAATGGAGAGAAAATAAAATACACTCTCAGAAATTTCTGCATTAATTTTAATGTAAGGTACAGGAAAGTAATTTTAATGTATGAAATCAAATTTAATGTACTGTAAAACATTTTTTAAGACAAGGTACCTTAAAATTCATGTACAGTCGTACATTAAATCTACATTAAATTTAATGTGATTTTTGACCGTGTACGTTATTCGTGGAAACATTCAAATCCTTTTAAAACCAACTGTCTCACATAAATTAATTACTCAACATGTAAATAACCCTACTATGTAAAATAACCTTCACATTCCCTTCAATATCCGAGGACGATGTCCGTTCATTAGTCGATGATATCATTTATGGACGCATCGCTTCATACTTTCGAGGTCATTCAACAACATCGCTTCTCACAGCTGGTCGAAATACTCTGACATGCAAATGAAGCTTGTGCAGCTCGGATGTACAAAACATTACTCCAGCTCATCCCTTACAAACGAAAGTAACGCAAGATTCCATTTTTCCATTATCTGCTAAACGATCATTTCTACCCGGTATTACGATAATATCTTTCGCTGGCACGGCAACATAATCTGTTGCATTAGCTAAGTGAACGTAACTTTATATTTAGAAAGAAACAAAAACCAGTTTAATATATTTTCAATTATGCATGCAGATGGCACCGTTGATGTTATACACAAAAGTTTAAATTTCACTTTGCTTATCCCAGGATTGCAAACCCCAAGACACGGTATATTCTATAGAATTGCAATACATCTTCCACCTACCTGAAGTTCGAACAGGAAAGTCACTATAATATTAGATATTGACGTACCGCTAAAAAATGTTCGAACATTTCACTTTTAAGAAATGAAATGTATCACGCAATTCGTTCGATAAATTTCTTTAACAAGTGACCTTCAGCTTGTCGTTGCTGTAATCTTCTAGATATCGTTAAGGTCTCCTGTGCATGACTCGAGGGTGAAGCAGGAGCTTTTCAACAGGGTATGTGGTATGTCAGTTCCGCGATCTTTATAGCCACTTTTTTATTATTTACTCGTGATGTCGCACTTAACGACTTCGTCACTGGTCCCGCAAAGCCAAGAAGTCAGGAAGCAGGGCACGAAGTCGAGCGCCATCAAACGCGTTTGCGTCAGCCTATGAGGTGGGAGTGATAAGATGTATTGAAAGAGGAGATAGACGTACACTACTTTCCTCGAGGCTCCATATCGCAAGTGCGTCAAAGAATAATGCACGCTCTTGCATTTTTTCTTGAACAATCATTTCCATTCCCATTTTCATGACCATTATGCAGGAACTCTATAAAATAGGGTACAGTTAGGCAGTATAATGCAATATGTCGTTTTCAAGGTATCACTATCTCCATGGCTATTCTACACAACTAACAGGCGTCAATTGTGGGGACTTCACTGCCATTTCACATTTTGCATAATAGTAGTAGCGCACATGTAACGAAATTGTAAAGGAACTTGAACAAGTTTACAACCCGGTTAAAGGCTATAGAGGTTTGAGATTAGAGATAATTGTGTCGGCTGTAAAAATCCTTTTAAATTAACACATTATACATGACATGTTAATAAAACGCCAATGCACGGAGGAGAGAGAATACCTGATGATTATTTTTCTCATGAAATACTATTACTTATAATGGTGTTATACGAAATGGTCACTTAAAAAAACTTAAGACTATCATCCTCTTTCCACCTTATTACAAGCAGATATTGCATCACACACTATTATATAAACGGAGTACAATAAACGATTTCAACATGCAGTTCTGCACTGTTTTTGTTTAGGAGAGAACGAATTTCAACTTGGTCGCCCAATAACGTATTCCTAATCACATGTGTTTACGATGTTATCTGCCAATCCCGACTGGATTCTCATTGAGCCTTCGTCTGGGCATCGAAGAACTCCACCGCAATAAAAACTGAGAATAATTAATTCAAAGTAGTTTTTTTCTTTTTTCAAATGACCTCGTTAAGAATTATCACGTAATGCAACTACTTCCTTTTCATAATTAAAGCGCAAGGTTCACTAGTTCTAATTTACCCATTCTCATGTTTTTAATGATCGATATAACATTCACATGGGAGGCCAATTGTCAGAGTCCAGTTCGCCGATTGGCAGAAAAAAATCATAAGACTGATCGTGTGTTATGTATTCTACACCTACAATCACCTCTTTCTGCACCGTATCTGCAACGAATAAGTCCACTCTGGTGGCTATCGCGCATCCCATTCCACGCATTAATAAGCTGCAAAGGCACTCACGTGATCTGCTCCGTCAAACGTCTCCAGGACCCGCAGTCGGCAATGTACGCCCAATCCCGCAACCTCACTATCAAGCTCGGGAAAAGGATAAAATTACTCTACCTCTCGGGTAAACGGTCCACGATAACGCGCACGCGCAGAAATTATGTACCGATTCCGCGAAGCAAAATATTCCTTTTCTTTTCTATTGTTTGAGGGGCTTCTCGTTAGTATTGCGGATTGATTTCCCATTATTTAGCACGTGAGTACGATACATAGCGAGATATGCTATCGAGAACCGCTGTTTCGCATTCGATTCCATTAATTGAATTGTTCACGATAATATCTCGAGCCCGCGAACATAGAAGGTTTCTCAAATAATGCATGAAGTACAATGCATATTCATGACTCTTTTTTACCTCCTGAACTTTTATCTAAATTATAACTTTATCTAAACTTAGCAGACTCATCTGCCCCAAAAACATATGTTCCACTAACGAGAACCTACTCATCCTTACCGAGAATCCTCAAAACCTTTCCACAGACACCACGTGACGGGCCAACAGTCTCCTCCAGAAAACATTATTCCACACATTATTCCCAAAGTCCACTTTCGCAGGATCTCTAGTGGATTACTCTGCAAAATTATGTAGTAAAACGTACTATAACAATATTAATTTAATAGTGAATTGTTGCTGGTGGGATTCCAAAAAAAGGAATTCGAGGCGTTGTTTTGGCCAATATTATTTAATTCAAGAGCAGTTTTCGATGGCTTAGCCATCATCGTCAGTTACCTGCTGTTCGGAAGCACTGGGATTAGTCGGACTAGACGTTTTTTGGCTTCCGAACAGCAGGTAAACGAATGAATTAAATGAAATAACGTTTGTCCAAGGCGACACCTTTCATTCTTATATTTATTACTGGCACAAACCAAATCGGAAATAAACATGAAAAGCCAAAGGCGGAGGAGTGAAAGAAGCTAAAAACAGCCTTCTGGTGCAGAGAAGGGCCCCAACGCTTACTGTCCTGCCAGCGTCGGCGAGGCCGCCGCATCGGCCGGCCGACCGGCCGACCCTGGCGACGAACAGCGCGGGAGCCCGAGTCGGGTGCGGCGTTGGCGGAGGCGGCGGCGCCAGCCGCGTCCGCTGTTATGTAAGTGTTGACTCGTGGAATTGTGTAAGCAGCCGCAAGTGGGACCGGGTATCGGGCGACTCCCGGCGTCGCGCGTCGCCCGCCGTCGCTCCGAGTCGCCGCGCGAACGCGGGAGGGCGCGCCGTCGCGCCACGCTGCCAGCCTTCGGGCGAAACGATTGACGGTCGAGCTTCCGAACAGGTCGGGCCATGCCCCTCGGAAAAAAGCGCGTCGCTGGCGACTTCAAAGGGAACGTGAATAAAATCAAAGGTAAAAGGAATATCCACCAACGTAGCCCGTTTTAACTACACACGAGACATCTTAAAACTAACTCTTCGCTACGATAATGCAAAAAGAGCTGGCGCTGACAAACGAGAAAGCAAGATTCCATAACTCAGATTTATTTAGTACACCTCTTTCATTTTGACAGACTCAGCTTTTTAAATATATTAATTGAATTTAAAAATTTTTCCAGGTAATGTGCATTACCAGTTTTTTAATAAAAACATAATTTAAGATCATTTAATTTTATAAATCACGCACTGTTTAAGACTATTGCTTTTTCGGGGGTTCCCGATGCGTAACAACCCCACACACCGCTGAGATATGTTCTTGCCCTCTGGGTCGTGAGCTCGCAATTCACGTGCACGTGCTACGAAGTTCACATCTTCTTGCCGCTACGTAGTAAAGCACGAAGACAGCACCGAAACGTCACATTTGCAGAATCCGTCTGCTTTCCACTTCCGCATTGATATTCTGAGAAATAATGTTGCGAAATTCAGGCAATCTAAAATTATTCTACGTTTTTACGTTTGAATTGTCTTCAAATATTGCATCGCTTGTTTGCGTTCTGAAATGTGGGATAGCGCCCAACACGGAAAACAAACTGCAAATCTGTACAAAATGTTCATACAAATGTAACGTAATGAAATTTATAAACGAAGCCTTTTTAGATACATGAAGAACGATGCAGAAACTTTGTAGGTCACTAACAGTCCGAATATGAAGTAATCTTCGTCACGCCGCACCAGCAAAGAGCTTTATGTGCAGAATAGTCACATTCCTGCTCACGGTTCGTTATTGATTCCAGAGACTCCTAACTGACAAAGGCTCGTTCTCCCGATTACCCGCCATTACGCTGTGATGCAATCAAAAGATTGTAGTACAGACAATAGTAATAGCTGTAGTAATACTGAAGATTTCGCATTTTTGCAGAACGTGCACCACAGCATTGCTCACGTTTGAAATGCTTTTGATTTTACACCTTACATTTCTCTCTATCAGTTGTTAAAATCGGGACTGTATTACGTAACGCTACAACGAATCCTATACTATTTCCATTCACTTTGCCTCTAAATATCACTCTCTAGCCACGTACGTATTATGAGCACATGCGCCGCTTGTGTCGTATTCATAATTAATAATACTAATGGCAATTACGATAATAATAATAATAATAATAATAATAATAATAATAATAATAATAATATTTTTGTTTCTGAAGATACAAACAATGATGTAGAATTATTTGGCCATGATCGAATTCAGACAACAGAGCGATGTGAAATCTTCGATAAAATACATACACTGTGTCGTTTTCAATTGCAATGCAGAAAACCCAACCCAAAGGTAATTTGTTTCATAAAAAGATATTGTGTTCAGCAGGGTGAACCATTTCCGAGAATACTCCATTCAGTTCGGCGAATAAAGTGTATTTCAGGGATTATTTTTCTCTTTGGCTGATGAATTTATTCTGCGGGGCGCAAGAGTTGGAACAGAAACAACCAAATTCGTGGCAATGAAAACAAATAGCTCCAAAATCTTGTCATACGACAGACACTTGCCCAAACCGCACATGAACCAATTGCTTAAGGCAGAGAAATGTTTTTAAAAAAACTTATCGATAAGGACATAAACGTGAAAACGTTTTAGTACTAAATTTCAATACATGAACAAAAAATGCAAGCTGTCTGCATCGCCTCATCTTACCAGGCCTCAATGTCTGTGTGTGACCACACAGCTTATCTGTCCAGACGCTTCCTTCATCGCAGTCAAGAGGCGGGGGAGCGGGAGGAGGGGTGGAGGTGGGATGGGGCGGGGGCGGGAGGGGTGGGCGAGGGGGCGTCTGTCGTCCATTTAAATGCCGGCCGCGTCTCGCCTCGGCGTCCGGTGGTTCGCTCCTCACATTCAGTTTCCCCCGACGTTCACAACCGCCCGCACGCCGCATAGCGCACGGCCCACGACGCACCGCGCGGACGCCCACTGCCGGCCACTACAATCGACCATTAAAAGCTCGTTTTAGCGCAGCGAAACGCCAACCCACCGGCGGGTGCACCGCGCCGTGCCGTGCCGTGCCACCGGACCACGCTCCGGACACGCAGGAACTCTACCGGCACGGCCGGACATCGACGCCCAAGCAGTTGCAACGGGCGGGGGCTAAAGGCGCCATGCCCGACCCACCAAACCAATTATTTCTTTTATTTCACCACATTTATTCAAACAATTACCACGTAATCATCACATCATATTCCAAAATAGTATTCCCGACAAAACTGAGCGAACTGAATTAACAGAAAAAATTCACATTTTTTAAAAAAAAAGTATTTTTTTGAAGGAATTTATGAATCGGAGGGTTTGAACTGAAATTGGCCCATCCTCGCACAATTACTTCCTGGATACGATACTTTATCACCCGAGGGATCTTTTCCGGTAATTGAACAAAAGCGTTAACTCATTTTATTTCTTCTTTCATGTACGCTGACTTGCACAACAAACGAAAACAAAAAATACACACCATGTTGCTATATGAATTTGGCATTCCCAATTAAAAAGAGGTTATTATTAGGACTATTTCACAAGTGAAATTATGCCGAACAATTTCAGAACGCGTCAAGTATTTCGACTCGCGTTTTCGGTGAATGCTGCCTTCTATGACTTGTATCGCAGTTTATGATTCACCAGTGAAGAGAAGTGTTACATAAGAAAGAATACAAAAAGCGACAATTTTCTTTTATGAGATACACCGCCCAGATCTGGGCTTAACCAGACTTGTTACAAATGTTATTGACGTTAATTCCATGAATGGAATAGTTTTAAATTACCGATAATTACATCCAATCGTTTAACATATTCAACGAGTCGAACAGGAAAAGATTCATTTTAACGCGAGATTAAAACAAAAGAAGAATGTAAACGAAAACGAGCCTCCCAGTTTAACGTCCCGTTTCCCAATTTCCAAATCCTCCTCTCCTGCCCTCCTCCCCCCTCCCCCCGCTCCGCTCTTCGCCTCTCCACCGCCGCCGCGACCCTGCACAGCGGGCGCCTCGCTGCGCGATAGCGAAACTCCCGAGCAACGCCGCCCGCTCCTCTTTCTTTCCGCCTCTTCTGGTCTCTGGCGCAAACGAACAAACGAAAACCCGGCGCGGCGGGGCCGGGCCAGCCATGGGCGGCGGGCAGTGGGCGGCAGTCGCGCGTGCTCGCTCGGCCGGTCTTTTTCCGTGCCCTCCCTCGCACGCTCTCTCCAGGCGGCGGCGTCGCCCGCACAGCCTGCCGCTTCCCCTTCGCGTGTCTGCCCCTCCCCTCCTCACGCCCCGCGGCACCGCGCCGCCCTGCACCGCCCGCCCGACAGCTCGCTCGCGTCCGAAATGGCGGCGGCAGCGACCGGCCTCTCCGCGCCGGGCAGTGCCGCGCCGCGCCGCGTCGCTGTGCGCGGGTTGTCTCTGTATACGTAGCGCGCGAGAGTGTGTGAGTGTGCCACAGTGTGCGTGCGCGAGCGCGCTGCTGGCGGCTACGACGGCCGCCGAGGCAGCGGCAGCGGCGGCGGCGGCGGCGACATCGACGCTAGAAGAGAGAGAGGGGAACGTTTGGAGGGAATGAGAGAAGCAGTCCGCGCGCTGGGGGCTTGGGGAGCGAACATGGCGGGCGCGACTGCCACAGAAACGGAGGCGGCGGCAGCGAGCCGTGAGTGTCGAGCGGCGCAGGGAACGCAGCGAGAAAGGGGCTGCCGCCAGCGCCGTCCCCGTCCTGCCCTGTCCCGCCCCGCCCTCCCTGCCTGCCTGGCGTCCTCCGCGTCCCCGCCCTTCACCCCGCGCTCCGCTCGGCGCCGCGCCTCGTCGTCTCGTCTCTCGGCGAAAAAGACCAAATTAATTGCGCGAGTTCAGGAAACAAGGGACGAGCGCACGAGGCGGAGACCGAGCCGGCGGCGGTGGCAGGGACGACGGCGGGGGAAGGGGGGGGGGGAGTGGCGATGGCGCGCCGGCCGAGCGGGAAAGAAGGCGGCGCTAGCGGTCGCAACTCGGACGTGAGCGAGGAAAATGCCGGCAATGCGCGGCGCGCGACTAGCGGGTCGCCGCCGCTGCCGACTACGACGACTTGAAAGGACAGACGGCGGAACATGAGCGAAACTTTCGGTCTTTATGACGCACGCTCGAGGCCGCGTTTCTGCTTGATGAAATCCCTCGGAACGTGTACTTTCCTATTCGCTGATCGAGGAAAAAAAAAAGTCCGCGTGTTCCAAGAAAATTGCGCCATGCATCATACTGCATTATACTTCTGCTAAAAACTATATGCACTAGCATTAACAAGAAATTCGAACACACAAACACGGTAAGAATGCCTGCTCATTTGAGCTAAGAGATTGCTGGTTGCCATGGAAACACCTCACCGTATTTCAAAAACCAATCACGTACTTTTAAGCGAACAATAGAAGTGCATAAAACATGGTTGTATTTGAGGTCACACAACATTGATCACATCAATCAGATTTCAGACGAATCCAGACAAATGCTGGCCTTAAGTATTCATCGATCATCGATTCACATTTATCCTATTTTAAAACTTCACATTGTGTAACGAAAAACTACTGATATTATTCATTCTGATAACACTTCTATTCCAACCGCATTAAGTTTCCATTCCAAACTTGGTCGCCTCTAAAATTCAAAAATACAGACATGGAATAAACTAGAGCGGCCATAAAAATAATTTTCCAGACAATCCATTAACGATCTTACAGAAGGATAATATCTCGAGGACGCACGTACGTCCCAGACAAACAGCGTGCAGAGAACATTATTGCATCTCGTTTGCATCTATTCAAGACTAACGTCTATACGTACAGATTACTCAGAAATGTGCTGGTCAATGTGAGTTTTAAATGTTACTAAATCTTCCCATTCGACAATTCACTGTTTCACTCAGATATGGAAGAAAGTAAGAGTTCTAATATTTCAGTAATAAAAGACCACAATACAATAAATTAATACCGAATATTAGATTATCTAACAAGCACATTGGAGTACGGCGATTGATCTTTAACAAAATAGAGTGTAGTAGGAGTTAAAAGTAAATCTAACGAGTAATAATATAAAAATGGCATTCGTTTATCGATGACGGTCGGAAACAAAAAGCGCAATTATTCAGGGTTGTACAACATAGTTTCTAGTTACGAGAAATCTATACAGGACAGGGAATGATTTACGAATGAATTTCTAAACACAAAGCAAATACTAAATAGAACCGACAATCACGACTCAATGTCTCCTCCCACCCGTAAGGGTTCGTAATTCTTATTTTATAGCTCGTCTCGAGGACATTCCTCCACCCAGTGCACTTCTCAGTATTATTACTGCCTGACGAGACGCCAAGAGGAACGTAAAAAAGAACAAGGAAAATGGACGTAAGCGAGACGGAAAACACGATATCGACATCTGTTCCCTCTCGTTTCATACAAGGGGTACATTGTATTGCCGGGAAATGTTTCCTTGGAACGCCCAGGGGATGTACCGCGAATGCCACTGGCGAAGCGATAAAGTTCATTCGAACTGGCGCGAGCATATCATTTTTTGCTTGATAGAAAGGATGATAATTACATCCAACTACTAGTAACACAGTTTGATAATACGTATCAGTTCGATATTGGTCAATTAATGTCCATTCCATTTAAACTACTGACACTGATACACATTGTAACACAATTTGGAAAATGGTGGCTTCAACAATGTTCGGCATTGTTCTCGCCATTCGACTGAAAAATTTCTGTTTGGCTAATGATGTATCTTGCCTAATTCTCATTTTAACACAATAATATGATCTACCTGCAAGTTGTTTTGTTTGTTTGCGATACGCAGCCTATATGAAACTATTGTGGAGTACGTGAAATAAACAGAAACTTAAAATATCATTTCATCTTTTCCAATCGACAGCATTCTGTAAGGCATTCCCAAAAATAACTTTTATGAGTTCCGATTAACTTCAGTAGAAGACTACGGGACCTTGAAATTTTCTTCGAATTTTTTCAAACGTGTTTGTTTCTTGTTTCGTCACTGACTGGTGTAAGAGAGATTACTCAACTTCAACCACGATGAAAAGAAGCAAGTTCTAGATTCTCAGAAAATGCACAGGAGACGATGAGTCGTAAAAATGGACAAGAGAAACTTCATAATATCTTTCACTGTACCTACCACTAAAACTTCTTCGGCTAGTAGTTACATTCTGTCTTTTTTGCGTTTTCCACTTACCACTAACACGAAAAATACACATGACGTGTAGGTCTAAAATATATTCAACACGCACAGTAGGTCATCAACAAATAGTACGACCAGTTCTTTGCTTGTCTATAACGAAAAGAAGTGTGTATTTGTTTTTACAAAATCAAAACTCACTGTCGGGAATGAAGACAATTCCTATTTCAGTGCATTTTTAATTAAATGTCTCTCAACAACGAAGCACAGGAACAAAGTTGACGAAGTTCTGAAATAAATGTTTCCTTCAAATTACATTACATAACAATGTTTACTTGCTAACTAGCACGTCCTTTAAAAACTGCAGTCAAGTAGCGCTTACACAAAAAGTAAAAAGAATACACTACATCACGTTCGTTCCACGACACGTGCAATATTCAATTCGTAATTAGCTCTCAACATTATGTAGATGTTACAATACATCGTTCACATGGAAAATCATTCCACCAAGCTGGGAGAGTAGCGAGTACTTTAAATTCTCTACGAATCACAATACACTCTAACAAAATTATCAACGCAAAGAAAAAAGACTGCCAAGTCTAAGAGCTCGGAGTATTTTGGTACTGTTCAGTAGTAAAATTTCAAGCACCGATTCATTTAATTGCACGTTAGAGGTAAAATCATCCGCGTAACGATTGCGAGTCCATCACTTGTGTTTATTAGAAAATGAACAACAATAAATAACAAATACCTTCTACAAATAAATCTTACCCAAGTCCTAATCCATGAATTTTCATTGACTATAGAACCCCAAATAAGGAGTTCACAGCTTTGGATATAATTGAACTGGATTACTCATCGTTCGAGTGAGATATTGATGTTCTCGGACCAGCACTTCCGCGCAACTAATTAATCTGAAAGAGAAACTCTCGGGAGATGAAACGGGTGCGATTCTTTTCACACAACAGAAGTTTTTAGACACGATGACATCGCTTTTCATTCCCCTCCTCAAGAAAGCCGAACTGGAAATTCATCTATACAACGCTCTCGATAAATATAAAACCGGCAATACTTCAGCCTTGGAAATCATCTTCAAACTTTAAATGGAAAATTAACACTGGCCCGAACTGAAAACGGGGGAAACAGTATTATCTGACTAGGAAAGAAATTCCATTCCTTTCCCTTTCGTAAGCACGCATAAACGCTCACCCACAAACTCGCATGTGCATACACACACTGGCACGTCTACCTCTCGGCGTCCACGTGTCGTGGAGGACGGAGCCGAACGCCATCATGCAATCTCGTCGCGGCGCGGCGCGGCGCGGGGCGCGGTGCCCGTGGCAGGGTGAGAGGGGTGGGGCGCTCAGGCCCGTGCGGCGAGCAAGAGGCAGCCAGCCGCCCATGTTGATGAAAATAGCACGAAGGGTGTGTGCTGGCACGCGGAAACAAACTACACACGTGCGTGCGCTCAGAGAACACAGTGCAGATGCAGAGAAAAGCCTAGAACCCGCGCGTGCGAACGTACGACGCTCGTACGTATGTACTCTCCCGCCAGCAGTGGCAAGGGGGGCTGCACAATCGAGCCGGGCAACTTGCGCCACGGTCTCTTGTTACAGAACAGTATCTCCAAATTGCATGTACGCTCATTTCTTTATATTAAAACAAGGGGAAAAACTGTAGATGCATGGTGCGAATCACGAACAAAACACAGAAGACGTGTGCTCTCCGGGATTTGCCTGATAAATCATTCACGAAACAATTTCCTGATCTTTTGCACTTATCTGACAACTTGAGTTCGTTTTCATTTTTCTCGAAACCGAAATTAAAATTAGTGCATTTTCAACTCTACTGTGCTCTGCAACTTCCCCTTTTCACTGTACTATACTTTATTTACTGCACAGAAAAAGTCACGACACATTGCTTTTCCGGGCGATTAGGAAGAGCAGACGAGAGGGACAAGAAAAGAAACGAGGAAACAAAGAGAGCGCGCAGATAGTTCACGCTCATTTAAGGGCCTCGAAGAACGCCAGCAATACGATAACCTCTGGAAGCGCGGCGGGAGGGGGCGGGGGGCCAATTGGTTTTTTATCATTGGGAGCCCCTCCGCTCGCATATGACGAAGGAGGAGGGGGTCATTTGAGAGGGGCACGCGCCGCCGGAGGGGGGCTATGGTTGTGAAGTAGGGCACGGCTTTTCTTTCGAGTGACTGGCGCACGGCGGAAGGCTCACGAAGTACCACCGCGGGAAGCAAGCGTACAGAGAGAACAGGGTCGCATTACAAAGGAAGAAGCAGCGTTGCGCGCAATATTGAAGAGCTTATTTCCAAGTGACCTATCTCCAATTCCGTTTGTCTACTTTTTCCCTTTGTGCACTACTTTTACGAATATATCCCTAAGTCATCGTGCTGCCAATTATTGTATTCAAAAATTGCGTTTCTCCTATGTTAAACGGTATCCGAAAATCGCTGAATCCAATATTTAACTACAGGTCTGAATGACAATACTTTCCCTTCCTAAAACATTGTTTCGTGTAGATATTAAATTGCATGTGCGAAACTCTTCAACTAGCGGAATTGATTTTCTACACTTCTTCAATAATGTTTCATTTTTTTCCCTCCACGGACATGACGTCAAAAATCCTTCAGTTTCACGAGTCGAAACATATTTTGCTTAATTACGAAAAATGACAACACTTATTTATATTTCATAAGTACAAAATATTGCAACGTGCACGACTAAATAAGTATTTTTGTTTTACGCGCAACTTCATGAAAAGTAAACACCGCCATTAACTGCATGCTGATTGTGCTTTTGTCAATAAAATAAGAAAATAAAATTGTGGGGCGTCTACGAAACGTCTATACACATGTTCTTCCAGAAGACGTGGTGGCGGCATAATCTCAGAAATCACAACGGTCAAAATTAAAGAACGTGAATTTACTACGGAAGTACGCTCATTGGTGATCATGCAAAAATTGAGGATAATTCAAATGAACGAGAATTCTGTCACAGAGATACTGAATCAAACTTGCTATTGAATTTATAATTTCACCGCAGGATTATCTAAAACTGTATGGTGTGATTGAATAAATGAAGTACTTAATTCCGTTTTCAGAACATGTGCGAGTCAAGTAGAGCAAAGGGCGAGAGAACCGAAAGGGCCGGGGATCGGTGAATAAGGTATCGCGAATTGTGAGTTCCGCGCCACGAGATTCCGGACAAGTTGGCCCAGCGCGCTGAGAGCAGGCTGCCTGGAGAAAATTGCTGCGGCCTGCACTCGCCGGCGCGCTCACGGCCCGGCATTGGCGCGGCCTGTCCGCCTCCCCCATCAGCGTTTCGCATTTCAAACCCAGAGGGGAGGGCAAGGGGGCGAGGAGGCAGCGGCGGCGGAGTGCGCATCGAACCGGGCGGCATCTGCGCGGAGCGAGACAGCGCCGGCCAGCGAACGAACGAGTCAGCCAGCGCAGGGGAACGGCAGGGAGCGGCGAGTGGGCGTGCAGACGGCGGTCATGGCGGCTCGCGCTGCCGAGCCCAGCCGCACCGCGGCGCAGCGACGGTAGAAAGAGGCCGGCGAGGGGCGCGGGCGCCGCCGCCTCCGCCATCGCCACCGCCGCCGCCGCCGCCACCGCCGCCGCCGCCGCCTGCCTGCCCGACACGCAAGAAGCTAAAACCGGGCGAGCGGCGGCGGTCGGGCCGCGGGAAGCGGCGGCGGCGGTGGGCAGAGGGTGGCGGCGGAGGGGGTGATGGGGAGCGGGCGGCAGGGAGGGAGCCGTGAAGCGGCCGAACGAACCGCGAGGTCGCCCCTGCCGCGGAGCAGGCGAACGAGCCAGCGAGCAAGCGCCGCTCCTCTCCGCCACCGCAGCAGACCGGCTGACTTCCCCCGCGCCGCGCCGCGCGCTGCAGATGGCGTCGGCCGAGCCCACAGCGGCGCGGGCTGGCTCGTCTCGGCGGAAGAAACGGACGCGACGCTGGCGCCCAGCGCTGGTCCTCCCCGAAAGCCACATACTTCGAATACTCTGAGTCCGTCGCGGAACGCGAATCAGCATGGAGTCCGTCAAATCAACGCCTCACAACGGAGTCTAGACTTTCGCATTTCGCCTGCTCTTCATCAAGCATACGCTTGCGATCTGTGTGGGGGCTGGTAATGCAAACGAACGCTTCTTCCCCCACGCCCGAAAAGCGAAATCTTGTGCAAGGGACATATGCGTTATTTCATGTGATAGAATTCCCCCAGAGATGAACTGCATTTCCCCCCTTGCCAACATTATCACGGCCGATTTACGAGGATCTCAATAAAAATGTCAATTATTTGCATTTAGAGGGGATTACGCGGCATTAGCATGTGTCATTTATTTACGATTTTCGTGCTGTACCGCTGATACGCCCCTGAAAGTTCACGTACACACAGTTCACGTTTGCCACACGGGAGAGGGGGGTGATGTGTTTATGGCAGCAGCAACGACGGCGGCGGCGGCGGGGCAGAAGGGGGAGTAAGCGACAACGCTGGCTGCAGCGACGGCCGGCCGGGGCGAAAGGGGGCTGAAGAGGAGGGAGAGATTGCGCCCCGCACGACGCCCCTCACCGGCAACGGGAGACAACGCGTTCGTGCTGGACGCCCCGGCGAAGGCACTTTTCTGCTCGCGGCTGGCTGACGAGACGCTGACCATCGCGTTTGCAACGCACGCGAGAGCGGCGATGGACGCGAGCGGGTGGCGAGGATATCTAATGAGGCGCAGGCAACGCATTAACAGTGCTTGTCGAAGGAATATTAATGTATGGAAGAAACACGTCGGCTCTGTCTTCAAGAGCGAATCGTTCATGATAAATTAATCGAATTAAGTCTTCACCCCACTCATAACTATTCAGGAGTTACAATTACATCATCCAAAGTTGATGTGTTGTTAACCTGAGAAACAGAGCAGAAAAAAAATTATTGGATGATCTGAACAAGTTTATTTTACTTCAGCCATTTGGTAATTTAAACTCCACAAGAACCGTGTTTCTATTTAAATTCGAAAGGTCTTGCTAACGAGTTACGAATAGAATCAATTCCGGAATTAATGCGGTTATCATATAGGTCAGTCAGACATTTAGAAACATTAAAACAAAACGCAATTCGTTAACAATGAGTAAGCAAAAACATGCCGAATCCCATAGAGAGAGAAAGGGAGACAGAGAGAGGCACGCTTTCAGCGATTCGATTTGTAACAGCGAGCGGCGGCGCGGCCGCTGATTCCAGCAAGCAACGCGGATGCGTGAAGCGGCAGCGGCGCGGGGCTCGGCCTGTTACAACGGGCGCGCGGATGGGTGGGCCGAGCCGGTCCCGGCTGCGCTCGTCAAAATGGTCGTCGTCAGCGGCAGTGGCGGCGGCGGCGGCGGCGGCGGCGGCGCCGAGCGCGGAAGGGGCAAGAGCGAGAGAGGGTTGGGAGGGCGGGCGGGGGTACGGGAGGGGGGGGCGAACGGGGCCGCGCGTCGGTGCCGGATCGGCGGAGGCGATCAATACGACATTAAGGGGGTGGGCGCGACGGGCCATGCGGTCCCGACGCCCGCCGCCCCCTCGGGACGAGAGAGCGCCGAGCGCGCCAGACCCGCATCTTCGCCAGAGCCGCTCGTTTCCCTGTCCGCCGTCCTCCGCTCCCCGCCCCTGTTGCTGCTGCTGCCACCGCCGGCCCCAGCCCCGCGCCCGAACCCGTGCCGCTGTCACCTTGATCCGCGGTGGGCGGGGACTAATGACTGGAAGCTCGAACCGGCGCAGGAGAACGAACATGGCCGGCCGAGTGGAGGTCGGTGCTGACGAAAGATGGAACGACTGTAGAGCGGCACCGAATCCCGGGAAGTGAACGCTTGGAAAAACAGCTGTGGACGACGGAGCGATGGACGGCGTCGGGGTAGAATAATTTGCTCGTATGTACTCGAATGGTTGTTTGCCTGCAAAGGAGTTACAGGTTGACTACTGAGATTTTTTATGGAGAGCTTTACAGTTCTAATCAATATTTAAAATTTGGGTCATTTCAAGACAATCTAGCTCCCAACCCCTGCTTGAGCCTAAAATGAGGACGTTTCTGTACTGAACAAGAAAGACTTTGAACATTGCGTATCGATAGTCTATTAATGTACTAAGCAAGTAATAGAATACCAACCCGAGTAATACATTTCTATTACACAGTAATTTCCGATGCGCTCTCCTTCAGAACCTGATCGTGAACCCTCGCCCCCATCTCCCCATCCCGCTCAATTTTCGCTTCTCGCACTCAAACCAGTTTATCGTAAATCAAAAAGGAAAGAAGAGATTTTCGCGATGGCAAGCAATTAAAGCGCTGTCGTTTCTTCAGGATAAAGTTAGGTAGCGGCAAAGGATTTACGGCGCTCTGACAAGACGGGAAACGGTAATGGGGAAGGGAGCTATCATGGGGACATAGAGAACGAATAAGAAAGGACGAATTGTCGCGCATATCCAGATACTCGATCTGACGGGTTATCGTTAATCAAGATTACTAAGCGTTAAAACTACGCAGAATTATCTGCCCTTTCGGTGTGAAAAATCTTAAAACGAAAGGTTCTTATGCTGCAAATCATTAACTTTAAAATCATACTAATGCTAATTTTCAATGAGAAGTGTTTCCATTACCCATTGAAATTAATTGAGGTGTCGTGTAATATTCACAGGATATGATTAATTAATAATGAATACGTTAATAGGCAATGAATACCAGATATACACATGTCAATGATAAATCTATTGTCTATTTATTGATTATTCTTGGAATGGAATCAATAACGTGTTACTTTCAGATTCGATTACTATGATGGAATAAAGAAAAATTTTTGTGAACATACAAAAGTTGTAAGGCACCCTAATAGTAATTCCAAACAATAAGCCTCCAAGGCATCGTATTACTAAATGCTCGGAAGAGATTATTTTCAACGCGGAAACTGCTAGCATTCCAATCGAAACCACCTTCAAATCACCAGAGCTAATAAATTTCATTCCCGGAGAAGATCGCGCGTCTTTACTGCACTCTCGTCACTTTCATTTCCTTTCGAACCGAGCACATTCCTTCCCCACAGCCAATGCAAAGACAGGCAGTGGCCCCTGTGCCACGCGGGGTCTAACGGGGTCCTCCCGCGCCCAGCTGATGAAGCCGCCTCTTGGGGCAGGTCACTAGAGCCCGTCCCGCTCTTCCCCCAGTTGGCCGTAATAAATATTCCATGGCCCCGCACTCCCCGTGCCCACTCCCCCCCTGCGGGCCCTCTTCTTCCTCTTTCTCTTCCATCTCCTTGGGTCTCTCTCTCTCCCTCGCCGGCGGGCGGGCGCGCGTCCTCTTTCCCTTCATTCTAGCTCCATCTTCGTCGGAGCCCGTTCAATGTTTCTACCTGCTCGTGTCGTTTCGGCGTTCACTTCCTTCTCCCACTCCATGGAAGCGCGTCTCTTTATCCTTATCGGGAGTTCATTCTGTCTTTTCCCCTTTCCTTTCCCCTCTACTACAGCCACGCGTTGTACTATACCCGGAGAACCTCTTCTTCGATTTTGTATTGTCATCCCGAATCTAATTTCCCCTTTATCCACTTTCGTGGCCGGACTTAGTTCAAACGTTTACCCGCCGTCTTCTGCCAGTCGTTTTCCCCAAGAGTCTGAGCAGTAATATTCATTCATAACGAGGTTTGAAAATACTCCGGCGAAGGGCGCATACAGTATATTTAACCACGTGACATTGTTCACAACTACATAATCTGAGCCGTCACACAATGGTTTGACGGAGGATGAACGATTTTCAACTCGACGAACAATGGGAGGGGAAACGGTCACGAACAAAAACGAAAAAAAATGTTTGATTTTATAACGCTATTGCTGTACCTTTATGTACTTCGTTTCTCCGACCATTCAAACCTACATGCGAAACTTCTTTTCTGGAAAGCGTTACTACGACATTGTATATAGAACTTCCATCGCTGTTGGTTCTGGCACTTACACAATTTTCACAGGAATTTACAACCCTCCTGCCAAAAACGTTTTACAGCACGTTTTTATCGAGGTTCTGTAACACAGTCACTGGCATATATGCTATGCCGTGCCACTGAGAAAGCACTCTTTAGAAGTTGTCGTTGGCAACGAGCGTTCGAGACGACGGGCGCTCTATCTAGTGTGGTTTATGGCTGGCCGCGCTCGTACGCAATTCGAGATCACGCGACCTGATTCTGGCGCACGCCATTTTAATGATCACCGTTTTCTAAGAGTGTCGCAGCAATATCACGGAGAAAGCACAAAGACTCGAAGAAAGGTCATAAAACCATGACAAACATTGTCTAAATGTACGGTGTGAAACGTCTCCACTACAATCTTTATAAGTTGTGTATTTAGTACCGGAGTGTATGGTAAAAACGCACGAGTGTTCGTCTTAAAATAGCATAAGCAGCACGCTTTAAAGAACACATTAACAAGACAGTCAAACACACTTCATCGTACAATTGATTCAGCCTTTGCGTGTTGCTGAGTGCCATTGTTGGTTAGTATTTTTTGGTGAACTTTCTATCAAGGCAGGATAGAATGCGCAAATTACCTGAAAAGACAAGGTCATCTCATAAATGTCGCACGAAAGTTTTCGAAGAAACAGCGGAAAAAAGGGACAAAAAAGAGAAAGAGGAAAAAGAAATAGAGAGATAAAGAGAGAAAACCAGAAAGACACGAGACGGAACAACACAGCCAGCAAGAAAAAAAAGCAAGAGAAAGAGCGAGCGGGGGTGGAAATCACTCCCCGGAGCCCAGCGAAAGCCGTGCGGTGTGCGGGAGGCAGGCAGGCGGGCGGGCGGGCAGCGGAACCCGGAGGTGGCCCCGCATGCCGCACCCCGGGAACTTGGCGCCCCGCGGAGGAGCGGCGGCGGCGATTATGGCGCCGGACGCGCTTCTTGGGCCCGGGCAGCAGGCGCGCGGAGGAACCTAGGGGGCGGGGCCAGGGCCGGGTACACCAAGGAGCGGCCGCGGCCCAGGCGCGGCGAAAACACGGCGAAGAAAAGCTTACAGGATGCGCGAGAGCACGGAAAGGGGAGGACGGAGCAATAAAAAAATAATAAAGAGGACGCCCAGAAAGGGTAAGTGGGTAGCTCACTGAAAGGAATAAAGTGTGAATAGAGGGCGCAATGGTAGCGTACGATGGAGAGATCAGGGTGATAATAAACGAAAATTGTGGGAATGAAATGTGTATGGGGTGTGTGTGGAGAATGTGAATTGAGAAGCGAGTAAGGAAACTGGGAAGGGTAATGGTTCGAGAGATGTAGGAAGAATCACGATAGTGCACGGAATGAGGGGGTTGAGAGCATATAACCAGATTGGGGGCGAAGTAATGAAAACGGAGAATGAAAATGAAGAATGACAGAAAGGAATAAACACTTTTATGGAATGAGTCAAAGAAAGAAGAAATTCATAATTATCAGTATATAAGAAGGCGCAATTATCAAAATATGAGAAACCGGATGCAAGGAGAAAGCAAAATGTACAAGGGAAAGCGCGAGTGAGATAACTGTCACCATACACATTAGTTGACTCGGTAATCGATGGAGAGCATTCACACGAGATTCGATGGTAATAGAAAAGGCTAAAAAAGGAAAGAAGGTCCCGAAGAGGTTCTGAGAAAATCGACCTTCATGCTTCGATGAGAGAGAAGTTAAAATGTAAATAAGAGAATGGGATGAGGGGGGAGGAAAATGTGACTTTTTGAAAACTGAAACGAGCGCCGTGTGTGTGTATGTGTGTGTGTATGTGTGTGTGTATGTGTGTGTGTGTGTGTGTGTGTGTGTGAAAACTTATGACCTAAAATTATCCGAAGGTTAAAAATATCATTAAAAAATATTATAGCGGAGAAAAAATTAAACACGAGACGACTGTGTTAATGGAGAATTTATTATGAACATTAATCACGGCAATATAGCCTGTTTTAACAACTACTATCGTGTATGTGACAGTATGGGTCATCTGTTGTATTCGCAGGGGTTACGTGCATTTCAACTGTGTTGGCTTTACGTGTGAGAGCAAGCCTACGTAAAAGCATGGCTGTATAGGCGGACGTTGAATGAATGAGTCATGCCATACGCATGTGTGACCGTCGTATATAATTTACGACACGGGAAAAGGAAAATGGTTGTATAATATACTGCATTCATCAAAGTTTTCATCAGCCTCCAAAAAAGCAGATTTGAGTGAGAAAGAATCCTGTAATACATTATCAACCGCCACCGCTGCTACTACTCGATCTGAAAATGTCGCGATGTACCTTATTCGATGCGGTACATGATCATCAAAGCTATATTCGATACTACTCTGCACACGTAAAGTGCGGGAGGAGGAGGGGGGGGCGAGACCCGGACAAGACTGCCGATAGAGACCCTGTTAACCCCATTAAATCGAAGCCTAGGAACAAAGCGCTAATTGTCGTGTCGCAGTTGACGTTTCCAATCGCGTAGTGAACACCACACCATTTGTAAACTGGCTTTGGATTATTTTAACTCGCCCAAAACCCGACCGCCGCCTCCATTACGATCTTTCGTAGGAATCACGGCAATGCTGAGCTGTGTCATGCATTAAACATGAGCTTCTATGCAAGCTCCCCTCGCAAAAGCTTATTCTTCTTCTCTCTCACTCACTCTTCTCTTTCTCTCTCTTGCCCACTCGCGTGCGTGGGCGTGGGCGTGCACGGGGTGGCACGAGGAACATGCACTGATACTGTGATCGGGAGCATGGTCTCACCGAACTGCCTCCCTACAGCTAGGGACGTCAACGGAAAGTGCCACGTAACCACAGGTAAAGAAACATGTGTATTTTAGGCGCTGTGTAAATATTTTCGAGAAGATTTCACAGAACGGGGTCCTTCTTCCCACTCCCGTCGTTAGAACCGCCTTCCAAAGGAAAAGAAATCTTCCTTTTATCGATTCTACTACGCACACAATGAGACCACATATAAAAAATGAAATATTCAAGCCGACGTTCTTCAAGGGGCACGGCTAATATACCTGTCTAGTTACCTTTTGAGGTTCCGTGCTAAGGTCAGTATTTTGCTGTCTGCCTTCAAGAGTCTGTTTGCTCTACAGTTTGTTCCCAAATTGATGCAATGCATGTAAGTTACTTTGTGTAGGTTTGGGCACGTAAGGAAACTTATATACGGATCATTTTTTCTCCACAAGGCTTGCAGCACGTAGATCCATGGTGCATTGTACCAGCACATTCAAATATTACAGCGATGTGTAGGTAATATGCTGGAGATTCAATACTACTCCAATGAAGAGCATATAACCTAATGTATCATTCTCTTAGCTTGAATCTGTTGTAGTTTATTTCACTATCTCCTTGTCTTTATCAGTTTCATTCTTCGGAAATGAGTTATTGTTAACCAAACAATAAATAATGAAAAGAAAATAATCATAACACCGGAAAAATAGTATTTTAATTATTAAGTATTACGCTTGGTATTGTTTGATAAATACATTTCATATTTCATTATTTACAAATTTTGATATTTCATTACGAGGAACTGAATTGATTATCAACATTCCTTTATCGTCTGTACCTCCGTACTACGGATTCGACGTGCAGCAATCTCAAGGGCAAACAAGAAACAGAGGAGGGAATTCTTATTTCCCATTACAATCATGTTGTTACAACCGCCCAAATCGCCTTCATTTAAACATATCCACCTCCGCATTCGGCAGCACTAGCGTAGCATCTCTCCCGAGGCGCGGGCCTTGTCGCCGCACTTCGCTGCAGCGGCCACTGCGCGTCATTCGCTAAGGCCGCGGGAGAAGGCTGGAGAAGTGACGTGGCCTTGGACTGGACGCGGCGACTCCTCGCCCTCGGCGCAAGAGGCACAGCACGTCCCCGTAAATAAGGGGACGAACATGGAAGGTGGTATGGAAGGGGGACGGACTGTGCACAGCAGGGTAAAACGTGAGTAAAATAGGATGTTTCTGTCTTCGCGAGCACCAAAGGTTGGTGGTATTACCCGGGCGTGTTTTTTTGAGCCCTGGCTTCGCTTGTTGCAAGAGGAATGGGGAGTTCGTTATTTTCACAAAATGAATTTTATATCAAATTTTTAATTGGTTTTTCAATGCTAAATAGTTTCTCTGACATGGGAGCAAACATTTATGGTTATCAGATTTTGTCTACAACGCTCGTTGGTATAATTTAGTCTTAATTTAACTAATATAGGCACATGAGTGAGGGTAGGTATTCTGAAACTCAAGAAAATGTGTGCGTATAATAGTGAGAGTGATAGTGGTGTTGGTAACGGTGACTGTACCGGTAAGTGGTGGTGATGGTGATAGAGTGATGGTAACGTTAGTAAGTGGTGGTAGTGGTAGAATGACAGTGGTGGTGGCGACTGTGGTGGAGGTAGTGATAGTACTAGTTGTTGAGGAAGTGAGAGTGGTGGTTATAGTGGGGTGGCAGTGGCGGCAGCAATGTTACTTATGTTATAATATTCTCAAGCGGCGTCATTGGGAAGGATGCTACAGAATAGTAAGGCGGTAGATGGGATGGACGCGGTTAGTGAATATCGGCATCTTTCTCATTTTGCTTCTCTTCCTGCGGCCTACCACCGTTTAACCTAGTATGAAAATTAGTGAGGTTGGAAATGCACCCACTCAATGGAAAAGTATTTTCTTACTAACTTCTCAGTGAGAAAGCGATATATCAATGACCCGGCGATACCCAAAGGAAGGGTCAAGGACACTGTTCGATACCCAACCATGTTTCTGTAAGTTATTCCGGAATCTGCAGATGGAATTGCCTTGGAAGGCGAATGGATTACACCGCGGAAAAAAGCCACGATAACGATCATAAACAAAGCATCCCTGTCATACAAGTAACGCCACATTTTGAATACGCGTATTTTACACACGCATCCATCTGTATTCACAACTGAATATGTATGAATTCAATGCAAAGCAAATGAATGAGAGCGAGCGAAGTCGAATGGGAAAATGGAATTTCCTCTCGACTGAAATAGATCAATAAATAAGATACAAAGCTTTGCAGACTGAGTTTACAAATATGGATTTCGAACAGTAACAAACGGTAAGGCGGCTGTTATTTTAAACGTACGCTCCTTGTCAAACCTGGTTTCAAAACGTGCCATTCTGAAGAGGGACATCTTGTCAGTAAACGCTTATCGCGGTATCTTATCTCATACGAAAATAGTAAACTATGCCTTCCTTCTCCACGTCATGCTCTATTTGTTGTGTCAAAAGTGACGGCCCCCTTCCTTTGAAAACGAGATGCATTCTTAGGCATTGAGACTTTTCCACGCATCGGGAAGCTTATGACTTGTAGGTAACTGTATAATGATTTTCAGACTTATACGTGATGTTTTTTCCGTGATGTATCCGTAGTTAATTAATCAACACAAGAATATATGGATGTTCAAAATAGCTCCAAATATTTTAAATGCATTGGCTCTGGATGAAAGAAACGACACAGTAATATCATCCAAATTTCCAAAATTATTGAAGAATTGAAAGAAAAGGGAATCCTTAATTTCAGCCGGTCCCGCCCTCAATCCCTAACGGATTGAATGCATATACCTAGAATCAAATAATATGATCAGGTGTGTAACAGCCTTCTCGATGCATTTTCATTGCTTTCACTACCTGCTGGGGATTCACACAAAAAGCCACCGCTTCAAACGGGAAGACTCGCCTGATCGATTGCATCCGTTCTCGATCACACGCTCCGCATTTCATCCTCAGCAGCCTCTCAGGAATGTCCCGCGGGGCTTGTTTTTGCCCCCATTTTCGACCCTCATCCCGTAATCGATTCTTCGGAAAGGAAGCTGTCGCTCGCTCCCGGCGGAAGGGAGAGGAACGGGGCGCCACGGCGCCAGGATTGCCAACTTCTTCTGGGGAACGGGCTAAGTTGGTTAAGAAAGAGTTACGTTCATTAGCGGAATTGAAGGATCGGATTCAAACAGGAGGCTGAGCAATGGGGGCTGTCACTTCTCTGTGAATTATTTTCATTGTCGCTCCCTTTAAAATAAACGGTCACTGACATTTGAAGTACGATAACCACCTTCGATAAGAAAATTAACAAACTTTTTTAATTAAAGAATAGTGAAGAAGCGAAACGTATGTAGTAGAAAATTTAATTTAAAAATGTTTAAATACACGTGTATTACCTTGTTTCTTAATAAATATTATTTGGAATGGAAAAACCACGAACGAGCACAAGCAAACAATGAACGCAAAAGCTGTACCTGTCCTCCAAACGTGTACGCGCGCAAGGCAAGAAAAACAAACAGAAACGTCACGATGCAGATGGAGCCAACTTATAGTCATTCATGGAAAACGTGCAATGTACCACTATAAACAAGGAATTCTGAGAATGAATTCAGAAGGTTTGTTCGTCAACCATGGCTTGTAGACTCAATCACAATTTGAAACGTTATTAGTTAACAAAGGTGTATATATTTAGGATGGAAGCGTTCTGGGGAGAGATGGCTACTGAGTTCCGAATTCTTTATCCTCAGAAGGCTTTAAATTAACAGCCGTATTGTTCTTCGTATGTGTGCGAAGTTCCAGTTCAATTGGTGAAGTTAAGCGAGCAGTATATTTTTTTCTTCCTTTCAGCAATTGACTTGTGTGCCCTGTGGATACCTGGTTACGCGTGAATTATCCGATTTATTACTTAGCTTTAATATATCAAAAATGACTCCAATGAATTAGATGGAAATGAAGAAAGTTATATGAAGAGGAAGTCGATGTGTGATTTGCAAGTTATGTTGTCATAAAGTACGAAACGAATGTCTTTGTGCTTTGCTCCATCTCATAAAACATTCATTCTTTTTTCAATTCTCTTCCGTTTATGCAGGTGCAACATCATGAAAAAGGATAATTGAAATTTAAATTCAAAATACTGTCCTTTCCTATCCTGTAGCATCACTGAAACCCAGAGAGACGCATCACTGAGACCTTAGAAAGACTCTTCAAATATGTATTAAAAAATCCAAGGGATTTCATTACATTCCTGTTTCAAAAAAGCTTTACTTCTGTGAATTGAAAACTCGAAGCAAAAGAAGAGAAAAAGGGAGGTAAGAAAGCAAGTCAATGAGTAGTAGACAAAAAGCCAGGAAAAACTCGCAAGACATTGTAAATTTAAAGAGCAAGATTCTAAAACTAGAAAACATATGGACGTAGGAGGAAAATGATATTTTTGTGTAATTTTTGGAAAATGTTTATCATCTTCAGCCCACAAATAAAGAAATAAATAAGTGATTTTAGTTCTTTTAAATTTACAATTTAGTAGAAAATGTAGTTCTGGATAGGAAAGACCCATACTGCACCTTGTTGACACAAGGCTTTTAAATAGCTTTTATATATTGGAAAATCAAATTCATTAAGACATCTTTAAAAAATACTCAAACAATGAAAATTTCTGAATAACGAGGTTATTGCATTCTATGATGCAATAGAATGAATGCTTCGTCAACGCCGGCGACATCTTATGGACTGCGGACGACATTAAAATCCAGAACTCGTAAAGCCGCCAGCGGCGACAGCGACGGCGACGGCGCGGGCGGCGGCGCCTGCTGCTTCTTCTGCCCCTGCTGCGTCGCGACCTCCCAAGTAGCAGCTCGCGAGAGAGCTGCACAGCTGCTCCTGCCCGAGCCGTGGCAAGTTCGCCGGGCTCCGAATAGCGCCGACATTATTAGCGACCACCGAGTGTGTCGCGGAGCGCGGTGATGCACCGTCTCCTCCAACGCCATATCGGCGTCGCGCATACACTTCTCCTAATCGAAAACTAACCATGTCGGGAGATAAGAGCCTGGACCGGATGGAGGACCGGTGACACGCACAGGGAGGGGGGGAATCTGAAGAGAGAGAAAAATCCCGCAAGTCGACATGTAGGTTGGCGCCGGATCTCGCTTTCCAGAGCGGGAGAAACACTGCCACCCCTGGTAAAAGTATGCTACACACGTACAGGACTAATGACCTAAGTAATTGACGGCCCCGACATCAAAACTCACTCAATAACTAGTGCACCATTTTGCGCGCAATCCACCTTGCTATGGCTGATTTATCGGTCGCAATGAATGAATTTTGAGATTCCTATGCGAACCCACCATGCTCGATAGCACAGAAGCACAAACATGAAACTCGCACATGATTTGCAGCCGACTTTAGTCTATTTTCATAATATATTCGACACTCCAACCCTTGGACCATGATATGATGAAATATACGCGGTCAGAAAAAAATTTGATGTTAATTCTCGCGGTATCCCGTATGATAGCCTCTTGCAAGACTTTTCAAGTATACTCTCTCTGTTACTATTTCGTTTTTACGAGATCTGCACAAAACCGGCGGCGTCAACAGTTACACCGTAATTCCAATAGCTTTTCAATTACCTTGACAGGTCATCATCACTACCATTAATCATCAGCAGGAATCTAATCGATAACACGCGTAGCGCACGCGTGTAAATATTTCGTTATTCCAGTGCTCATTAACAAAATATTTTTCCGGGAATTACCAAACCGCAGAAAAGGTATATAATTTTGTTTGAACTAACGAGAGAGAAAAAAAGAACTCAAAGCATTATTTCGTACAGTATCGTTCTTTAAAAAAAACTAACAGAACACAGTGTTTACACTGGCCGGTAGGTTTTGAAGAATATTCCATGCTTTTCTAGAAAGGAAAAAGCTGGGGGTCATTATGGCAATACAGCCGTCACTAATTGCGCGTTGTGAAAATTGCCGACGATGGTGATGAGCTTCCTACTGTGCAACATTCCTCATTTCTCATCTGACATACATTTCCCCACCGCGACGATTACAACCGAGGCCATGGACCGTGCACTGAAGTCTAACGAAGTATTCAAAGCTTCATCTTTAGAGCCGAGCCCGAAAACGCACAGGCTGCATTCGAGTGGCGAGACGATTTGCAGCTAGGAGGAGCAGCGTGGTAACAAAGGCGCGGATGATTAGGGAGGATTGGTTACTAATGGAGACGCCGACGGTCACCACGACAGCGCGACGCGCCGCAAGGACGACGGCAGCGGTGGGGACGGAGACGGCGTGGGAGGCAACTGTCGCGACGGCAGAGCGCGTGCGAGGACAAGGCCGCACGAGGACGGTCTGGGGAGACGTCCAGCTGCGAACAAGGCGAGTTAGAGAACATTCTGCGGGTAGCGGATTAGCTTGAATTGCGGCGGCGGAATACAAGATGCTAGGCCGAGAGGAAGCACGGGTGCGGGCCGTCAAGGAAACGTAAATTGAACTCTTGAAAAAGTACGTCATCTCCAAGCATTAAATACAAAGGTCGTGGCGCCTAGCAAATCATATATCAGAATAAGTTCTCATATAGTTTCAAGCTACGTTCGGAATTAACCTATAATTGCACCTACACAAACATTACACTTGTAGAAATTGTAGTTCTGCAACATGCAAATAAAGTTAAAATGAAACGTTACATATTCTTTTGCTCTTTTGTTGGTCTTTTTTAGTACCAATGCATACAATTGGATTCAGGGTCATGGCAGAAATACGCAATCGATATAGGCGGCAACCGATACTATATTGACAGTGAACAGTGAATGATGATTTCGATTTCGTCGCAAATGCCACTGAACTTAAAACATACACTCTTAAAAGATGGAAAATTTTAATGCAAGCACTTAAAAACGTACTATAGGACGTACTGTAGAATTAACGTTGAAATACAATAATTCTAAGTACTAGGTTATAATTTTCGTGCACCACCTCCAGATAATTATCATGTTTAGGCCACTGATTTTTTTCTTTTAGGATCAGGTACTGGATAACTATACTCACGTACCGGGCACTGAGGAAGGATTTTAATATACCTGCCAGGGCACTGGGTAAGGGCTTCTGTTCCGGACACTGGAGAAACTTTTTGTGCACTGAGGGGGGGGAGGAGCTGGAAAGTTAGCGAAGATCCTTTTCGCAGCGGAGGCCAGCGCGTTCGCGCACCGCGGCGGCTGAGCTCGGCGCGGGGCGGCGCGGCGTGGCTGGGCGACGCGGTGACGAAAGCGCGAGCGGGCGCGTGCAGTGCGAAGTGGCGTGACGCGCCGCGTGCCTCGCATGGCCTCTGCGCCGCCGCCTCCGTTCCCCGGCCCTTCCCCGTCCATCCCTCCCCCCTCTGCCCGTCGCCGCCCCCTCCTCCTCCACCACTGCTGCCTCCGCCGCCGCCGCCGCCCGTCTTCTCGTTACGGCCACGACGCGCCAGCCGCTGCCGCCGCGCCGCGCCGCTCCTCCACTGTGTGGAGCGAACGGAGAGTCGTTGAGCGTTGCCGCGCGTCGCCTCCGCTCCAGCTCCGATGGACTCTCAACCGATGCTGTACTACACGGCGTGGTTTGCGAGATTCTCAACCGATGCTGTACTTCAGAGCGTGCTTTGCGCGTGCACAAACCACGAGTCGCTGGGAAGTTCATAACATGTACTCGCACATTACGGAACCTCTAAAACCTACTATAAATTTATTTTTAAAATAAACTTTTTTCATTTCACACATTTTTTTTATAAAATCGAAGTGGAATGTAACGAGGGCGCAAGATTACAACAATTAACCTACTTCATGGCATACCTTTAGAGAGCAAAAGTATATGTCTAAAAAAAGAAACTATGTTGGATAAATGAAGTTATTCCACGATGACAAGCCTTTGCAGTTTACTGTTTGTATACTGTCCAGCATAAAAATCTATTCCAGCGAATTAAAGAATGAAAACATTCCACAAGAACGCATACTCAGCGGTTAGCTGATGAATCACTTTCCAATTTCGGGCCTACTCCAAAGACGCACTGTTTGACTAGCTACCGTTTAAAGCATCGTCCGGAAGAAATAAATATTTTTTCCAGTGCAGTTTCGTTGCGGTACGGCAAGCCGGCGGGGACGCGCCGAGAAAACTTGGCATCGCGACGCCACGGCGTCGGCGTCGAGACTTCGCGGCGCACCTCCGCCAGATCCGGGATGGAAATCGGGGCCGGCAGATCCGACCGGCGCGGCGCGCTGAGGAGCGGGGTGGGGCGGCGACGCACGCCACGCCGCGAGCGAGACAGCAACCGCAGCGGGGGCAGCTCACTTGAGCTGGATTGTCTCGTGCGTCAACGCGTGTGGGAAATCTCGAACGGGTCGCGTCAGCAGGTTAAGAAAATCTCGAACAGTCCGAAGCTCTCGGCGGTTATTATTATTATTATTATTATTATTATTATTATTATTATTATTATTATTATTATTGTTATTGTTATTATTATTATTTCTAGTTTCTTTTTCATTAATTAAATTGAGAATCAACTGATATAATGCATGAAAGTAATACGTTAGAATTAAAGTGAAAGGCATAGTGAAATGAATAAGTATCTGACGGATCCACAAGAAGAAAAACGACGGAAGAAAGACAAAAAAAAATTGCAACAACAAAACTCTGGGAAAAGGCGCGAGCGGCGCGTTCCTGGAACATGGAAGTACACGCGGCTTATTATCTGGTTGCCGAACACGAGTTGACACTCGGCTATCGCTTCCGGCTGGGGGGCTCTGCTCGCCCTCCCATTGCAACCACATGCTCATTTCGCCAGCGCCACTCCCGTTCGAAGTGCCACAGCTGCTCCTGTTCCTGCTAACACTGTCCGACGGCCGCTGACGGATGTGGGACACCTCGCAGCATCTGCAGGACGGCACGAATGTATCCGGTCCACGAACCATCGTTATTGCCTCCGCCCCCAGCGAGAAGTCCATCTAAATAGACAGCTTCTACTTGCCGAATCTTAAGAGACTAAATCCTAATGTATCCTTATCAGTGCTCACCTAGTTGTAATGAAGTGCTCGTGTAAGGTTTACGAGTAAGAACCCACAAGGCAAGCCTACAATGGAAAATAATCAGTACAGTTTTTTTTTTGGTTTCTTAAGCAATGTTTTAATTTTGGTTAGGAAAGTGTTAACAATAAACTTTCTCCATTATTTCACATACACATTTCAAACTGGGAGCAATAACAAGCTTTATTTACATCATTTGCATAGCCCTACATTTGACACGGGAAAGTAGTAACCGATTCATTATTAAAAAAATTACACTTCAACGAAACGTAATTTTTCCACTTTAAGGAAAGGTTCGTAACCTAACCTCTCTAGCACTTCACCCGACGCTACTTCGCTTGGTATTATTCAACAATTGCAGTAATAACGCGCCTGCCATGGGTACAAAACAAACCATTAGTAGACGCATCAGTTAATCGTACAATAGGTTAGCTTATCGGTAGACTTCACAGCTATTTGAGAACAGTGTTCGATTGTTCCCACGAAAATGGCCACAGAGTTTTAGAAACGCCCATCACCAACATATTAGGTAGGTTTTGCCCGCCTTAGCGGGCAGCAATCGACTGCAATCTCGATCTTCTGCGCATGCCCAGATGCAGAAAAGTAGGGAGTTTTTGTATGCCTTAGCGGGCAGCAATCGACTGCAATCTCCATCTTCGGCGCATGCGCAAATGCACAAAAGTGATGTGAAACTTGAACTGCGCATGCGCAGAAGATCGATACTGCTTTCAACTTCTTTAACGTTCGAGGGTGCAAAAACTCCTTATTAGAGAGTTTGTGCACGCCATAGCGAACGGCACTATCTATCTGCTGCGCATGCGCAGATGCACAAAATTGATGCGAAACTTGAATTGCGCATTGAGGGTGCAAAAACTCCCTATTAATTCCAATCTCGCTACGCCCAGGGGAGGCAGCGCGAATCAACGCGCTTCAGCAAAGGAGCCACACGTTAAGTATGCGCGTGCAACCTTGACTGGAATATCCCAATTTCCTGGCGTCCGAAACGGGATGGAGAAAAAACAAAGAAAAGCCGCTGTTGGAATTCTCGCAGAGAGCGGTGCCCTGTCGGGGTAGAGCCCGTAGGACGCAATGGCAACGACATTGTTACGACATAAAAACGGTAATATTAATTAGATTGCAGGATTTAAAAACTTACTTCACAATCACTATATTATACATAAATGTTTAAGTGTTTCAAAAAAATAAGTAGTGAGTATTGCATAATGTTTCAACAATTGTTGTGGGATCGTTACTTCTAATAACTAATGAGGGCAATTCTGTTCATAAATACCGCGACATTTTAAATTTCATTCATTAGTATAGATGACTTGAGTAATTAAATAAAACTATCATGCTACATTGCAAGACAAAAAATATGTGGCCAATATTCTAACTCCAAACCGTTCAGTATCTTCGCACAGACTTTTGAATCACGAATACGCGTTGAGAATACCGTAGGTGCTAGCGGAACTAAAAAAAAAAGTATTGTAAACAAGGGAGGTGAGTCTAACATTTACACGCACGCTATGGTTTAGTTCTCAAAGAAATAATACCAGAGCTCTCGCATTCGTTTCAGTTTTCCTCACTTTTTGATCGATTCTATTCCTCGAGTTCAGTTTCCTTTTTACGACCGGCTCGGATGGAACGCACGACGAGCTGAACGTAGTAGCTTATCAACTGTGACCCAGGGTCAGCTGTGCCCCGCTTCGACGCACGAGGCAACGCCGTTCCAGCAGCTGCACGTTTCTCCAAATAGGGACCCGACTGCCGACAGAAAATTTTAATTTCTTTAGCTAGTTTGCTACGTACGTTTTATATGAAAACTGAAAAAAATGCACCATTGCCATGCACTCATAATCACTGAACAATGTGTGTGTATTACAATCTGAGAAAAATGGAATTGTTCGTATTTAATTGCGAAAAAACAAGTTTAAACGATCTAGAAGAGACGTTTGAACAGACAAAATCGTATGCTTCCTTACAGTTGTTTTGCTTCATTACTAGACGCGCCACATCTCACTTTTGTAAAATGGTCTAAAGAACCGGGAAAAGAACGGAATGTAGTTGACACATTTAAGACGCCGAGACACACCCACATATCCACTCCAAATACGGTGCAGGGATACAGGTGACATATTGCGTTGAACGCTGCAATAAGTTGTTTGGAACAGTGTCAACCATCATTTTTTTACTCATCGGCCCATCAGCGGTGTGCCCGGTGCGCGACCACGATGCCTCCCGGCCCCGCCGCCGGGCGCGGGCGGCGCCACGGCCTGGGCAGGGACCGTTACCGGGCACGCGGCGAGAGAAAACCGGCGGTCTGGACGTGTGAGACGGCACGGACGGCGGCGAGTGGCGCGCACGGCGCGGCGCCCCGGGACGGAAATAACGGGCAGCGTCGTCGCCGCCTCCTCCTCAGCCTCAGCTGCTGCCTCCGCCCCCGCCCCTCTTACCGGACGGAATGCTTAGACCTCGACGGAAAGAACCACGCGCCCTGCCAGCGCCCGGTATGCAGCGCGGTCTCGAAAGAGGCGCTTTCGACAGACTCGGAAGCGGCCGACAACGCCGTCGTTCGTAGCGCGGAGGGCTCCGTCACGAAATATCCCTTCCTCGACCGGCGTCGCCTGTGCGGCAGTTCGATACTGTGTTCATCTTTCAAACAGTAAATAAGTTTTTAGATTTTGACTACTCAGAAGTCAGTTGACTGAAAACATCCAAATTATCGCGTGTATTTAAGCACTTAGGAAAATAATCATTTCATCAATGAGATAGAGAATAGTGTTGTTCTTTTATACAAGAGAAAAGTTATGTGTTGGAAAGTATGAATTCAATTTTCTAAGATTCTCGAGTATTCAATGCATAAGAACAAGAAAACTGTTCTTAAATTTTGGACAAAAAATCATCTCCTCGACCCTTCTGAGTATTAGAGAAAAAGTATCATAAATATTTTTGGACTGTTCATTAATCAACTCATACAACTTAGTTTTAATTCTTTTCAGAATAGTTATGAATACCGCGCCAAGGGTACATTTAACGAATTTACCAAGAACTCAATTTGAAATTCTGATCTGCGGGAATGGTACTATTTTGTCCCCAGGAAGCTGTGAAAGGTCGTTGTCAATGGAGTATCCCTCAAGGGACAGAAACTTAAGAGACACTCTGCATTCCATTTTTTCACAACCTTTGCTCTGCGCCTTTTGTTCCGTTCGGGAACAATAGGTTCACTGTGCTGGGGCAGGTCCTTTTCGGGGTGCGCTTCGCTTAACGAATTGAAGAGGGCCGCTACCTGGCTCCTAAGCACTGGCACCGCCCCACGTCAGTCAGCGCGTGACACCGGGGCGTCCACGTGACCAGGCCACCTGTCGTCTGGAAGGCCCTAGCCAGCCTTATGTACAAGAAAGCGTGGACTCGAGGGAGTCGTTAGAATATTCACTGTGCGCCTACGGTCGTGGTCAGGAAATACCTCTATTGTATTTCAGGATAGTCTCTGGCTAACTTATTACAATATCTCCTAATTCTCCGTTTCCGACGATAGAAATCTGAGATAGAATTGCAACCGTATATTAAATGCCCTCGTATACATTTCGTTTGCAACGATAGTCAAATGTTCATTAATTGCATTTATGCGTTACCTGCTAAGCTGGATTTCGATATATATTTATTCTCAGTTGAACGACATTAAGCATTAAGGACATGCAATTGACAAAATATTTAACACTTGAAGTACAAAAAAATTGGCAATTAAAATAATGTCTTTTTAAAATCAATATAAAAGGAAATACACAGGAAGAAATATTACGAGAGAGGGCGTTATCATAAATAGGTTGAATTCTTTTAAAAATCGAAGGATAAACGAAAACCTTTCAATATCCATTGCGTTCCTCTAAAAGTCTAGATCTTTCGCGAATGTCTGAGTTTTCATTGTTGAATAAGTTAGTTATGCTAATAGTGCATTGTTCTATGACATATCTAAGGGGTTCTATACACACACATATCACACTCGTATATAACACATACCTTCATCTGCTCAAGTAGCACCGGATGTAGTTAAGGCGTCAACACCAACACTCGGCCAAGTGATGAAGCCAGATTGCAAGTGGCCCTTAAAGGTCACGAGATGTGTGTGCTTCTTTACATTAGGCAACCCAGAAAATCTCTAAATGGATCAATAAAAAAAAGCCTTGTGACTCTGTTGGACGCAACATTCCTTGTAAACAAGTTTCCTATTCTTGCTGTGAAGACGATGAAATCATAATTAGGCACGTCATTATCAAACGTAACATTTCGAGCTATAAATCTGTAGATCTGTTCAAACAAGCCGTTTTTAGTTCAGACATTTCAAATTACTTGTATGAGCGAACACTTATAAGACCTTTGCTTTACAAGTCGCATGGGTCAAATATTGAGAAATATACAAGTTTGCATTAACTAGGCGTTACGTTTACCCTCGGAAGAATTGCCGACTTGAAATAGTTTGGATATCTCTCAACGATTTATGATAAGGCAATTAAAACCCTAATACAGTAATATCATTTCTGGCAAAAACGAAACATTTTTGATATGTGTAGGTGATGTGATATTGGAAGAAATTATGTCTATTCATTTGTTTCCGACAAAATACTGTTTTAACAGCCCTCGCAATAGTTGACTCACAACATTGTGTCACTCTCAACATACTTGGTAAAAGCAACAAGATAAATCAGGAGGAAACCTGGAAAGCCTGTATCGAGGAAGCAAACCACTGGCCACATTTTAGGTCCGGAAAACTCTGAATAGATTTATATTTACCATATAATCTGAGTAAAATATGCGTGCGACAACACCACATACCTTATCTTTAACTACTTGGTTAGAGATAATTCAATGACTCCGCTTTTGCTATTATTTGATTACTCAAAAACGCATACATACCTTTTTAAATACAGGCCTATTTGCTTAATTCTTTGAATTGAATGATCATCGTCACGCAATACCTTTTTGCTTGAAATTAATAATAGTAATATCCATTCCCATACACAGAAAGAACAGTACGATCTCCAGGTTGTAAAGGAAACGCAGCGCATTGTCTAAAGAGGGCTAGTAGGTCACTCAAACCACTGAAATAAGATGGTCAGCCTGAGGGGCCAACAAGAGAATGCGGGCGGCCGTGACCATTTTCGCATTACTCCTCCAGTGTTAGTGTACCAAGAAGAATTAAATTTCTACAAACAGAATATCCGACCTTCAGAATTTGGTACCCTTAACCATTTAAATTTACCGGCTGTTATCGAAAATTAGCCCCTTCAACTCTCATGGGCTGGGGCCAACAAATGAATCGTTAAGAAATAAGCCCACCCATTATGATGTCCATATGTATAATTTAAATAAATATTATTCTCACTCCTTTCACAACTGTGGATCCGATTGACGGTGCTTAGAAGGTCGTTTCCGCCTACAGACATCTTTCCTCAATCCTCTCTTAATCGTAGGCTGTTCCCCAAAATGGTGTGCTTCGTCACAGTCTTAAAAATGTTTTTGAAGTCTTCGAACGGTAAACAATGAAAATAATTTTCGCGCATTAAACAACGTACCTCGGTTGGAATTAATATCGATCGTTTCGAGAAAACAGTCGTGTCAACACATCATGCCCTTCTTCTTAGCTACCGCGCGGAGAATGCACGCGCTCCCGAAAGAATAAAAAGGAAGAAAAAAGAAAAAGAAGAAGAACACGCGTCCCACCTCCCCGCGGCCACCTACGGGCGAGCCAGTTTTCTCCGTGGGTGCCGCATGTGCGAAGCCTGACTCAGCCCCGTGGGCGCCGTGACTAGGGATGGCAAAAAACATCGATATTTTTAAAACTTCGATACATTTAAAACATGGACGTTTTATAATATTTTTTTAAAATAAAGGTTGCAGAGCGACAATCCACAGCAATATCGTTGCTTTGGGTCATCTTCTTAATTACGCTGAACATTTCCCCTCTGCAATCTGAAGGAATTTTAAGTGGCCTTGCTTCGAAGGTGTATGAATGGAAGTGACTAAAGGGTAAAGTAGAGAATCACGATGTTCTTTATAGTTAATTTTATTCTTTACATTCGATAGTAATTTTCATTAACATACTATTAACATGCTGGTTACCAAACAATAGAATATATCCCTTTTACGTACTGTAATTGAAAATGGATAGGAAAATAGTATGTTTATTAGTCTACACTTAAAAAGATCGATGTTTTCATCGACATCGAAAAGCCTTTAGCGATGTCTCGATGTTTTGGTAAAATTTGCCATCACTAGGCGTGGCGGCTCCACATGCGCTGCGTCGCGCGCGACCCAAGAGGGCCAATTGCCCTCCGTGGACGCCGCGACCCAAGCGGAGCGAGCTCGCCGCCCAGCGGATACGACACCGCACCACGTGCACTAGGGGTGCAACATCGGCAAAGAAAACGTCCATGTTCAGAAATATGAATATTTTTAACACCGCTTTAGTAACCATTACTATTCACGGCGGGGGGGGGGGGAGTTTGACGTTGTTCGTGTTTGTTAATTTTAATTAACAAAATTAATTTTAATTAATAATTAACCAACCATCGAAACACTGACATCGCCGTCGCATCCTCATTGCGCACTGCGGATCCTTTTTGGATTTCAATAACTCATTTTAAGAGCGGGGCTCAAGGACAGCATACTAGCTTTCCTTGGCGCGATCCCGGGTTCGACTCCCTGTTGGGTCGAAAATAGAGCTGTAGCTTTCTGAGTTATTCGTCTCGGATTTTATAGCTGGGTGACTAAAGAAAAGCTCAGGCAGACCAAGTAGGGTAGATACGCAGAAGGGAATACATCGCCACGTGTCTCGCATACTGATCGGTGTAGATAAGAAATAAAAGCAGGACCCAGGTCTCAGAACACCGCCAGCAGGCCGTCGGATTAATCCGACTCTAAAAATGCCATAATGCATGACATACAAAATATGAACTCCGCGACCCCCTCATTTCTTAAGAGAGTACAAGACACGATTCAGCAGCTTTCCGATACCCATTAATACAGCAGAAACGCCGTTTGGTGTTTGCGAGAAGGGTATACGACTGAGTAGTATCTCTTCGACTAAACAACCCAACCGTCCATTCCAAGCATGACAGTGAATTTTTAAAGTTAATAGTCAACAAAATAGTACTCCAAGTTACTTTACTTTCTAAAATTCATAATTGATCTTTGTCATAATTTTTTTAAACTTACCGCGACCTACTTATAGCAAGCTGATCAGTTATGTGGCATTTCAAAGAACAAGTTTGGTTTTGTAGAAGTACTTAGAAAATACCGCATTTCTCAAGACCTCCTGTACATTTTTTGGTGTTCCAGTCAGTTGCGAGTTATATTCTACGTAGACCCTACACATTTCGCAGCAGTGAAATAAGCTAACCCTACATATCCGTAACGAGATGGTACAAGTATGACAGTCTGTTTGAAGGTCCCGCTAACATCCACCAACGCTACGAGTTGGAGCAAACGTTGGAGCAAGTTTCGGAAGCGACACGTGTGTCCAAGCTCGCCAGACTGACTAGCCGCCTGGCCGGCCCAACCCGTCCCACGTCGTTGTCGGCAGCCGCGGCGGAGGTGGAGGTGGTGGTAGTGGAAGTGGAGGTGGCGGAGGCGGTCACGGCGGCAGAGGCGGCACCGGATGTGCACCGAGGCACCGCATGGAGGCCGGTAGGGAGCGTGCGGCGACCGGAAGTGACGCGCTATCGCTGCCTGCGTGATATTGCGTTGCACACAGGACCAGCTAACGTACGTTCTTGGCAAGAAAGAAATGTTTGCACGACCCTTTCCACAAATTTGTTATTCACTGCGTAGGTTTATGCATGTACACGTGTATGCAACGATCTCAAAAAGTATTAGCTATTGCCACATTGGCAGCCTAGCATATACTAGTTTTGAATAACATCTGTCGGGAGATCTTACGTGAATAATTCATGCCAGTACTAACGACTCGTTTAGAAAATACTTAACACTTTTGATACAGAGCGGGAAAACCTTTACGTGGATAATAATTTACGGTTAGTTTGGAATTGTTACGTCATATCTAAGTCTTAAACTCATTAAATTAGCAAACCGACTTAATCGTAGGCAAATATTACTTGAAATATGCTCTCATTAAAAAAATAGTCGACTATCTGTAAATGCAAAATGGAAATACTCGAAATAATTTGTTGAATGTTAGAGCCCAACTCCTCACCATAATTTCGTTTGTTCGTTCGTTCGTTCGTGAGACATCTGAAACTATGGGATCCAGGAAACGTAAAACGTCACGTGAAGGCAGTCGACGGTCAATGACGCACTCGTCTTTTATCTGAAACTTATCTCCTCTGCATACGACCAAGCACCAAGAAGTTTAGAGGGAATCAATATAGGACGCCACACAATGAAGATCGAAAGAAAACCTGCCGTCGAGCTACGTCCCGAGGGACGAGATATACACTTCGTAGACCGATGAAGCCAATGACACGACGAGACATCAAGGATTGTGAGGCAGAGAAAATGGAGATTAATATGATAGCCGAGTTCACTGATAGGCTTTATAATCATTGGGGTTACGGTACTATATTAGCACTAAAATTCTTTTGCGCGTTATCTTTAAAGTCGAGTTACGCGTACCGTGAAATACTAGGTATGACATTATTGCACGAAAAACATTATTTCACATACAAATAATGTTCACGGTGTGTGTGTGTGTTTTGCCTTCTGAGGATTGTTCTTAAAATTTTATTTTGTAATTTAGCGTTCACATTCTACAATACAAATTTCTAGTTGTATAGCGATGCCTTATACTCATATGCTTCGAATGAGGTATGGCATTGCGGAAGTCCCAAGCAAATTTTCAAATATACATTCGATCAGTAGGAGAGTTAACCCAACTATTTTGGAAGCCGGTTTCATCAGAGATTCACCTTTTATTTAATCCATCGTAACTTATTACGTATTCTATGAAATAAAATGTCATACTCCTTTGAAACTTCTCATTTCAAGATACTCTTACTACTTCACAACGAGAACTAGTTTCGGAGGGGGAAAATGCTAAGAGTAGATGGTCTGTTTCGAACCATTAAGTGCGCCTTCATGTTCTGATCCGTAGGTGCACGGTCCAGCTGCTGGATGAGGGGCCGAAGTTCCCCCATCCAGTGTAAGCGTGTCTGCCCAAAGGCCTCGTGGAAGCCTGTTTCCGCAGAGCGGTGGAGGTGGCGGTGGTGGTGATGGCACTAACACGTAGCTTACTTCCCCTCCCGGAAAAGACACGAGGGTACGATCTCAGCTTCAAACTCGGAGCAGTCCAGTTTCACTAAATCACATTTACACAAAAGTTTACGGTTTGGAATACTCGTTTTAATTGAGCCATGATAGTGTAATATAAAAACCTCAAATCCACAATTTGGACTCAAATTATGCCTAATTTGTCTATTGAAGATGATGAAAATAAAGTTCATATTCATTCGATAAATGAATTGATAGCGGCGGACTAGTAAGTAAATATCCAAAATGTCCGATTTCGTAAGGTTCAAACTATGGAACAATAAAAAATGTCTAAAATAGCTTGAACGGACGTGAAAATAACTCGATATTTGAAGAAATTACAGAAATTTTACCTTTATAGAATTGCACTGGCAAATACGAATAACGCGCTCGAGGTCTCAAAAACTGATACTGATAACGCTAACACTTGTGCAATCGATGAATGTATTGACGCCAGACACTACATAGATAACTATCCCGTCACTACCATGGAAGCCAACGCAGCGTGGACTGGGTACCCCGGTCAGGCAACTGTGCGACAGGCGACCGGGGCACGCCAGATGGGTGCGGATGAGTAACGGACGATGACTAAGCCTAGCGCACCGGTAGGATGCCAAATCGCATCTTCACAAGGGTCCTGGCAACGTGGTCGGCTGAAGTTCTGAATAAAAAAGAGCTGGTTAAAGACTTGGTTCGAGAAATAGGTGCTGCTAATCAAGGTCAAATAACCGAAACCATCCAGATGCGAATAGAACTTATATAGTACCTATAAAATACTTCGCTGCATGTCATAAAAAAAAAAAAGAAATCCGCAATGCAAGAAAGTACATATCTGTTACGTTTATCTAGCAACGTTCTCTCATCATTCGAACTGGCATCAAACGTGGAGTGATCCTCCGTTAAGTTTGTCATCGTACATCGTAGTCAGTCAGTCTGTCTTAAGTGTTTTATCTCTTCGGACAGGGGCTCGGCGCCGTTAGATCCCCAGGGATTCCCAGATGGTCACTCATCCCGTAACCTGCAGTGTCTTGTCTTGCTTAACCTCTGTGACATCACGGAGTGTGGTTAAGCAATTCGGCCAGCATCGGCGGTCTTCATTTACGTGAGGAGTGATATTATAATACATTAATCATGTTATCCTTAAAAATACAGTTCGAAACGGACATACACCTTTTCGCCATTCACACAAGAATCTGGTGATATCTAATCAGAAAATCCAGACACAGTCAAATATTTAGAATGAACAAAATTATAATATTAATAAATATATATGTGTGTGTGTGACATATTTAAACGAATAGTCAAAATAATATCAGGATAATTTGCATATTTTAACATTCAATTTTCACTTTTACAAGAGCGGAATTTTGTTAATCAGAAATAATACGTATTCAGAATGCAATCTTTAAAGATTTTGAAAGTTTCCAAGAAGGTCCAAAGCTTAACACTGCATACAAATTAAAAGTGTTTAAGGACTCAACGCTTCTGAGACGGGTTCTCAATATTTCCCTGACCATAAACGCTTGCTCGTCTGTCGTCTCTAATGCCATTATATCGAGGGCCTCCATACCCATAGAACCCACAAGTAAGTTATTATTTAGTAAGTATGCCGAGAAAATTCTTAGAAATACTATAAAGGATACCTGCTTTCGGCTGAAAAATGATTAATAAAACAGTATAAAAGAAATGTTTCTACTCCTGGAAAAAATGGCTAGTAAAAATTCAGTTTCAGTTTCAAATTCAGTTTCAGGCCATCGGACCTTCCATAGGAGTTTCGTCAAACTTAATAACCACCACTAAATACTATATGAACCACTCCCCATCGCTTTGGTCAACAATTATATTTCATGGTCAAGCTTGTTCCTGGTGAGTTTCATTTTATTAATGTAATTTGTTATATGGAGTCACGGAAACATACGATTAATGTACACCAAAATTATTTCATTCCATAAGAGGGTAGAATAAAGGAGTTCGTTCCACCATAATATAGTAGGGGCCAACTTATGAAGCCGACTACACATTAATGCACTTCACCGAAACTCCGGGGTATTACTGCACTCAGAGAACACATGATCCAGCCATCCGAGACTATTCCTTTCGAGACATGTAAAATGCATACACTGCAATACACAACGTGTTTCCGCTGTACCTTAGCTGCAAGGCATATGCAATTGACGTATCCGTCACAGTTCAGTACCCGGAAGTAAAAGCTGCAGCGTCCCCGTTATGCTCCCCTCTGCCTCTAGGGAAACTCCGTCAGATGTCACTTCATATAACAGCAACGAACATGACGTTTCACGTGGATAAGGCAGGCACAAGAATATTCTCACTGTCAATCCCTACAAAACGAAATTGACCAACGCGTCAAAATATCATCAAATCTGCAAACGCCGAAAAAATAATTAGGTATAATTCGAAGTAATGTGAAATCATATATCCAGGAAACATCATTAACACGCTGTATCAGTTTCCACGACCATAACTTTATCAATAACACGAACAGTGCTTTATTTGTAACTGTTATAATCCGAGATAATATCAGTCTCGAAATACACCAGTGTTTCTTCTACGAATCGAAAAAATTCTGAGAAAAAGCTAATTTTACGCATTATTTACATATTTTCCACTGTGCTTTCTAGTGCACATGTTGGTGGGAGTTGAAAATTGAAGGCGTACGTACGCAGTTGAATAACTTCCATGACAATTACGCAAAAAACAAAAACAGCTATTTAATGACCAACACGGATGTCCAAAACACAATCCAACAGTGACTACAATCACTGGACTAGAAAAAAAACAACAACTAAAACTGTCACCCCATGTCCGCGAGGGAAGTTTTGAACGCCTTGGAGCGCCGATTGCAGCGCACTTCTCGGAGTCATGGCGCGCGGCTCGTGCGAGCTTTCCTGGCACGGCCCCACGCGCCGGCCGCGCCGTCTCTTTCCGGATGTGGCGGACGCCAAGGGCGGGGGCGGCGGCAAACGCGCGGCGACGACCGCAGGCGAAAACGAGGCGATGCCAGAACAAGGCCCAGGGCACGGAGGCTGCCGACGACCACGTTGACAATGTCGTATATAATTGTATTTAGAGTTACCACCATTCTAAAGCTTCTCACACAGAGGATTTATCATCATGCATCAAGAGGGGGGGATTAAGAGGACGTTTGAAATATTGTCTAGGTATTAGTATTTATTTATCAGCTTAACAAAAACGAATTCTTCCAAATAAACAAATCCCAATCGAGCAATCAAACTATGAAACCTGTTCATAACAAATCCAACAATCTTATTTGATTTTTTTCGAATAAAATTAAATAAATGCAGTCGTAGTAGTCTTAAACGTCTTAAAAAGTTATTCCAGTTCATGATGAACGGAAATCTCTCCTTTTCTATAATTAGGAAAATATGACACATAAATGTATAAATTTATTTTGATTATATTGATGTATTGATTGATTTGATTGTCAATAGACGTCCTCTTCTGAGGCCGCTGGGGTCCAAAATCCCGATCGGTCCATGTGGAATTTTTTGATAAAACGGATTCGCGGCAGGGTTTTCCAGTTTCCCCTGCCCATCATTCCACCAACGTTCCATCATCATTCAAACGATATAATCATTATTAAGACCTATCCACCTAAACCACCTGTGTGTACGGCCGAACAGGCAGTGTTACGTACTGAAAAAATTTCTTGGAAGGATGTGAAGGACGAATAAAAAAAATGTATTGACAGGAGCCTTGCACTCCAGGAAATGGAGTTGTTGAAAAAAAATAAATGGAGAGAGAGTTCGTGTGCGAGGTGAAAGACATCAAGTTTTATTTCTTCTGAAAACTACAGAGCTCGGCTACGTTACACTATACTTGAGTTTTTCTAAACTGGCAGTTGACGTACACCAGCTCTTATGGTGTCAACCAATCGAGAGCTAAACGTCATCACGGTGACATCACTGTGGTGACGTTTAAGCTCCTAATTGGACGAAATCATCAACAGCTGATTCACGTCAACTGCCAGGTAAGAAAAACCCGCGTATAGGGACATGATCAAAATACACAAAATACAATTTTGTAGAATGCTTCTCCGCGAAGAATCTGTGGTTGCCCCTAGCACCGCGGCCGAGATGGACATTCGCAGCAGACGACGCAATCGCCACATGCGTGAGAGGAAAGGTTTGACGGTGGTGGGCCGAGCATGCGAACCACCAGGGAGCACAAGGAGAAAGACAAGGAGAGGAGAGGTGCATACCTCGCGAAAGAATGATAGGGCGGATATTGGCAGAACTTCAGGCGCGCCTGGCTGGCACCTAACGCAGAGCTCTTGTGTAGTCGGGTATTGTGCACAGTATTAAGTTAACTATTGAACCGCTTTTGTTTATACATAGCCAGTGTACTTTCCCAAAAGGAAACGCTGGAGATCACGCCAAATCATAGGCAACAACGAATTACTTAATTTCTTGCAAAAATTACGCGTCAAACAAACGAAATTCCAAAATGATTCAGGAACTTTTCCAAACGACAGCATCATTCTGCTTGTTACATGATTCTGCGACTTCCTCGGACGTTTGGACCACCGTAGTTAGGCGAGAAAGAGGTAGCGGTAGCTGGTAGCGGCCGGCGGCGACAGCAGCAGTGCCTGCAGAGCAGTCGCATCAGCAGGAGGACGAGGCGGAGGAGAAACAGCAGCTCGTCCGCGAGCGACGTGGCGACACGGCAACGCCACACCGCATTGCAAGCGCCGCTCCTCTCCGCTCCACTCCTCCCCGCCCCGCCCCCCTCCGCCTACTCACCGGGCAGGGGCCTCGACGTCGCTCGCTCTCGCGCGCTCACACCGCAGCTGGGGCGAGGTGTATTTTTACCGAGGCGGTGGGGTGAGGAAGGGGGAGAGCAGGCAGGCCAGCAGCAACGCCCGCGCCGAAGCAGCTGCCACCGCTGTCGCCGCCCCACTGCAGCAACAGCAGCAACAGCAGCAGCACAGTGCCTTTACAGTCGCAATCACTGCTACCGTTACACAGTCGCCGAACATGTTACCGAGCGCCTACACACGACATGAAAACGTGCATGTCGTCTACAGGTGTGGTAGTTTGAAACAGCCGGCTCGTAGACCTTTTCGTTCATTTCAAAACATTCATTTTTCATATTCATCATTCATAACAATTTTCGCCGAAGAAGTTGGTCGGTGGGGCAAACCCAATTCACTTGACAAGTTAAAGTCAAAGCGTTAGAACAATCAGGAAGAGGCTGAATTAATTATAAAGATCGTCGTCTCAAACCCATGTTACTTGCCACAATGTATTTAATTATCGCGGAACATTGTATTTGTTCCGCATCTGACAATCGTCACCACGATTTTTTCAGCATCTGTGACCAAGTCCGTAGATCCGCCAAGCGAGTGAAACGCCCCGCGAATGGTTACGGAGCCATGATAAAAAAAATAACTCAAATGCAAACGCACAACTTTCCGCCTGCTCGAACAGTTTTTTTTTACGACCGCTCTCCACTACCAACGTCAACGCCCGGAATTACGACGGGAGGGGGAGGCAGGCGTCGGGCGGGGGAGGAAGTGGAGGAAGTACAAAGGGGAGGAGACGTGCGGAGGGGGAAAGGGGGGCAAAGCACGCGCGTGGCACGCGTCGCCGCCAACGTCGCCACCACTGCAACTACCACTACCACTACCGCTCCCGCTCCGCCTCCATCGCCGCCGCGAGCAGCCGATCGAAATCGGCTGCAGGCAGGAGGAGGCTCGGCTCTCAGTCCTGCTCCGTTCCGTTCCGCCCCGCCCGTCACCCGCCCACAGCCCCCCGCCGGCCCGCGCCTGCGAGGACAAAGGCCCCCAGCGCCCCGGGCCAGCAGGCAGCGGCCGCAGTGGCGACGACGCGCCGTTCGCCCGGCTTGCTCGGCGCAGCCGGGAGGCGAGGCGGCCACTCACGCCCCACTGCCTCCCACTCCTTTGCGGGCGCACGTGAATCCCGAGCAGATACAACTCGAGGGGGCGGGGCAAGGGAGCCATACGCCCTTTGAAAGCAGACAGGACCGAAAATGGGATTGAACTATAAATATGCTTACCTTATTTGTGAATTAATTTTTTTTAATGTAAAGAATTAGCGTCACTGAGTTTAAATTCAAACTATTTCTACGAGAGAACGTAGAAATATTTATAAAAATATCTAAATAATTAAATTTGTGCAAAGAATTGTCACCTAAATCGGGACTCGAACTCGGGTCTCCCGGTTTATGCCCAGTTGCTCTAAACACTGAGCAACCGAAAGGACCAATTCTTCGAGCGGTTGCATGGGCCAAATGTGTTGCCCGTTGTATGACCCTGGTTCGAGTCCCGGTTGGAATGAAAACGAACAAATTTAATTATTAAAATTCATTGGTTACTCAGGAACAAGATCACATCTTGGATATATTTAGTGTGCTTAACATACTATTTCCGACGTAATTGCCTCTCAAAAATTGTGACAAATATACGAATAAAGTCCGATTATTTTCTTTTCAATTTGTTTATAAATAAAAATATAAACATTTTAAATAATGTGTAAATTAAGTTATCATAAACAAATTTTATTTCTTTTTTTTTACAATGCTCCGCAATTTTAAATATTTTCTGAAGCTGCCATTGGCTACAATAAACTCGGGAGAAGGGGGAGGGATTGCAAAACATGGCATAAATGCCATGCTAATGTTGGAGGGAGAGCGGGCTTGGCGGAAGCACCGCTACTACAGTTCTGCATCATTAGAATGTGATACATAACTTTCCCTGCCACTTCTTTCTTTATAATGCCCAGCTGACATTGCACAAGAAGGCGTGGCCTGCGTAGCGCACTCAACAGTGCAGGGCAAGCAGATGGACCAGGTTCAGAATATGACGAGGAAAAGGAGCATCGACATTCACGGCCTAACAATAGTGGTGTATTTGTATGTAAAAGAAACAAGATTTAATGTATATAATGAACAAAATTCACAAAAGTAGTCACCAAATGATGACATATTCAGTGATGATTCAGTGACTTGATTTTTCGTCAATTAACTGTAAAAACTGGACTTACGGGCGAGAGGTATTATCTGAGCTTGTTTCCTAGAGCGTCTGAGTTCCTCACACTTCAGTCGTAAATCGCTGAATGGTGAATGAAAGTACTAACAAAAGAAAACTAGCAACATTTGGAAACTAGTCATGTTCCCTCTCGAATTATAGAAAACCTATTTGCATCTAAATGAACTACAGATTTGATTCTATAGTTTTGCTAACAAAATAGTAACCTACACCCCCGGCTCCAATCCTACCCACACATCGTTTAGGAATTTGTCGTCATGTTTTGGGTTGTAATCACGGTGAATTAGTTATATTTTACAAAATCTAAAGAATGACTACTTATTTTACACATGTTTATTTTCAACTTTTAAGTAGCAAGGTGCAATTGAGCTTCTCTGTATGTTGAAGGATAAATCAGGTTCTGAAAAGTTGTTGCACATAACCAGTGTCCATTTCTCGTCGCAGAAACGGATTGCTATAACAGAATGTGTCACATACTCAGCAATCTAGTAAAGCTCTCCAAACGAATTCTGATCTAACAAAAAGATGTCCTTTCTGGCAGCTGTGTAAAGCCCTGTACGTTTCCAGATTTCTTCGATTTACTTCCATAAAATTTACGACGATAAATTGTTATTTATCGCCACTACACAACAGAACAACTCTCGTGGCTTTCAAACAAATATTTTCATTGGAGTGTTCGCGTTGTATTGACAGCACAGTGATTGCCCCGGGCAGGCAGGCGACAACAGTCCGGTCGTGATCTTCAACGAACCAATCCAAACGCCGACCGCATCGACTGCTCACAGTCGTAAACGATGAAGAAACAAACCAGCTTGTATTTTCACAATATTGCGTCAAAGCTCTTATGTAAACTGTTCGCGACGTGCACGGTTCTTTTTTAATCAATGTATTTGTTTGAAAGAGCCGCAACATCAATTCAGTGACCGCAACCAAAGGCTGTGCCCACGCGGGAGCCAGGGGATCCGTGCCACCCCCTGGGAATTTTGAAAATTCCCCCTCGTACCCTTATGTAATTAAATCTTTCGGCTAAAATATGTTCAGTCTCTGATTTCCCCCGTTTTAGCCTATTTGGGAAATTGTTTAACTACATTTTTGGGAAAAGCTCCTCCAACGCATCAGTTCCATGTGTATATGTTTATATCAATCGTACTTATTAACTTACGTTTATTGAAACGTATAATTTCTTTCTCCTTTTGTTTGTACTCGTTTACTAATTAATTACATCATGCATAAATGAAGTTCACACGAAAATGAGGCCCGTAATTTTAGTTGTCCCATCTTGTTTTAGGCTGTGCACACCTATGATCGCAATTGGTTCGTTGAACACATTCGAAATATTCGTGATATTTTACCTAAACATAATGATAATTATGGAGAGATAACATAACACATCCTAGCGAAACTTTCGAAATTGGAAAGCAAGTAAATGTTGGTGGAGCTAACAACTGATCAGTGAACAAATTATCAACACCTATACTTTTTTCTCTAAACTAGAAAGATACGAATACTAGATTGAGTAATGAACAATTTCGTAATTCTGTTATTTTTCATGTAGCATCTTCGCAATGTATACGAATTCTAAGTGACTCGACGGAATATACGGCCGACTACGAAGTGGAAAGCGTACAGACGTTTACGAGGCACACTAAGAACTTCGGTGCTTCGATCACCTTCCATTAGCTTTTGTCTGTGACTAAAAAAGTATGCATTCGCAGAAATACACATCATTTATAAGTACAGAAGACACAGAATATCCTGAACACCAGATCGTGCTTTGTGTTGTTTGAGAAGCATTTATTATGGTTTCAGACCTGCTGAAACCACATAGAAATTTATTTTTTGGCAAATATTATTTCCCCACACCACTATTATAATTTCTTTACGAAATTATTTTTAGTAAACGATCGGATGTTGAAGAAAAGTAATTTCACACGTTTACAACTAACACCTGATTAATTGGGATTAGTTGTACAAAACTACAACTGGAATTTCATCTCAAAGAATTATCCTGATATTATCTTTTAAAACAAAGAAGTCACTACATGGATTTTATTAAAATTATACTTTTATTATTATTATTATTATTATTATTATTATTATTATTATTATTAGTTTTTATTCCTTTTCTCACCTAAAATATTTTTCTTTCTTTCCCCACCGTGTCTCCGTGCCCCCGGCCGCACTCCGGGCCGGACCGCCTTCGCCGCGGGTGCCTCCCAGGCCGCCTCCGTCCATCGGCTGCGCGGCCCAAGCCAAGTCCACTCTCTCGAGCTCATGTCATTTTTCGAGAGAGGCCCCGGGCCGCGTGGAGCATGCCTTTCATGTCCACGCCCCCCGCCCGCACCACGCAGGGCCGGCAGGATGGACGCGAGAGCCTTGGGAACTTGAGGGAGGAGACCGGGGATGGGTGGAGGGGAGGGGGGAGAACTCACCCGGCGAAGACGGACGGTTCCCGGGACGGGGCCACTTTGCGACCGTCCAAGGCCTGTGGAGGCCACGGCAACCAGCGCAGGCCCGGTAGCCTACCTCTCACCTGTGAACCGCGCAGGGGGGGGGGGAGGTGAAGCCCCATTAGTAGAACCCTCTCGATTGGAGTGGCTTTGCTGTCATACTTCTTCGCAAACCCGCGAGGCAGACATTACCACCATTGCTGCCTCCAACCTCCTTGTGACACGGAGGCTTGCCCGGAAGCGCCATTCATTTTTTTTACTTCATTTATGTTTATCAGTTTCTTCCAACAAGCTTTGGTGCAAGACTTTACGGGGCTGTTTCCTTCCGCCCCCCTCTCCCAATACTGCATGCCTGACTACGTCAATGAGCCTGTGTCTCCTGTTTACAAACATTCACGCACGCAGGCATCCTATCTTCCCTACTTCTCTACCTCTGCGACCTTCCACACTATTAACCATCCTTGATAACAACGTAATAAGGTAATGAATGAAGGCTCGTCTACCTCATACATCATTGGCTGTTTTTATGTTCTTTTTTGCTCGTCTGTTAAACACGGATATCTACACACCCACGGTCTCGGCTCGATATATGTTCTTTATGATCACTGGCCCGTATCCCAGAAAGAACTCACCGCTATCAACGCCTCTGGCCCACCGGAGCGGCTGGCATGCAGCAGTACTCACCTGGAACAAAGAAAGGAAAAAAAATTAACATCGGGTGCATTTTTGTCCTCCTTAGAGAATGCGTTCTTGGAAACTCCCGCGACGTTCAGACTTCCAAACTTTTACTAGAGAGGTGAGGGCCAAGGAGGGGGGAGAGGCGGTGAGGATGGCAATGGACTTTGAAGCGACGACAGTGGCAGTGGCGGTGACGGTGGCCGAAGCTCTTAAGAAGCATCGCCACTCGAAGCTCTTGAAGACTACTTGTTACGCAAGGCAACGACACAACAGAGGGTTATAGCTCGCAATTACTAGCATGCGAATGAGAGTCCAGCGAATCAATGACAAGCAGGAGACAGCGATATCTTTACGTAATTGCGAAACGCACACATTGTCAGCATCGTTCGTTCTTGTCCCGTACGTAGGTCAGTCCTTCCAATATTTCCAAACAAATATGTTCCTATCGCATACATTGAGCGTGTTCTATTCAGAATTTTGCATTCTTCTAGGATCCTAGCCTTTGTCGCGGTTTTCCAATTGATTAGTCTCTTGTGCACATAAAACTTCATAAATTAGGCTAGATTCTTTTAGACAGCGTTTGCAGTCGTAAGAGGTAAGCGAGAAATGGATTCGAGCAGAAAATGTATAGGCGCCACGTTTATATTTATCTATGTTAGGTCTATCACTACACATGTAAAGAATACTGGTAAATAAAAGGCGAGAAATGCAACAACCTACGCATGACGAAATATGAAATGTATAGTTCGACCTTAAACGGCAGCAAGGAAAACTAAGCATTCATATTCCAAAGCAAATCGTCTGGAAACTCGGTCGTTATTACTATGCAGAATAATAGCTCATTAAAAGATGCATTCATAACAATGTTTGAACTTTGATATAATAAAGCCACTGCGGAGGGACATGCAAGTACTTCCAACTTGCAAATAGTTCCGCTGATTACACGCTTCGCAAAATGATTTTTCATGATTCCGAAACGTTCCTCAAAAAATCTTGACTCGGATTGTCCTCTGCACCAACAGGAGGACGAGAAAAGAGATCGGAGATTTCTGTTTTTAAAAAAGAGAAGAGTGGAAGAAGGGAAAAGCGTGTGTATGCAGTGATTGGAATAAAATAATAAATGTTTGTTGATAATTGAACAATCAACATTAACACATGAGAGTAGGGCTGTTAAAAAAGTGCAAGCACGAGTAAGTTTCAGGTAAACTAATTAAATTTTACGTTTAATTGTCGCCTCCCTGGCCGTGTCAAATTCCACGGAAGGTTTGTTCCACTCAGTAATTGATGTCCATGCTGTCCATGCTGTTACTATGAAACCGTATTAAATGAGTAAATTGTTCAAAGCACACGTTACAAGAACCATTTCGAATCATAGGCTGTCTCGACAACTCAGTGGTCAGAGTAATTGAGCGTAACGAGAGATCAAGAGACCCCGAGTTCGATTCCCGGTCGGGATAACTTACGCTTTGAACGATTTACTAATTTAATACGGTTGCGTAGTAACACGGTCGCATCATGGACCTTGCCGAGCGAAACCAAACTTTCGTAGCATTTGACGTACTATAGTCATAAAGGTGACAGAGAGATAACCAATATCAAACACACGACCAACATATGGGACCAAGAACCATTTCCGAGCATATGTTGTCTCTAAAATCCAGCGTTCTGAGCAACCAGGCGTAAATCCGAAGACCCTGATTCGATTGCCTGGCGCGGTTATCTGACGGTTTGTACAATTTTCTGATTACATTGTATAGTTCATCCGAGGAAAGCCTCAAAAAATTTCAGCAACATGCACATATTTAAGTAAATAAATGTGTAAAAAAGCAAACCAATTCCTTTTCTCTCAGAAAATCGAACTACAACAAACAAGAAACGACATCCACCAGCACATGGTAATACAAAACTATAATTTACAACGTTATTTCACGGTCGCCAGGAGTTATTTACTCAGCAAGACTGCGACTCGTAAAAACCCGGTGCCCTGTCAGGAAGAACGGCAAACGGGCAACCGGCGCGGCAAGCACACATTGGTGAAGACACCACCGCTAACGCGTTCTTTCCAACAAGGCTGACGAAGCAAAAGTCGAGCGAGCTGCTGCCCCGTCTGTGCATGCGCACGCCTCCAAAACCCAAACACGCAACGCTCTATCGCGCATCTCGCCCCCCCCCTCGCGCGGGCTACACGACGCGGTGCGTTGCGAGGTTGGCCGTTAACTACAAAGCTTGAAAGACTCGCATTTATTTACTAATTTATTTTTTTTTTTTCTTTTATTTTTTATTTTTTTTCTAATTTATTTTTTTTAATTTATTTATTTTTTCTTTTCTTTTTTATTTTATTTTTCTAATTTATTTTTATTTTTATTTATTTTCTAATCTATTTATTTTAATGTATTTATTTACTTATTTAGTTATTTGACGTCAAAACTGCAAAAAAACTGTGTGTAACATACTATGGAAAGAAATGTATTCTGTACTCGTTTTCTTATATTCTAAGATCCCCATCATAACCCACACACAGGTTGCATTCTGAATAAAGATGCAAACACGCGTTTTTGGTGAACCAGAATCGGTAATCTTACCACAATAATCGCCCATACTCTCCCACCATTACCATCACCGCCGCCTCTGACATTCCCCGTCGTCGTTCGGCCACTAGTTTTTGCCCACTTCCCACAACTGATATTGTGTCAACCGTGATATACGTTTTTGGCGTTAAATAAATAAATAATCAATGAAGAAATGCTTAGTAAATAGTTCAATTTTACTACTAAACATTGATATGTGTGCTAGCTGATCATAATGCATTATCTCCATAACCCTTTAGGTAGGGGGCGCCAATAAAAAAGGGGCCTGGGGCAGTAAATTCACGGGAGGCACCATATTTCAAACAAGATTTACCTCCTCGCAATACATAAACAGAAATCATTTCTCCACGTACGGGAAATAACTTATAGCTGATACATGTTATGTTTTGAAACAGTAAAAAAAAATCGGGGCCCCAATTAAGTCGGGAGCCGCGTCGAGTTTCTGCGCCCCCCCCTCTGGGTGCCCCCGGGCGTAGGCGAGAAATGTGTGAACTCGAGTTAATCAGTGGCCATTCCTGTCGTTGGCGCTAGAGGGAACTGTATGGTCCTAGTAATGAACGATCAACCTTTTGAGATAACATTCTTGTCCGAAGTTCGAGTAGAGTTAATACATTTTAATCCGTTTCACATATAGTTCAAAAGACAGACGGTATATATTTTTCCACTATGGATAAACTGAAAACTCGTGAAATCTAAATTTTACAGGAAAGCAACATATCTTGTCAACTTGTAATTATTTGAACTAATCTTCAGCAGCTAACTCAATTTAATTCATATAAATTAATGATCTCAAATATTTATTATAGCCTGAATAATCACACACTTCTCTTGTTAGGATTCATGATTTCATGATATTTACGTTATGGTTGTCACATCTACGCCCATTTATCAGCAACCAGAAGAAACTGAACAAATCTGATTGCACCAAAAGTAGTGAATTATTAGAAATGTGCAGTAAAATACTTCTTTCAGCGTAAGTCGGCTTCTCAGCTTGCACACAGTGGTCAAAGATCTAGACTATAATGATATATTGAATGACTTGTTAGAATAAGAAATTTGCTAAAAGCTATATTTGTGAATATGCCTCTCGCAAGCGTCCCCATGAGCCCCGACCCTCTGGGAGCGTCATTTGCCACACGATCCATACGTCTCTGAGTCTCCAGTCGTCTGAATCTGTTTTCTTTCTTTTTTTCCTTCGTGTTTTCAGATTTCCCTGCTTTCAGCGATCTGATGTATTCTGGTAAAGTCTGAGATCGAGAACTTTTACCACTAAACAAAAATGTTTATAATAAAAATATGATATCCGAATAGTGTTTTTCTGATCATAATGGTGTAAGTGTGGGGCAAATTCTTTAAAATAACACGTAATAACTTGTGTATCTGAGTGATGCATTCACTTATTTATAACTATACAAGGCATTCCAAAACAAACGTTACTACCCTTAACAACCCCCCCCCCCCCCGCGTATTCGCCACGTACAACAGAACATCATTCTTTCCCTCTACTCGGTAAGTACCACATATTTTCACGTTAGGGACTATATCCCTATTTTTACATGTAGATTTCCTGCACTTAAAATTGGCTTTTAGGCTTCCCATGGCCTTCCAGAAATCGGTCACCTTCATGTATGTCCAGCCGCGGCCACCGCGCGAATCAACCCAGCTCCGTGTGCGGTTCCCAGAACAGCGAGTGTGCCGCGCGCAGCAAACGCACGCGAAACGCTCTGCGCATCACGTTGAGCGCGACGCGTTGCATGTCGGAGACACGCCAGCGGCAAGCCGACGTGCCTCGAGGAAGGAAAGACAGAAGGACGCGGCGATATAGGATATGCACGCATTTTCCACGAACTTTCACCGGACTTACTCGAGTGAGACTTGTATTTGCAAATCGCTTCCTTATGTGAAGCCGACTTCGAACACATGCGAAAACGAGTACTCTGGCTAGGCGAATACGTGGAGCATCGTAACGAGCGTATACGTGGGCACGATTTGTGTCAACGTGTAATTAAGAGTATTAGTATGTTAAGTGAGCGAAATCATACGCAGAGTAATTCAACTGCTTAGATGTGTAAATGCAAATCTACGAGTGACACAACGTAATACTTTCTCAAGATGCCGCGAACAATCGCGCAATTTGATACTAAAAGTGATACAGAATGATTGAGGTATTTTCTGTAATTAAGAGCAACACACGCACAATATTTCATCTAGTGTACTATTGGCGTTTTCTCATTATGGACAGTTACATTATCGTTTTTCACTAATCGAAATTCAGAATTACGAAAACACGCATTATTTCCGGAAAACGAGTACTGGTTTCTAATAATATCTAACCAACAGTTAAACTACCTGATCCACTTTCACTCATTCCATTACCGTTACTAAATATGAAAGGTCTTCAAATCTGATTTTGCCGCATCGGCAGCACGGTGTCATAAGAATGTCCGTTGTAACAAACCTAATGATCAACGGATAAGAAAATATCTTCATGAAGTATTGAAATAGTTATTTTCAATGCCAATAAGTAGGTTTTCCTTTCGTTTACATTGCTAGAGATATTTTTCCTTACTTATTGATTGACTATATTTCAATTAGAGAAAGGTAACAGCAACATTTTTATTTTATAGGCTCGAGATTATTGCGCGGTAGCCACAAGGAAATTAGTTCGTGTAATAAGTTTTTTTATTCCTTATATTCCAGTATTACTGCGTTTACAATGGTCAGATGTCTACAACACTGCATAGCAACACTAGCAATATCACTGTACCCTTGCAACCATGATGCCGATACTTGTAAATTTGAGCCGAGAACACACAAAACCATTACTCTCCCGCACTTTGTTGGATTACTACAGGAAAAAAGTTACCGGTTTTACAGTAAAGAACTCCAGAAAATAATTATCTTAAAATGAAATCATTCTATACTATATGCCCTTGCGGTCGACTGAACGGTTTTTAGACATTCCATTTATAAGATGGAAACGGCTAGAAATGTTCCGCATTAATGTAGCGCGCTGCGTGTGAACCGCCTTCCTTCCTCGTTGGTTTACTGATCGACGGTGGTTTTAGGGCGATTTAATTGCTATGGTTATTTGTGCCCGGTGATAGGAATGGGAAGGTACCATCGCGCGCGGTCCCTACCCCGTTGCACACGGTGCAGCTTCTGCGTTCGACTGGAAGTGATCAAGGAAACCGCTAATCAGAGAAATCTGCCTACAAATTAATATTCCGGCAGGAGTCAGAAACTCACTCACCACTCACGTTATACACATCCACACAATTTCCAGCCCCTTGCTGAGATCGAACCTGCGACCTCCCCACCACCAGTGCGCTCGCCTGCAGGAACCTCGTCGCGAGGCGTCGTCACAACGGACGAGGCAGCGCGCGCCGGGGGGGGGGGGGGCTTATCGGACTCGTTTCCTGTTCAGACCAGGCGACTGAAACCACGCAAGTGCGAACAGTGGGATCGACCGGTTCAATAGCAAGTGCGAATACGGAAAGTCCCAATATGGAGAAGAGTACGGGTGCAGTCCGCTCAGTAAAGTCAGAAAACGGACAAATGGGGTATAAAAGATTAAAAATAAGATTTATGATGCGGTAAAATATTTTTTAATAACCACAGATTTGCTAATGAGCTAAGGCCAGTGCTCATCCAAAGGTCACGCGCCCTCAAGCATTTCTCTTGGTGCAATCATTTAATTTTAATGTACATTTCAGAACCTGTATTGATTTTCAAGAATGTTTTGGTGTACCCTTGGCCTCTGTGCCTCTTTCATACTGACACCTAGCGTCAATTCTCCGCGACGAATGACATGGTGTCTCTCAGTGTCACTCGCCGTGTCTCTCTGCCTAAGTGTGCCACACAGTGTGTCTCTCAATACAATATGTTCCGTATAGTGTCCCAACGTGGTCGTCACCTCCTTTGGGCGTTGCGCCCGCCCCAAAAGCACCGTCTCCCATTAGCTCCATTTGACTGGGTGGACGCCGCTCCGCCTCGGCCGGCCTTCGGGCGCGATGAGGCCCCTTCGCGCGGACGCACGGGCGGCGCTCCGCGCGCCAGATGGCGCGACTGGCGAGCAGCAACGCAGAGGGGCCCGGCCCTTCATCAGCCCTGTCCCCTGGAGGGATGTCAGTGACCGAGTAGCCACGCTCCGGTACTTGGCTGTACCAGGCATCGGAGTGGATTTTAGATATGTCGTATGAAATGAGTGGTCGTTGGTCTTCTGTCGCAACCACGAAAACAGAACATTCATGCCTTATACGGGATTCAAACCCACGACACAACACAACACTAGAAAATAGGGAAAATGTCATTATTAGTTATTAACTTGAAATATTAACCGAGAATTTGCTCGTAATTATTGTACATGCAAATCTGCAAATATTCCCCCTCCACACAAAATACACACTTAAGTTATTAGAGCCAATTTCCACGCCTAATTGTGCTGTATGTAAATCGATCAACGTATCTACACAATATTTCATTCCCTGTGAAGGTATTGAAAGATGTATTTTTGCTGCTCAAATGCATACGTTTTCATCTGTGGAAGGTTTTCGTGGCATGCGGCGGCGTGCGTGGTGCGGGGCCGAGTAGTGCAGGCTCGAACGCGCTTCCCAGCAAACGGAACGGAAGGCGGTCGCGGCGGCGGCGGCGGCGGCGGCGGCGGTGAGGCGGCGGTGGCGGTGAGGCGGTGGCGGCGGTGAGGCGGTGGCGGCGGTGAGGCGGTGGCGGTGGTGGCGGTGGCGGTGGCGGTCGTGGCACGAGGCGGCAGCTGGCGCTTGGGGCTGCGCTGCCCCGCACACTCGTGCCCGCTCCCCGCACCCACCCGGCGGCGATGAATTTCCGAGCGCTCCGACCAGCTGTCACGCTCCGCGACGGAAAGTTGGTGCGCGCTCGCCTCCTAATGATATGTATTGGCAAACTGAACACGATTAGCGAATTCTTCAATTAGGGGGCAGAAAGGAGGAGTGGGGGACGGCGAGGAGCGGACAGAGGGGAAAGGTCAGTAGAACACGTGTCCGCCATTGTTCCCCCCTCACGGTTAACGGAGGCGGTTCCGGAGTTTCCGGTAAGTCGCCCCCCCCCGCTTTTCTCCGGAACACAAAGACCTGTTATCAACTTTTCGAAATGCAATCGTGTATTTATTCCACTTATCGAGTACACTACGAAATGCTCTATATGTATTCCACTTATCGAATTAGGAAAGTCGGAAACAACACAGCACCACCGACACTCGTACGAAAGCAGTGAAACACAACAAAAACTTCGCAGAATTCTCTACCTAACATCATTTTAAAATTCGCTTCAAATAAAGTACGTCAAAAGAAAAGGCAAGAGAGGAGGAGAATTCATATTCCCGTATGTCAACTCCGAACTCTGAGGATAGAAAGGTTTTAAGATATATTTCCAGTTCCAAACTAGAGCGATCACAGTCCCGAGTATGTTCACGAAACCGGGTAATGTATACAAATCCCCAAGGGGAAAGCCAGCGAAATGTGCCGAGATCCCTATCTCTTCATTTCCATTTATTCGTTGGGCGTGCAGAGCAGCAAAGAGATGTCAGAGCGGCGGAGCGCACACGGCGTGTGCGAGGCGGCGGCGGCGGCGGGTGCCCGACTCCCCCAGGGGGCCCGCGGCGTCGCGGCGGGTTGGCGACCGACACCCGGGGCGCGCGCGTCACGGCCAGCCGCGCACCCCCCCTGCCCCCACCCTTACCGTCTCTCTCACTCCCTCTCTCTCTCTCTACCCAGGCCGCCAACGCCAACTACGACGGCTGCTGCACCGTCGACACGAGCCGCGCGGCGGCGTTCAGTTCGCTGCACCGCCGCCGAATGTTGGTTTTCCATAGCGACGCGCGCAAGGGCCTCAACGCGGTGGAATTTCGGTCGCGGTTTAGCCGCGCCAGTTACCCGAAATACCCGTGTAATTAATTTTCGACCTCCGGAAAATGTGCCGCTAACTTTTCATAGCGCCCCAATTTACTAATTCATTACGCACGCCCTACACCGATGTAGTCATGCAGCGCCGATACTTCTACTTTATCAGTTCGTTTGATACGTAAATGCTCCGAATTTGCTCCTTCAAGAAGTGGTTATATTCGTAGGCATCTATTTCGTTGCCCCATCCGTTAAACTAATTTTGATATACGAGGAGTTGAAAACAATGTTTAGGCCTAACGATTGAAACGTAAACGAAACAAAATAGTTAATATACTGTACTTCGGTTATATGCTGACCAGTTTCTGCTTCTCCCGAAACCTGATACCTTTTCCGTTGCAAGAGCAGTGGGAAGGTTCCGTTCCGACCCGACGTTTTCGTTGCGACGTGTGTCGGAGGCGCCCGCAACCCGGCGAAGCGAGGCGGCGGCCAGGATGCGGTATGGCAGCAGCGCAGCGAGGAGGCGGTGGCAGTGGCGGCGGGGGCGGGGGCGGGGGCGGAGGCGGAGGCGGGGGCCGTGCCAAGCTCTCCTGCGGCTCGTGAGAGCTGCTGCTGCTGCTGCTGCTGCTGCGGCGGCGGCGGCGGCGGCGGCGCAGGCGGGGAACGGGCGGGAGGACGGACGACCGACCGGCCGGCCGGCCCGACGGTCGACCGGCCTGCCTGCCTTGCCTTGCCTGCCGTCCCGCCCGCAACGACGTCCTCGTCGTCGTCGTCGCCGCAGCCGCCGCCGCCGCCATCTTCCCCTGCGCCAGGCGCGAGCTAGCGAACTGCTTCGCGTGAGTCGGCGCAGGCTACATCTGCTCCGAAGCGGCAACAGGCAACTGCGAGTCGAAATGCACGCTCGGTGTGGGCTACGGGGAGGACGCGTAATGCGAATTCCAATAAGCTCTCAGGTTATATAAAGTCTGTACAAGCAATTCGTAAAAAGGCGACGGTTTTGATTTTCACGCTTCACGCCGGAACGTAACTTATGGACGAGCCAAATCGACTATGCGCTCTAACGGGAAGTGTTCTAATTTCCACTACCACAAACACCTTTATTACTAGTTTTCCCCAGATTCTTTAACCCTAAAGTGTTTTTGCAACCATTTGGATGTGTTCAGATTATTTACAGCAGGTTAACAGTTTTTTTTAAACCTTGACCTGCCGGATTAACCAATTATGCAGTATCTCTTATAAGCCGTGTAGTTTTTCTTTCAATCAATATATTCTCGCGTGATCAAAATCGCATAAGCGTAAGATACGTTTTTTTAAGCAGCTACGACTACGACTACTATTGTAATTCAAATTAATGATTCCGATGCTTGATATTGCCTGGTCTTTTGCAAATAAGGAATAGCAATTTGGTTAACTAGTTGACAGCAACATATCATTTCTATTCTTATGTGGAACAGATGGGCCTAGAGCAATAACCGCCAACATTCAACTTTTTGCTAAGTATGCCGTAGCAGAACATTCAGTTGAAATCATTGCAGGTTATAATGTTATTGACAGTTTACTATTACTGACAAATTGAGTCACTGTAAGAAGTTCGTCACAACTTCAAACACTTTTGCATTGTAAAATATTTATGTTATAAATAAAGGCGTGAAATACCAGTAAAGACAACTTTTTGTACGTTCAGCTTGCGTGAATATAACAAGTAACATTTCATCGTTAGAAAATGTTTTTATTCTACGCAAACAATACACAGGCAGTTCTTTGCAAATATGTTCGCAAAATTGGAAGCAGATTGTGAAGCAACAAATTACATTTGTTACTTTAATACAGTAATTACACAATTACATTTTTATTATTTTTGCAGCTAAAATATTAGTCATACACGATGAAAAACAAACGCTGGCGACACTTCCGGGATTAACATTTTTCAGGATAAGCCTGAACCTCGCGTTCTACCGAGAAAATCAGGCTATCTCGAAAATATACTCTGTTGCTTTCGCCATTACTGTGCGCAAGATATCAGCAGATAATAACACTTGCGAATTACATAATTATGCGATTATTAAAAAGCTATGTCTTGCAATGAATGATACATCCATCAATCGGATTACATAAGTGTGTTCACATTCTTTATATCAGAACTGCAATAAAACGCCGCGTCTCACATGAAAAATGAAAACCAAAAACTGAGCATTCGTGCGAACGTTTGGACACCAAACTCATCCCTCATAGTCGAAACCAAGGGAAAACAATTGCTACGAAAAACGTAATATTAAACAACCCGAAAGCCGGAAGCTTGGTGAAATGCGCTGAGGCAATCGTCATCCAGGGCAATGGCTTGTTCAATATATGATGGATACGTCTGGTTGGAAGGCATCAATCATTCAAGTATCCAAGAACAAATGGGACAAGGGCGGGTGCAAATGAAAGTAGACCTAGAAACACAGCTTCAATTGTAAACACAAGAATTACTATATAATTAATCTTGCAGTTAGTACTTGGGGTACACGTAGCTGATGAGCTCATGTTGGTAAACTAGTTTGGACGCAAAAATCACATGCAGTTCAGTACTAACCATCTACGCAAGATTCCCCTTATCACTCTATTCTTCTTTCTGTCGCAACAGTATCTATGAACACCGCATTTTATCTCATCGCGGTTTGAGTGACTTCTTATAACTCTTGCTTCTTTCCCTACTGCAAGCAACATATACTGCCGACTCCATGGAAATACACATACGAAGATGAAATAATTTGAACGGGGGTACTTTCTCACATGTGGCTTCGAAAATATTTCCGCGCCTTTCAGAAAATATTTATACATGTTCTTCTTCGTATTTCGTGAATTGCACTCAACATATTTGTACTGTGCGATTCTAAGAATAACTACTAATTACCTTCATTCTAATTTATTCCGACTAAATCACAACGATAATTGCACCCGATGCGGAATACACGATGTGGGTGAAGGCAACAAACATATATGTGTGAAGAACGACGTATTGTGATTGATCGCTTCGGATTTAATTTTGTTCTACAACAATTGTCAGAATTCTACCTCTGGTTCTGTAAATGAGCAAGTATTTTAGAGAGAGTTAGAGTAAAAAGGATTCGATACTCAAAAACGAATGTGTGGCGACCTTCTTTTCTCGTGGATATTATAACTCAAAAAGTTTTGTTCTCAATTCACTAATTAATACACCTGTGACTAAGGGAAAAATAAACCAGTACTCTGGAGACTGTGACCCGGTGAAACTTTCTACTCACAATCCGAAAAGAAGATTTAAACAGATTCATTTATTTGCAGGAAATAATCGTAATAATATCTTGGATACACTAAAAAAAATGAAATTGCGGATCTAGGTTATCAATCAAACCTCGGGAAAATCTGGTTTCCATCAAAACTCCTACCTAAAATTAAAGGGAAACTAAACCTCGCATGCTTTATGAGTTAAGAATACAATGTTTTGTTTCTGAATATCACAGAATGAAAACAAATGTTGAGGGACCGGTAGCAGAACGAGCACTGCATGTTAAATGACAAGTTTCATTTAAAAAGTTCACATTCAGTAATTGCGATAGTACAGTTATTTTAAACTAGAAGAAACATGGAAATATGGCACGCGAAATATATTAGTATATCATATATTAACTGTTTCAATACACCAGATTTTAGATTTAACCAATGCCAAAAATAGATATTAAAATATATAGCTTTTACTAATATTCTATACTAAGGAAAATCTAGAAATATACAAATTTTTACGTTACAAACATTAACTATATGACAAATAAAAACATTTTATGTACAGCGAAAATGAAAAAGTCTTTGTGAGAAAACATCAAGTCGGCAGAACGCTATATTTGTAGCGCCCGACTCCCCTAAAAAATCCTGTGTTCTTCTCTTGACATTCAAAATACGTTTTCTAATAAACTTTTATTTACAGTTTGTTCATACCTGTGAACAATAAGTAAATCTGTGTACTTGCATAATTCACAATGATTGGAGGATATCCTAATGTGTAGAGAGCGGATTTCTACGATTTTGCATATTTTTGTCGGTTGCTTCAGTGCATAGCTAAGTGAATTTTTTTGACATTTGGTTAGAATATGATGCTGCACATTAGTGTATACGTGGCCTATTTTTCCTGTTGGTGCATATTCGAGTAATTAAAAGAGCATATTTTGCATATTTCTTTAAATTGAGACATCTATAAAATGTTTCATCTTTTCATAGAATCTATTTATTTGAGGGCATTCACTGATTCGAAAGAGCTTGTCACAGTGAGTTCTTTTTCCTATATATGATAAAATACTTGTGTAAATGTAGAATATATCTTGATAATATATTTTTTAAACCAGTCAGAAGAAGCACAAGACCTACAGTGTACTTCATATATGCGAATATTTTCTTTAATTATTTCTCTCGCGAAGTAGCGTGGATTACATTGTTTCCACAAAAATGTATCTTTTTATTCCAAGCATGCTTCTCCTGAATTTTATGAAGAAAGGTTTATAGAGGAACGAAAAATTGTTAATTTTAGTTGCATATTAATGTGCATATTTCAGAATTTTTAGGTCAGAAGTGCATATTTTTTAAATCATATTTCAAGATCTTTCAGAGCATAAAAACCCCCTCCCTATTAATAGTATCTCTTTCCATTGATACCGTTGACACACTTCCAAATCTGTACGACAATCCAGTGGCTTGCAATTTTTATGACGTCTTATTTCTAAACTATTATCTAACAGATTAGCTAAAGAATTGGTATTGCTTTGTAATTTCTGAACCCATTTGCAACTATACCTTTCTATATCTACATTAACTGTTGTTATTTTAAAATCACTGTGAATCACATCGCTTCGACCAGCAGGCATTTGATGTTTCCGATTGTCAACACATAAACAAAAATCGGCCTCCCTCGGCCCAACTCCAACCAAGAAGAAGCCGACGCGAACAGAGCCAGCAAGAGCCGCGACACGGAGCCGGTGCGGCGGTGCGCCTGGCGGAACTGTTAAGTCCGTCTGGCGGCTTATCTTATCCGCTGACCCGCGGGTCGCCCGTGTTTACACACCGGCCGCACGGGAGAGCAAACATCCAACTCCGCCCGCGGCGGACACGCCGATGCCGAGCAGAAAGCGCTCCGTTGCTCTGGCGGAGCCCGCGGTGGCCGACCGAGCTCCGACACGGTGGGGACGCGCCAGGCGGGCGTCCGCGTGGATTATTCTCCCGGAGAACGTGCTTCCTTCGGAGTGGAGCAGACCACTATAATAGGGGTTCGGGACTAGGGATACGACATCGATGCCCATGTTTTCATAACATCGATGTTTCTATAAAAATATCGATGTTTTATACATCCATGTATTGAGGTCGATATTTTTTTGAACAACGATATTTGGCTTCGATGTTTTTACGTTTTCAATGTATATTTGTGCTTAAAGTTCTGAATCACAATTTGGTTAAAAAATGAAATAATAACTGATGATACCACTGTCTATGTATTCGAACCACACGAACGGGATTTGCACTACCTTCATCGAGCGGACTATCCCTCTCCCGCAATGATCCTGAAACCGAGCTATTTCCTTTGTCTTTCCTCTCATTTCGCACATGAAGAGGCATTTTTTTAACCTTTTACAGTTGAATTTTAATTATAAATTAATATTCACGGCCACAGTCAATTTAAATTTGGTTGCGCACGAATTTAATGCTAGATGTTAACCGCCTTAAAACATCGATGGATTTTGGGCGATGGATTATTAACATCGATGCTTTAATTTTTAACACCAATGTTTCGCAACATTTTCTCATCATCTAACGAAATGACGGCTCAAGAAAACATGCGAGAAACATTGTCTTCCAGAGACAATTACAACTGACAATATTTTGTTTTTAACATTTGAAGAGGAAACATCAAGGGGCTCTGAACTATACATCAGTTTTTATTATGATTTCAAAATACAAAAGATTTTTTTAGTAAGGAAGTTCGTTTTATTGATTTCGAAGCGAGAATTCGACATTCCTTAGGAAAACGGGAACATATGTGAACGACCGTAATTACTCTCACCCCTACACACCTATTGAACTACTGTACCTGGACAATTCCAATATTTTCATACGGTAAATGGCTGTTTGATAATCAATTTTTATAAAATCAACGAGTGGCAAATCATAAAGTGGGATGGACAATGAACACCTGTGAGAGAACGAATTCAGAAGGAAAAACGGAGAAATCGTTGAAATGAGCGAGAGAATGCAGGTGTCTTGTACTTTATTGGTCACCAAAACACAAGACACTCCAACGCAAACATATTAATGTTGAGAGCACACGATTTCCCGTCAAACCTAGAGCCCCTAGACAGTAGCGCATTCCTTTGTGCCGCCGATTCCTCCCGCAGCTATCCACTTTCCAGGGGAGTTCGAATCCTGGGTGCGTGTGTTGAGAACCACCAATGCCTATATTTTATAATTCACTCATTATTATTTCTGAACTCATGTGAGCTGCCTGGCGGGGCAATCGGATGAAATAATGTTTCATGGCGACGGTCATTTTGGTTGGATCCTCTCTGTATTATCCGAGCACGTTTTCTTGAGCGCTCGTTAAATGACAGGAGTGAGGGATTGGTTACATTTCGACGACAGGATTATTCTATCAAATCCGTAGCTCGTTTTATTGGCAAAATATTTTCTATTATACGGAAGTGACCATTTCTGGTAATTACATTTTCTCAAAAACGCTCGTCGCTGACGGTTATTCTCATTTCAACCAATGTTGGTAAAGGAGTGAGGATAGGTATTCCGGGGCAGAAGTAAAAACGTGTGCCTATAATACCATGGACTCTGCGTAAGCAACCCTGGCGCGGGGTGCCGTCAGGGCGAGGCCGACAAGGTCATCGGAGGCCGTTGCCGTCCGGGCGCCACGGTACGAAGAGAGGCAAAGCGAGCGGCCGGCGACGCCGCCTTCTTCGGTCTTTTCGCTGTCTTCGGAAGGCCTGCGTGCTTCGATGGCCGTCGTTGGCGCACGCGGACAACGCGACTCGCGCGGTCGTGTTGCAGCTCGGCAGAAGCAGACGCACGTGGACATAAAGACCAAGGAGGAGAGTAAGAGCAGAAGGAGCGAGGGAGGAGAATTATGAATTAGATCTATTCGATTTATTTGGTCAAAAAGCAGTAAAAACTCTGTATGACGTACGGGGGAGAAGATGAAGGGCAGGAGGGAGAAAATCGACAAGGGAGGAAAAGAGAAGGAAGGAGAAAGAAGAGGAAAATGAGAAAGAAGAGGAAAAGGAGAAAGGAAGGCAAAAGAACGATGCAGGTGCAGAACCAGGAGGGATGAAGGAGGAGTAAGAGTTAGGCGAAGGAAAGGAGGTTGGAGGTAAGAGAAAGTAGTCAGAGAGAAGAAGTAAAAACCCAATTGAAGAGAGGAATGAGAAGAAAGTCTGGCTAACAATTCTACGGAAGGGCAGAATAAAGATACTGCAATTTGAAAAATGAATGTAAAGAGGTGGCAAGGTTGTGCTGTGAGTAAATGTATAATGGAAACGAATGAATGAATGGGCAAGAGGAGCAGTGATAATACTACCTCGGCACAGAATCGAACCATGTGCGAATAAGCCATTAAAGTGTGGGCTGCACGAGAAGCTAACGCGAGACAAACCTAATAGCATGTTGTGTGTGTGTGTGTGTGTGTGTGACAGCCACGTGCGAGGGCGGGACTCATTTGGTTGGGAATATCTTTCACACCGGATGAGTTATGAACAATAACAGTAATAAAGAAGCCGTAAAACTGGCTCGCGCCGCACAAATTCTGAAGACCAAGCTCCAAAATTAAAAAAACACAGGAACTACGGGGGAGGGGAAAATTCAAACTAATCAAAAACGCAAACTGTACGACTGAGTATGGTAACATGGCAACACACGTATTTGCCTTTGTAAAGAACGTTGTGCACGCTGTGACTGCGAACTGTGGACGCTCACGGGCAACACAAGTTTCTGCCGGAATCCGCATGTTTTTCTTGTTATACAAGTATGTTTTTTCGCCCTCATGCAAAATAGGAGTGCTTGACTTAATTTTTTTTTCTGTCATACATCATAAACAGGAATTTCTAATAGAAAACAACTGGTTTAAATAATACCAATTCTTCCTGAGTACTCCCGGCTTCATTCAACATGGGGCTGCATACATATTTTTTTAATCTAAAATTTCCAATGCGCGTAGAAATTGAAAGAAAATTATGCTGCCTGAGGCCTTGTGAGAAGTATCTGGATTGATTTGATGCCCAGGAACTCCGAAAAAATTCAAACCCATGAAAGTTTCCATTTTAACTGAAAAATATAATCATCTGTTGGGGTTTAGCGAATGAATACTCATTCTCACTGTGACACTGCTAACGAGATAGCTGTCTTATGACGGCAACGCCAAGAAGAGGCCGCCCTCCAGTCAATATTTGCTATTCAGGTGTCGCGTCACGGAACATCAACTTTTTTGATATTCTTGGTATGTAAAGAATTGAACTGCAAGTAGTACGCCAATATTAAACTATGTTATTGCAGTATTATACGATAATATTTTATTTGATGTTCTTGAGCAGGGTGCGAGATACTTTACGAAAAACGATTTTGCTCACTAGGATTTGTGCTGGGCCACCAGTTTATTTTATTTTCGGTACACCCACGTATCCAACAGCTTGAATTGTTCATCCGAACCTTTTGTACTTCATTATTATTAGCTTTTAGGGCACTTTCAAAATATTTTAAGAGCATTTTATTGATCATTTTGGCGATGTTTTAGGTCATCAAAATCCGCCCCCTATTCATTAACACTTCAAAGATAACTCGAATTCAGTCAGGACTCTTGGTTGTGTTGGAGCGGCGGCGCTGGGGAGCTCGGGCAGGCAGCGGGGCACCGCACCGCTGCAACCGCGCCCCGTCCGGGGAAGGGGGAGGGGGAGGCACACGGGAATTCAAATAACTTTCAGCGAACAATAACGGAAAGGCCGGGCGGCACACCTGGCGCGCGGGCTCGGCCAGCGACGCGGCGGCGCTGAGCTACACGGAGCGGAGCAGTGTGGCCCGGGGTGGCCCCGGCGCGGAGGGCAGCCACGTCCACTGGGGAGAAAGCCTGCAAAGCTGGCCAAACGCCTAAAACACGCATTTCTACATTCATATTTGTCATATGCCGTTTAAAAGAACAAAATTCTGCGTCGGATACCGTTCATTTTGAAAACGTGAGTTTACCGAGTTCAGACAGCAATTCAAATTTACTGTAAATTCATTCCTCATGGGTGTGATCTCGAAGGCTGTTTGCAAACGCGCGCTCCATCGCGTAAACTTGTTCAATAAGCATAGTATTATTTCCGAAATTTTATATTATTCTTGGAGGTGTGATCTCTCTGGTTAGTAACTGCCACGTCATTTATTCGATTTCATCATGGGCAATTTATATCGAAAAATAGTTAATTTTTCAATGTATTTTTATTATAGTTTTGTATTTCACATGATAAAAGTTAGGAGTTCTACGTACTATCGCTCTTTCCTATTTTAAAATATCAATTATTGTTCTTCGGTAATATCCGTAACAATAACCTGCTAATACGTTAATGAAGTTTTAGGACAACAAAACTATCTCAAAGCACCTTGTCGGTAAACAACACATTGGCGTATCAAAACGCAAGGCTCAACTTATCGTTGTGCTGTAAGACTATGCAATTATGTCTGAGAAGATTATGTTGTTTTTGAAGGTCTGGTTTACATTATTAGTAATTACCCCTGCACTTGTTTTTAATCGATAATTGTAGACATTAATTGTCATCCAAATATTACAAGTCAAAGAATATTTTGTTGAACATGTACGTCAAATAAATTATAAAGTATTTTTTAAACTATTGTTGGCCTCGTTATTTTTAATTTTGAACAGTTCGTGAATTTGACCTCAAATGTGGATTCAACGACCCGAAAACCTCCCTCCAAATCAAATGTTTTATAAGCGCCTGGCACCTTTTTTGACGTTTCGCGAGCTGTTTGAGTTTTTTCCCCATGTGTGCGACGTGGCGCGGGGCGCTGGGGCGCGGCGCACGGAAACCAGAACAGATCTCACCCCGCCGCGGCTCGCCACCCAACTGTGGCGTCGCCTGCAGTTGGGAACAGCGCTTTCCGGCGTTGCGTTGTTACGAATAACGAATAGTCATGAAACGTTGACAACACAACATCGATGTTGCTAAACATCGATGTTCAAAATTAAAACATCGATTTTAATACATCGGCCAAAAACAGATGTTTTTAAAACATTGATGTTAATACATCGGCCAAAAACATAGATTTTTTTAGTTGGTTAAGTAATCTTCAACATTAAACATTCGTGCGAAACAAAAATTAATTTGACAGTCGCCGTGAAAATTAATTTATGATACAAACTAAACCCAAAGTTATAAAACACCTCTCCGTGTAAAAAATGCGATGAAAGACGAAGAAAATACTAGGATATCAGGATCATCTCCGGCTACGAATAGCGTGGTCGGTGAATGTAGTACAAAGTTATATATTATTTTATAATTTAACTTTCCCAAAATTGCGATTATGAAAATTTTTCATCCACGAACAATACATCGAAAGCGTAAAAACATCACAAAGCAAAACATCGTTCAAAAACATCGGATTCAATATATGTTTACGAACTAAACCCAAAGTTATAAAACACCATAAAATCGTACCATTACGATTCTATAGAAATATCAACATCGGTGGTCGCATCACTAATGACGAAGGTAAGGGCGGAGGGAACGACGCTATTGGACGGCCTCACACGTGATGCTGACATTTATTCTGTCCACCTCGCATATACCCTCGGGCGGGTGGTTAGGGCTGTGGGTTCCCACCCCTCGATGCGATTCTTCAAAATCCAGGCACTCTTATTTAGAACTTTCGGCCGAGAAAGCGAGATCTTACGGTTTACCTCTATTTCATTCCACCTAATGTTTCTACCATTAGACATCACCGTCGTGATCGTCCCTAATCATTTTGCCATTCTCTGTACAACGTTAACGATCTAGTACAAAGAAGCGTAATATAATTGCCTGTATAAATGTGTTAGTTGAATGTGTCGATTCGTTTTTAAAACATTTCGTTTTGCCATGCATACCTTTTTTCTCAGAACTCCGTAAATCTCTTTTGCATAATCCCTGGAACTTTTATCAGAGCTATAAAATGTTGTAATACATAGCAGCAATGTCGAAAAAAACATGCTTAATAGCGTGTTAAATTACTATTTTGTTCCCAATACATTAGATCAATCTACTACTACTGTATTGTCAAAAAGTACGTAAGAAACCAAATGCTAAACTATATATGCACTCTTTTATTATATTCATTTTGGAAGATTATGAAAAAAACATTTCAAGGAGGTCACGAGCGAAGAATAACTTTGCATGCACGTAAAAAGAAGAAGAGGGGAGTGGAGTTTATATTTGATACACTCAAGTCTATAAATATTTCTGAATTATTTCCACCTGAGACATTTTCACGTACATATTACACAAGCTGTATTTTTAGATTTTACGCTTCCCTAACTTCCCACTCGATATGGTTATATAAACCTAAACATAGGACATACACACAAGTAAACAAATGTCCCTGTTTTGTTCTGTCTTCGCAACAGTATATTTGAGGAAAGAATATTCTTATGAAACGTTTAAAAGCTGAGTATTCCTGGTGACAATAGGACGGTCGCTGAACTCAAATGGCATAAGACATGCTTTATTCGTCGGGAACATGGCGTAGACGGCAAGAGAAACCACAACTTCACCAACATAAATAAATTCCCCCTCCTGTAATCAGTTAGTCATTCCTGAAGCAGCGATAAGCATACAAGGTGCACCGGAGAGAAGAAAATAAACAGTAATAAATTTGGAACCAGACATTTATTACTAAGGCGAAGTTTCATATTTTTTAATTTCTTCTAACAAGGCATTTTGCGGTAAGAATAAAATCCTTGTGAATAATCCTTACAAAATGCCGCATCCTGTTGACGTTCATCTTAATTATCGCCTCCTTTCGCGGCTCTCCGTCTATTGACGGGTTGGTCGTAGGACGTTCTCCCACGGCCGTTTATAGGAGCCGCCTAGGAGAGGACCGTCCTGATCGCAAATTCACGAGACGGCGACGACAAGCCAAGAGAGCCGGGGCTCCAGCGCGCCGCAAGCGACCTTCCGGAGGCCAGGAACTTGACCTAGATGTACGTGGCCGTGACCTTCGAATGGTGCGCGCGGCCGCCATCTTGGAAGCGCCCGTCCCCGCCGCCTCCCCGCGCACGCCTCATCGCGCCTCCCCGCCCCGCCCCATTCCTCCACGCTCCGCGCCTGCGCCCGAAGTAGTACGCACGGGCGCGCGCGGGGAGCAGGTGGGCGAGAGGGGAGTGGGGGGGAAGGGGAGGGGGAAGAAGAGGAGGGCAGCCCCGCCTCTATTATTGTTATTATTGTACGTACCGCGAACGTCGGCGCCCCACCCCGACGTCAAACGCTGTATATCTAAATGGCCTCGTTAAATTTTACGAGGCTGAGTCAATGAACGAGACGCTGTCTAGCAGTGCCGATAGTTCAGTGCAGGTGAAGTGGGTGCACCCCGCCTCCTCCCGCCTCCGAAGCTGCTCGTTGCTCGGCACCTGGTGAGATTAGAAGGTGGCGGTCGCCCCGAGGCACTGTACGGACATGAGATCCGCGATTTCGTCAAGGACAAAATAGTAATTACAAAAGCGTCTTAACGCGAAAAATCCCATCATGCAGGCTGAATTACAATACAGTGTATGCAGTCTTCACCGAAAGCGTCTCCGTAGATAAAAAGTTAGTTATAACTTCTGGAAGTTATATTATTTATACTGAACAAACACATCACAATGTATAAATAATATGTATATGATGCGCGGGGACCACATTTTCTATGGTCTTGAGGAATGTGCAAGTTGTTATGCTTGTGTTGAAATTCAGTTATTCGCTCTCGGATTATAATGAAGATGTAATTTTAAACGAAGTTAATTAACCACAAGCAACTCCTGTTTTCCCTATCGCTGCACAAATCAAATGTTCGTCACTAGCACTCATAATTTATGGTATTTTACATTATTTAAATTGTTTTCAATGTTGGATACAATTGCGCACGGCACGTGACTAACCATTAACGATCAAAATAATTGCAGTGCCATTTGTTAAAACCAATTGCATTAAGTGAAAAATTTGCGTTTCCCTTTTCGAAACAAATTAGGTGGTTGTACTGTTCACAATTTTGCACAGACGCAAATCATTCTAGTAATCTCTACAAGAGAATTTCACACGCCCAAAGATGAGGTTTTATTCTCAGGTAAGGAGCGCCAACACTTTGGTACCGTGTGTGGAAACTTTCAAGCTTACTTTATTGATTTCTACATGTACGTTGAATCTCGTTCGGCATGTTCTCAGTGACTGATACGGAACGGCCAGTAATCATTGCATAGGTCGACGAGCGGTAGAACTGGCCTGTTTGCATGAGGGATATGGACGACGAGTAAATAAATTAGTCATAAAAAGGCAAAGAGGAGTCCAATAAGATAAAAAAGAGTTAGAACGATGTTTTTTCCAATCAGCAGTCGTTATTTATTCTTACAAGAGCATTCATTGTTTTACCTTTGATTCAATTTCACCCATTAAAAGTTAGCAATGTGGTACACTTTATTTCTATGGTAACAAAAAATTCACAATATAATTCTTTGCCCATAATTTTGCCTTTTAATTTTTGTTTTTGATTAACGATATGTGACTTTTCTGGCATTCGGCGAACAGCGCGAAAGCAAAAGTAACATTGTTTTCAAAATATTCGTTCATTTTTGTCATTTCCATTTTTCGGAAATTAATTGTTAGAATACGAATGTTGAAATAATTCAAATTTCAACCTAATTTCAAAAAATACAATAATTGTTTTTCTCTCGAATACGTCATTGTAATAAAAAATCGACCAATACTATCAAAACGCAATGAAAATGTGACTCCACACATTATTTATTTAGACAATGACCGCAACGAATTGGAATACATTAAAAGAAAAATATCAAAATAAACATTCCCACTTCATTGCCCGCACAGTTACTTCGAAGTATTTTTTCAACCACGTAACACTTGTGGTTTTTTCAGTATTAAAAAGAGCGCATTTACAAGCATTCAGAATACAAGAACACAGAACATGTAATGTCATTATATTCTTACTTCCAACGTATTTGCAAACGGAATAATATCCCCCGCAACTCCTCAAACACGAAACGCCGAAAGGGCAGCTTATCAAAATCCTCTTACAGAAACATTTCCAACCCGCATACAGTTGGAAGTCACGAAAGCAAGCAAAATCTGACGCTCGGAACTTTTTCTTTCCGCCATGTGGGTTGTCATCTCTGGCGTATTTTCCACAGAAGCCCCGGAGGGGTAAAACTTATGCTAAAAGAATGCGCATGGCCACCGCCCCGTAAACGTGACGTTCAGGTAAAATGTGGACCGCGCGCCAGCACTCGCCGCCGGAGAAAGCAGCGAGGGCCGGCTCATTTTTCGTGCAGGAGGACTCGAGGGGAAAAGAAGTCCAAGGTAGCGAACGAGGATGAACGGGTCCCTGAAACGAAGAAAGGGAAAAAATCGTTGGAAAATCCACAAATAAAAAGCGTCGAACTGCTATTTTCCAAGGTGTGAGTACTGCGCGTTTCCGGGGGCGTCAACTACTTTGGTCATTATTGCGTGTTGTAGTCGGGAGGTGGTGGTGGTGGTGGTGGTGGTGGTGGTGATCCTCCCATGCTGGAACGTTAAATCCAGCGCCTACCTGCACGTCGGCTAGCAAGATTTCCGCCTCCGGGTATTTCCCCAGCGGAGCACCGCCCCAGCCGGAATAAGCTCTAAGCTTCTGACTCGTCCCCCGTTGTATTGCATGTGTGTGTGTGTGTGTGTGTTTAAGGGAAAAGGAAGCGACACGGGCAAGGAAGAGTGCGTGGCCTATTTGTTAAGAGTGCTGGTCCATAATTCACCTGGTATCGATCGAAAAAACCAAGGAAAAATAGTGATGAAGCAGCCGGTCGCTAGAATTCTCCTCCAGGCAGCTGGTCTATACGATCTATCTATACGTATATTGTCGAGAATCCGCCACCGTAGAAACGCGAACATTAGGATCTCAGGGTCAGCGGAACTTTGGTCTGTAGTGCAGACGTGGATTCTTCCATATTATGAGACCTGGTGTTTTCTTCGCGCTACCTTTCCTTTCTTGCAATAGAGGTTTCCTCTTCGTTGTAATTATCTCGACGCGTGTCATCGTATTTCCATCCGTTGCAACACTTGAAGCAGGTAAGAGTTTAGTTCTTCATACTTATGCCCTGTAATAAAGGTCTCTGTATTATACGCGCGCATTTTCTTGAGCCGCGGAATACCTACCCCTACTCCTTTGCCAACATTAGTTGAATCAAGAATAAATGACAACACCGAGCGTTGCAGACAAAATCTGATAACCAGAAATGTTGGCTCCCGTGTAATAGAAACTATTTTGCATGGAAAAAATGAACTACAAATTTGATATAAATTCCTTTTGTCAAAATAACCAAACTCCCCACTTCTCTCGCAACTAGCGAAGAGAGGGCTCAAGAAAAGTCCGCAGATAATACCTATCACTCCTGCATAGGCGGAAAAAGTATTTTCTTAGGATTGTGGTGTTTATTTCTATCTTGTTCAGGAAATATTTTCTGAAAAAGATTTTTTTTATTATGGACATAAATAACGAGAATATATTTTATGGAAAGGCAATGACACAATTAACTTATTCGAATTAAGTTTACAAATATGTATTTTAACATCGATTAGGATGCGCTAATTTTTTATTGCATTTCACACTTTCAACATTCTTGTAAATGCAGTACTGTAATGATCGGATGCTGTTGCTATCCGAATACACAATGTAAAACGGGTCTCTCATGTGATTCTCTATACATCGAACTGGAGGTAGACCTAAATACTTCACACTATGAAGAATCTTTGCAAAATACATACTAATCTGAATTCCAATTTAATCGATGTGAGTCGGGCTCGTGTAAATCATGTGTGTAGCATCGTCTCAGCGAAATCATATGCAAGGCTTTTATTGAATAAGCAATAGACATAATGAACAACCCGCCCCCCCAAATAAAGAACATTTTTGCAGCGAGCAAGGCGCTCTGAAATACAAAAGGAGCGACAGATAGAATTATGAAGATGCGGTGTCGATGAAATTCGTACGATCACTAGAAGGAAAACAGCCCACAAATTGTGTGCGGAGGTGGGGTCCGCGAGGAATGTGAGAAAGTAGGTCAGCAAACCGCACGTTTTTCACCCTGCTTTTTGCTCTGGTTAAATCGTAGTACCAAATTTCGATGCTTTTGAGTATGGATCAAGTAAGCACTGAACCCGTTTTAACATGTACCATTATTAAGAATGTTCCTTCACCAAGAACTAGTAAAGCACCGTATCTTACCATCTGTCAATAGTAAGTATATTCATAAATTAAATGCATTTTTACGTTGTTATTACAAAACACCGACATTTTCTTTGAAAACAACGAAAAAACTCGTGTAAATTTCTGGTAGTGAAACTATATTGTCGCTAATGACTACAATAATAGAATCTTTTCAAATAGGTTTTTGCCACAATTGGTCATTTTTCTATAAATGCCTTGTTATACGATCGATATAATAGTTGGATAGCAATGTGCCCTTTGTAAAAAAATACAACGAATGATGAAATTTTTGGTTTAGTGACGAAAATTCTCCTGTGCAATTCACAAGTTATACTGTGAGATGCTGATTATTACGTTCCATTTTCAGTATTAGTGCTCCAGAAATATAACCTGGACGAATTGTGTTCCCATAACTCTTCCTACAAGGAAGATGATAAACGGGCTTCCAGGTCCGGAAAAGTATTCTGTGTATCGACTTTCGACGCTTCGAAATCGAAATCGGCTGACTCGCAAAACTTAACAGTCGACTCATAATTTGCATATACCACAGCTCTTTGGACCTGTTTCAACATATGTTTTTATAGAAACGAAAAAATATTTCAGATGATAAGCACGATGAGAATTTTTTAAAAAATTGATGTGAACATGCATGTTTGAGAGATTCCGATATATAATTCATCAAGGTGGAAACTTACGCCATTGGTTCACCTCATTCAAGCGCGTGAAATCAATAAATTATCCGAAGAACCAAAGGGGCCTTTCCGTTCTCGCTTCGTAACGTTCGCCACGATCCGAATCATTCACAACATTCCACAGCACACCTGTTCCAATATCACACAAAAGCCGAGCCCCAATGCACTGTCGAGTCATTTCAACAGTTGGCTTCGCGCACTTATGTGGCACGGGGAAACCGCGGACCCCTTCTAGCACGCCCGACCCCCTTGCCTCCTCCCCCACCCTTATACATTAACGCTCGTTGCGATTCCGAAGAAAGTCGGGTGGAGAGAAACAAACATAATGTCTCATACCACTAACCGTTCCTCCACTCTGCAACATGCAGGGGGTGAAGAGCGAGTAGGTGGGGAAGATTATGTTGAGAGCAGACGAAGGTTTTTGGCCACAATGGATGCTTACGAGATTTAGAAGGTGGGTGGAAGAACAGAACGATGGCAAGGATAATAGTTCTTTATGCACCAAGGGCGTTATAAGGGTTCTAATCAGTTAACGCCCGTGGTACGTACATGGTTTTATTTTTTTTAAGTAGTTTTAATGATTCAGATTGACTTGTTTACTAATTAACTAGTCGTTAACTTCACTGTTCGTCTTTTCATATTTCCCTCACATAATCCTCTCTATAAGAGAACATGTAACACCTTTCAACTGTTTTCATATTTCCCCCTTAACTACTATCCTCTCGATCCAGGTGAGTTGTGCAGTTTACATCGAACTCCGAATCAAAGGCAATAACATGCAAAAACGTACCAGTAAAAACTAAAATTAATTTTATTTAAGTATTCCAGAGTTTCCGCGGCTTTTCAATGTCTAATTACTGTAAGTATTCAGGATTTACTACTTTTAGACATTAATTATTTTAAATAGGCGAAGAAACTTAAACGACATTTTTAAAAATCTGACCGTCCTTAGGACGCAAGGAAACCATGTAATAAATGAGAAATCAGGTCCTTCTCTCTATAATCACTTTCGTTAAAAAAGGTTTTCAATAACTATACCGATGTTGTTGTTTTTTTTAATAAAGAATGAGTGATGGACTTTTTTTACACACTGTGAAAAACTACATGGCAATCGTTTAATGTCCACTTGAACTGATGACATACATATTCAAATCTCATAATAATCAGTGTGCAAATAGATGCGTACCACAACGGGATATCAGAACGCTGAATTTTCCCCCACATATAGGCGTAAATCGAACACATTCCTCGATAGCCTGAAAGAATAAAGCAGGTCAATAACTGATCGTGTTAAACGAAGCGCAAAGAAACAAAAGTAGATTTCAAAAATGTTGATAACTAATGAATAGAATTAAATTCGTAAAACACCTGAACGTTCAACAAGCAAACAAGGAGCAATTGATTATAATGAGATCCAAGTTTATTTTAGAGCAGTGTTGCCTCACATGCGAGTAATTACTTCTGAGAAGGAGGTATTTTTCATTTCGAAATATTTTATCGTTTTATCACCTTAATGCAACTGACCAGAGGAAAGAAAATCCACTCCAAACTCCCAGGGCCCATTAAGGAATTTAACAGACCATCATCCGCCATAAACTACGTTATTCGCCGTAGCTAATAATGAATAAGAGTAATATTATTAAAAGAAATGTACCGTATTTAATGAAATGTAGTCCCCCACACACATACACCCCTCTTAATTTTTGTAAGAAAATTTCGGAAAACGTCGGTGCGTACTTCGAATGCTATTCGTCGCAATAACTTTGTATAGAAGTTGCTAATTCCTTGCAATTTTCATTCTCACTAGGTCCTAAGAAAATTGCTGGCGGGATTTCGGAAATAAAAATTTCTATCCATTAGCAACATTGTTTGTAAAAGAAAAAGACAATTTTTGAAAACTTATTTCATTTCCAGATACTCGCGTATTTGCCCCCTCCATTCCTTTACTGAACGAGAGGGGGCTTACATTTGAGAAAATACGGTACATCTTATTTTCATAAAGGTGGTATTACGAAAAGCACAGAACAACACACTCCATATCACAATCGCACTGACCAATCAGCAACTCCCTCGATTTGCAAACTTTAACTGTATCCGTTATTTGCTCTATCGGTCTAATATCATTGACCGTATTATCGGTGACATTTATAACTATAATAAGCAAAACCCTTATCAGCTACGAGTCAGATATATAACGCGTCTAAAATCGTGCAAAACTTTGGTACTCTTTTCCAAATCATTGAATGGCGTAACTTTAAAAGAATATTACGAATTAACGAGCGCAACTGTCCACGCTCTGCAATGGTAAGCAACCGCTTTACCTACGAGTCAAGGAAGGGGCCTCCCGCACATACGAGCGTCTTCTGTTACCGATATTAGTCATAGAGGAATCCTTTGTGAGGATGTGTGTGTGTGTGAGTGAGATGTGTGCACGTATGAGAGTGTGTGTGTCTGAATGTGCGACAGTTGTGCGAGTGCATGTGTGCGCCGTTCGTTTCCAAAGTCGCTCCTCATGACCGTAGCCTTGTGGGAGGTTGAGAGATCTCGCGAGCCGTTGCAAGCCAGCGCAGCGCTGCGTTGGCTCCGCCGACGTTCACTCGTCTCCCGCGTGAGCGGCAATCGCGCTTTTTTCCTCCTCATCCGCCGGCGCAAAGGAGGAGGCACTGCTCGCTTCTGGCGGTTCGCTTGGCGCAGCCGCCTCCGCCTTCGTCTGCGCCGTCGCCGCCGCTTCGCTCTCGCCTCCTCCGCCTCCACCCCGCGCGAGCGAAGCAAATAAGACGACGACGCGGCCGCTGGCAAGAATGCGGCGGACCAGAAACCTGGCGCGAGCCCCCGGCCTGCCTGCCTACCTGCCTGCCGCGCCACCGCAGCGGCCGCTGCCACTGCCGCCACCACCGCCGCCGCCTTCGTCGTCGTCGTCGCTGCATACCGCGGTGGCGGACACGGGCGGCCTCGCAGCACCGAGCGGCCGTGGCCCGTGGCAACGGCGGAGACGACAACGGCCGTGGGAGCGGGCGACGCTCTTGGAGGCGACGGAATTTGAGCCCAGCACCCACACGAGGACGCGCTTGCGCCGGAAAGGATATTACGGCCGCGCGTGTTTCGTCGAAACCGGGAGAAATATGAACGCTACTAGCTGCTGAGGTGCGTGAGCGAATTCCACGGAAATTCGTCATTTTATTACATCAGCGAATATCTGTGGTGAATAATTTGAAGGGCAGAAGGGAAACTGCCGCTGTGACATCAAAGGCTGCAGACGACGGAGGGGAGCAGTCGAGAGTAGCGAGGCTCGTCAATGCTCGGCTTGCACTTTAATTCGACGTCAGGTGGCCGGATTTCATCGCGATAAATATAGAATTTACTCTATCACAGATTGCTCTCGCAGGGCCGGAGCAGAGGCCGGCAGCGGCGGAGTGAGTGCAGGGAAGAAGACGGTGGACGTTAACGAGACAGGCGGGAAGCGGGCTCGCAGGCCGGGCGGGGCGGGGCGGGGCGGGGCGGGGCGGGGCGGGGCGAGGCGAGCCGGGGGCGAGAGCAAGCGGGCGATGTTCGGAGCGGGGCGCAGCGCCGCGGGCGGTGAATGAGGCGGCGCAGCTGGCGCGGGGGGCGGAGGGGCGGGGCGGGGCGGGCGCCCGGGGCTCGTCGCTCGCTCGCTGCTCTCCTCGCGAGAGGCGAACGCCGGGTGGGCGGGGAGGGAGGCAGCGAGAGAGGTCCGTCTCTCGGGCGAAGGTTCCCACCGCCGCGCCTGCTTTCGGCTCGCTTCGCCTGCCGAGCGTCGCCGCAGCAACGGCCGCCATGGCGCGGGACCGCCTTCGCCGCCGCCGCTTTCGCGCCGCGCCGCAGCTGGCCCTAGCCGAGCGAAGTGGGACGCCGAGGAGGTGCCCGACGCAGCGGGCGAGCTCGGCATGGAAGGAATAGCCCGCCCGCACGGGGACTGGACGTATTATGCAATACGATCAGGTTTAAGTATTGACGGACACTTGGAAGACGTCGAGGCATTTTTATGGGCACCAATCACGGAGCACAAATAGGAATGCCGTTTCAAACTGCAAAACGGTGTTTTTAGTACGTTACATCGATAACTTTGTGCACATATATTGTATTCTCAGAACTCCTAGTTTCGAGAAAACCAAGATTGAAGGTCTATAAAGGTTAGCGTAAAAGTCCTTTATGGAGCATCAATGTTTGCCGTCTGGATAAAATCTGGGTAATGATCGAGTCTCCAAAAATGATATTAACAGAAAAATGACCCATAGTGGATATAGAATGCTTGTGCAATAAGCCATCGACATTTAATCCGAGTACACAAGTACATCAACGCACTCCATGAATACTCAGGGCTTACTATACGTCGGAGAAAAATCTTTTGAAGGTCAGGCACTCAGACTATTGGTTTATTTTAATTTTTAATGAAGTACAGGTTTTCTGAAACCTTAAAAACAAGTTCGTATCAGTTTGCCGAAACATTGTTTCCGAGAATTATGTGGTTCTTCTCATTCTGCTATTGTAGTGCAGTGTAGTAGTATAGTTGTAGTAACATGTGGACGCTGGCATCTCGTCTTGCGCTGTCAACACATTTCCTCCGCCACCGCTAACCTTCGTAACATGGGTAGTATAAGCGTTGCGACATAGCGACCGATTCCAGCTTGGTCTACGAGACGAGAGGCGGTTAGACTGCATTACATCGCCCACACTGCAGTTTTCGGAATCAATAATGGGATGAAATTTTTAATGATATTCAAATGTTTTGCATATACTCATCGCTACTCTACCTAGAATTGAAAATGGTTTTCATTACAAAACAAATCTTGACTAATGTGTGCTCAGTCTATTTTTTATTCGAATTAATTGGAAGTGGGTGGAAAAAAATACGTTTTCCACCATGATCACTATCAAGAAAGGTTCGATAACAAAATGTTTGGTGACCGCATTCCGATGTTATCCATTCATATAGTTCTGCAGTTCTTACGAAGCACAACTGATCGCGCTCAGATTTTTTCACTCTCTAATTTATGCATCGCGTGCAATACGTCAGTGGCCGAAGTACGATTGTTATCGACACTGTTCTTTTTGTTCGGCCCCAATACTGCACCAATGCGTTATGAATGCCTACATGTCCGCTTTGCGCCGGATTTTTTTCTGCTGGAATATGGCGAAGTGTTCCCAACATTAAATAGTTCGCGATAACGCTCCGAACACAATCGATACATTGATTAAACAAATAATCTAATTGCTTTTCGTTTTTAATGTGAAGTGGAATTTTCTCTCGTTCATAACAAAAGGTATTCGGGTGCAATTGATGCCGGTAGGTCCTACAGCGTGAGGCACCGGTTTGTTTTCCACGTTCAGTTCGAATGGCCGCTATGTTAACACGTACTCAAGGGTGTAAAATGCACATTTTGAACGGAGTTTCGGAAATGATTGGCTTACAGACCGGTCTTCACAGCCGCAGAGGTCCAACCATATTAGTCTCTAGGCTGCATTCCTGAAAGGCTTCTTTCTTTTAATGTTCCTTGCAAAAATGCAACGCTTTGCTTTTATATGAAGTGAAAGGGGTAAGTGCACAAAAACCTTAGAAATACTAGCTGCCTTCTACCTTCTAATATTGCGAAGAGTTCATTTCCAAATCTCACAAGTACAAAATGCCAATAATCAACTGAAAACGATTAAGACATCTTTTTTGTGATACCTTCAAATACATACGGGTCTTTCTATTCAATCAATCAGTATCTAAAAAAAAGCATGGGCATTTCGAAAGTCGGAATCACAAGCCAAGCTGTTTACTCATTTGCCGCTTGCACGTGATTTTTTACTGCTTGCGCGAAAACTTTTCTACTATTGAAGAAAAACAACCATACTCTGCGGATTTAATTTTGAATTTAACCAAGGTTAAAAATTATTAGATAAAAGGCGGGTTAAGAATAAAAAACGAACGGTTAACTGTGAAATTAATCAGAACATCATAAACACAAGACAAAATATTATTATACAGTACAAAGAAACAGAGACAACACATACTTAAGATCGTCATAAAACATCCTTTTTCGCAACACCTGGGTTGAATGGTTTTTATGGAGAGGTAATGGTGTTGATTTGATAAGATCGATAATGCATTAGTGGAGTTGTAAAGTGGGAGTAAAGTGGTGTAAGTTGAGAGGTAAGAGTAAGGGAAGAACCCCAAGGAAACCTGCCGCGAACCTGCACTTCCGTCCACAAACTTCGTTGGTAACAAATTCCACATGTATCGATCGCGATTTCAACCCTAATGAATTCAGAAGGGAAAGGCGAGCAACTACACGACGGGTCGTCCCACGTAGATACAGCGCACACACTATCGACCTACACTCTACTAGACCGAAATGCCAAAGGTGCATCCTCCTCCTCGTCATAGTTTCCTTCTATTGTTCGTACACGGTTGGGCGCAAGCGACCGGCGGCGCAGGTGGAGAAGACGGCGCGCGGGCGGGCGCCAAAGGGCGCGGGCGGGGAATCTGGGCCAGGCGGGGCACGCGGAGCCCCGCCCCCTCCCGACGCCCACCCGGAGCGCTCGTGATAGCGAGATGACGTGTCTCCCTCTTTCTCCCACTCCCCGCCCCCGTCCCCGGTCGGGCCTCAGCCCCATTTCTTAATTAAAGCCAAGTTCCGCGCCGCGTCCGTTCTTATGAAATGCGGTCGACCACGAGCACCCGATGGCGAGACCCCGCCCCTTCCCGCAACCAACGGCTCTCCCTCCGCGTGTACGGAAGAACTGGGGTCCGCTTCTCAAGCGACTTCCGTCAATACCAGCGAACGAGCGGGAACTCGGAATTGTCTTTTGCGACTGGAATTCGGAAAATAAAGGGAAAATACGAAACGATGAATTCTTCGAGAAGGGCTGATTATTCTTGCAATCTGTGTTGATTCTCGGGGTCCCGATGTCGACAACCTCTACCTGTCAGAACTTGAGCAAACAATATTTTTCCATCTTCAGAATTTGTTTGAACAACGTCTACAGTTTCATCCATTTATGAATCAGCTGTACTTTACTAAAAAAAAATCGGTGGATCGCTAATATCGCCTTGCATGTGAAGGTAAGGCAAACATTTAATATAAAAAATCGATACCTGATCACTATTAATTAATTGAGCATTGTTTAAATAAAGGTATTATACCGAGAGGAGAAGTCGAGTAACAGAATTTTCGCACGTACTACAAAAGAATAGTTTGATTGACGTTAGTGTCAATAAACCATCAAACATAATTCAAGTAAAGTTCGGACAAAGTTACGACAATGAAGAATGTGACGTTGGGAAAATATTACTTTGATAGAAGTATCGGAATATTGGAATGAGGGTCGCATAAATTCTAAAGATTTCCATAAGGTCTAGTTACACGTTTTCATACTTTCGTGATTCATTCATCAAGTGCAGCGAAGGCAATATGGTTCACACACATAAGAAATAGATAAAAACACTGAAGTGAGAGATGAGCTATGTTTTAAAAAGTCAATTTCTATGTTGTATGATTGAAGATGAAATTTAATATCCAAAGGTGTTGTATTTTTCCAAACATAACTGACGTTTGAAAATTACCGTACAAAATTGTCTAAATAATATGGCAGTTACCACGAGAGATGAAATCCCTTTGCTTGAAACCAGTTGCTTTTAATGTACTCCAAATTTAATGGCACAACATGTAATTAATTTAATTATTGTTATAAAGTATGAGAACCGTTTATATCAAAATAGTGAAACTGGATTACTTGTAAAAAAAAATCAGTAAAATACACAGAATCTTCTGAATCACTTTTCAAACAAAAATCATTCGTTTTACTTAATCAAACGAAAGCGAAGCTATATATTCCGAAATGTGCAATGGAATTACAGGCGGGACAAAATCAGTTTCCATTATAAGTATTGACATTTTTGTCTTTATCGCAATCTAATTAACGTAATATGATATTCGCTCTGACATATTTCGTGTTCCAATCACATTTTTGAAGTTTAATTACTGTCCTAGCAAAACAATATGAACGTTTGCAATTTCAAGAAACGTGGGTTTATTAAAAATGAGTTGACATTATTTTTTACGCGGTTAGTATTCTGACGCTAGGTGACATAAATCTCTAGATTACACTACAAATTGAAATATTCATATTCAAGAGAATCTGAAAAACATTTTGAGGATTTATGAGATGAATCAGCTGACGTGTCTCCCTCTTTCCAACCCTCTCCAACGTTAAAAATCTCAAAATTATCAAAAAGTGCGTAAATGAAATATATCAAATCAGTCAAATACGGCTATTTGGGTCATCTTCCGAGATGAAACAACTGTGGGTAAACAACTGTGTTGGGTAAACATACAACAAAGACGAGGAATGGGAAAACGCTATCGTCTAAAATCAATAGTATCTCACCACAAAAGTTTAAAAGCAATATTCTCAATTCCGCCTTCATTTGTTTCACACGCAGAGGGTTGTAATTCTTACCAGTTAGACTTGGGACGAGAAAGCAGAGGAATCTAGCTAGAAAGTAGCATAAGACTTTCGTGGAATGTTGAGAGTGACGTCAACAAACGGGGGAAAATTGCAGTAGCTGCTTTCGAGAATATAAAAGTGCATTTAGTGTTAAGCGACAAGGGCTTGGATGTAAAGAAATTCTGCACAAAAAACATGCAAAATCATGCTAATATAACGGAAGGCATTAGCATTTGGATGGTTTGACTCCGACAAAAATATGAATTATATGTGGCATAATTTAACTGTAACGCAGAATAATTACATTAAATTCCACGTTTCTAATTGCATTATATTCTGTAATCTATAAAACACCTATTTAAAGGGAAATAATATTTAATTGATTCATTTCATGAAAAAAAGAAAAAAAAAGGATTCAAGTTTTAGAAGCAAATAATTTTGCATATTACAAGAGTGAGTTTTTGTTTGCGATGGTCAAAATGAGCGTTTAAATGCGCCACGAGGTGTTTCTGGCCACAGTTTGTTTTCCCCACCACCTCCGATTATTAGTGTAGACATTCTACCTGAATGTAAAAAGCTTAGAAATTAGTGTGACCGACACACATGAATTATACAATGTAAACAACAATTCAAACCGAAATATTCAAGTGGGGCAAAAACAGCTTCATTGCTCTTTGAACGATAAAGAGTTGGGAAGTTTGAGAGATGAATCAAATGCAAATCTTGAATAGGCTTAATTCTTATTTTTACTATTACTTATTTCGTTTCAGTTAAGTGTTACGGCACAACATCCCTCGTGCTTTTCTACATTTAATATTGCATCCTCTGACTGGACTCTTGACTGTTCTTCCTATATGTACAATTCTCTCGTTATTCATGTCTCTTCCGACAGTTTCTTTCATCTCGCCAATTTTTGTTCCGTAAACTTGTATGTTTCTCATACATTCTTTTGTAATACAACACTCTCCCACTGGTCTTAACTCGTGTTTCCTTTCTTCAGGAGTCTCGGTGCTAAAACGTGAGGATCCTGTTTGTTATTCTTTGAGGATTCAGCCTTCTGACGTGTCCGCAGAAGAGCAGTCTCCAATTATTGTTTTTATTTGTAATACCGTTATCGCTTAGTATAAACATCTTCTCCTAGCAGAAAGAGGATGATTAATCATTACCCCTCTTAATAATATTTATACACGGTGTGACAACACAAATTGGAAATGTTTAATCGCAAAGATTGGCGTGCTCAACCTTAAATAGGAGTGGCCAATTAAATTTCTGGGCCCCTTTTCCAATAAACATATTTATTTACGTATGACATTTTACTACCTAATAAATAAAACATACAAGGAGAATGGACTTATAAATTAGTGAAACAATTAACAAATACAATTGATTTTATGTGGAACCATTTACAGGTATGTCAGATGGCATCTAGACCCTTTTCTACAAATCTATAATAATTCCCTAAATTGTCACGTTAAAAAGGGGAAATTTAGGTTTTAGACATATTTACGGAAATACCATGTTTTATTACGCAAGGCTGAGGGGAGCTTTTCAAAATTTTGAAGGGGGCCACGCCCCCTGACGCCCTGTGCGCACGTCTACGATTGCAAACAATTCCGAATCCCACTCTAACTCAGCGGCCGCCTACTGCTCGAGGACGGGGAGAATCGGATGGCCAGCGATAGGCTCGAGTAAACAACTCATTATCTAACGCGTTATCTAGCAGCCACAGGCAATCGAGCACGACGCGACGCGGCCTACAGGAGCGGCCAGGAAGACATCGCCATTTCGTCGACCTCTTTGTCGAAACGCGAACATTCGGGTTGAAAATCATCTACGTATTTTCCTCTACAATGTAGAGGATCGCAATTTTCACCCGCGGGTTTATTAGTCGCAGACAAACATAAGTTACCTGAAGAGTATCAGTGAAAGAATTGTTACAATTGTCATGCAAAATGGAACAATATTTATAATCCTTAAATCATTTTAATATAATCATATCATGTACGTTACGTCGACATATATTCTGTACCCATAACATGGCCTAAACAATGCAGACAGGTACGAGCCAAAAGGGTTACGTTACGTTAAGTAATGTCACTTTTCAATGCAAGTATACTCACAGGTCCCGCCCATCGGTCATGTTTATTGGAACATTGCACGTCACTCGCAGGTGTTACAGGAAGTACGCCGTATGATGCCACCCATTCGAGCAATGTCTGCCCCAGTCTGAACTGAGATCCAGCACTGGATGAATTATTTCCGGAGCATCAATTTACTGTGGAGCAAACCCACCAATGTTCTCATGTATCTTTTTGTTACTATTATATACTTTTTTATCGGGTAGTGATTAATGCAGTGTCAGTGTAGATTAAGCACTACATTCGTCACAATTCTGTTTCATAACAGATTACTTGCAAGAAATAAACAAACTGTCACAAAATTGCCGATGTGTCGATTGGGTTGGCGTTATTCCATTAATGAACACGATTAACACTCCGCATATTAATGAACGCCTCCGCAGATCGATAGTGCAAATATATTTGATGCAACACTCGTGGGATGCAGCGGGACTTCATTTGATTAGTTGAAGTCCAAAAACATATAAACGTCAATGTAACACATCGTAAAAAGTTTTAATTGTGACTGGTATTTGTTGATATTCGTGGTTTGTTCAAGCAATTTTCTATTTGTAAAATTTTCAATCATTAACCTTCAATTATAAAATTTCCAATACGTTCCGGAAACGAAATTCATGTGAGCACTGTCATTAGAAATGAGAAATGACACAGCTATCGGCAAGAAAAAAAAAGACACACCAAATTTCTCAGCGCCTTCGAGAAAATTTTTCTTTGCAACGTAAAAACAAATAATTCACTCAAAGAAATCTTGACATTTTTATCAGATTCATAACTACGGAACAAATTACTTTTCATTGTGTAAATGCAAAGAAGTAAATATCCCTTGTCATAGGGTTATGAATTCCTTCAATGACTTCATACCGCAAAATTACCTAAAATTATAGTAAAATGAATATTATGTCAACTATCAAAACAACAAATGCATGTTACGCGATGCTATATGCTACTATAACATCCCACTCACCATAGATACCATGTCACTATTACGCAACAGTAAATAATTAAATATACTAAGAAAAGGACGATGTGCAAAAACAATAACATATTGTCTGTCAATATAAAACGTATTCAATGGAAATAAATCTTCATTCAAACGTTTGTTGGTCAAATTCAATTACAGCGTGTGACCATGCCATGGTCGACATTCTATTCAATAGGAGGATTGAGCATAGATCACACCCTGAATTATGGCTCTGATACTGTGTAATTTATAAGAGATGGCGATGCGCTTATTACCAGCTTTGAGCACACCTTTGAATGAACGAACAAATTATAAATGAATGAATGAATGAATGAAAGTGTTTGTTTAAAATAATCACAATTTTAAAAGAAATTCTCTACTCTATGACAATAAAAATACAGTACCTTTAAGTATGTAATTTTCTCTTAAGAAAAAAGACTAAGCGCTATTTATCACCACAAACATGCGTGTGCCCGATTGGAAATTATTTAATCTGAATAGATCAATAGTGACAGCAGCAGAAAACATACCTTATGTTTCAATAATAAAGCACACGTCGTTTTGTAATATTTGATATTTGATATCGTGTTAATAGTTTTTCAATAACGTATGCATTTCATCCACGAATTTCTAAATTCCTGCTTCGCAATGCCATAAAGCGATATACAAACGAGAATACATCATTCAAAAAGCAAATATATTAGCAATTATACATGGTGATATACTTTCAGCAATAAAAAGCGTAAATCAAACGGTAAAAACATGTGAAAAACTCTCATTCCCTCAAGCCCAAGTTTATCATTTACTTTCATGATCTCGAATGAAATGGCACCGAGTAAGTACCATGCAATAATCTGCACATAAAATGAGAAAACGAATTAATATTTTTTCAAGAAACTACGGTAACAATTAAAGAGTTAACTACAAACACTAGGGCAGGAGCGTGCGGACTACCATCAGTTTATTCCGGGCTCCAAACCACTGGGTGTGTGTCAACTCATGAACAACAAAAAACTCATTCAGACAATACCATTTTTTTTTCAATTCAACATGACAACATAGAGAGGGAGATGGAGAACGAGAGGGAATGAGAAAGAGAGAAAACACGGAATATAAATTACACAAGGAAACATGTGCGGGGCGCCTGAAAGGAAACAATAATATTGAAAGCACTGCACTAAAAAAGTACACACATTTTCTACACCACAATTAGCTGTTATGTCGGCTCGGCATGTTCTGGGTCGGAGCGAGAGAAACAATCAGCGCGTAGCGCTCGCAATATTTCATTGTACTGCGTTTCCGCGCGCTTCCTGCGTGCTAGCCACACATGCACGCACACATTATAATGCTAGCGGTAGACGCGCAAATTTTGGAATTGAACAAAGTTACATCAATAGTATACATCGAAAATACGCACACGCAAGACCAACTTATTATTTTTTAACCGGCGTACATCCACAGCAATCTTTTGAACAAATACCTGATTTTCAAAACATTGAAGTCACAAATGAAAATTCGAAAACTCTGTCAGCTCTTACTCAGTTTCATTCTCACTTCCTAAAAAATGACACAATGTTCCGAACTTTTTTGTTAATCTGTTTTCCGATTCTTGTTTGCGATATCTGTCCTGCCTTCTCATAACTGACGGGGGAATTATTCCTGCAGAACAGAATAGGTCAAGTAAATATCCCTCATTCAGACTACTGTCAAGAAAATGAATAAGGACCCCCATCGACGCTGCCCACCGCGTACCGGATTTCAGCCGTATCCGTTCTCCATCCCAAACCTAATTTCGCAAGCGACCACCTCTCGTTGCGAACCCGCGACCGGCGATCATCACCACCGCAGCGACCTTGCTCGGCCGGGGACGCGGGGCACGGCGCGGGCGGAGGGCGGCCGAGGGTGATTCACCTCCGGAGGGTGAGAAGGTCCCGCGGTGGGTGAGCGCCCGGTAACAAGTACTGTGTGGCACGGGCGTGCGCGCGCGCGCGGGGGGAACGAGCGACGGGCAGCCGGCGTGACCGAAAAGGGGCTCGCGGCGGACGCGCGTGTTGCAGTTCACCTCGGTTACCCGGTAACCGCTTCGCGACAGACGTCGCTATTGTTGATTTCCGGCATTCTCTCCGGTCGTGCCAGTTTAGAAACACTAGCACTTCGTTTGCTATAACGTGACTGGAGTGCTCACCTATGAACGATTCCGGGGTGCGAAAAGTACTTAACTGGCTTAATGACTTGTTTCTTTTCTATCTGCATTCCGAAAAGGAGATTCAAATGAAATTTCTATTGCGAGTCTGGCAGATATACAAACTGTCGAGTTTGTTGTCAGAATTATAATTTAAAAATTATGACTGCACAAAATTCAATACTAAACAAATTGTCTTTAAATTCATTACCCAGATCACCAGGCCATCAGTAGCACCCCGTGTTTTCCTTGTTCTACTGTCAGCTGTCTCTTTCTTAATATTCAGCGCGAGTCCACGTGTGTTACTCATCATTAATCACCAAAACAATCAACAAACGAATTTGCATTTCGTTACGCCCCCTCGTGCAAGTCGCAAAACCGAACAATGGGATTCTGGGAAGTGCGTCTCCGTCTCCTTCGGACTTTTCGTCTAGAGTCGCCCGCCGCTCAGAACTCCGGCGAACTCCGCGCTGTATCCCCCTCCGCCACACACTCGGAATCCTTCGTTTGTTACGTCATCACACCATCACAAAATCCGACTTGGTCCCGGCCCCGTTGTCACCCGGCGCGGAGCGCACAAAGAACTGCCCGAAACTCCCAAAGAAACAACAAAAAAGCACGTCCAAATCGCACCATCCTGCGAGTACTCACCGTGCAAACCGTCGAACACTGCTCCTGTGCGGCGCTCTTCGGTCGTCAGAGGATAGTCGATGAACCGCGCGAATGTTACTTCCGACGAAAAAAAAAAGAAAGAAAAAACAAACAGGCAGAAGAAAAATTGTCTCCGTGCACTTGTATCACTGCACGGCAACACACACAACACCTAATCACTGCACACTGCACGTCACGCCTACAGTTCACGTCCACTGTTCGCAGAAAAAAAAATAAACGCAGTCAATCGCCGATAAATAAAAAGATGAGAATCGCTGCCGGTGCGGAGGCGCACCGAAACACAACCGCTCCGCGCGACGCTCTGGCTCTAACTGTCAGGCGGGCAGGCAGCGGCGGCGGCAGCGGCAGCGGCGGCGGTGGCGGCGGCGGCGGTGCTGGTGGCGGTGGCGGCGGCAGCGACGCCGGCAGAGCGAGTTTGCAGCGAGCGAGCCAGCGAACGCCGGGTGCGTCACTTCGCCCAGGGGGGCGCGCCTGGGCCGCCGCCGCCGCCGCCACCACCGCTTCCCCCCTCGGCCCCCCACGGACGGTCGGCCAGCGCGGCTCCGCGCCGCGCAACGCCCAGCCGCGCGCCGCCGCCTCCATCGCCTCCGCCAGCGACGGAGAGAGCGAACCGGCGGACGAACGAACGAGCGAGCAAACGAACGAGCGAGCGAGCGGGCGACCGAGCGAACGCGCGGGCGGGCAGGCGCGGGGGGCGGAGGGAGGGGGTGGAGGCGCCTCTCTGAGCGACCGTCGCCACCGCCGTCGTTCCACCTGCGGGCGACGCCGCGGCTCCCTCCCCCTCGGCCGAGCCGGCGCGCCGCGGCGTCGCTCGCTCCGCACGCACCGCCATACGACGCGGGAGCAGGCGCGGGTCGGGCCTGCGGCATTTACATTTGGGGCGTGTGCACGCTCCCGCTGCCGCTGTCGCTGCGCACCGCCGCGCCGGCTCCCGTTTCGACGGTTACCGGAGTCCGGCCCTTTGGTTGTGCCGTGTGGGGAGAGACAGAGAGAGGGGGGAGGGAGAGCTGCGTCGGATGCGAGAGATCACAGAGAGCATGGTCGCCACTCACGGGGAATTTAGGCCAGCTTTTTCCCCCTGCCTCGGGGCGCATTGAGTAATACTCCTCGCAGCGTGATTGTAACTCCCGAGCAATGGACGAAAGAGGAAAGAATAATAATAATCTGACTGATGTACAGTAGTTTGTCATTTCTCGCACCTGTCGTAATGAAAACGCGCGATAAAATCATGTCTGCCCCACGCTGGATTCGATATCGCGCCTCTATTTTGCACACAGATTTTATCTTGCTTTCATTTATCTCGATCACACATATAATACTCCTTTATATCTTTCATGTGATTTCCTTATATTCATCGTTACATGAAATGGAACTATTCGTAGATTTAGATGCAGAAGGGAAAAGAATCGAGCTGATTAATTTCGACAGCACATATGATACACAGGTCATGTCGAGCACTGGTAATTCCTACTCCATATGGTCGCCCCGCTCTCTTCGCTTCATTTCATTGCATGCATCGGCGAGAAGAGAAAGTCTGGCGTTGCCCTTTCCAGAAGCAATTTGAAGAATACTGGATTTATTGATGAGTAGTTAATGAAAGAAAGGAACCTTCATCGAAAGTCATTAAAACTACCACGCTATCAGTTCTCAGGCAAATATATTCGACGAACGACGAATCCGTAATATTGAGAGTAAACCATACAGAAAAAACAAATGCTACAACTTTTATCGTTTTCACATAAAATTAATCTCTCGTGCTTGCGCTGTTGCATTGTGACTTGATACGTCATACAAGACACAACATCCGTGTCATCACTAAGGTCCGGATAATTATGTAATAACATATTTTCCTAGCGTAACTTTGTGAAATCGAATCAACGATGTATTCACATTCATATCGGTTAGTGCCAAAAAAACTCGCCTTTTTGCTACATATTTTTACATATTTTACCTGAAAGTACATATATTTTACCCGAAAGTACATAAAAGTACATATATTTTATCCAAAAGTATATATTTTTAAATATTACCTGCATTTTTTAAATTTAATTATTCATTTTTCCTATATCTTTTTGATAAGGAATCTCCCGGACGAACAATTCAGCAGTGTCAAATATTTTTCTGTAGCCTCCTCTCTAAAATACCGCTATAGCATATAGCCGCTATAGTTGAAATAAGTCAGTCCAGAAATGCGGATGGTATTGGGAATCGAAGGGCAAGGCGAAGACACAGTCCATAACTTCTGGTGTGTTAGTTTTCAGCGCGAGTAACGCAGAGAACAGAAATGAAGATCAGTTTGTGAAAATTATACGTTTAGCAGGTGATATCACGCAGCCGCCTCTCATCTTTCAGGGGTCTCCCTTGACCTTGATACCCTTAACCAGGAACTACATGCACCAGCTCAAGAAGCGCCGTTCTTGTTGTTACGAAGTGCGCTGTAAATGGTAGAATTGTTAGGTAAATAATGTTTCATAACGGTCTTCATGCTAATGAAACAGAACAATATACACAAAGATAACAGTATTTTAATAAAATAGAATTGATATAACGATAATTAATTATCTGGGCCCTAGTCATCACACACTGTTCATTTGCAGAAATGCGCCACTTGCACTCGATTTACACGCTTCCCTTCGACGAACGATTTCGGAGTTTTAGCAACACTGCACGTGCGCGTACGCAGTGGTTTGTGGAGACCCAAAAGCGGCACTGCCCGCGCTCGCTAAAATTCCAGAATCGTTTGTCCAAAGGAAGCATATGGCCCTAGCTTTGGGGAAAAAAATATAAAGTTAGATGATGCGCGTCCTTGGTAGTTTCTTCCGATCGCTTTTGTCTTTTCTCGGATTAAGGACTATTTTTAGTTGTAAGTTTGATATTACTTTTAATAACCTGATTGAAAAACAGATTTTGATTTAGCAGGGTTTTAATTTGAAACATTTTTGCAAAGTGTAAGTTAGATAGCACTTGAAGTATACAGTATTCACAGAGGCACTCCCAAGATTTTTCTCTGGAAGGAGGGGGTCTAATGTATAGTGTCGAGAAGAATTGATTTTTACGTACAAAAAATTCTATTTATGCTGAATAAGAAATGAATTTTTACTGGTTGACTTATTGTTAATGTTTATAATGTAAGCAAGATGTATTGAATGACTTTCGTTAGTATAAAAAAATCTATAGTTTGAAATATGTAACGTTGGCTTCCCCAAGGGGAGCTGTAGCCCCATGAGCCCCCCCCCCCCCCCAGTTGCCCAACTGAGTATTTTCATATTGCAATAGCTTTGTTAATATTAATTAAAGTCCACCACATGATGCACATTTATTGGAAATCACATATACAGAAGTGATTCAACCGTTGAACACTTTTTACTTACCTCATTGTAAATATTGTAATGAACTGTATAACTTTTACAATGTACTAAGTAAAAAATTGTTCAACGATAGAATCACTTCTCTCTACGTGATATTCAATCAATGTGCATCATGTGGCGATTCATTGTGTTACTTCATTTTGTGGCTGTCTATAATAAATGGGAGTCTGCAAACCTCAAATTTTGTTAATAGTCTTATTAAAAAAGACAACTCTCTGCGTCTGACTCCATTGTTATCGACACTAGACAGCAGGACGGAGGAGTTGTTCAGCAGTGCCGTGACGAGGCAAAGACGTGCCACCGTGCGCGCGATCCGGGCGGGAGAGCGAAGCAAAGAGAACTACAAATACTGCAATTAGCGCCCAAGACGACGCGTAAACGAGCACTGGCATTCCGCTGCGCATCGAGCCTCGAGAGTCTCAACCCGGGGAGTCAACCTTCGCCGTCTGCACTAGGGATGTGACATCGATGTCTTTCATGAGAATCGGAAGATTGACAATGATATTTTTATAGAATACATATTTACTAGCGTACCCGTGCGACAACTCTCGCATGGTAAACCCCACCATCTTCCCTGGTTTTCCATTTCCATATTAAGCCTGTAATTTATCTTTTTCTTCAAGACCCTTTCATCGTCCGTCACTTGTTCTATATGTCTCTCTGTAATTGATAACAATAAAATGCACCCTTGTTAATACTATTTTTATGTAATTCAATCGCGTAGAATATCAAGTAATACGTTCAATTTCACATGCAGTTGCAGATTCTACAGGCTCTGAACAGCTGGGGTAGAGTATAGAAGCGTCGTATCAGCAAAAATGTAATAGAATGTTCAGGAAGATCACATCCTATAGATTACAGTGTGAGGAATGTTTCTTTGAAGCCTTCGACAGCAAAATTTTACTTCTTAAGGCCCTAGACGCATCGTTTAGGATATTTAACAATATATTTTTTTTAAATGCTTAAAGTGTTGCGGGTTGCATTTGACATGAATATTTAGATGCGATTTTTCTAAACAAATCCTTCATAGTTTCAAAGTCAAAGTGCAATTCGTCACGTTTCCGTGAAATTCTCTTTATTTCGAGACCTCATTTAAAGATTGGTTGCGTATGAGAGCCGCAAAAGGTATGTTATACTACTAAAATAATATAGGAGACGATAAATGGCAATGTTTTCCAAACATATATTTTTATAGAAATATCCATGTTTTAACCATTGATATAAAGTAATATTTTTAACATCGATGTTTTGCGCTCGATGTTTTTACTTTTTAGATGTTTTCTTTATGAATGAATAAATACAATTTTGTAAAAGTTAAAACATGAAATAAAATCTTATGACACCACTGCCATTTTATGTGTTCGAACCAAATGAACGCTGACAATGCCCAGTAACTATTTTCAATGCGTTGACTATCTCCTGCCTGAGACGCCCTCCTAATATTTCATACGTCTTTCCTTGCACATGGAGAGGCGGTCAACGTACGTGCCTTGGTCATAAGTAGGGGCGGATGTGAATGACCTAAAACAGCGCCAAAAATGATCAATCAAATGCTCTTAAAATTCTTTAAAAGTGCCCTAACACCAAAGAAAAATTACGTCAAAAATCTTAGCAAAACCAGTTCGGATGAACTATTCAAACTGTGGAATACGTTACTGATGTAATCGAGGCTTTTTTCCATTCGTTCGAGTGAACTCAGCTTGCACAATTTTGGTTTGGACTGTTCTTTACCAGAAAATCTCTCTCTTTAGCTATCCCTAAATCGGCGGAACTGGCAAAGGTCACAAGAATTGCATTATCACAAGGGCTGTCAAAACAATTTCGGACAGAACAAATCGAATATGCTACTGAGTAATTCTGTGAAGAACATTTGTTGTATCTCGTAAATATTATTTGAAGCAAATACTATTAAAAAAAAAAAAAAATTAAAAAGGAAAAAGGAAAAAAATGTCCTATAAAAATGGGTCATTTCTTTTTGTCATAACATAAAAAATTCTATACTAAACGGCATTGTTCTAAAGTTAGAAGGAAAAAGATGACATTTCATTAAAATCAGCCCCCTAGTCATAAGGCATCTCTCCTTTCTTCCCCATACCTTTGTTCGGCGAAGTGAGGACTGACTTTGAGATGAACTCGGTTGATCAGATTGAATTTTGTCGATTTTTTATTTGTAGTTAAATATTAATTATAAGTTAATAAACACGGCCACTGTCAAATGAAATTTTGTTGCTCACTAATTTAATGTAAGAGGATACCTAACCAACTTTAAAGCACATGTGTTTGAAAAAATCGATGTTTTTGTCGATGTATCATTTATTTACATGGATGTTTTTAATTTTGATCATCGATGTTTGGTTACACGGATGTTTTCTTATCGATGACGCATCACTAGTCTGCACATTCTCATTCTATGAATGCCGGTTCACTCTCAAAGAGAAAGGAGAACGAAAATTAAATGTCAATTGAATCAGTTATTTTGAAAAGGCCACATCTCCAATGTTTGCGAAAATTTGTTAAGCTCATTACTTGATTCAGATTATACTTTTAGCTTTGTTATACATGGAAATGCCCCATATTCACAGTTCCTCAAGTAATCTAAGCTGTTGATTCTCTCTGTTTACGTTTCAGACAAAAGTACAAACTGAGCTCACCCGCTGAAGTGCTAAAAGACGGGGAATTAAGTAATAAATGTTTTATGTTCCTGAAGGAAATGAATCTGTACAGCAAAATATGAAGCGCTCCTGTAGCAGTGTTTAAAATAGAAATTCTATTGTAATTGTAAGCTAACATTGGATTTAATCTGTATATGTAACTGATACCATTAATATAATGAAATGCAATGAAAATGAGTTTGTAAAATGTATTGAAATGAGGTCGCTAATAAGCCAAGATTATGAAGAGACCTAAAATAAACATTTTATCTATCTACCTGTTTTGAATAAACCACTTCTCCTAAGGTGAGGCTTTACCCACAAACGTGCACGGCAAACTGCAGATGGAGATATGCCTTTTTAGAAACTACAGATTCAAATATTCTACTACAGAACGACCACAGAACAAGTACCGCAATGTATAATAACGAGTGTACGGTACCCTATGCTGAATTTTTCTATCTCATCGATTACTAAGTACAGTCGACTACGGTTATAGTGAACTTCTGGGGACTAACAGTTTGGATTCACTATATCAGAGGTTCTCTACATCCGATGATGTCAAAATACAATAGAATTTCTCCACAAAGATTGACTTTATTAACATAGAAATACAGCAAAATATATTAACAGCACGAGCTGAAAATTGCAATATCTATTTACTTCCCATGGCCGCGCGCGTTGTCCAGCGAAATAGAACACCAAGCTGGAAACTGAAGCAAGGGATAACGCGTCACCGCTCTGCAGGACAAGGCCATTGTCTCCGCAGTGAAACTGGGAGGCATATGTTCATCAGCAAAGTCCCCAATCCAAGTCCGCTACCTTCACCTCAGGGGAGACGTTTTGGATTAGGAACTTTGGCCGACGATATTTTCTCCAAATTGCCTGATGTTGGAATTCGTGATCAGAGGTGAAATATTATTTTCCAGGAGGGAATTAATTTCCAGGACATTGTATTTCCTACGTTCACTAAAGCCGAGGTTGAGATTTACTATAAACGAATCTTCTTATGCTTATTTGTAATGCAAGCGAAACGGAACCAGTGACTTAAATTCACTATAACCGAGGGTTCACTATATCTGGAGTCGACAGCAGTACTCTTTCCGAACGTCCGGTCCGCGAGACATCTTTCGAAAATTAAATCCACCGACTAGGAAGTGACGCAGACCATCCCAGACGCTACCATCGACCAAACATCAATATCTTTAAGTTGCGTGCGTACCGAAAAGCAAGGTGCCTTTTTTTGAGGTCGCTTTAAACAACATGTGGTTGCGCTCGATACCGCGCGTGGCCAGCGCAGAACAATACTAAGAAGGCCGCGCGCAGCGAACCGGTCTCGCCAAGAAAGTGCGCGTACGCGGGCCCCGAGCGAGGGGGTGGGGGGTGGGGCGAGGGGGGCGACAGGCGGCCACCTGCGACGTCGCCACACAACCGTCCTCTCTCGGACCCCCTCGCAGCGGCAGCCGGTGCACGCGGCTCGCGCTCAATAAGACACTGCTTCCTTGGGAACCCCGGCGCTAACTCCAGTTACGGGTTGGTTTTGTTTTGTTTTCAATTGGGGAGTCTGGACCCTTATCGTCAGCCTAGGGTGGTGTCGAATTCGCTGGAACTACTACTTAAAAGTCACTATTGCTATTAGCACGTTATTCCTAATACATTTCTCTATATTTAAAAAAAGATGTTTTATTTTTTACGCTACATAAATAAAATATACAATATTTTATGTAAAACCTTTTAAATTTATTATAATTTTTCATTCCATTCTTTTTGCTATGATTTTATTATATTATTGTTACTACTTAATTAAAAGTGATAATGCCTTCAGTAACATGGCAGGATCGGATATTCAAACTTGCTTTCACTTTAATAGTAAAAGGATTCCTACACGTTACGCTCATATGAGAGGATACATGGATTCTTCTTACTTGACAATACCAATCGATAATAAACTCGTCTTTTGCCTTCAAAATTAAATAACTATTTTCAAAATAGTTGGAAAAGTTATAAGCTTCTATAAATGTTTGCTCTTCTAATATGATAATTATTATTACCATAAACACCAACAATTATTTATTTTAAATAAACTAAAGAAGTAATTAATATACTTTTAACACATCATGGGCAGAAAATCGTCTCTCGTTAAAATAGTATATGCCGCACGTGTGCGAGGTGATTCGCGTACTTACGTAAGTTTTCAAGGCAATCTAACGTACGATTACTTCGTGCAAAAGGGTACGGGAATAGAGGAGAAGAGGAACGATCCACGAATAATCAAACAAAGTGCGATCGCACCATACGAACTCTCATCCAGACGGCTTCTTGCGACACACTAACCAGCTGGTGGCCGAAACCTGAACCTGTCGGGATTCAGATCAAGTCCCCCTCGACCTACAATGCCTCCGCTGCGGAGTACGGTCACACACTCTGCCCGAGTCTGTTCAACTCTATTCTATTTTGCATCTCCTATATACTGACATTCTTCCAAATAAATCCGCTCTTCAGAGATGATCTAATCGTTAATTTTTCTATCATCTTAATCTATAATTGAAAACATTTTTGTACGCACTATATGTTACGGCAAAAGTCTGAAACGTGGTCAATGTTAAAAGTAACCGGCACTTGAGACTGACAATTTGGTTAAAGCTCTATGAATGACGATGAGCGTATTATTTCGAACTTCGTCAGGCTGATGGGACTTAGGATTAGCCACAGAGTGCTAGCTAATTCAAGGTTATTGTTCGAGTACGAGACGTCTTGCGATCGCAAGAAGTATTTTGACAAAAGAATGCGTGGGAAATTATGCGTCGCAGACTCAATATTGTTTTACTTAAATCACGAAGCTCGAAATTCGGACCCTCGTTGCGAACTCGGAAACACGTAACGTGACGTGGTAGTCCTCGTTACTGTAACGTACTTCATCGTGTTGGCTAATGTACACTTCGTTCACCTAAAGTCCGAAGAATGCATCGAAACTGTTCTTACGACCGATTTTATTCTCCCAATTGGCGAATGTAAATATAAAAAGGGTAATTCGGGAATTAGCCAGATTAGGACAATAGCCTTAACGCATACAATTGCTAAGAAGTCCAACTCAATGTTCAAAATTAAAGATGTAAACGACGCATAAATCAAAACCTCATTTTTTTTAAATTCTGGACAGTTGAAGGAGTTCTTTCGCACTCGGGGTTAACAAAATACACCGACGAACCACGAGATATCGCTACCAAAAAATGCACTCTTCTTTTCATGCTATGATTTCTGCACCCTGTCTTTCCCCAGGTATGTTGAAGGAAGCTGGATGTTACGATCAAATTCAATTATTTCAGATTCATTACCAGTGGGATTATTTTAGTGACATGTAGTATTAGAAACATGATTTTGAGTGACAAAAACGTGCTGAAAATCGCCGAACTTTTGTTTCGTCTATGCATGGAAACACTGTTGCATCTGGAGATATACCTTAGTCCTTAAACACTCAATATAGACAATGATTTTAACTTACGAAATTAGCCCTTCCCAACAGGTTTCTCATCGTTGGAGAGCCCTGCACTCTCTTTGCGTGTATTGATGATAGACAAATAAAGATAATAATACTCCATAATTAAACAAGATATAATATAACTAGACATCCAATGTTTAGGTACTAAAAAATCGTCTTTTAGGCGCCTAATAAGGAACTGAAAATGACAAGAATAAGGAGAAAAAAGACACTATCGTAAGTTACATACACAATAAAATGAAAAATTGTTTGTAATTTTTGTCTTTATTATTTTGTTAACTTAGATGCACAAAACAAGTAAAGCTCGTCTGCATTTAATTCTACATAGTTTGCATTGCAATATATTACCAGTAACTTTCCATGGATCACAATTTCCAATTTGTGACGTTGGGGAGACCAAAGCCGTTCCAATGCGGAGAAGGATCTCTCAACATCTACTGATGTGACTGGCGTATATTCTAGAAGCCCAACATTAGCAACACTGAAACCTTCTGGGAATTTACATTTATTTGTTTTTAAAATTTTGGTGCCCTTAGTGTATTGCCAATCGACCATGTTCTCAGAATATGGCTGGTATTTATGAAATAGGGAAATGGAGAAAAACCTGTTGGTATACTTTTAGCAATTCTCTCGTTTTTTAAAATACAAAGATTGAATCGAAGATTTCATAATAAATGGTTACGTTGGACCGTGGCCGAGTTTCTTATATCTTAGCATTGTATAAAGAAATAATCCATCGAAGGCAAAAAATGTTCAATAATTTAAAAATAAGGTATTTAGGCAAAAAAGGCATTTATGCTAAAAAAAGCAAAAATAAGCATTGTACAACTACGTCATATGTCATCATTTGTCATGATTCGTGCACATATATTATCAGCCTTTAAATAATATCTCTAGAGTAAAATAGGCATTTTCCCTAAACATTCGATATCTAATCATAACTACTGTGATGAAAAAAATATCCACATCACTATACCAAATCTCCTCAACGCGAGAATTCTACAGGCCTCCCCAAGGGACAGATACTATCATCGTTTGTAACACACACTTGCTTCTTGTATTTCCAGACTTGTTTCTAATACAGGTCCGAAACAAAGGCTTGGAAACTAGGGGTGCTATGCTGCATGAACTGGGACGCGAATCTCGAATTAGGTGGATTTATGGAAGAGCTTATGTAGACGACAACATCGGTGAACTACAATGGAAGTATGTCGAAACCAAGGAAACGCCTTTGAAATCCATTAAACGCGTTACGCTTACCAGCAATTACGAATTCATTACGAATTATTACGTATTATTAAGCACTTTGATTAGTCAGAATTTAAACCTCCGCAAATTAATGTGAAATGCGACTCTTGCAGCACTCCACATACAGATAAATCCCGAGGACAGTTTCTTGATATCTGTATTTGCACGAGAAGCATTTCATCATTTCGATATTTCTACGATACGTTTCACATCTGTTGTAAAGATCTGATTGTTTGATGTTTCGTATACCTAAAAAAAGATTCCCTAGTATTACTGCACGAAACGAATAACGAAAAGAACGAAACGAAACGATAACGAAAAGAATGGCGTGTCAAGTATATAGAAAAATCGCATCTGTACTAACGGATATGCAAATAAGCGATTAATGGAGAGTATTTTCATTAAAACATCGAGATACTACCGGGCGCTCCGAATATCACGTAGTTAAATTAAACTCCGTTACGAATATAGAACTGGTGACAGAAAAAATAAACTCAGATTTGGAATAATTTTACCTTTTTTCAATGATACAAACTCTATTTTGCCGTCCTGAATAGCCAAGGCCGCTAAGGCTGAAAGTCCGTAGCCTTCTCGGCTGGAAGGGTTGCGGGTTCGAATCCCGCCTCGGGAATGGATGTTTGGGTTCGTGTTGTCTTTACGTATTATTCCTACAGTTCCCCTTACAGTTAAAACAATCACAGTGGTCGCTATATGACCAAGATATTAAAAAGCGACCTTCAAAAATATATTAAAAAATCTATTTTCTATTACCTCATACACATGATACATAATTTCTTCTCCGAACGTCCATTATGCTGCTAAAACGTATAATGCGGGCTTTCCGCAAGCATGTTGACGGTTCTAGCGCGTCTTCCCCGACTGACGTTCCCAACGCGAAATAAATAGCGAAAAAGGGAAGTCGTTAAGACTAAAGGCCCATTCACAATGCAAACACAACATAAGCATAACACATAGACGTAAACATTACCATAAGTGATAGACTGAAGTATTCACAATGTCGAACATAAACGTAAGCAAAATAAGAGTTTCTATTGGCTGTAAGACATTCTAGTTTACTATTGGTTGGATGTGAGAAGCGATTTCGAGATATCGACTGTGTCCATAACGACGGGCTTTTGCCATGGATTGCGTTAGTTCGTCTATCGACTTATTTCGATACTCGATTTTGAGTTAACGTGCTGTTATTGGTTCATTTCTTATTTCTGACATGAGCATAAGCACAGAAGCTTGAAGCTGGCAAGCTATTAAGTTAATGTCTTACGCGTCATGCTTATGCGAACGCGTTGTGAATTAGTCTGCTTATAGACTAGTCCTACCTTTTATGTTAACGCCATGCTTATGTTTATGTTTGCATTGTGAGTGGGCCTTTAAGGACCTCGGTTGCTTTGGCTTGAAGCGTCGCACGTTTGAATCCCGCCCTGGGAATGGATGTTTTGTTTGTCTGTGTCTGTAGGTGTTTTCCGAACTCTCTTCAATCTGTACGTAGCTGACATCCCCAAACCAAGTGGAATTCAAAGCAGTTTGCTGACAACACAATCATACTCATCTGGAACAACACTAACAGAATAAAGTTCAAAATTCTTCTGTATCTACACCAAAATGAATACTCGCTACGCTAAGTCTAAAATGCTCCTGAATCTAACTAAGACAGCAGGAGCCTCCTCTGCACGCCCCTCCCCGCTTAATCTTAAATAATGCCCAAATAAGTTGGTACTTTCCAAATAAACCAATAAGATATCTTGGATTAAACATTGACACACACTTGAATTGGAAGCAACACACTGACATCAAAATTAATTCAGCCAAAAATAAATTACACCAACTCAAACCCCTTAAAAATAGCTATCTGCCGTACAACACTGTGCTGATATTATTCAAAACTATAGTAAGACCCCTGCTTCTTTCCGACTGTCCAATATGGTTAAATGCGTCAAAAATAAACCTTCACAGAATACAAATCATCCAAAATCAATATCTAAGGACAATACCAAATATACCATGGCGTGTTACAAACAACTACATAAAATATTAACCTAGAACAATTAGCTCAACACATCATATACTTCTTCTCAAACTGTTATATAAACCTTATGCAAATACAATTACTATCGGAATTCACGCTGGGCAGAACCCAATCCCCAATACAAGAATTAAAAACAAATATCCATTTCATGTATTCCTGAAATTGTTCTCAGAAATGGAATAAACAAAGGTGGCTCAATAGGCTTCCTCAACCCTTGTATTAGCTGTAATTAGTTATAATTTAGTTTTAAGCCACCAATGCATCTGACCAAGTTCTAGAACCTGAATCATGTAATCCTCTTGAAAGGCAACAGTAAACCAAACGCGTGTTCCGTTACCGTTACCCCAAATTTATAAAACCAATATTAAAATTATAGTGGTCGCTATACGACCATAGCAGTTGAACAGCGACTTAAATATGTAAAAAAAACTAGTGAAGCTCCAACAGCACATACTTCCTCGCATTATTTCTAAATATGCAATTTTCGAAAATTCAGAGAGTTCAACGAAAATGAGACCCGCACAATTATTTTAAGCATCCATACTTCTATCCGTGGAAAAAAATAAAGTAAAAATGGAGCACTTTTGTAATTTTTAAAGAAAATCTGGGATTTCAATGACCGTGAGACCGGAACCATTCCCTTAAGCGTCCTTTACGCTATCCGAAGACAAAGTTTGTTTAAAAAAATTGGAGCCATTTTGAGGAAATTTGGAAAATGGTTTTGAGGCACGAAAAGTACCATAATAAACAACAACAAAATATCCGTTTGAAACTCCCAAAACCTCCAGTTCATTCAGATTGATTGAGAATATCAATTTTGAAGAAATTCGGTTCAGCGATTTAGGCGCGACAGCTGACTACCGACGGATAGAAAAACTGACGGACGGACAGACAGACAGACAGACGTTTTGTCGTCAATCGATTGGTATCAAGAACCCACAAAACATGGATTCTGGCTACACCTCGAGTCAGAGGAATTTTGTACCGTATTTAGCAACAGGATTTAACCACTTTTTAGTTAGCAAGGTCCGCCAATAAGAGTTTTTCAGCCGAAAATTCGCCGTTTTCCGGGGCACGATTACATAACTTTCTCTTCTTACGAAGTGCCTTCGTAAGTGCGAGAAATTAAAAATACAGTTAAATAGGCCCGCCTTCTCATGAAAAACCGTCTACCCGAACTTTCCACGGAGGGGAGAGTCGCGCGGGCCGCACCCTTGCCCGCGGCGTTGCCACCACGGCGCTGCATCCGTATCGGGGCATCTGGGAGACGAGGCGTCGACTTTGTCGTCGTCGGCTGCGGCGTCGCTTCTCTAAGTGCGCGGCCGCGTGCGGGGGCGGGTGGCAGGCGGCGCGCGTCAGGAAATTTCCACTTCGGAACGAGCAAACTGAGTTGAGAGGATGCGTCTTTTACGACGCGCTGTAACGTCGAATGACGGACCGCGGGGGACGAGCGTCGTTGTCGTCGCCGTCCCCGCCGCCGTCGCCACCCTGCGCCAATGAACAAACGTAGGGCGCGCGCACGCTCGCTCGCCCGCCGGTCCACTCTCCAGAAAGCTCGACTTTCTGACCGCAACCGTCCGTTCGGCCGAATGCTCACTCGTCGGATTCTTTACCTGACAGAACACCCCCGTCGGAATATAATCGGAAATTTTAACGCCCGGTCCGCACGCCAGAATGTTAGTAAGTCTGATCGTCAATGACCGTCAGTCCGTCCGTCAATCCGACCTAGCTCTCACTCGTCGGATTCTTAACCTGACAGGACACCCACCGTCGGAATACAATCGGAAATATTTTGTGTCGTAACGCCCGGCCCCCCCTGACCGTCCGTCCGTCCGTCAATTCGACCGATCTCTCACTCGTTGGATTCTTAACCTGACAGGAAACACAACGTCGGAATACCCACCATCCGAAAAATTTCGTGTCATATCACCCAGCCTGCCCGTCAGAATATTCGATACCCTGACCGCCGCCGACCGTCCGTCAATCCGTCCTCCCGACCGAATGCTCACTCGTCGGAACCCACCGCTGAACACCCATCAATGGAACATCACCCGTCGGAATACCCACCGTCGGAACACCCACAGTCGGCTCACCTACCGTTGGAACTTTCATTGTCGGAATATCCAACGACGGAAACACATATCCGTTAGCACGGATAGTCATCGGCAGGCCCACCGTCGCGTTCGGGAGACCCAACCAGAAGATTTGCTCGACGGAAAACCCACCCACGGGAAAATTCACACATCGATACATCCACCCCTCCGGACACATACCGATCCGGAACTCCCGCCGGCCCAATCGAGAGCTCACCTCTAACCGAACTACAGCCCGCTCGCCCTTTCTTTCGCCCTCCCGTCCACCCTCTAGTTCGTCCCCTCCTGCTCTCCTACACCCCCTTATTCCCCTGCTTGCCCAACCGCGCTCCTTACGCCCCGTCCACGAAACGACGACTCGCTCGGCCGCTCGCTCGCCCACCCGGCCGCGCGCGAAGAAACGCCAATCTTTCGCCGGCGGCAGCGCTCGGGGCGTGCGCGCGGTGGGCACACAATCGGATGACGATCCGGGGCGGCCCCGGGGGTTTTGCATTAAACATCGGGAACGACGTTGCCCGGGGCGGCGGGGTGGAGTGGAGCGGAGTGGGTGGCGCGACGGCGCGAGCCGCTGCACATTAACCGAGAAATAGACCTGAAGAGCGGCCGGGCGGGAGACGCTAGGCGGGAGTGGCGGATGGCATGCACAGACAGGCGAACGGATGGGTGGAGCATGACAGAGGAGACGTGTGGGACGGGTAAGGTGGGGGTAGGTGAGGTGGGTGGGGTGGGTGGGGCGGGGAGGAGGGTGGTGCGGTTGGGACGAGTGGGATGAATGGGGTGGGTGGGGCAAGTGGGTCGGATGGGGCGGATAGGGAGGGTTGAGCGGGTGGTAAATGTGGGGAGGGTCGGAATGGTGGGGCGGGTGGGGAGGTTGGGATGAGTGGGATGGATGGGGCGGGGGGACAGACAGGACGAATGGAGCGGAGTGGTGGATGGAGGGGTGGGCAGGGTGGGACGGATGGAACGAATGGAATGTGTGAGACGGGTTGGCCGGCTGAGGAGGAGGCAGGTGGGGATGGTGAGTAGGATGATGGTGGCGAGGGAGGTGCTCGGATTTGCTTGTAACTACAAACGAACTCTGTTTTTTACGGGTCATTGTGGTTTGAGAACTCTAGTGTAAAGAGAAGTGCTCAAGCTTACGGCTCTACAGCTGATAAGTATGTTTACAGAGACACTACATTTTACTTGATGTTTCATACCAACGCGAACCCTATGTTCAGAAATTGAGTTCAAGCAAAAGTGAGATTCCATTGAAATCGTATCACCGCTGCAGAATGTTATTCATGAACTTTTGTTTCATTTCAGGTTTTTATGACTATTATTGCTACTTAATTCGTCTTCATTAGGCAAAAATTATTGTGTAAGAAATTATTTAAACTCTGCTATCATCTATTGATTATAGTATGTATAATATAAGTTTGTTTATAAACGATATTCTTTTATTACGCTAAAAATATTCAAAAGTACTATTAATAGTTTAACTCATCCGAAAATAGAATCATGGTAAATAATTTCATTTTTAATTAATAAAAACCTGGAACTGAATTAAATATCAGGAATACAGCGCTATAAAATAACCTAAAATACAGAAAAATAGGACGCCGTGGAATGGTGATAAAAATACAATAATTATTTTAATATTTCTTGTTACACACCTGTAATTCTGGTTCTCACACGTGGTCCGATGATATTCTGTAATGACATAAGGAAACCTCTTTCACTCCTTTTCTTTAAGTAGTTTCTAAAACATGCAAAGGTAACAGTCAATTTTGAATGCGCAATTTTTGCCAACTACATGTGGGAATATATTCGAAATATTAATAAAAATACTAATATTTGTTAATTGTTAATTCCCGGGGAAGGCTGCACACGACTGACGCTTACGCTTCACATCGAGTTTCTGTCTGCGTATAGTGTAATGGCACTATAAAATCGCTCAAAATGTTGTATTTATATTTAGAATCTTGACGATCTATCATAAATTATCATTGATAATCGGCGTGAGTGATACTAAATGGAAGAAATTCAAGGTATTTACATCACAAGACGAAACGAAATTAAATTAATATTACCAATTTAGCACTGCTCCAGACTTAATAATTATAATAATACGTAATCCGTCAATAATTATGTCTCTATCGTCCCTCGCCTTAATATTCTTTTTCTTGGTTCAGTGATCACTCTGTCCGTGCGACAGTACCACTCTCGCTCTCCGGCTGCTAATTCTACACTCCACATGCCAAGAATATGTGTTGATTGACGAATATAATTTTCATTCTTTATTCCTCCTAACTCATAGAGGTACATACTAATACACACTAGCTAATACAGGCTAGTTACTTAAAACCACCTTGAGTATGTGCAACGCAATTTTAAGCCGAAAAACTCGAGGACACACAAGTCGTTTCACACTCGGACAATCACCTTAATGTAGCTAGCGCTCTTTGGCTAAATCCTACATTAGCCGGATGATGCCCGAAATGATCCGTTCACCGTCACTCACATAGCTGTATCCAAACTGTCTAATGAGTACATTAATTGGCAAATTCGCGAATTACCCATATTAGCGTAATATGTACGGTAAACGACCTACACAGAATCGATGTTATTCAGACTAATTGTATGAAATAGCCGATTTATTTAGTAATCGATTCAATCGCTCAATCGAACTGTGAGTGCCTTGTCTAGAATCTGCCGCAGGAACTCCCAGCGGGCTCGGTATCGACCCCCCCCCCAGGGAGCCAATAAAATTTTGAAGGGAGTCAATGAAGATCAACGGGTCGATTGGGAATCAATAGCGGAATAATGCGTACAAAATCAGTACAATCTCTCGTACAAAACAGTATTCTCCTCACTTAAGAAATGTTATGGCGAGTTACTAACAAATGCTCGACATCTTGTAACCATTGAACAACAATGTAATTATAACCACAGCTACTCAGAAGCGATAGTGACTTCGGTTATTGAAAATCGAGATACTTACGAAAACATTGGTGTGCGAAATAGTTATTTTAAAGTCATTTTCACGTAATTCTTTGTGTCATGATTGTGTATGCTGTATATCATAGAGAAAAATATAAGGAGGTAGAAGAACTAAACAAAACTAGTGGTGCTAAAACAGCATGTACTTTTTCGCCTGCATTTTCACGCAAAATTACGCGAAAAGTACTGAAATTTTCGAAAAATTGTACATGACCTTATATCAAGATCTATCTTTAAGGAACAGATTTAATTAAAGGAAAAAAATCTCTACCTTTAATATTTTAATTGTAGTAAGATGCGGAAAAAAACTTTGAACGTTTGCAATTTTCGAAAAATCAGAGTTTTCAACGAACGTGAGACCATTCTCTTAAACGTTGCTCACACTATCCAACAACAAAATTTAATAAAAAACGATGGAGCCATTTGTTTCAAATAATGAGAATTTTGAAAATATCCTAGAGGCTTGATGTAAAGTACCCCACAAAATTAAAATATCGAATTCAAATTAAAGGGACCGCGACATCAGCGAGATCGATTGAGGAACAACTGTTTTGGAGAAAATCGGCTGAACGGTTTAACCGCTAGCGTTCACAGACGGACGGACGGACGGACACACAGACAGACAGACAAACAGGGAGACGGACGAACGGACGGACGAACGGACGGATGGACGGACGGATGGACGGACGGATGGACGGACGGATGGACGGACGGATGGGGATGGACGGACGGATGGACGGACGGATGGCGGACGGATGGACGGATGGACGGACGGACGGATGGACGGATGGACGGATGGACGGATGGACGATGGACAGGATGGACGGACGGACGAACGGACGGACGAACGGACGGATGGACGGACGGATGGACGGACGGATGGACGGACGGATGGACGGACGGATGGACGGACGGATGGACGGACGGATGGACGGACGGAGGACGGATGGACGGACGGACGGACGGACGGACGGATGGACGGACGGATGGACGGACGGATGGATGGACGGACGGACGGATGGACGGACGGACGGATGGACGGACGGATGGACGGACGGATGGACGGACGGACGGATGGACGGACGGACGGATGGACGGATGGATGGACGGACGATGGATGGACGGACGGATGGACGGACGGATGGACGGACGGACACACGGACGGACACACGGACGGACACACGGACGGACACACGGACGGACAGACATTTTGCCGTCATTCGATTTTTCGATATCAAGGACCCACAAAACATGGATTCAGGCTACACTATGTGTTAAAGAACTTTTGTTCTAAATTTAGCAACCTAATTTATCCACTTCTTCGTTAGGCTGGTTTCTAGGCTCTGTAATTAGAGTTTTTCTGACGAAAATTTGCCGATGTTCGGAAGCAGTACATAATATTCTCTGTACTGCGAAAGCGGTTGCGAGAAGGTAAAAGTGTAAGGTAGTAGATGAAATAAACAGTACTTTTAAAAAGGTACGACGCAGGAAAAGGTTTGGGAATTCCTAGCTACTAGCGGCGGCCCCTCGAAGGGCGAACCGGCGGCGGCGTGTTCTTTAATGCAAGGAGGTGGCAGGGAATCACCCCATGCCTGCGCAACCAACGCGCTCCGCCCGTCCTCTCGCCCTTCCCTCTTGCTATTAGCATATTTTTTGTTGCTACATTTTGTTCTTAAGGATTTGACATAATGCGGTGTACCGATCCGTGTGCGCAGAGCACTAAGATGGTATCCGCATAGCGTGAACCAGGATCTGACAGATGCGTGCGCTACAGAAGAACAGGCCCAAAGTTCAGATTTGAGATGTTACGCGTTTTGGGTCCCGTAAATCTGGCGCCGTTTTTCCAATCATAAAATTAGAGAAGTTTTTATATTTCACATTAGTAAAAGTGGATGTCTGAACTCTATGTATGGTTGATCATTGATTTTTAGAAACAATACTGTGAAGGTAAAAATCTATTTTTAACATAAAATTATTGTAATACTGTGTAATGTATATTGTATATTTAGTTGTTTTCCCCCTCTAAAGTGCTGTCAGCAGAAAGCGAGGCCCTCCGTGACAACACATACATACATACATACATACATACAAGGTACAAGCAACTACGGCCATGGCGGGACACAAACCGGTGACCCTTCGGACTGAATCGCTGAGTCGATACATGCTCTTAGCCACCTCGACCATCCAGATCGGCTAACGTATATTTACTACATTAATAAAACCATTTGTAAGTAAATTAGGAACCAAGATACGAATTTTAAATAAATTTAGCAATAACAAAAACTTTGATATATTACCAAATGAATTGAAAGCGGTCATATATTCTGGTAAGTGTTCGATGGCCAACATCGTAAACACACCCAGTGTAGCAAAGAAAGGAAAACGTAGGGTAAGACTCACAGAATTATATGCAATCGTTTTCAAATACACACGGGCTGAAGCATTGCTGTTAATTTTATAAATATATAGAAATGAATACTTCTTGGTCCTGTTGACTGGTGCACCAGAGCAGCATCAACACCCGAGTACCGGCGGTGGCTGCTGGAATGTCAGAATGTCGAGGAGACCGCTGTGGCGGTACCACGGTACTCCTCGAGCGCTCACGGCAGAAGTAGCCTTGTGGAGGCGTAGCCACCGGTAGGTGGAGTCATGTAATTGAAGGGTATAAGCGCAGCATGCGCCGGAGGGCACTGTGGCTGAGTACCAATCCCTTGGTTCGCGCTAAGTAGCATCTGTGCGAAGATTGCAGCACTAGGCGTGCGCAGCCTAAAGCAAGGAAGGCCCATTACATTTCTGGGCCCCCTCTTGCAATAAACATTCTGATTTACATGACATTGTGCTAGTAAATAAATAAAATATACTACAATATACATTTTATGCATGGCTATTAACAAACAGGCTGCCAGATACCTTGGGGAATCTACTCCCCCAAACGTAAATTAATTCCCCAAATTTTCAGATTAAAAAGGCGAAACTCAGGGATTAGACATATTAACGGAAATAAAATGATTTATGACGTAAGGTCATGGGGCCCTTTTCAAAATGTTGAGGGAAACCACGGCACAGCCGCACTCCCCCTCCCCCGGGCGCACGCCTAAGCGGCTGCACGAAGCGTGCGCCGAACGGCCCTGCTGGCTGTGGACGGATCCGGTGGGCTGTGTGAGAAGTGTCTGACCGTGCCTGCTGCAGAATGGCTTCTCTGCTTCCCCCTGGAAGTCAACTTCGCTGACTCTGCGGGGGCGACTCTTTGCAGCCACTTAACTGTACTGCTGCCTGGTATATGTTACTCAGCCAGAGCGCTCGTGCTGAGACGCACTATTTTATGTGCTAGGCCGAGGAATTTTTATTTTCCGACCGACTTATTTTCTTGTATTCGAAAATTATGTAATGCTGAAAAATATCAATCACGTTTTGGCAGAAATACGTGATTCGTGGGTCCATAACTCCGAGAAAGAGTTTCTTTGATTGATTGATCGATTTTTTCGTGTTTCTGGGCGCGTCAACTGCTTTGGTCATTAGTCTCGTTAGTGTAGTGCATGTATTTTTTCGCGGGAGATGGCGGTAATCTTTCCCCGCTGGATGGCGAGATCCGGCGCCGACCTACCGTCGGCTAGTAGGGTTTCCCCCCTAACCAGGACTCTCCCACCAGCGGGGAACCGCCTCAGCCGGGACAAGCTCTTAGCTCCCGACCGATCTCCCGGAATATGTGGTAGTATAGTGCATGTTAGTGTAAGTGTATGTGTAAGGGGAGGGGATAGGACGAGGAGGAGGAAGGACAGATCGCGCGCGGTCCGTGGCTCGTTTCGTAGGGGACAGCTCCGGCATTCGCCTGGTGTTGACCGGAGAAACCACGGAAAACTACCGATCAGAGCAGCCGGCCTCTAGAATTCTCCTCCAGACAGCAGCAGAATTCGACCTAGCTGAAAAGCTAGTGTTGAAAATCCTGCCGCCGTCAGGACTCGAACCTAGGACCTCCCGGTCAGAGGCGCTGCAGTGAAATCAGTTGAGCAAGTGTTTCTTAAACGTCTGTCCGTCCATCCGTCTCTCTTCCTGTCCATCTGCCAGTCCGTCTGCGAAAAAGAATTGCACTTAACCATACACACGATTTTCCTTGAATATTTTGTGATCGATTGGATTGAACATGGGATGTGAATTTGAAATGAATATTTTAATTTAAAGGAGTACAGTGAAACATTCTCAAACTATAACTTTGATTAAGCAGTCACCTCAACTAACTGCCATTTTTTTGTGGAACCGATATTTCATAAGACACGTATAAATTTTCTCTCATTTCAGCAGTCACCTGACTAAGCGGCCCACGGCCAGGAATATTTCGTAGATTGACCTTTATTAAGCAATCAACTCAATCGATTTTGATCTGCATTATAGTAGATGAGGAAAAGCGTTTGAGATTACAGTTCATTAATAACATCGGGACGAATTCACAGAGTACCAGGTAAGGTAGTTCAGGATATCAACTAATGTTACTGAAGTGCGTCTGAACGGGGGTTCTGGGGTTCGAGTCCCGATGGTAGCAGGATTTTCGACACTAGCCAGATTTTGGTTGGTTGGTTAGTGATTGCGGGCGCATCAACAGCTTAGATCAGTAGTTTGATCCCGGTGGTGATCTTCCCCCGCTGGGTGGCGAGATCCGGCGCCGACCTACTGTCGGCTAGCGAGGATTCCCCCTAACCAGGACTCTCCCACCAGCGGGGCCCCGCCCCAGCCGGGACAAGCTCTAACCTCCCGACCGGTCTTCCGAAATATGTGGTAGTGTAGTGCATGTTAGTGTAAGTGTGTATGTGTGTAAGGGGAAAGGATAGGACAAGGAAGAGGAAGGAAAGATCGCGCGCGCGGTTCGTGGCCCGTTTGTTAGGGTACTACTCCGGCATTTGTCTGGTGTTGATCGGAGAAACCACGAAAAACTACCGATCAGAGCAGCCGACCGCTAGAATTCTCCTCCAGACAGCAACTGAATTCGACCTACCTGACAAGCTAGTGTGGAAAATCCTGCCGCGGTCGGGATTCGAACTCCAGAACCCCCGCTGCAGTGACATCAGTTGTTGCACTGATTCACCGCTCTCAGTGCTAGCCAGATATCTAGGTCGAATTCTGTCACTGTCTGGAGGCTTGGTATGGTTTGGTTTGGTTTGTTTTTTTCGTGTTTCTGGGCACATCAACTGCTTTGGTCATTAGTCCCGTAAGTGTAGTGCATTTTTTCTCGTGAGATGGCGGTGATCTTTCCCCGCTGGATGACGAGATCCGGCGCCGACCTACCGTCGGCTACTGGGTTTCCCCCTAACCAGGACTCTCCCACCAGCATGGCAACGCCCCAGCCGAGACAAGCTCTAAGCTCCCGACCGGTCTTCCGGAATATGTGGTAGTGTAGTGCATGCTAGTGTAAGTGAGTGTGGAAGGAGAGAGACTAGGACAAGGAAAGGAAGGAAGGAAAGATCGCGCTCGGTCCGTGGCCCGTTTGTTAGGGTACTGCTCCGGTATTCGCCTGGTGTTGATCGGATAAACCACGGAAAACTACCGATCAGAGCAGCCGGCCGCTAGAATTCTCCTCCAGGCAGCAACTGAATTCAACCTAGCTGAAAAGCTAGTGTCGAAAATCTTGCCGCCGTCTGGTGGAGAATTGTAATGGCCGGCTGCTCTGATCGGTAGTTTTCTGTAGTTTCTCCGATCAATACCATGCGAATGCCAGAGCAGTACCCTACCAAACTGGCCATGGACCGTGCGCGACCATTGCTTCCCATTCCTTGTCCTAACCTACACCATACTCACACTTACACTTACATGCGCTACACTACCACGCATGCCGGGCGACCGGTCGGGAGCTTACAGCTTCTCCCGGCTGGGGTGGGGGTGCCCCGTTTTTGGGAGATACGTGGTAGGGGAAAACCCCGCTTGCCGACGGTAGGTCGGCGCCAGATCTTGCCATCCAGCGGGGCAAGATCACAGCCATATCCCCGGCATGTACTACACTAAGGGGACTAATGACCTTAGCAGTTGTCGCTCCCGGAATCACTACTAATCAATCATATTCTCAGATGACTTCAAATGATGACACGGAGAGTCGCTTATTTCGCAACAAGAATAATTTCAGTTTAAAGTAACAGATGATTTTAATAAATATCTTAATGAAACAACAACGCGTTCGCTTCTCCCATTTCACAACGTTCCTACTGTTTCCTATCTCGTGCTTCCCTTCTGCTGGAAACTGAAGAACTCGCGGAGGACGCTGCGCGAATGCGATTTACACGATCCTTTTGAGAAACAATTTACGGAGTTTTAGCGAACCCGCGCATGGGCAAAGCGGATTCTGAGGCAGCAGAGGTCATTTTCTAACTCAGTGTTTCCCAACACGGTGGCTATCTACCTCCAGGAGGGAATCGATTGCCGAATATACACCGACAAATGATCTGGGTAATCACGATCCTATTTATTACAAAAAATATAAATTAAGTCATTAATTGTTTTCTTCTACAATGTTTCAGAACATCTAATAATACTTGTTCATTTTTCTAAAAAATGAAAATTTTAATACAAAAATAATTAAACAGGAAAGAAGTGAATTATAGAATTACTAGCAAAGCGCGGCAGGGGTTGTCCTGATCTCTCTCTTTCCCCCTTTCTCTCTTCGCCATTTCTTTTCCTCTTTGTCCTTTCCCCCCTCTCTTTTCCCACTCTCTTTTCCTCTCCCTTTTCCCCTCTTTCTCGGACTGTTTACCCTCTTCTTATTTCCTTTCGCTCTCTTGTTCCCTCTCTCTTGTTCCCTCACTTTCTTGTTCTCTCTCGCTCCTCTCTCGTGTCTCCATCCCGCGCCGCCCGCTCCTCCTATCCTCGGTCTCGCCCCGCGTCACATGGCAACGAACAGCTACAATGAAGCCCAAGTGGATTAAAAATTGAAATTGGATTAGAAATTGCAACTGAGCATCGTCTTATGCTGGAGCGCCATCTAGTAGCCATCTTCATCGATCTCAAAGATACCAATATTCATTTTTACTTATAGAGATTATATTCTACATTTTCTGTAAGGCTAGTTAATTTTGAGAAAAATCTTTATTATTGAGTTGCAGAAAGAAAGTTTTTAAAAGTAAAGAGACTTCCGAGCATTGTTTTATGGTAAAGAACGCTGTTGAATGGTACTCAAATGATAGATTCGCCGTTACTAAGGATATGATTGACCATATTTGCAACAAAGATATCAACTTTATGTACGGTAAATTATTGACAATAATAGATAATAGACATTGTTTTGAGTTTTATGATTTTTAAAGTTATGCACACGATTGCTGAAATATTAAAAATTTTTTCCAAGGTTAAAAAAAAAAAATTTAAGTGGTACCATCTGTGGTTCATTTTATATTCACATTCCCTTATACAGCACTAATTAGTAAAGAAATCTGTAAAGAAGTATTGTGACAGTTCTGTAACACTCTTAGCATTATCTAAAGAGTACAATGAGAATTAGTTTTACGAGTAAAAAGTCTGTGAAAAGATACGATGAAACAGTTGCACTTTGGCATTTCACGGAAAGAAAAATGCCTATACAAGAGAACTCGAAGAGCGGAAAGCATTTAGAATTTCCTACAAAAATAGGCCATTGTCTCCTTTCTTTTCACAGAGCTCTTCAGAAGTGGTTGCCAATGCTCAAGAAAATATATTAGTCACAGCACATTGTTTTGTGATCTCTCTTTCTTAACTCATCACCATAACAAAAAAGTATCCAAACACAATGTTAAAAATCCGATACTACGAAACACGACATTCGCAAGCACCAGGGTTCGGAAAACAATTGAGCACATCTACTGGTTGGTGAGTTAAATTTTGAAACGTCCAAGCCACCACACCCGTGTAGTGCAATCTCGTGAGACGAACGATTGTAAACGAGTGTGATAATCACAAATGATGACACTCAAGTGTCTGCGTCTGATAAAATGAATTTTTTATAGTGAAGGAACGGTAAACAGGGTCTTAAAACGAACATAGATGAATATCCCGACAACTCGGTGAGGAGAAACGCTCAAGGCGCATAAGACCCTTGTTCTTTCATGACGATAAAATTTATGTAGAGTTGGCGAATTTCGAACGGGTGAAACATTCAATTTTCCACCTTGAAGGACACAGATCCGCCCGCCCTGAACGCGAAATTAATGAGACTCATTAACGCGAATTCTAATGCCGTGATAAAATATTAACGTAAACCTCTATATAAATACTTTAAAAATGTATGAATGTGATATTACTGAAACCCTCGTTTGAACCAATAAAAACGGGACGATGCATTTTGTTACTTTGTTTATAAGGTGCACCTTATGTTTGCCTTCATCAATGGGAGGTTCTTTTCTATTGGAGTTTATTCTGTCAACGTTTCATTACATTATAGAGTCGATAAGACAGCTGACAGCTCCAGAACTGTACAATTCAATTTTGTGAGACAGGTTACAAAAGTAAACACGCGCTCGTGAACTGAATTTGCTGGGCAAATTGCATTCAGACTATTTTTACATAAATTTCACAGAAAAGCTACATTTCTCTTTTGGTATGAGAAAGACGTAATATTCAAGTTTCAAACGAATGTTAAGTTATATATGTATTTAACCACACGTCCATTTACAATACAAACTAAAGAAATATTAAAACCATGTTTTAAGTAATGTAAAAAAAAAATTAACTAAGTCATTATTACCCCAAACTGGGGGTCAACAAAATATCAAACAAACCATATATTTTTGAAGATTAAAGCAAAATTATTTAATATTGCACATATGTCTTGTATTTACAATATAAATTCACAAACTCAAGATTTTGCTGCTGGGAAAGATGACTAGACTCTTCTTTCTATTCTAGAAAAATACGAGCAAAAAAATTTTTTTCCAAGATATAAAGGGCACATATACTTCAACACCTTGGCAAGTGCTTCATCGCAATGGTCGTATGATGCAATCATAAACTCACAACATTGTATGGCTGTCAGATCATTAATCTTGACGGTAAGATGGTACTAAAATTCAGAATATTCTTATATATGTTAAAAAATTATACAGATAAATTATAGTAAGTTAGAAGTCCATAAATGGATTAATCTAGTAATACTTCTATGTAATTGTAATATTAGAATATGTAATTTTTATATGTAAAAATAATGTGTGGAAAAGAAATTATGCATAAATGCAAAACCATGAAAGACTGAATAAGTCAAACAAGGATTAATGAAACGAAATGGAAAGAAAATGAGATGAAAAAAAACAAAAGTAATTATTTCCTTATTAGTTCACAATACCTATTTTTGTTGTTTGGAGTTTATATTTATCATATATTACAATCAAAATTTCTAAAAGGAGATAAATGTGAAGTACTTCATAGATTTAATATCCTTATTTTATAATTTGATATTTTTAGCGTATTTCTTATAGAGTACATAAATGCATATTTAAGTACATTTTATTTTATGTACATAATAATCCGCTGTCCAGATAGCTCAAAGCAACGATTTCCTGTTATTCCCGTTTTGTTTCACAGCGTCGAAATGACACTACCAATCAAAAATCAAAGCAAATATATCACATTCGTTTTACGAACTAAATAACATTAGACCTATTAAAATAGGTGCTAATACATATAACGTCAAAAGTAAAATAACACATTATTGCAGATTAGGATTATTCAGAATATTTGTATGTACCTTCATTGCTATCTTAATCGTTTTTGATTACATTCTTGAATTGCAGAAGCATTTGCAAAAAATTGAGATACGTAGTTCTCACGCACTTTCTCATCACTGAAATTCCAAATTCTTTTTTTCTTCATATATTGGCTGAAAATCAACGAAAGCACTCGTGAAAAATATTTCTGTGCTTTGTGTGGTGTCTCCCAAAATCTAATCTCTCCATATCAGTTCGGGCTGTCACATGTCGATAATACAGTGAACGATGTGTACTGAGATATCTCCAGGAAACGACTCGTAGATACATTTAGACCAAAACGCATTCATTCAGAAGAAATATTCTTGTGAAAACAGCATTGTAAAACAGCTTTATTCGAAATATTTATGTTTATTATAATTTCTATTCTATTTCGTTTCTCTATTTCGGAAACGTTAGAAAACTCTATGCCTCATATTTTTTCTACTCCCATTGTATAATGCTGTCGTTTGTTGGCTGCAATCAGGTGCATAATGATACTCATTTCCATACAGATTTGATAATGATACAGGTTCTTAACCAATCACAGAGAAGCTTACAAACCAAGTATTGACACTTAATTTATCATTGAGAAGCTTTCTAGGAAATGTTTCTTTCGATTGTGAACATTAAAATTGCATTTGATATTATATTATGTTTTCAGTTTTAATTTATTTTATTTTTAGTAATTTTTTCGTGGATTATTTAAAATAAATAGGATCGTAATTTCTCTTTGATCCTCTTTGACTAGCGCAGTACTCCCTCGCAGGCGAACTGGTAACCATAGCCACCTGCGACATCATGCGAGAGTAGGGTTAGGTGGCCTTGGCTGAGTCTTACATTCAACTGCCACGAAGCGATTTAATGTAAAAGTTTAACTTATAAAAATCGTAGAAAAAGTATCGTATGTAACTGGATGTAATGGGCATTAATACACTCGTGTGAAGTTTACGATACTCGCTCGTAACGTAATATCACTCTCGTGCATTTATACCCGTCATTACATCATCGTTTCATAATGTACTATTGTTATTTGTTTGCATATCTTTTCTAGATATTTCTCTTTTGATATTTTGCCGTTTCATTAATTCTATTATTCGTTTGGAAATTCTTTGAACCATGATGATGATATATGTCACAAAGCCAAATATTCACGTAATCACTCGAATCAGTTTTATGGGGGAGATGGGAAACATTATGCCATCACCATGTTTCTTTAACTAGGATTGATAGCTCAATAAGAACATAAACAAACACACACAAATGTCCACGCCAAAGACAAATTTCGATCCCAAAAATCCATCGAAGCAAGATCGCATTCATCACAGCATTCCCGCCATAGCGTTCTCGGCTACTCTAGTCCATCATTAACTCACTTTATTGTTGATTATCATATACTTTAGATGTTGGTTTTCCTGACTGGTAGAGAAGCACTCCAGAAAAACTCCGTTTGTTCATTGAAATTAATGACTCGCCAGGCAAAGTTAAGAAGTAATTCCCTTGAAATGTTTGTGAATGATGACAATTACGTCACATATAGAGTTACTTTTGGAATTATCAATTAGTTAATTGGCAACGCGGGTCAACTTAGTCTTTGGGGCAAGTCAACAAACCTCTGCCACCGCTTCTGACCTTATGAGAGGCGTTGTTTCGCTACCTCTGATCTAGAACATGACCGCGCAATTCGTATCTTAATCTCCATCTCCAGTCCGAGGGTTGGCGTGCTCTCTCGCGACTTGTGTGGCACTAGAGAAGTTCGTAGCGGTAATGGCCTCCGCTGCCTTCCACAGCAGTTGGGCACTCCCACTACTCATATGTAGAAAGTCGCATGTTCGTTATGTGCTGGTGGGTGCCGGCTGCCACTATGGAACAGCGTTCTCGCTGCGTAGCTCATTCCAGGTTTAGAAAGCAGCATTGCAGCTTACTGCGACAGTGTTGCCGCGCAAGCAGGGAGCACAGAATGTGTGAGACTGCTGAAATCCCACAAAGTCTAAGGAATAGTCAGTGAACTGTTGGTATGGCTGGTTTCTAATGCCGGCTTTACGCTAGCAATAGGTTTCTGCAATATCTTTCAGCAATTTGTTTCTGTTTCTTGCGGTCGTCTTACATTACCAAAACAAGACGGGGCAATATGTTGCCAGAAGTTAGAAGGAAGATCTTTCCGACAAGATATTGCCGATCGTTTTACATTAGAACTTTTTGTTGTCGTGTTTGGTGACGTCACGGGGAAAAAGGTGCGTGGACTTAACTGAGGTTATACCTCACTTCGACATGGCTAGTAGAAGGGAGAAGATGCGAGTCCTTGTAGCAGCTACTGTGCTCAGATAAAGAAACGTCAATGTTTTGTGAGGACATGTTATTGTATTTTAAGACGAAAGGAAAGGGCTTGAGCAAATTCGGTTCAGGAACCTCAATATTTTTTCGTGGACTTTGATTCAGTGGGAGCAAAGCAGTTTTATTTTTATAAAAAGTGCAATTATTAATTCGGTAAAAAGTTTAAAACTACCCACTATCTACTGTTAATGTATTATAGATTAATTTTAAATTTGATTTAGATTAGATATATTAATAATTTTTACAAAACAACAAAATTTATAATAAGGAGTATCTACAGCTAAACCAAAATTTGAACCATTCGATAATCAGCTTTATAAGTCGGCAATTTGATAATCAGAATTATAAGTCTTTAGCATACCGCGTTTTGGGTAAGCGGTTGTGGGTAATCTGTGGAGAGGACACATGATCCAAGAAATATTGTTATGGAATATCAAATACATGGTATTTCAAGCTTTGTTTCCCATCACATCATTCACAATTTCAATTCCCATTTAACGACCTGGTTCCGGAGGGTCACTCCTAGAATTTATTTGTAATAATAATAATAATAATAATAATAATAATAATAATAATAATAATAATAATAATAATGATTTTTGACAAAAATGCATCCCTCGATAGAATTTTGAGACACATACCATGTTACGCAGGCTAAATTGTAAAACATTGACGTAAATACTATTATTATATACATAATAAATACACTATACATCTTACAGCATAAAATTGTGCCTACATCACTCGCAGAGCAAGAGCCTACTATTAGGTGGTTTTCTTTTCTTTCCTGACCAATTTAATAATGAGGAAATTTTCATTTTTTGCACTGACATGTCAATCGTACACATACTGTTGGTCTACTTCCTTAATATTTTCGAATTGTTATGCAAAATTGATATTGGTGAGCACACAAAAACTTGACTTCCGTGGTACACAATTCTGTAACATGTCTAATTTTCTCGGTAAGTAGTATGTGATTTTGACCTCTGACTGGTAGTTATCAAAATTACCCTTTCGCGGTAAAGAGAAAGTATTCCAGAGCCGTGACAAAAAAAGACCTAGTATATTCACGTCTGAGCAGTCGTGAAGCAATTGGATAGAAAAGTTCCCAAAAAGTCCACTAAAATTATACAATCACATCACTTTGTATGTCACAAATAATCTAGTGTAGGAGAGTAGGTGTATTTGACGTGCATTATTTCTCATTAATCTAACTTCAAACTGAATTTCCAGGTCTTGAAAGTAGTGCTTAGAAAAATGTTTTTAGTAAGAATGTCTAAATGAAACAATTAAAATGAATTCTTTAATTCCTAGGTTCCGTCTTTCAATCAGGTACGGGAGGCTCTGCAGCTGAGTCCAGAGTCAAAACTGTCGCGACCGCCCAGGTTATATTGTGGCAATAGTGTCGCCAAAACAAAACTCGAAGATCGTCCATGACATGTAAGAATTTAAACAATTGCTAGCGGGGCAATTCGATTTTTCACTGTATTACTTTCATTTGCAATTTGTTCGTATACACCACATTACAATGACATTATTGTGAATTGTACAGAGTAGTACGTGTGAAGGAGTCAACCGGAGAAGACACTTCTCACATAGTAACTAAATTCTAAACAGAACTTTAACGAGATACTTTCATCCCTTTCTTTTTCACTAAACATTTCGTCACCACCACATCATTCTCAATTTCAATTGCCATACTACTTCATCGTCTTTGACATCATTTTTGCAATGTGGGTGCACAAGCAGTTGGTAAAACGTTTGTGGCATCTCTTGTAGATTCTCTGCAAACCGTGCCCCTTCGAATAAAAGAAAACGATAACTACTAGTAGAAAAATTCGATGATTTATCGCAAAGCATACTTAACGATCCTAGCAAAACATGTTCCCTTCACATATTGTTTTCGCTCTAGATTATTTTCTTTATTACAATTATTTGTCACTAACACCTAATGCCTTACTAAATGCAGCATTTTTCAATAATTGAAAAGCTACGGCTAACAACTAATCTAATATTACAAAAAGAACTCTTTCTATTGCTCAGGTATCGAAGGAACAGACCTTCTGAACTAGTTTTATGAAAATGCATTCGATAAGGCAATTACTAGAACTCCAGAATGAAGTTTAAACACACCCTTTGATATTGGCATTTATTCGTGCGTAAGTACTACTACATTATTACTGGATCAGAATTCAGGTAGTGTTTGGTTTCCTGCCTGACAAGTGACTAAAAAGGAATCAATAATGACGGATTAGCGCAAAGTACTGAAGGGAAAGGTTGGTGATGCGTAGGTCAAACTTTTGCAGAGGTGAAGGTTCTGTGTTTCTGCACATAGGTTAAGAAATTTCAACTCTATTCAACTTTATGGTATGTATAATCACCTAAATTCAGAATGCTATTCCCGGAGTAAAGTAGGAAAAATTAGAACGGAAAAATTATCGATGCACACGTCAGGATTCGAATCTTCACCCTATCGAAACAATGCTAAATCCGGCACCACTGTATATTCCTGAGCCATTAGTCCGCTTACATATGATTTAAAGAAAACTAAAACATTCAAGATAAATTACTGCATTAACTAGAGAACAGAAAGAAATTACATTTTCGCCACTCAAAGTTAACGTAATGAATTAATTGCAGTGTTGAATGTCTTGCCGCATTGCCGCCATAATCCTTCGTGTAATACGCGCTAGTGTAAATCGCATCAAATTGATTATCTGCCTATCGTGCGCATGAATCAATATAATCATTCACACAATAATTGAAAATGGTTTCGTCTATCATGTTCCACGGACTTGTAAACAAAGGTGAAATTCAGAAGGGATAAAGAACCTAGCACGATTTTGCTAATAGCAGCTAGAAACATACCAACGCAAGTCTTTGCACTTACTATTTGGCTGTTCGAACAATGAGGCGTATCATTGCGAAGAGCGTATATAGCAGTTGAATAGGAGCACTAAGCAATAACGCATTCTTCAAGATCCCTTTATATGTCTATTTGATGCTCGTGTTTGGCCGGGTTGTGCCGTAATGTGTCGTCCTTCGCTGCTGCGCGTGATGGACGATGCACTGCGGGCATAGCTGCAATCTCTTTGAGACGCTTCACAACTCCTTGCGAAAATGGGCGAAATACGTGTGCTACGCTCCGGCAGGGAAGGCACCAGAAGGAGGACCTCTTTCGCTACGACGCTGGGAGCTGATATATATTATAACTGAAGAGTAACTCAGTTGAAATTATTTTTATTACTTCGTATATTTATTGACAATAAAGTATGTAGATTTAATATTTTACCGTTGTGTCTACAGAATCGTCGACAGACAGGTTCTTAGGGTCAGAGTTCCGACAGTAGCGGATTTTGCACGATAGCCAGAGAGCTAGGACGAATTCAGCAGCTGTCTGGACACGATAATAGCGGCCGGCTTGCCTGATAAGCAATTTTCTGTAGTTTCTTCGAATAATATCCGGTTTCTCTTTTGGTTGTTAGTGATTCCGGCACGTCAACTACTGACAACAATATATCTGTAAGTGTAGTGTATGTTTTTCATCGTGAGGTGGCGTTGATCTTCTCGAACTGGATGGCGGGATCTGGCGCCAACCTACCGTCGGCTAGTGGGGTTTTCCCAACCAGATATCTCCCAACACCGGGGCACCGCACCAGCCGGGAAGCTCTATGCTCCCGAGTAGTCTCCTGGCATGTGTGGTAGTGTAGTGCATGTTAGTGTAAGTGTGTCTATGGGGTGAGGACAGGACAAGGAAGCGGAAGGAAAGATCGCGCACGGTCCGTGGCCCGTTTGTTAGAGTACTGCTCCGGCATTCGCCTGGTATTGATCGGAGAAACCACGGAAAACTACCCATCAGAGTAGCCGGCTTCTAGAATTCTTCTCCAAACAGCGACTGAATTCGACCTAGCTGACAAGCTAGTGTCGAAAATCTTACCACTGTCGGGTCTCGAACCTAGGACCTCCCGGTCAGAGGCAGTGCAGTGACATCAGTTGATACACTGAGCCACCTTTCCCGGTAATAATATCGGGTGAATGCCGGAACAGTATCCTAACAAACGGGCCACGGACCGCGAGTGATCTTTCCTCTTTCATCCTTGTCGCCTTCACTAACATGCACTACAACCACACATCTCAGGAGTTCAATCGGGAGCTTAGAACTGGGACGGGTTTCTTTTAAGTGATTAGCTTTCGTCTTTCTTGCATACTGATATTTCCGGTCCCATTCTGCAGAAGGGTCTCTGGAAACACCAAAACGACGAATTCAAAAGCGAATTTGCAATACCGAGAATTCTTACTTTGAAATAACCCGTCTCTCTAAACAAAATCGATCCTCTATCACTGCCAGTATAATTGTGATTTTCACTCCGTCTGAATTACAGATGTTAGAGTGATAATTATCGTTGTATTATTGAGAACACTTATTACATTACACGTGATAGTGTTGGGATGTACTTATGGGTATGTTTTGTTGCAATAGTTTATTGTTTTGAGAGATTATTTGTTTCGTTTCGTTTTCGGGGAATCGTACTTCACCTACGTGGTCAATTTTCAAGCTCCACATTCCTTCCTCGCTCGCTTTCTCCGAAACGATGACTAACCCAGAGGTCTCCGGAGAATATTCTATACTCCGTAATTTGGCGCAGGGGCGAGAGCTACTACCTATTCACCGTCACGCGCAACATGTGCCGATGCACTGCAAATTGTTGCTCGATGATTGGAGGACGGATAATTAAACAGATCCCAGGGTCCCCAAACGTAAAACCGAGAACAGGCAAAGTGGAGGGGGGTCGTTTACGACCCCACTTTGTGTTCCGGCAGCCAATGAGGCGGAGGCGTGCGGGCGGACGCGCGCGAACGTGTTCCGTGTGCTGCCCTGCTCGCTCGCGGCCTGGGCGTGAGTGGCCGGCGCGGCGCTCCGCGGAGGGGAAAGGGAGGGTGTGTTCCAGATGCCCTCCCCTTCACCGCGGCGAACTTTCAGGCGCTTGCATTCTCGATAATTACTTACCCCGAAAGACATCTGGAGGAACTGACGTGTGAAAGCGGAGGTACCAAAGCAATGGGCTGTTTCTTTTGTTTATACAGCAGTGACGACGAAGATAAGGCAAATAGTCGCGTCAGGTATCCATGTTTTCACCTCACGAATACTGGTTAGGAGACAAAAAAAGTCATAAAATCATATAGACGTATACGTAAACAGATAAATCTAAACAAGGAAAGCATTTGATAAACTTTGGCCTATAGGTCTACTTCAGTCAGACCTACTATTAAAGTATTTTAAAATTGTTAAAAATGTATTAGTATGTGTTAATTCATCTCTCTGAAATAAATTTTAAAAAATGAAGGTGTCCTTCAAGTTCTTTCGCCACGTATATTTTCAGTCTGTATCTCGCATGTGCTCCAATTGAACTACAACGAAACTGCCTTATATCCTAAGGGCACTGTACTCTTGCGCATTTGACAACACACAGCATGACCTAGACAATTTCACAAAATGGGCGGAAAGCAGGAAAATCAAAATCAGTGCATTAAGTTAAAATGTGCACTATCCGAAACTTTCTTCAATAAAACAACGTTCGCATCCAGAACATTAATACAGGTTGTCTACGCTTATCTGGACGAAATGACATTATCGGGTACATCTTATAATGAACAAGAATTTATCAAAAGTGCTTTTTCAAGAGTGTTATAATAGCACAGAAATCACGATTCCCTTCCATGAAATGATGTATACAATCTTTACTTAACATTGCACCGCACTACGGCGCAAAGAAGCCTCGACGATTGTGTGATACCCGGCCGAGAGGCATTGCTCGGCGGCCCAACACCAGATTGCGGCTGGTCGCAAGCACGTAACACCGAGGCCACTGTGCACAGGGGCGGTTCCAACCAATCATTTTGGGGGGGGGCATTGTAGATTTTTGTTAAATAATAAACATATTTGTTATTATATTGTATTCATGTATTGTAGATATTATACTACACAATATTGTTTAAATAATTGTATAATCCGAACACAAACATTTAAATCAATTTTGGGGAAGGTGAACGAAAACTCTAGGCCTTTTTGTTTTTTTTTTGGGGGGCATGGCCCCTATGGCTTCCCCTGAATCCGTCAGTGACTGCATTTAGACGGAACCGCGCGGTTTGTTTCAAAACTCCAAGAAGGAAAGCGCATACTGCATTCGAATATAACGATGTGTATCTAATCTTTGGGCAATACTTAAGATGAGTTCACGTCGAATACTATTCGTATCGTGTAAAGTGGTCTATCCTTATAGTTTTGATCGTTTTTTACGACGGTACGAACAGGTGTATAAAACGCTGTTCTTCTCGAGATCGTCGTGCTTGTGCATGGGACTATGGCTCACATGAGCACCTGCGTATTGGGCGCATGGAACGTACTATTTTAACCAGTCCTTTAATGCTATGGGGCTATTCTGAAGAGTTTTACTTAATTTATTATGTACATGTTAAGCTTGTAATTTTGTAGCAATACATGAAAAGTACATTGTCAACATGTATTCTCTGTCGTGTTTTCCCTAAATCGTGCGACCTTTAACTTCTGGAAAATGGGAAAAACCTTTCCTGAATCATTGCAGGCAAATTTGTATAATAAATGACGAACTCATTGTTTTTAATAGTAAATGAGTGACAAAAGATTAAGTTGTCGTGAAAGTGGAAGCATAATATGTCCGTATGATAAATGAACACACATACAGCTTCCCAATGATAATATACCTAGTAAATACTAAGTTTTTATTCACACCACTCAATAAACTTGAAATTTAAAGAACACAACTGATTGAACTCCGTTTTTAAGCTTCAGTAACCTAAGGCAAATTTGAGAAAAATCCTAGGTTGTTGTCGAATCCATTTTAATTTACTCTATATACATATCTGCATGCCGGTCAGTTCCTCTTCCATCAATATTAACTTTGGAGGCACGATTAACTAGAACAGTACATAATGAGCTGGTAATGTTCACTGTGGAGCACTAGCAGTAAAATTAGTTTCCGCCAGAAACAAACATTTTAACTGTATCTGTAAATGTGTAATTCGGAGAGGGATATTGCACACTTGATCCTACCATAGATGACACACCAAATGCGAGAAAGATAAAAATTACAAACGGATAAGGACTCCTAAACAGAGGCAAGAGCCTCGTGAAGTCAGCAACATATTATTTGTAGTAAATAAAATCAATATTCGTAATTTTCAAAGAGATAATTACAAAATATGCACCCAATTTCTTACTTTCAATCAGCTAATTTCTCAATGAAATGTACAATAAATAATCACCTTCGCTATTGAGCACATTGAAAATCACTTAAATGAATGTAATTTTCTCGTCGATATAACTGTTTTTATCCAAATTAGAAAAATACTATCAATTCGAATTTATTGTTGTTTTTTTTTCACATACATGGAGCTCTCTACAATACAATATTTCATGACGAAGGGAAATTTGCGAAAGAAAGGAGGAAACTCGACAGAGAACAAGTGCAAATATATGTAAATAAATATTAAATATCATTATCATATAAATATCAATGATTATATAAATATGTAATGGTCCTACGCGTCCATTTACAAATTCTTAGTCGCCAATAAAACAAGACGATTATTCTTGGAAACTGCGTCAACTAATTATCTACTCCTCTGCGTCTTCTTTCTTAAATGGACATTTTCTAAATTATACTTTGTTGTCAGATATAAGACCTGGTATTTCTTTTGTCAAAATGTATACATATGACACTAATTCTATCAGAACTAGAGGTCCTACAGAGTTGTGATTTACTAATAACTTGTAAAAAAAATCTAAGTCTCGTCAACTCTAAAAACCTGTTTGTTTTGTTTATAAAAATATACTTACTTATTATGTTAATGTTAAAATTTTGAAGAGTGTAAACATGAGCACAGGCGAGACTGAACAATTAATGAGTTTAATTTATGTCAAGGGGGTTTGAAGATATATTTTGGGAATCGTGATATAATTCAATTGGATATATTGAATCGTTGAGCAAAATGGCAAAGGCAGCACTTCGGCAGGATGGCAGGAGAGTACAATTTCGGGCACAGGTATATTAAATAGTCTGCGACATAAAGGATTTGAGGTTCAGGGTGTATTTAGCCATAATGGATGAACCACAGCGCGTTTAGAAGTCTACAGAGGTGAAAAGACGCGAATACTACTATTTCTTCCCAACGACGGCAGCTAGAACGATACCTCCAGCTATCGAGCGACAAGTGCGAAACGTTCCCCCTCTCCCAGGCCGCGGGGTCTCGTGAGCTCGCAAGGTAACTGCGGCGTCCGCACGCACGGCCGAGAGGATGGCTTTCTCACAAAGGTTTCGAGTCACTCCGACCTCGAGGAGGCCGAAATAGCGGCAAAAAAGAAGAGGGAGAAGACGGAGACGAAGAAGGAGAAGAAGAAGCAGGAAAGCACACTGGAGGGCCACCGCGACGCCCCGCGTCGCCAGCATTCCAAACGTCACACGCGCGCAGAGAGCGAGAGAAGGCGAGAGAGACAGGAGCGGGCGGCGGCGGGGGTGGGGGTGGGGGTGGGGGGAGCGCGAGCGCGCGGGAGGTGGAAGATGGCCAGGCCGCTGTCGTAATCAAGGTCCGCCCTCGGGAAAATATGAAGCGCGCACAGGCTGCTTGTGGTGCGGGGCGGTGTTGTTCGGCGCAAACCCCCTGCGGTTCACGAAATATTTCTCGAAAGCGGATGGTAGAGGCGATCTGAGGAGAGGGAGGCAGAGAGGGAGGGGACGGGATGGGAGGAGAGGAGAGGAGAGAAGATGACTTCGCGGCGGACATCGGGGATGCTAGGTACGACGGGAGATCTGCCGTTTTGATGTCGCCTGCAGCTGCCTCTGAGCACACACACACACACACACACACATGCACACACACTTTTGTGGGCAACCGGAGCACTCAAGCGCAAACAGAAGTACAAATAAAATGAATTAAATAATGTTACCGTTTAGAAACCCCGTTGTGAAGGGGCCACTTTGCTGGCCTTCCATTTCGACATTTCCAGACTCAAACGTTGGTCACTCGAAACGTAATGTACGTCGTCGACAACGATTTCTGGCAAGCTACTTTTTAACAAGTGCTTTCATCTCATCACAGTAGCTTAATACTTTCTGTTATCCTCTGCGAATTCGACCTCGAGACGCGCAACAACTTGATTATATCAGGGCCTGCCAATTCCGTGGCTCTTACACCTTTAACCACGCAGATCATTGTTCGTCTAGAAATTAATTATTTTGACTGGTTCCACTATCTCTGCCAGACGGTTCGTTGATTATATAAATGATGGAGTTCCTGGCACTTTGGAAACGATGAAGTGCTGACTAGGAGATCTTCAGGAAAAAAGAATGCAATTGTTCATTTCTTCCTCTTCTTTCCTCCTCTTACTACGCTTTTTTCTTCTTTTTCTCCTTATCCTTCTTCTTGTTTCCTCCTTCTACTCGTTCTGATCTTCCTCGCCTTTCTTCTTCTTCTTCTTCTTCTTCTTCTTCGAGTTATATCCGAGGGTCATTTGTTTTGTCGAAAACTTATGGATAATCTCTCGGTTCAATGGTGTTGAAGAGTTAGCAGACAATACTTGCATTGTTTTTGTTGCTTTCGTTGCTGCGTACCCAGTTTTTTTCTACAATTATTTTTATTGCCTTTCCTTCCAGAAAGTACGTGACATTCTAAATGCAGAAATAAAAATACAACCTTCGGATTCAAATGCCGAAAAATGAAATTCACATATTTATTGATAAATGCAATAGTGTTAACGTTTGAGAATTCATTTATTTTTCCTACTATTCATTCACTCATTTATTTTACGTCAAAATAAAAGTTGAAACTGCGTATGACGTGCTATGAGGAGAAGTGAATTCTGTGCGATGTTTCAAAATTCTGCGATCCCTACACTAAGTCATATACTACATGAATTTCGAAGGAAAAAAAAAAAACCTCTCATGTCATAAAATCTATTTTCAAGGATAAATAAGCAATAAATTTTGGGCTCTTATCCATGATGTCCTTCGCCAAGGAATAATACTTCCTGCCGCAACAACATTAAAACAATAATTTGAATAACTATATTTCCCAATTGGATTCTAGAAGACGTGCAGAGATAATGAAGTTACATTTATGTCCAGAAGCATACTCAGTATAGTCTCTAATTGTATAGAAACAGTTATGCAGCAGAAATGATTTCACTTTGGATTTAAACTTTTCTATTGAATTTAATCGTTTAATGTCATCTGGCAAAGTGTTGTAAAATAATGTACATGTATTGTATGTGAATTTTTTGTAATGAGCTGTTGATACTGTCACCCAATGAATATGATTTCTACATCGAGTGTTATAGTAATAGATTTCGGCATTTTCTGAAAATATATTCCCGCCATTAAGCAAGTCATTTTTGACAAAAGCCACTGATTCGTAAATCAACAGACAAGGTAAAATTCCTAGATTAATGAAGAGAGGCTTACAAGAATGACGTGGATGAGATTTGGTTATTATTCGTACAATTCGTTTTTGTAATCTAAAAGTCTGGGTGCTAGAAGATGTATTTCCCCAGAATATTATGCCATATCTCAGGCAGGAATGAACATTCGCGAAATATACACAACGAGCAGTATGAAGGCTGACTGAATTTGAAAGAATTCTGAACGCGTAGCATAATGAACTTAATTTTGTGTTGAATTCACTTAAATGGACGTTCCATTTAAGGTTTGACTGATTTACTGAGAAAGGTTTCCATTCGTACGTAAAAAAGTCTCTCTAATATTTTTGAAAAAACTGATAGAAGAGAAATGGGCCGATAATTTGGAATTTCATTTTTGTTGCCTTTTTTGAAGAGCGGCTTAATTTTAGCTGTTTTGAAAATATCTGGAAACGTTCCAGTGCATAAAGATGCATTAAATATGTGAGTTAAGGGGTGTATAATGGCATACGCACAAGTCTTTAACAAAGAATCCGGGAATTCATCTAAACCGGACAAATATTTTTTTTAGTTTACCGATTATTTTGAGAATTTCATAGGAAGAAGTTTCGGAAACGAACATCGTGTCTAAAATTTTGGATGAACTGTCTATTATTAAATTTTGTGCCTGAAGATCCTTAGTGAGATCGGCAGCAATTCTCGAAAAGTGTTGGTTAAAGAGACTAGCCACTGTTGCCGGATCGTTCACATTTATATCGTTATATTTTAAAACAACATTCTCTACAAGGTTTCTGGTTGATTTAATCGTATTTTTATTATATTCCACATTGCTTTCGTTTTGTTATTTGAGTTCAAAATATCCTGATCGTTTTTCATGATTTTAGCCTGCCTTATGACTTTTCTTAACAATGATTTGTATTTTTAAAGTAGATGAGGAAATCTTGAGATACGTCATGACGTTTAGAAATGAAAGAAGAATTCGCTTGTTTTTACAAGATGTCCTAATGCCTTGTGTTATCCAAGAATTGCTTTTCTCTGAAGTATTTAATTTTCTTTTTTGAAGAGGAAAGGAAGTATTAAAATGAAATGAAAGAGTTGAAAAAAAGGAATTATATTTGTCGTTTGTATCAACAGTATTATAAACCGCTGGCCATGGCTCCTGCATAAGTAATCAATGAATAATTGTATTTTACTTTTAGCAAACAATCTAGTCACACGTGTTATTATTTATTGTGTCAGTGTGCGCATTTCTTATAATGGTAAGAATCTGGGCATCGTGGTCACTGTATAGGTAGGTAATACATCTTTTGTTTCAACTTCATATCGAGTAGTAGTTTTGTTAATTATAATTTGATCAATTGCTTGCATCGAATTTTGTGTGATCCGTGTAGGTATATTGATTATAATGTCTAAATTGAAGGAATAAAATAAATTGAGAAACTTTTCTTTCTCGCAAGATTCGACCAGAAAATCAATGTTAAAATATCCGCATACAACAATGGATTGAAAAGAGCGATTGCTGTTTTTGTTAAGTGTTATCTCCAGTTTTTCTAAGAACAAAATATAATCTGCAGCTCTCTTTGTTAGAGGTCTGTAGATGCAATGTAATATCACTTTTAGCGAAGGATTCACGATAAGACAATCCAGCTTCTAAAAGAAGATATCTGGGTAAAACTAAATATATCAGATTTGTGCTGGGATCGTTAGTGACTCCTTAAGCCAAGTTTCACTGCACTTCAAATTAAGCTTCTTTATATCTTTCGAGCGCACAATATTACGCGTTGCACCGAGACGTGCCCCACGTCTTCGTTGCGTTTAGTGGTAGAAGAGAGGATTGATTGTTTGATTAGCGAATTCGAGCGCGTCGACTGCAAGTCAAAGTTCATTAGTCCAATAAAAATAGTGCTTGTTTTATTTCGTATGGCGGTGGTGATCTTCCCGCTGGATGGCGAGAACCGACGCCGAACTACCCTTCGGAGTGCAGATTCCCCGAACCAGGTATCTCCCACCAGAGGGGCACCATCCAGTCGGGACAAGATCTAAGCTCCCGACTCGTTTCCCGGCATGTGTGATTGTGTATTGTATGTGAGTGTGTGTGTGTAAGTAAGGGATGAGGATGGGACAAGGAAGAGGAAGGAAAGATTTTGCGCGATCCGTGGCCCGTTTGTTAGTGTGCTGCTCCGGCATTCGCCTGGTGTAGATCGGAAAAACCACGGATTTGAACATCTGGACCTCCCACTCAAAGTAGAAAAGGGGAGGGAGTCCGACGCAGCGAAACCAACTGTTTCGAGTCGCGCAGGATCGCTCTCTTTCCGGGAGTTGGGGACCGCCGCGTCGGGGCTTCTGGCAGGTTCATCCAATATCGGAAGTGCATCCAATGAAATCCCTTATATTACAGGCGACTTGAGAAACCTGCTCTGAAAATTTTACACTCTCTCGAATAACAATAAGAATCTACAAGATTTGTTGTGTTTTAAGTTATCGAAGATATCTAAGATAACTTATTTTTATGTTTGAACTTTGCCACCCACACAAAGGAAAAATTTAAGATATGCGGATTGTTCGCAGTATACTTATTATAATAAATTATAGTTTAGACCAGGGGTTCCCAACGAGGACGTTACAGATTCTCTGGGGGTCGATGAAATTTCGAAGGGATCAACGATGATCAAAGGATTTATTTGGGGTCAATAGAGGAATAGAAATCGGCGAATGATCAGTGTAATCAAGATTCCTTAGACTACAAAAAGCAGTAATGAACTTAATAATCAATTAATTACTATCAAGCTTATTAATATTTAATATTTTTTCTAAAATATAGCAACAAAACGTATTGTAATAAATTACAAATACGTAGCTCTTCTTTCGCATCCGTCATTTATCTTTCAGAATTACGATGTTTTGAAAACTGAGTAAATTATGACTATGCATTCACAACAAAAATTAGAAACTCGGCTTCTCTAAAGCGACAGTGTCTTTGATTATTGACAATCGAGATATTTACGAGAGTAGTGATGTACGAAATCGTTATCTTAAAGGCCTTTGTATGCAATTCTTTATTTTATTAGCACGAATCTTGTTTGTAATGGAGAAAACGCAAAGGCGTCGATGAAGCAAACAATTCTCTTAAAAGGAATCGATAACAAAAAGATTTTTGAATCCCTGGTTTAGATGATACCATTTGTAGCAAATAACGACATTAAATTACTTTAATCGTTTAATAATACTTTAATTACTTATTTGCTTAATTTATTTGATTTACATCATTGATTAAAAATCTAAGTTCCATTACTTTCTTTCTTTTACTCTCTTTTTATATGAAATTCATAACCACTTTATATGAACTTAGTAGCTCATGCGTTGTGAAGAAGGACGAAAGGCGTTTACGGCTTGAGAGCGACGAAACTAATCTGTTAAGTGATATGTAATCGTACTTCCCTGTTGCTGAATAATCTTCCACTCAGTTGTCATTCGTCGTTCTTCGATTCATTGATACATCGAGCAAAGTACTTCTGTGTCAGTGACCCCATCTCTATAAAGTTTGTCTTTTAGTTTCCCTTGATCCGTAAAGCTATGTCGCAATAGTTTCTTGCTTTGCTTCTAGAGATTCAAAGTTGGCTATGTCTCCTCACTCTCAAGTTTTCCTCTTACGTCTCCCCACAGTTTTCTGTATTTTGACGTAAACGAGAAAGACATCACTTTCCTAATCGTTTCTAAAATAAATGCATAAGTATTACGCAATGATGAATGTTTTCTGTAACGTAGTATATTAAAATATGTAATTTAAATATATCACTTGAGCATTGAAGGAGGGGGGATACAGAGTTTTTAAAAGTACACAATTTGCAATTTTCGTAGGATTCAAATGACCAAAATGGCGAAGATTCGAGTAGCACAATCTCGAGTGTTTGTCAGGAATCAAGGCATTTGAATGCCGTCATCCCTCTTCATATGTGGATGCCTCCAAGGTGCAGCCCCACTAGGTTTCGAAGCACTGAGTCTGCTTCAACACAGGACGCTTGCAGTCCCCTCATGCGGGGCCCCCGACGTGACGCGGTGCGGCGCGAAATCGCAAGAACGCCGCGGAGCGAGACCGGGTCTGGCACAGGGCTTCGAACTCGGCACCTGCCGGTCGCCACTGCCGTCACCGCCTCCTTCGCCTCACCGGTTGCCTCTCTCGCCTGCACCTCCCCACCGCCTCTGCCCCTTTGCCTCCGCTGCCACCTTCAGTCGCCGGACTCCCTCACGCCCGCGCTCGGAACGGTGAGGCTTGAGAGCACAGCGTCACCGCTCCTAGCCTCAAAACTCCACACGGAGGCGGCGTACAACACGGTCGCCTTCACGAACTCCTGAGGGAATAATGAGATTTTCATTACACAGACCGAGATAGGGCTACGCTTTAAGCGGCTCCGTGTACACGTCGCGAAAACAACGTATATGTGGCTTTATGTGTTCCTCATCGTTCTACCTTTACGAGGGATTGTGTGGAACCGGGAATTCATCATTGTTGAAACCCCATTTTTTGTTGTACTATTTTCGATGTCGTTAGAGATTGTGAACTCGTATCGTATCTCCAGGTCTGTTGGTCGCGATTACTATCTCATCCGGCTTCTGATGCCTGAGCAATTGAATCACTTCTGGGATCGCTGAATCATTTGAGATTTTTGGAATCGTGTAGGGCATATTCGATTTTTTTTATCTTCTTCACAGCTCTGTAGGATCTCTTGGGCGATCAAATGGAATTACATTTTAAAAATGTTTCATCGTCCTGTGTATGAGCCCTTTAAAGGATGATAGGCGTAACTTTCATTTTTCTTGTACCTATATTTTTAATGTTTTATTAGTTGTGTTACTGAAAATTTAGCAGTACATTATTCACTTTTTTACATACATGTGTTTAGATAGGTTTGTTTCAACTCATACTGACAATACTGATCAATTGTATCCAGTTGTAGATTTGGTATAAGGGTCTAAATGGAGTTATGATAGGTAATGAATATGAGAAAATATGAAATGTAGTTAACAAAACTCCAATTACATAATTATTCATACTCACCAACATCAACATTGTCATTTCAGATCAGTGCCCAATGTCTTCAACACCGGTTTTATAAATATGATCCTAGTTACTAATATTTTCGTCCAGTTGTAGACCTTGTTTAAGGCACTAAATGGAATGACACCACTTATGATAAGAAAGGGTAAACATATGAATTACAAAAATATATGAAAGAGTTAATAACATTGTATTTACATATTTTTTAAAAATAATTTAAAAAAAAAAAACAAATTACAAATAAAATACAGGACTATTTTCCCAATACAAAATTTTTGTTACTCATCAGTAGAGGGAGGATTTTCATACCCTAAAAAACCTTGAAACATGCTTTTAAAAATGTGCATTTATTTACTAAAAATCTGAAATATGCAAATAATATTAATAATATTTTTTTCCAATATAAACCTTTCTTGACAAAATTTCAGTAAGTTGGAAAAAAAATTTTAAGGAAAAAACTACCTTACTTTGTGGAAAAAATAATTGTAGTGCATATTAATCTTAATGAACAAGTATTTCGTCATCTAAAGAAAAAAAAAAAAAAAAAAAAAAGTTGTTAACGTTTTAATGATAAGTCTCTATTTTAACTAAACAAGTAAAATAAACGCCTATAATTACACGCATATGCACCAACAGAAAAAATGCGAAATATGCACAAATATGTATTAACACAAGAATCTAAATAGCATTCAATTCTAATCAAACGACAAGAAATTTCACAACGAACAAAATGATCCAAAATCATAGAAATCCACTCCACACTCATCAGTCATCATTAGGGAAGGCAATTTATTATAATAAAAAATACAAAATAGGTACTGACATATGTACTTATTTTTTTCAAAACATGTAAGAAAAAATAGAAAATATGTGCAATAAAAATTGTGTTTAAAATCCCTACAAACATTTCTGGAGCATAGAACGTTGTCGATCGCTTCCTAAACAGGATTCAGACCTGGTGAAAGTAGATTCTACCTCTACAGAAATAATTGTACGCAAGTCTTCATCACACATAAGAATTTTATTCCAAGTATTAAATACGTTCATTGAATATATTACAATGTTTACGAGGAGTCGGTATTCAAGTGAATAGTAGTACCGTGTATTTAGTGGTGGATTCCGAGGAGGGGATGTTAAAGGGAGGGTAAACGGGGGTTAAATATACCCCTTCCCAAATCGAACAACGCGATAAGACATTTTCGGTGAAAAATATTTCTTAGTTTCCGATCGAGTAACGAAAGTGCTGTTTGAAACATATGCAAGCACGTGGTTGAAATTACTTGTTCACAAAAATCCGCTCGGCCTTCCAGTACGCAGAAAGCGGGGAGGGTAAGTTAAACAATTCATGGCAATGATATGGTGGTCATAGAAGCACAACACCATTGAATTTGATTTTTAAGAAAGGTGGTTCTGTAACATATAGCGCAAACGAGCATCTGAAATTTTCGTATAAAAGTATTAAACTGTAACGAAATACACACTAATAGGTAAAAGATGTAAAAAATGTAATTATACCAAAATATGTAAAATAAAAATAGTTTTCAGTCGCTGTCTGGAGGAGAATTCTAGCGGTCGGCTGCTCTGATCGGTAGTTTTCCGTGGTTTCTCCGATCAACACCAGGTGAATGCCCGAGCAGTACCCTAATAAACGGGCCACGGACCGCGCGCGATCTTTCCTTCCTCTTCCTTGTTTTATCCTCTCCCCTTAACACACTTACACTAACATGCACTACACTACCACATATTCCGGGAGACCGGTCGGGAGGTTAGAGCTTGTCCCGGCTGGGGCGGTGCCCCGCTGGTGGGAGAGTCCTGGTTAGGGGGAAACCCTACTAGCCGACGGTAGGTCAGCGCCGGATCTCACCATCCAGCGGGAAAAGATCACCGCCATCTCACGAGAAAAACATTAACTACACTTACGGGACTAATGGCCAAAGCCGTTGATGCGCCGGTAAACCCGAAAAAATCAATCAATCAAAAAGAGTTCTAATTCACTCAGAATGTCTTGTAAAGTTTAAAAAATATTATTCAATACAGATATGTAGTTCCTGCAAAACGTGTAATTGCATGGAAATCCGTTCCCTAACATCATTAACGTAATACTGACGTTACCATTCAATAGTTCAATGTCTTCAACATCGCCAGAAGCAATGAAACAAAGTAGTGGTGATGAACAGGTGAGATAATGGACATAAGGTCTTCCTTCATTTTTTTCTCTTTTGTAACGGGCCGAGCTTTCTATGAGGTATTTTAGCATCAGTAACTGGGCGACCTTTCTTTTTATCCCGTCTTGAAAGACAACTTGCGAAATCGCATGTAATCAGAAATAATTTGCTTAAAAAGAATTGTGAATTGTTTAGTATTCTTTTAGTACCAATTGAATATTAACAGCGAACGGAAAAAACAAACCACTTACAGATAAAATGATGCGACTCCGAATTACACCATTTTGTCAAGAGATGGATGGCTCCACTGACATCATTAACTTGTGTTCTTACTTACACTGTTGCTAAGGAACGTACAACTAACTATACACTTTGTGCTGTTAATAGAATGCATTTGCTGAACACTATTATCAACCTAATCCAAGAAATAAGAAAAACGTAACACTACTTGGGCTTTAAGTGAGAAAATACGTAGATTCTTAGATTGTTAATAAGAATAATTAGAGTTAATTAGATGTTAGGAATACATTATCTGAAATGGTTTGATTTCGTCAATTTTGAAATAGTTCTATTGTCTTTTACTACAAATAAATGGGTTAAAATCAAATTCATTAGATGAATGACAAAGAATTCGGGAGAAATAATTCGAAAATACTGTTACCAGGAAATAAATAATAAAGAGAATAGGAGAAATATTTTTATTTCTAGACGCGCGAAACATTTCTCAATCAGATAATACATTTCCATGTAGGCAATCGAATAATTAAGCTTATTGTATATTTCTAATGCTGACCGTATACCTCATACAGATATAAATTCTTGTGATTTTTAATTCCATACTTTATTATGTAGCCACAAATCGTCATATCCACACTTAAATAATATTTCTGAATGAATTTCTTAAAATGAATACAGCATATATGTTAACCATATGAATACGAGATAAAATACTTGAATATGCCTCAAATACTTCCTTCCCTGCTCTGAAGGATTGCAGATTGAAATGTGTAATACTTTTGCTGTTAATTCGCTGTGAACTATTGTAAATTGAAATAAATGAAAACAACTTTTTTCCTGTATGTTATGAACCTGAGCTTCGGATGTCTTATTTTGAACATCTTCATTTGCAGATAGAACTCAATTTGCAAGTCATTGCGCGGAGATAATGCTGTCCTATGCAGAAAATGCGAAATGGACGAATGAGCGGTGATGTGGGTCGTACGTCTTATAACAATGAGGTCCTCTTCCGTCCATGTCCTGAAATGCGACGTCTCGAGGAAATACAAGTCACATTAACGGCCCATAAGGCTGCCCCATTATAAGGTTCATGATGGTGGGTGCTCTTGAACGCTGAGCCAGGCGGTTCCCCACTCTACACTTATGACCACACATTTATTTTGTCGTTACGCTGTGCCGACGATACAGGAAAAGCTTCTCCTGCCAACATTTCGTCTTCCTCCAATGGAAAGAACAAATTGCAAAATTATGCTTATGGATAAGTTTATTCTATTTTTAATGATCGTTAGAGACGTGTGAGATAAAGCACGCGACAATTCAATATACCAGAAACGCACCCACGAATTTTCGCTGCATATGCGTAGGGAGGGGGTGGGGCTACAGCTATAGTGTACAGCCGAATCTGTGTTTTCTTATAAAGAATTTTTCATTTATGTTAAATATAAAATATATTTAATATTTTATCGTTACGCTGTGCCGTTGTTACAAGAAAAGCTTCTCCTGCCAACATTTCGATTTCCTCCAATGAAAAGAATGATTCATATGAGTGACTCATATCGATATATGAATATCAGAATCATATGAATATCAGGATCATATTGACTGACTAGATTGACAAATAAAAAAATATGTTTCGATAAGTGTTTAAATATTTTATTTTAGTCATACTTGTAAATTTACATTTACCAGCAACTGCATCTGCATACCCGTAAACAAATTTAAAAAGTTTAATGGTTGATATTAATTATTATGAAGCACATTAGCCTTGACTATGCCGTTAATTGGATCCATGTCAGTCAATATGATATAAAGAATTATTATTGTGCATTTATGTGCAAATGCAATATGAATTCGCAACCTTTGCGAGTGCGGCGTTGAGCTGACACACACTCGGAACACCAGCGACGTTGTACGGGGCATTCAGTAAACAGTACAGAACGAACCCACTTGTATTCCAATTCTCTTCCTGAACACCCTTAGTGGTACTTCGCCTCAACTGCTCCAACGCAAATCCATTCGCGATTGCTCCTATTAATCCCGCAGCACGACCTACATCAGGCTCCAGCCCCGTTCCAGTGTGGAATACGCCCCCTCCCTGGCTGGCGCGCGCCGCTTCCGGCTGGCGCGAGTGGGCCCAGGCGCTCCGCCCGCGTCCAGCAGCGCCTCCGGATTCATGTTGCAATGCCGTGCGTGGAGAAGCCGCGAGGTCAGCGCCCTCCCTGCCTTGGCAGCCCCGGAAGGCGGCAGCCGCCACTTCAGCGTGGAAATGGCGACCGGCGACCGCGACCGACTACCCGTCGCGCACTCCCTATACCCGACAACGGCTAACGTCATTTGTCCCGTAAGTGTAGGTTGGTTGGTTGTTAGCGATTCCGGGGACGTCAACAGCTTAGGTCATTAGTCCCATAAGTGTAGTGTATGTTTTTCTCGGGAGATGATGGTGATCTTCCCCCGCTGGATGGCGAGATCCGGCGCCGACCTTCCGTCGGCTAGCGGGGTTTCCCCCTAACCAGGACTCTCCCACCAGCAGGGCACCGCTCCAGCCGGGAGAAGCTCTAACCTCCCGACCGGTCTCCCGGAATATGGGGTAGTGTAGTGCATGTGAGTGTAAGTGTGTATGTGTGTAAGGGGAAAGGATAGGACAAGGAAGAGGAAGGACAGATCGCGTGCGGTCCGTGGCCCGTTTGTTAGGGTACTGCTCCGGCATTCGCCTGGTGTTGATCGGAGAAACCACGGAAAACTACCGATCGGAGCAGCCGGCGGGTAGAATTCTCCTCCAGACGGGGGCTGAATACAACGTAGCTGTCTAGCTAGAGTCGAAAATCCTGCCACCGTCAGGGCTCGAACCCCAGGACCTCCCGGTCACAGGCACTTCAGTGGCAACAATTGATGCCCTGAGCCACTTTTGGAAATACCCAACGGTGGCCCCGATTTTCGCTAGCTTTTCAGATAGAGCTAGAAAGCTAGCTGGAGGAAAATTCTAACTGTCGGCTGCTGTATTAGTGTCGTGTTTCTTGATATTTAATCACCAGTACCGAGAAATATTGGTAGTGGCAGATGCGTTACTAAGAAAATAATGCAACAGTGATTGTTTTCAAGTAATTGACTTCCCACGTTTGTACAATGTTTTACATTGCTTTCAAAGTTAAAAATGTACTTTTAAAACAAATTTAAATCCAATAGACAGAGCAATATTTATTGTTAAAATAAGTTTAATAATATTTTTTATTAATGTAATGTTAAGTTGTGTTAATTTACTTCGTAAATGTTTTACAAATTAGAATGATTTTGTTTCTACATATCATATCCCTTTTTATACATTCGTTACACAACTTATTCTTTTCATAACATATTATACACACACTTTGCCGTTTCAAATTACATATTTTTTCGGACTCTAATAATAATTTTGCAACTTCTATCATTGCAAGAAAAAACACTCCAGCCATGGCAAAAAAACAACCTTTCAAGCAATCGGAGCGCCAGAGGGACGAAAAAATCTATCTTTATTTTTTGAAATTTCGAAAGTTTATATGAAAATGGGTTTCTGCTATAGATCGAGTATATTGTGCTCTATTATATTGTTGCTTATAAGAGTATAAAAATGGCCTGTACAGAAAAATATGCTCATCTATTTTGGTGAGTAACAAGTAAAATAATATTTTATATACTATACAAATAAAACATTTCTCCATTCGTGCAGATTAATTGGAGTTATGGAGAGGATGGCTTTGTTGCTCAGAAAGATATTTTTTTTTGAGATTTTTGAAAACTGCAGGTATTTAATTTCTTTCTGGTTCACGTGGAGATTGGATTTTTCAAATTTTGAAATGGTTTTTCTTTTGATGGTATTTTTGAAGTTATCGGGAGAACGTTGTTCTTAGTGTTATGTTGTGGGTGAAGAAGTAGAAATGATAATTATGTCTAATGGATGATTGTTATGGGGATGTAAAGTATGTCTATTGTGGTAGAGGAGATAATGTATGAAAGTGCCGACGTTCGGGGTTTTTATTGTCATTTATTCTTTCCATAGAAGTAATTGAAGATTTCAGTAGTTGATGTCATGATTTTTTCCTATGTCTGAATATTAGTTCGGTAATCCTGTTGTGAAAAGTTTTCAGTAGTGTAAAATTGATATTGTTTTTATAGTATTGCGTTACCCTATACTAGGCTTACGAGAAAAAAATACTTAGCTACAATTTAAGTGTATCTATTTAGCGCATAAATTAAACGTATTAATTTCATATTATTTGACAATAAACTCAGAAGTTGCTAAATTTTTGCACAATTAATATAACATGTTATTGATTTTATTAATGCGGTCCACTTTTCTAACCTTATGGGTTAAAAAATGAATTACTTTAGCAAGTTTTTATTACGTAGAAGACGTCTACTGACTTTTTATCTGTTAATTTCGAAAATTCGAACAATTTGATAATTCGAATTTGGGCTGGTCCCAATTAGTCTAGTTTAGCATCGTTCACATTTAGGGTGGGTGGGGGAAACGTATACTTGGGGTAAATGTGTAATTTAAAAAAAATGTGGGAATATGCTAACTAGCGCTCCTTAGTGATTGTAAATTGTACCAATGTGAAGAAGAAATATTGAAAGCAAAAAGAAAAGAAGTCTTGAATGACTCCCCCCCCAAAAAAAGAATAAAAAAATCATATTCCACTTTGTTCGTCTTGAACTGCTATTTGTTCACATTTGCGCCAACAGTGACAAAACCAATATTTTAAGAATCCCAAGCACGGCACACATTTGCCCCTTATCTGGGGTAAATGTGTACTTGAGAGGTTGATTTTATTGCTAAAATTGTGAAAACTTATTATCTTTAAACATCCAAAAGGTGATTTACAATCTAAAATAAGTCCTAAATGATAAAATTAAAAAACTAATTTTTTAGTTAATGTTGACCCACTGGAAACCGTCCAAGTTGAATTTTGCTGCAAAAAGTACGCAATTACCCCACTCCACGCTAGGTTTCTTTTCGACATGAATGTATCCACAGAGACGTATACACCGAGCGACAGAGAGAAGCTAGCGAGGAAACCGACGTCGCGTCGATTGTGGCCGTGGCGTGCGTGCTAGGAAACGTGGGCGACAAGGAGGTCGTCAGGATCGATCAGCCGACCCGGCGGTGATAAATGCGACTCCGCTAACCGACTTCCAGCGGTCCTAATGGAAAACGTAGCGCTGCACGGCAGCCGTGTGGACCTTATTAACGCAGGAACGGAAATTGAAGCTTTCTTCGGCTTCAAATACGCATCGATTGCCTCAATTTCCTTCCTCGCAGAAGCTATACGACGTATTGGACGGTAATAACAATGATGCTATTCACATTGTTTACTTCCATTAAGACTCCATTGTGTTCTGGAAGAATGTTAAGTTCCAACAGATGGAATCAATAAAACCACGCGTATTACATATGAACGTTAAAAAAACGGTAACTTTATTTTTCTATCATATTCTTCAAAGAAAGTTGTGTAATCACTTTCAACACAAACTGTATGCATCGGAAATCAAATAGTCATTTAAATTTCAAAGTGATTCACAGAGAAAGACTTTCCCGTACCCTTGCATCACGTCAAATTTGTTGAGGTAGAAAAGGTTATTTCTTCAAATATAAACGTGTACTCGTAGCTAACGATTAACGTTAACTTCGTCCTCGTAAGAGTTTCTGCGGAAGGAAACTTGTCCGTTATTTCGGGGTCATTAGTGTCTCTAGATTACGCTCAGTGTTGAAAACTGACTATGAATGGAATTCCTGAACTCTCTTGTCTTTCTTTTTCCTTTAAAAGGTTTTTAATGTTGTAGGTGGTCACAATGAGCTTGTACGTTTACTGGCAGTATTTTGACGTATATGAGTGAATGCAATTCTCAGGACTCTCTTTATTTCCTATGAAAATATTTATGTTATGGGCGATCCTCAATTGGATAATAAGGCATGTATTGTATACACCTCTTCTGTTGACAAATTGCTTATTTCCTTTTCACTAATCCTTTATTTTGACGCAAAGTTAACATTTTCAACTTGAGCTCGGACTATTTAAAAAACGTTTCGATAAAAGGTAACAAAAATTATATTAAAAAATTCTCTCTTGGCAGTTATCTTTTAAAACATATAAAATACATTTCGGGGGTATCTTTCTCAGAAAAAACGAAGAGTTTTTAGATTGCCAACATTGATTTAGTTAATTTAAATTTATGGAAACTTTTATACTCGTACATCCTTTTTCTTAAAAATGTGGCTTCATTAATGGGTGAAAATGAAGAACCTATTGGAATTGTTATTAGATATTTTAAAAGCATTTGACGTCATTAATCATACCATTTTACTTTTAAAATTACCTTCGTTTGGAATTCGTGGTATTGTTCTTAACTGGTTATGTTCATACCCTAAACAACGATCTCAGAAAGTAGAAATATCATTCTGGAATGAACGGACATTATTTACTCAGCTTTTCTATTCATTGTCAATTGCACATGGGGTCCCACAGAGTTGGATTTGCTGCTCTCTTCCTTTTATAAATAAAAGGTATGCCCCTTGTCGATTCGAAACGAGAGAACAGTTCTCATTGCTAATGAAACGAATGGTTTTTGCAATAAGTAAATAGTATAATATCGGATTTTCAAATTGATTTTATAATGAAAAAATTAATAGTAAAAGAAGAGAAAGCCGTTTCAATACGGTTTTACATCTCAAACAAGCAATTCTGTACTTCGATGAAAATTAACAACTGATTATAAGGTAACAAAATAGTTGGGTCTATCAATTCATTATTCTACGCGTTGAGCATTCTCTCAAAGGCTTTCAAAGTCGAATAAGTTGGTTAGAACTGCCTCCAAACCAAATTGATAATCGCGATGCTCATATGAGAGCCATTCCACGTCAAATCGCACAAGAGTTGACACGACAAGTTTTAAAATGTACGATATTTTTTTCTTAAATCTGGACATAAAAAAACGAGACACGTGTTTTTTTATTTGTCTGAAAATTGATTATTTGTTTTTTTATATGTATATTAAATTTTGGAATTTATGCATGCGTCACAAAATATGTTCAATTGTTGCTCTGAATGTACTTAATATAAAAATTCCTGGTTTGTTTCATTTAATACAGTGAGATTCTTATTTTATTCTTCTGTAAATAAATTTTTCAAAAAATAAATATTTCATTTAAAAAAAATTTTTTATATAAACTCGATGAGAAAAATTTGAAAAAAATTTAGGCGTATTTCTTGTTCAATTTTCTATAAAATATAACAAGATAAAAAGTTGGCACTCCACACGTTCAGTTCTAAAAAATAAATTATAAGTATGAGGGCGCGCTCTGCCTACCAACTAACGAATTGTGTCCGGTCAGTCTTGATCCAAGTGCTGAAGAACTATACAAATAATGATAGCCTGGCTGGTTAGTGTTTCAAGAGTTATTAGTATTTCAGATGTTCACTCTGCCCACAGAATGGATGGGTGGCAGCGAAATGAATTCATATACAAGTAATTCCAAGTCAAATCGCACAAGAATTTACACGGCACTTTTTGAATGTTTGACTTTTTTATTAATATGGATATCAAAAAAATACATGTTTATTTATTTATCTGAAAATGGATCATTTGTGTAGTTATGCCTATATTAAATTTTGGGCAGGGGGATGCGGGGGCTGCGGGGGGATGCGTGGAGGGCTGGGGCTGCGAGCAGTGCGGGGGAATGCGTGGGGTGCGGAGGGGATACGTAGGGTGCGGGGGAAGTGTGGGTGGGTGGGGGTGGGGGCTGTGGCTGGGGGTGTGGGGGTGGGAGGGATGTTGGTATTGCGGGGGGTGCGACGGGAAGCGTGGGATGCGGGGGAAGCGTGAGGTGCGGCGAGATGCGTAGAGGGCTGGGGATGCGTGGGATGCGGGGATGCGGGGAGATGCATGGGGTGCGGGGAAGCGTGTGGTGCGGGGGATTGGGGGGGGGGGCAGGTGGGGGGTGGCAGAGTGGGGGCCACGACATGGAGCGAGGCGAGAGCAATGTGAGAGCAATGTGAGCGGCGCTCTACAGTCATCGCATTACAGCCGGAGGTTTTTAGGTCCCGGACGGAGCCTTGAGGGACGCCCACTCGCCCTCCCTCTTCCTTCGCCCCGCCTTGCGCACATGCCGCTGCCGTGCCGCCGTAAGAAACGAGGTAATTCTGAGCGAGTAAGCGCCGGATTCGTCCCGCCGGATGTTACGCAGCACTCGCCCCCGTGCACAACCTTTTTTACCTCGCTCAAAACAATGGCGTATCGCTGGTCGGAAAACTGGGCTAGGGCATTTCGACATGGTTTCCCATTCGTCAGGTGACCGCTCATGGATACTCTTTGCAGTGTGATGACTAGAGCCCGGAAGTTTGGGAAAATGTATTTTTATACTGTTATGATTTAATGATTTTTAACAACAGGAATCACTTAATGCTACTTCTGGAGTTCTTTTAATATATTTTCATTTTGCGTTTCTTTTGCTTATTTTTTTAATTTTGCCGTATTTTTTCTTTTTTCTCCCTACTTTGTTATTATTTTCATTTTTCTCCTGGCTCTCATCTCCATCAAGCTGGAAACATAATTGGCAACACACAGTTGTGTTTTGTCTTTCTGTGGAAAGGGACGTTCCGAGTAAAGTTAAAAATCTAAGAGAAAAGAGAGATGATACCAGACAAGAGTTCTGATTTTTTTCATTCAAGGAATCCCATCCTACTTTTAAGAACGAACTTTCTCAGTGCACGCAATCACACAAGTGCGATGAACGAAAAATGTAACTTCGCTTCCACTGGTACTATTTCAAGATTCACAAGTTCACAATACCATTTCGTCGAGACAGCGTCGCGAATAAAACGAATTCGTAGTCAGCACACCCAGTGACCATGTCGAATCAAGGTTACAAAGAAAAGATTCATTCCTATTACGTAAGTGCGAATGTAAATTTTAGAGTTGACGCATTTTATTTATGAAGTTTTGGTTATAATCCCTTTTAAATGGTGATTTTTCATATATCACATACTTTTTTACACTCGTACTTCAAAACGTCCATTCTCAATAATCTAGTGGTATTGGAACCGACATAATTAGCTAATAAAAATCATGGTCAGATTAGCGTGGTTTCAGACTAGCGGTGTACCAGTTTTTAAGCACTGGAATAGTTATTTTGGGACGAGGCGACGCGACGTCGCGACGATGGGAGTTGAGTCCGGAATTTGGGTACGCGTAAGTCACTTTCGAACAATTGCGAACATTATTTTTTAGAACTAATTCACGGAGTCTTACACATATATCTCTTAGAAACATTCCAAATACGTAAGGCAGCAGCCATGTTGATTCACATTTGTCATGTTTGTTTACTTTGCTATATTCAGATTTTTTTATGGCCATGACTTCGTTGCGGTACGCGTAAGGTAAAATAACACTTTCAATCAATAAACAATCAAAGAGAGCACTAATTTCCATGCGAGAGTCCTAGAAACGAACTTTTATATTTGATTCATCTGCCGCGTAATCATCACACCCTATTGAAAACAATTCCTATTGAGATGGACGCAGTATAAATAGGTGAAACGGTTTCGAGAGAAGTCAAGCAGGAAGAGTCTGGCCAGTTTCTTGTTCATTTTCCACCGCCTTAACGAAAAGCATGATTAGAATGTCAATTATTTTCTTGAGACAATTCTCTAGTAAACATTTTGACTACAAGTACTAAGAACCCAACAATTCACATTTTATGAACATGAATTACTTCAAAAATTCTAAAACTACGTTTTAAAAAATATTTTTGAAAGACTTTCACGCACAATAACTCTTGGATTGGGATTTTTTTCGTCTGGAAGATTGAGGAGCTGTCTGAAGTAAACATGTTTTTCTTCAATACTGTTTATTTTGAATTTATTTGGTTTATAGGGTCAAGTGTTAAAAATTTTGCTAGAAAAAGGGTGGAGAAATCACCTAGTGATACTAATCCTGCTTAATAAATTAAAGTAGTGGTACTACTACAGCACATTCCTTCTCGTATTATTTGTATCGGACATATACGATTATGTCTTCCATAATCGTATTGCAAATTGAATCCTTCTCACTCTTCCTTCAGCCATCTCGTGAAAAACTCTCGTGGGCAAACGAGGCGCGGAAGATTCGAAATAAAAATACATTCTTTTCGTGCTTTTAAAATAAAAAAAGTTTAAATGAAAATGGCTCTTCTTGAGGATAAAGATGTGAATGATCCGACAACAATGTCTATTCTCTTCAATAAATCCTTTCGAGAATGGCGGTTAATCTTTTGGAGGGAAAAAAGCCCCAAAATTCAACGACTCTCCAAAAGTTGTCGCAACTATGTTTCCGAAACTTCCAATGAAATTCTCAGAATAGCCGGTTACCTAAATAATATGTGAGAGGAAGTTTACCATCGTAAGGTTACTGAATTAAGTTTCATAAAAAATTGGAATACTAAAGTATACTCATAGTATCGGCTGATTTATTTTACGGAAATGTGTAAGTTAGTTTATGTATTCAAAGGACATTAAATACTATTAAGAAAAAACGTCTAGGGGAAGATCTACTGTAACATGTGCACATATGTTAAATACCATCGAGAGAGAACTTGCAGTCAACCTGTTGCACGTTCGTCTGTTACGAAAGTTGGCACTGGTTTTATGGGTGGTTTTATTAATCTGTTCCTCTTATTTATTTCTCATTACTGCAGCGAATTTCCATTTTTACGCAGCCGCACACAACAGTGAGAATGCCCGAAATGTGAGGTTCTCATATAGTCGTTACGGTCTCTCATTAAATCTCTAAATTTTCACTTGAGATACAAAAAAAATTGATGTTATAGTAAACGGAAGAACAGACCTAAAATAAAATGTATATTCATTCGAGAGAAGGCGATTAAAAATCAGTCCTAATACTGACATACATTGCCAAAAACTGAAAAATAATTCCTTAAATATTTGCGAGCGATAACCTTATAGTTTATTACATGGATTCTTCGAATATTTTGTTTAACATCTTGAATATTACTTGCCTTGTACTGACAGTGTATGATTCGCAATCGTCCATCGCAACTCATTTGTTTTGTTCTTGTATTCACTGTATGAAGTTTTACAAACCCACTATCCAGATAAACAGGAAGGGGAGCGCTTGCAGGAGACTACAGTTGTTTTCGGAATAATTTCCGCACTAATGTAACATTCCGTTATCGGTACTGACGCTTTGGGACTCAGATGGCACTAGGAGGCGACGTGGCGAGAAAGAAGAGGGAGACGAGAGGAAGCAGGAAGGAGAGGGAGATAATCAAAACAAGGAGGATAAGAGGAGAGGAGGGATAAGAAGGCGAAGAGAAGAAGGAGAAGAATGAATTTCATGATGATAAAGAGCGGGTGGAACGAAAAGTGAAAAACGAAGAGAGGCGGAAGAGATAAAGAAAGAAAACGGGAGGATGCAGAGGATGAGGACGGAGAAGAAGGAAGAAAGGAAGAGAACGAAGGCAAGGAGAACGAAGATGAGCAGACGAGGAGGCGGAAGCGCAGCCTAAGGCAGACGTATCGTGTCAGCCAGGGAGGAGGGAGAAATAATCAGTCTGATGATTCGGGGCGCGTCAAGTGCTACTGTCATAGTCCCGTAAGTGCTGTGCAAGTTTTCTCATCGGAAAGTGGCGATGGTCTTCTCCCGCTGGATGATGAGGTGTGTCGACCTGCCCGTGTCGACCAGTGTCGACCTGCCCGTCGGCTAGCGGACTTCCCCAACCAGGTACCTCCCACCAGCGGGGTACCGCACAATCTCTAAGCTCTCGACTGGTTTCTCGGCATGTATGGTAGTGTAGTGCATGTAAATGTAAGTTTTTTTACGCCAGGGGTGAGAATAGGAAAAGGACGAAGAAGGAAATATCGCGTACGGTCCATTTGTTAGTATACTGCTCCGGCAATCGCCTGGTGTTGGTCGGAAAAAACATGAAAAACTACCGATCAAAGCAGCCGACCACCAAAATGCTCCTCCAGACAGCGGTTGAACTCGACCTAGCTATGTAGCCAGTGTCGAAAATCCTGTCATCGTCGGGACTCGAACCTAGGATCTCTCAGTCAGAGGAAGTGCAGAGGGAGAAAGAGATACGAGATTGCGATACGACTCACTCTTTCTTCCAGCCCTCTCCTCTCTTTTTATCGACCGTAGAAATGGGCGCAGAAGGGGGGTTGTAATATTACTCGATGCAATGCGGTTAGAGACTGCACTAGAATCGGTGGCATAGCGTGACAAAGAGGGAGAGGAAAGAAACTATTATAGGCTTTGATTTTATGAACTCACCACCTGGCACGTCTGTGTTATAAAACGTCACATTGGTTTATGCTTTATTATTTCCTAAAGAATGTGCAAATAAACTGAACGAAATATTTATTACTAAGATATATCTATTTTAAGACGGTCATTAGGGAAAATATATTATGAAGGGTGTCTTTTATAATGTCGCTTGTTTCTGTCAAGATAACAAATTAGAAATCCCTGAAAGAGTCTCTTCGAAATAAAAACCAAAAATTGATGACATTATTTTCTATATGGAAGGTACTTGCAGATTCCATTTTGCCTTAATATCTAGAATTACTAAGGTTAAGATATTTTGTTTTGAAATCGGGGTTATGTACGCCTCTGATATATATGAAAATAGAAGGATTCTATGAACTAAACCTAGGCAATACACGTTGCATGAGAGAAGCACTTCGGTTATTACGATGCTAAGATTAACATATTTCTGAAGTATTTTTTGCTTACGTTTTCCCAAGCAGACTGAGTGGTCACATATCCTGAGCAAAGAACCAAGAGACCGCTTCTCAAAGACGTACATTGCTCCTGAAAATGTACACAAACAAAGTACATTATCAGATGCCCTCACACGGCTCAATCAGAACTGGTTCCACCTGAAGCTCTCGCTCTGTTCTCCGCCAAGTAGACCAAGTAGCCGAGCGTGACTCCGCTTAACGTCGCTTATATAACTACACACTAGCAATGATAATTAATTCAAACATCTGACGGACGAAGGTGAACAGACGAGGAAGGGATGTGTACTCAGGCAACAAGCGATGTGCCTCCGCATGATTAGTCAGGCAGAAACGCGAGACATTCACCCAACGCGTGCGAATGAATGGTAGAGAAATATGTATTATTGATATGACAAGGCAAGCACCGTAGGCAGCGCACCTTAATAGCCTCTCAAATGAGACGTAAATATGTAACAAGAGAAACGTCTTCTCTCTGCATCCTCAGTCAGTGGAAGTAGAATTTTGCGTTTATCACACATCTTTAAATGTATGAACTTGCGTGATAATATATACAATGTCTGGATACACATACATGAGGCGTACAAAGCACAAGTGAATCAAGTCCACGTTTGGTCATTTTGGACATATTTCGTCTTTAAAATCTCTACATGAAGCACTTTTCAGAGCTTAAAAGGTGGATATCCCTATGTTGCAAGAAACGTTTATAAATGCCCAACAGTGTGAAAGTTTCCCAGTAATTAAAAGTTCCATAAAAACGTCACGCCTATTTTTCTCACACGTTTGCGGTGAGTTGATTGTGCTCTGAACGGCTCGTCGAGAGCGAATTTCGTGTTTCCGGGAGCGTCCGCTATTTTGGTCATTAGGCCCGTGAGTTTTAGTGCATGTTATAGGCGGGATGTGGCGGTGTTCCCCCTGTTGGAACGTGAGATTTAGTGCCAGTCTCTACGTCGGCTTGCGGAGTTTCCCCCTTTCAAGTACCCCTCCCCCCACATCCCTGGAGGGGGGAATCACGGCGACGTAGATTGTCATGATTTCTGGTGGAGAGATGCAGACGACCACCCGAACCCTTAGTTTCGCGGCGACACTCACGTCGTTAGCTTCAATGGTTCAAGTTCAATGGAGGCAGTGAGCAGGCAATGCTAAGATCCTGGTTGCCGGGTTGCCGGGCTTGCCTGGTAAACAACCAGTTGGGCCCCTGGCGCGTCGACCTTTGGGCAGGATTGGGTAAAGGAGATTCCTTGAATCTCTGGAATCCACATAGAAAAGTCCGACGGGAAAATATCTACCATGAGGTTGCCCAGGTTCCAGTGATAAATCATTAGCCTAAAAGTGTAGGCAGTGAGGAGACGGGATGGGGGCTCCGAGCCGCCGGAATCTTTGCTCGGGTGGCCCCCAGTGGGGTTCTCGGCTTCTTCGTGGCAGTGGTCCGACACTCTGGACAAAGAGACTTGTTCCCGGCGCATGTGAGTAGCGCATTGTTTGGACTCCGGTACTAGCCTGGATAGCTAGGAGCTCTGAGTTAGCAGGGCGGCCCGACCCAGGCATTGTATGGGGAGGTTACCGTGAGAGTCAACAGCATTTTAGCGAGACCCAGATATCAGCTAAGGTGTACTTGTGGGGGGTGCGGATGGAGGCTAGCGCCTAGGTGCCCACCCCGGGGCGAATCCCCCTCTGGTAAACTATACAAGTGCGAGGGAGGCGCACGGCAGACACTCTACTACCTCCCCCACATGTAGTTCGTTTAGCAAGGCTCCGTCTCTGCCGCGCAAGGCACCGTCTAAGCCCTCGACTCCGTCTCCCGACACGTCGTGTAGTGCATGTCTGTGTGCGTGTCTCTAAAAGGGAACAACGAAAAAAGGAAAGATCATGGGTAGACCATGGCCCGTTTCTTAGGGCACTGCTCTTTTTGCCTGGTATTGAAAAGCCACAGAAAACTATCGGTTCGAGCAGCCGACCAGTAGAATTCTCCTCAAGAGAGTGGCTGTATTCGACCCAGTTGATAAGCTAGTGGTGAAAATTCGCCACCATTGCGACTCGAGCCCTCGAACCCGCCGATCAGGTAAATTGCAGCGGCAACGGATGTTATTCCCGTGTACACAAGGATGTCTGATTGTTTTCCTGTTGTCCTTCGTGTGTGCGGAGGGTCTCAAGTTCTGCTGACTTGGGGTCCCAGCAGAACGCAACCGCCTTGGTGTCTAGTGCAGTGTTTACCAAACGCTTTGACCATGTAACAATCTACATTCTAGGGATTTACGGATCGCAAACAGGTTCAGTCGAAAGTCAGTATTTTTTATTATTAAGGTTTAATAATAAATAGCACAATATGTTTTATAAGTACAAGTTTTGAATGAATAATATTTATTTAATGATGTCGCCTCCGAGAATACGGTTTTGTTAAATAACTGATATAATTTCGTTTTTAATAAAATCAATTACAAAACAATTTCACATACATACCAAAGATACATTTGAAATGATATTGATCCACGTATACTATGCTTTTAATTTAACAGAGTTTCCTGTAGTTGGGTGTAAGGTGACAATTGGAAGCTCATTTCACATGCGGAAGTCCATTTCCGTTCTGTTTTCGTTTAGCCACACAGCAAATCTCCCAATCCACACAAATATGATGCTACTCGTTTTAATCCCAAAATAATTTCAACTGTAGGACTCTGACCCGGTCGCCAAGACCAATGACATCGCGATGATATACTTAAGCAAGTCTTCTATACTAATGATTCACGGAACATGGAAACACTGATATAATACAGAACCCAATATGTTTTCGCTGTCTGGAGCGCGGGGTACGCTGCTCTTCGCTCTCAGTATATGGCCACGGCAGTGTGAGAGCGGTATGAGAAATTTCAGTAGCAACTGTAGGAGAGCGACGACAAAGTGTGTATGTGCGCCTCCATTTGCTTTGGTATCAACAAGAACAATTTCTGTAGTTTTACGTTCTGTCCAACGTTACATAAGCTGCGTCACGTTCTGACGCAGCCAAAAAAAATCAGGCACACCTCTCAAATACAGAATATGATGAGATAGGATACCTACATACGGAGCAAATGTTACATTGTAACTTCATTATACTTTAAGATTTTCCACTATATGTTCATTGACAAAACGTTATCATTTTCAACTCCACTACTTCCTCTAGATGTTCGTAACATTTATTCTGAGTAATTCGATATACTATCTGGCGAGAAGCCAATGAGCGGACAATTCTTAGCTCTTTTTACTTCTCTTTTCCAACTTCGAACGTCGCTGCTCTAGCTATAGCCCTTCTGGTCGTTCTGACCGCGAAAAGGTTCTCTATGCTGCCGATGAGGCAATCTGGTGATTCCTATTTTAGTTCATGGTTCGAGATACATCCCGTCGAGTTGTAATGGAAACTGATTTTACTGGAAAATATCCTAAGAAGAAGAAAAGAAAGAATACATTTGCTCCAAGAAATGAATGAAGGTTAACCTACTGACCTGTCAGCGATCGTACGACAGACATATTCACCCACCTACATACCGATTATAAATGCCTCATAGCGACAGCGTCTTGCGCCGTTCAGTCTCGAATGTTACACTTACACACACACACACACACACACACACAAAGCGAATGTTCGTAAAGAGGCGGAGCAGTGGTGTGTGGCAGAGGGCGATGTTCTGCGCGGAGATAATTACGAAAGCCTTCACTTGCACTAGCATCAGCAACACATGAGTCGCCTCAAGCAGCGAGACAGCGGCAAAGCACTCACCCGCTTCGGAAATTGCGTGGATCCTCACAAAGGTGGTGGGCGAAGGCGGCGGCGTGGGCGGCGGCGGCGGCGGCGGCGGCGGCGGCGGAGGCGGCGGCGGTGGCTGTGGCAGCGGTTGCAGCTCCCTCACGTCAGCCGACGACAAAGCCACGGGCCAAGTTTACCTGCGAACAGACAGAGAGGGAGAGTTGCCATGTATGGTCGTTGTCATGTAAATCTGAAAAACCAATTCACAAGATTGCAAGGTTCATAAGATCATACGTTTTATTAATAACGGTGACCTTATATCATCTCACTCTCCTTTTTTTGTATATTGTTTTTGAATTAAGAATTGAATATTTGCGGACACTCCCTTGATGAATCTCGCCTAATATATGGAATCATCTACATCATGGTTTTCGACCAGTTTACCAGCAATCGAGAGAAACGCTGACACGGTCGTGTGTTTGCTCTTGAACATTCATTGCAGCTTTACTCATCCACAAACTTCGCACAACATGAATATTGCCTTATATTCATAACTCATATTGATGTGATATTATACCACCACGTGATTGTGGCGTGAAAAAGAAATGTAAAACGGGAAGGTAGTAAGAGATCTACTAATTCTTTCACGTCCGTCACTTCCAATAGCTCTGTCCCCCCTCCCCCAAAAAGGAAAAAGAAACAGCTCTCAATTACTTGGTATATAGCAAACATCCGTTCGAATGTGTATGACTTTAGAAAAAGAAAAATAAGCAGAGGAAGAAGAAATAGAAAAAGAAGAGGAAAAGTAGGAAAACAAGAAAAAGAAGAAATTTCATTATTTTATGTTCCCGGTCGCGTCAAGTGTTATGGTCATTAGTTCCGTAAATGTAATGAATGTTTTGTAGAGGGAAGACTTGGTGTTTCACCCTCGCTAAAAAGAGGAAGGTCAAGAAGAAAAAGAAGAAGAACAAGAAAAAGAAAGATCTATTTAGCAAGGGTATTTCATGTAACATTCACTCCGTACTAACCGAGAATAAAACTGACGGGGTCAGGGCAACTGTGATCTAAGCAAATTTTCTAACCAACAGAGAAAAGGCGCTTTTAAGTTACATAGTTGTGAGGTTACATTAAAGAAAAGAAAACTAGTGACTGCAAACCAAATTTCATCGGAGGAAACTGCTCTACAATAATGTGCAAAGACAGTTCATCTCCTTAGAGAGCAAATGGTGTCAATAAATAATTTTTCATTTTTTGTGTGTGTTGCGCTCAGCCCATCAATTATAAGTTGGCATCACCCTTTCTGTATCACGTAGCGACGGTGTCTGTGTGAGACGCAGTCGCTAGTTGAACGACCGCTGTAGGCTTCAGGCGCCGCTGAGTCTACGAAGACGATCGTTGATTTCCGAGAAGAGCGGAAATACTGGTAGGATATTGGCCTCTTAAACCGAGTAGAGTGGTGACGTCTGCCTACGATGTGATATTTGTTTTGAGTAATGAAGGAAAGAGGAAGAAGAGAGGCGTTTTCCCTGTAAGGCATTTCGTTTCCCCTGTAAGCCGTAAGCGCGATAGAAAGCTATTAGGGTTTACAAATCAACGTGGGGAATAGTGTATATTCTTTGGCCCTATTCTTCCAAAGACGGAAGTAGGGTGATTCATCTAGATGGCTCCACAGTATTTCATCATGATGGGTTTTCTTGGGAGGATGTAATCAGGGTAGTTACCCATTGGTTTGCCGGATGGTTTTATTATTATTATTATTATTATTATTATTATTATTATTATTATTATTATTATTCAAAATGAAGTGGTAGTGCGATGGCGAGGGGTGAAAGGACTCACACAGTGATACAATGATGAGAGATAAAGATCGTGGGCTTTTTGAACCATCCGAGCATTCGCCTTATAACCAAGGGAATCCACGAAAACCCCGATCAGGTTGGCTGGAAACTCGGGAATACATATCGATATATATATATATATATATATATATATATATATATATATATATATATATATATATATATATATTTGTCGCAGTCTGTATGTCTGAGGAATGTAGTGTTCATTTCCAACACTCGAAGCGCTGTTGTAGGCTTGGAGGTCATTAACGTCATTTCCTAACAGCGTGTACATTGCAATTCGGATGACCCGCTGGTGGGCTAAAGTTCCGACGTCCTAATATCGGGTGCGATCGCAGAGCAGTGCTCGAAACAGAACTGTGGTAATTTGCCCCTCAATTCCACTACTGACAACTTATCATTTGCATCGGAATGAAGTCATTTTTTAACAAATATTTACAAAAAAAAAAAAAATCCTCAGCTCTTCGACTCACTTTAAGCACAGCCTTCTGGACAATTTAGAAGAAAAAAATAGTCAAGGAACTGTGGTGGAACTGTGTTCCACAAGTAATATGTGGAAATATATTAATGTGATATGTAATTCTGTACTCCGAAAATATACAGACGCGTCAACCTCCGAGGTCATTATTCCCGTAAGTATAGTGCATGTTTTTTATTTCGAATTCGAGGGTTGGACCATAAGTCATGGCAACTATTTTTTTTGGAAAATGAAAAATATACACATCAATGGACAAGGTATGCATGGACATTTAACGACAAACCAAAATTGTATTTCTCGTATTTATGAAGGTATTTGAAATGACTACTGGTTTCATGTTCCCAAGCCTTTCAGCATATATACGACTTCACAACATTCAGAAAGCATTACATACCCGTTCTACAGGTCCGATTAGGCAGATGTTCGATACCACACGTGCGACAGCGGTCCGCAGTCGAGGTCGACACGTGCGTTGCCGATCACTGGTTGTTACGCGTCCTCGCAGAAACTCTCCTGCCCATCTCGCGACTGTGCGGTATGGAAGGGCATTCCCATGAGCTTCCGCCAATTCCCTGTGGCATCCGCGGGCATTTCTCCCATGGAAAACGGCTATATTTGTGTATGAGCGCTACTCGAAACGGGCTACATTCATCTCGCCCGGCGGCGGTGAGACAACTGATTTCACATTAATCTCTGTGCTAATAGACACAGAGCCGTCTGTTGTTGTGAACACACATTAGTACAGCCTTTCTTCCACGCGACAAATAAAATTGCCTGATCCCATGTCATTTCTTTTAGAAAAAAGTTTCCATGACGTCTACACGACCCTCATAAATCCAAATAGTTATGAGCGTAGAATGAGACAAAAGATGAGTCGTGAAAACCGTTAGTAGTCAAAATGCGACATCAAATAATCAACGTTTTCCGGATTATCTATTCATAAAATAGATCGGAAACATTTTGCTGACAAACGCGGCAGTAATGAGCTTCTATTTTTTTTAAATAATTGTTGAATGATAACACCTAGCAACAAGGTATCTTAAGGTGATGCGTTTCATTGTGCTCTGTGCTTCTCGAGAAATAAATTTTCTTAAAATTCGAAATGAAAAAAGTCCTAAGTTTTAAATTCTGCTAACAGGAGACAGAAAAACGAAGGTTCTGTATTTACAGTTTTCGAAGCCGTTGGCTGTTGGCTTATCGCTCTGGGACGCACACACTGCGGTGCTGGGCGGGAAGCGAAGCCTAGACTTGATTAGACCTAAAAAGAACAATGATTAAAAATGAATAAAAAACGTTTCTCGAAGTTACTGTGCATCAAAGAGAAAGCGATCAAGGAATACTTTGTTTGCCATCGTTGATGGAAAGTTTTTGCGGGTAAAGCAAATCGCTCACCAAAGACTCCAGCAAATGGTATTTATTTAAAGTTTTTATTTTCTATTCCAGCAAAACATATGTTGTAAATTTACTTCTATGTGATCTAGGTCACGACCTGAAATAATACAAGGTGGTTATGTGCTTTGATTTTAAATTTTTTAACTTTTCAGTAAAAAATAAATTTTATTTTCTCTAATCACACAAAGCGAAATGTTTTCTACACTAAATTAACTGTTATAGTTTTTGTAGCATCAAAGAAACCCGCAAATATGCAGACGAAACGTACGTGACTGTATTCTTTTACCTCTGTGGTTTTTTGGCTGACTAGAATAAAAAAACTCAAAACTTTTTATGGTAGTTATTTTGTTTGAATTAATTAGGGATACCTTAATTGCTTGGTACCGTTTTACTGTATCTTAATTATGGCTAGGTAACATCAAAACATGAGATCACTTACAAATGTAGTCAAAGTCCTATGAAAGGCCACACACAAGGAACATCATTATTTATGACAATCGATTTCTTTTCGAACCCAATATCTGGAATGCCATTAACATCAATCTATTTCGAAGTGCTATTCCTTCCTTCCACAACAGCTTCAGTTCTGTTTAGGGAATGGAAGAAAATATTTTTACGGGTGCATGTGCATCCAATATTTTTTAAAGAATTTCCAAGATGTTCTGAGAGTATCAAAACCAATTTCTTTAAATTTTTTGGTTAAAATATTTTTAAATTTGCTACATATTTCGTCCTATTTCGATATACTAACGTATTGAAACGGAACATCTCAGTTTCAGACACGAGCTTGCTAATACATGTTCCTGGAATCCTGTTTCTGTTAAACGAAGCAATGTAATAACATCCGGACTTCCACCGTGAATTTTCAAACTTATTATTCCTTCTCGGAAATCGTATACTCTTGGAATCAAGTATGAGCTGATGGATTTGTGAGGCAGAAGAGATCGCAATCACGCATGTTTCACAGACCCAATTGGTAACACGGTCGAAATCTGCCAAACAATTATTTCGGAACCGATTCTTCAAATGCTTATACGGGATTAAGGAGAATACTTCAGCGGAAAGTGATGCGATAAATATTTGCAATTGTTTTCAATAAATTAAGTTTTTTCAAGCTTTTAAACATGGGAACATGGCCCTCTCCCCCTCTCCTTTATGGCTTCGTCACTGGCTATATAGTCAGCTGTGATGACTCGGGACTTGAGCTAATATCACTGCAGTTCCTCTGACCGGGAGGTCCTGGGCTCGAGTCTCGACAGTCGCAGGACTTTCGACACTAGCTGGATAGCTCTAGCTACATAGCATCCATCGGGGGAAGTACTCCCCCACCCCGTGATAAAAGCATGCACTATACTTACTGGTCTAATGACCATAGCAGTTGACGCGCCTGCAAACACAAAATAATCAGTCAAATAATCAATCATGACATACTTTCGAAACACTGGCAGTTGAGAATCTATAATCTAGGAGAGATTTTTGAAAATGGGCCATAAACGTTTTCTTAGGAGCTTATTATTCTAGTCTCGTTCACCCATTGACTGTTATATCACGTCACCTGATTGTTTTTTGATGTAGTTTTAATTTATCAATTTTGACTTCCATTCATATTTAAACAATTCGTTCTAATCGTTTTCTAGCTTCGTTGATTTCTTTCCGGGAATAATTTCTATGTGATTGTGGTTCCTATCCTATTTCTAGGATCATATGTTAATTTACTGTGAAATTGAAACAAGAATTTTCCATCCAATATTTTCTTCAAAAACTATGGTCCAAAAAGAGCGCGTTTGTCAACATGATTTGCAATGCGGAAATATTTGTGTGATTCTTACAAAGCACAGTCAACGCTAATGAGTTTAAACTATTTACTCATGAACAGGGCAAACAGTATTATTGTAACAAAACCAACGAATATCGCAATAATTTCAACAAATAGAATTAGATTAAGGAGTTACGATCAGTTATCAACAGATTACGATGTGTATTGATTTGAAATTAAAACTGTGCTTCGTATAAACATTTAATTTTGTGTAAACATGTTACTACATCATGCACATCTAAGTGGATTGTTTTGTTCTCCTGTGACCGTTTTGAAAAAAAGCCATTCCGGACTAAAAGTTGTTTTATTAATTAATTAAACGTTGGCATGATAAATGAATATTAAAAATTGTAATCCCGTAAATAACAATTCATTTCGTTTTGCGTTCGTTACATTGATACGTATAATGAAAATAAATTCATTTCCTCCCTTTAAAGAACTAAGATAAATTCGTTACGCATAATTTGCATAAATACGGATGTATTTCCACAAGCATGTTTATGCACTACGTCCCACATTCCAGGTAAAATATTCGTTTAAATTCAAAACTAATTTTTGCTGTAAAACAAAACTGCGTGTAAGTAAAATTCGTAATAAATCTCCTTCTCCGTGTAAGAGTTCAATAATGAAATCTATTTTTTCAGAAAAATGTGTTATCTATAAAATTCCATTATAGTTTTAAATAGGGGGCGGATTTTATTGAAATATTTTTCCTTTTCATTTTAGAACAATGCTGTTTTTAATTTGGTTATGAGAAAGGAAATGATCAATTTTTATATCATTTTTTTGCATTTTTCTTTGATTTCAACTTTTTACCTTTGTCAGTCTTTTCTAATACACTTTTCACTGATTTCACCGATTTTAATATAATTTTAATGGTACTTGCTTCAAATAAAATATACGAGATGCAACAAATGTTCTCCACAGAATTCCTGAGTAGCCTATTCGATTTCTTGGCTCAGAAATTGTAATGTTAGCCGTTGTAAGTAATCACGTAATCGAATATTCCTGCGACGCCTATCAGTGCCATTATCGGGTCGGGTCGGCCGATTTCGGGATAACTAAAGACAGAAATTTCCTGGCAAAGGACAGTTCATATCAAAAATCTGCAAGCTGTGTTCACTTGAACGAATCGAAGAAGCCACGATTACACCAGTAACATATCCAACGGTTTGAGTTGTTCATCCGAATTGTTTCCATCATATTTTTTACGTAATTTTTCTTTGCTTTTACAGGATTTTAAAACATTTTAAGAGTATTTTATTGATCATTTTTGACGATGATTTAGGAAATCAATTCCGCCCCCTAGATATGAGATATGGATTAGTGATGTAAAATGTTCATTAATGTTAAAATATTTAAAATTACTTCACCCATGGCGTCACACATCAACTCTTATTCATTCCTCAAGTAGTAGGGCAAAAACACCATATACTTTCTCTCATTTTCCCCAACTTTTGCAATTTTCGTACATTCAGAAAGTTCCACGAAAATTAGACGAGCACCAAATTTTACGCGTCCTGGACTCTATCCCGTAAAAAAAATTTTTAAAAAATTGGAGTTCATTTTGAAAAAAAATAAATTGTATTAAATTCAAACAGAAACTAGGTGAAAATTTCTCATTTTTCAAAATATTGTATGACCTTTTTTTAAAGATCTAATTTTTTTACAAGACGAAAAATCTTTAGCCAGAATATTGCAACATGCAACATTGAAAGATGTATTATCAGTAATATTAAAATTTTTGGCAATTTTTGAGAATATCGTGTGTTCACCGAAAACAGAGATATCACCACTTTTTACTGCCCTTTGCTACTAAGTACGAGACAAAAATTTAAAGAAAGGAGACTTGCCGATCCGGTGGCCGAGATCGCAAGGGCAGTAGTGTCGTAGTGATATGGGACCGAAGGGTCGCGGGTTCCAATCCCGCCTCCGGCATGGTTGTATTTGTGTTCATTCTTTCACCCTTTATCTTCACAGTTACCATACCGTTAACTCCAATAGTGGTCACTAATGACCTAGATGTTGATGCGACCTTAAATAATAATAAAAAAAGAGACATTTTCCCAATTTTTTAATTGCATATATTTTACGCAAAAGTACGCGAATCTACTCATATTTTCGAACAATTATAAACAGGCGGATGTGGGTGGGGAATTAATTCAATCATTGCAGTGCCCCTGACCGGGAGATTCTAGGATTCGAGACCCGTCGGTGGCAGGATTTTCGACACTAGATGGATAGCTAGATCGAATTTAGCCGCTCCCTGGAAAATAATTCTAGGGGCTGGTTGTTCTGGTCGGTAGTTTACCGTGGTTCCTCCTATTAACACCAGAAATGTCAATGTCATTGTCATTGTTTTTAAAAATGCCATTGTTAAGAATGTAATTTGATTTTTATTTCCAAAAATTAAGGAAAGAGAATTTACACGTAACATGCATTGACATTAAATTACATGATTTCTGCAAGAAGCTGAGTAATTTGCAAAACAAATGCACGTTAGGATGGTTGTAACATAAAGAAGGACATTTAATATTTGTTAGTCAAAAAATGTAAGGACTATTAGTAGTAATAATTCTCTCCCCTCTTCATAATTACTAGAATCGAAACACTAATATTTGAAACTTTTCTGAAGCAGCAGGCGATAAATAAATCATTGAAATGACGTGGTGGGCCGTTTCGTGTCAACTCCCGACATACTGAAGTCATCCATTATGTCAATGCGGTGATATTGTTCCTATGTCCTGGTGGAACATCCGAATTACTATGCGTTGCAGGTATTTTTTAGCGTTATCAATAATAGTTACTTTTACACCAGTGGGTTAAAGTAGTTATATCTATACGAGTAAAAGCGGTTAAAACTGTGCATTCCCGAGTTCTACAGTTTATTGTTATTATTTTTTTGCATATTATTTGTTTTTAGTAACACGACTCATTGCAGCAGTTGCCCTTGTTGCTGAAGAACGGTAATTTAATTTATGTGGCTTGTGGATAGGTTTCTGGTTTTCATTGGCAAAATGTAAGTGATTGTAATAACAAAAACGATACATTTTGGTAATTATACTATTCAAATTAATCATTTTAGTTTTTCTTTAATGCTGGTATAAATTATATTATTTAGAAGACACACGACTTTGAGAATTGACAACATGGCTTCGTGACATGTTACAATGTTGCTCAGTTGTGAGGTTTATGTGAATATTTTATGTCCGTTTTCATTAAGCCCAGTTAAACCTGCCCCAACGCGACGTTACTCAATCATTTGTTACATTTTTAATGCATCGTTGCAATAAACGCATTTCACCATTACGTTCACAGTTATGTTAACAGCCTGTTCGTAAAAGGTAGTTAAAGACGCGAATACGCAATTTGTCATATATGCTTCTTCTGGTTTCGGTAGTCATTTGATGTTATGCTTGCACTGCGCCACGTGTTACGGTTGTTATTAAATCTCCGTGCTGACACAAGCTTATGAGTTGTGATTGTTGGGGTATTTTGAAGTGGATGACGGCAGCTTAAATTTTGGAGGTGTTATGCGAATTTGCATAAAAATGAATTTTTTCAAAAGAAAAAAGAAGCGACATGGAAAGAGTTATTTTAGTTTGAAGAGATAAATATATTTCTGGAGACTCTTTCAAAAACATACAGATATAATATTGAACAAGACGCCTTATGGGGCAACCATACGAATCAAGGAGGAAACACGGGAAAAATTGTCGCAAAAATTAAATTCCCTTTGATAGCGTTATAAAAGGACGAGTAAGCAAGTAAAAATTGACAGTTTTAAAAGGAAGATATGAAGAAAATTTGCTAGGAAAAAATGGAGAGATCTAGAACAGTTTGGGGCAAGGCAAATCCCGTCGAAATCAATGAAAGTTCCCCGCAGTTGATGACTTTACTAAAAGAGAAAAATAATTATCTTCCATACAGCAAGGATTCTGATTCTATAACTGTATGTTTATTGTATTTTTTATTTTACTGGCAATTTAAATCGATTTTGCAATACATGCACAATACATGTTATGGGTTTTACATTTTACATGGTGGTTCACCTAAAATATTATCATCAATTATTTCTTGAACCATTGCAGATACCGAGATGTTATTTTCACTAAAATGACTGTGTAAAAGGTGAACATAAGCTGTATAATATTGTCTACTTTTATTGCAGATATATCGATAGAACTACGATGTATTCAATAGATCAGTATAAATTTCATTAAACCATTATAGTGATCATGATGAGAACGAATTTTTAAATATACATTGGTTACATATTATTTTATTTAGAAAGGTGGAGTTTGTACAACGCACGCCGACTACCATGGTTGGCGATTGGTATTAAGTCCGAGTGGGTAGATGACTCAGGTAGAGATCCTCCTCCCCCTCATCTCCCACCCAAAATGTAATACATGAAGGGAAAAATACAAAAGGAAATTTTTCAAATTTGTTATGTTTATCATTAATTTGTCATCAAATTGTTATCATATTTATTTCATGAAACTTCAGCAGAGTTCATTTTTGCAATGCAAAAACAGCGCTGTACTTTGCATTTTTATATAAACACATTTCACAACTTTTGCAAGTCGATTTGCTCTGTCATATCGCTATAAAAATGGCAATGAAGTTGAGCTGATCTGGCAACTTTATTAATCTCATACACGGCTAAAGTCGATTAAATACATGAAATTTCGAATGGGTATTTTACTCGCTCGAAATTTTTCGTGAGGGTGTAACTACCCACCATAGCCACATTATCCGCCGGGCCTGCCGACAAATACACTCCGCCTCTACCTCGAGTAAACGAGTTGGCATACACTGCGAGGCAATTCTCTTCCGTTTCTCTGCGATCCAAATAAGAACAATAAAATTAGTGATAAACAGTGGACTTCTATTGAAAAAATAAAATACGTTTTGAGATACTCGTTTGATATTAATTTTCTGAACCAGTATATTTATTTGCATTGGAATGTGATTGTAGAATTACCATTTTTTAAAGGTGACAGAGAGGTTTGGTGCTTTCGCTTAAAACTGGCTGAGAAAAAATAATATACTACATTTTCATAGGTATGGAAAAAAGTAGTCGAGATCTAGAATATGCTAAGGCTCATTTAGATTGATTACTGGGGCTGTTACTTCCTTTCAATTGCTTCGAATAAGTTCCCTGTTACTTGGTCGCCTAACAATACACAGAAGAAGTGGAAGAAGAAAAGCAGGAACTTGAGGAATAAATACGGTATACGCCAAGAGCAACTAGTTCGAGTCTCGACTGGGGCGGTCAATTCTTTCAACAGTCACACATCATTCGTAACAATTACTTCTGCAAAGTAACTATGCGGTAAAGTATATGGGGTTGCAACGGTAGTTGTCAATTGCGAAACGGAAAAGATATACCTACGTACTGTAATTGTCAAAACTAACATTGTGGCCAGGTGGTGAAATGTAAAACAATAAAGGTAATGACAATAATAATAATAATAATAATAATAATAATAATAATACACTAGAGATGCTGCAGAATGGCCAACAACTTTGTCCTAGCAAATTTTTCTAATTTCCTTGATGTGGTCTTGCTTTAACTTCGTGCTCCATTCTCTAGCCATCTGCCATCTATCGTCACTGAAAGTACATTTTCTTGTCATTTTCTCAAATTTTCCGTTTCTTAATAGTAAAACCGAAATATGATTTGCAGAATATTAAAGAAAAGGAAAACTTCGTCCAAAATAGAAATTTTCATTGAAAATTTTGTAGCCGTTCTTAAAAAAAGGCGACTAAGCATTACTGTAAGCGCGGAATTTGAAGCTCTTTTTCACAGGAATCTATTGAGTTTTCGAAAAACTTCATTTGAAGCACTTCCGCTCACAAATGCAATAATGTATACAAATCGATAGAAAATAGCATTTTAACGGGGAGAGATGTATTTAAAAAAATTACATATGTGAAATTAAAAAAAACAACAACAAAAGAATACACCAAAATGAACTTGGCGTCATATTAAACAGTGAAATTAGCACTATTCATTAAAAAAATTGAAGAAAAAATTTGGAGTCATTTTTGAGAAAATGGCGTTTGAGTGTTTCTGAAAATGCGGAATTTTGAGCACAATTTGACGGAAAACTTTTGAGTTTTCAAAAAACTTTAGTTGACATTATTTAAAGCACATGTACTCATAAATCTAATAATGTGAAGAAATTGCCTGTAATGTAAATATTACCGACGTGAGAAACAAGCCAAAATATTTACATTTTAGTAATTTTTAAATAAACAAAAAATAGAGGAAAATGGCGTTTATGTCATCGAATAGGATGCATTTTGTACTACCCGCACCAAAAATTTAAACAAAAAAATGGAGCCGTTTTTGAGAAAAACTTGCTTTTGTAACTTTTTAAAATAGCAAATATTTCGTTTTATTGCACCAACTACTAATTTTTTTTAAAAAAAAGTCTACATGACCTTAATGAAAGAGCTATTTATAAGAAACAAATTTCATTTGAAAGAAAAATGTGTGTCTTCAATTTTAGAGTTGTAGGAAGACGCCGAAAAATTCACTTTTGCAATTTTCCAAAATGTAGAGTTAACCGTGAAATTCGGCCACATTTATAAGTGTATTTTACTCTATTCCTACAAGAAATTTAAAGAAAAAATTTGGAGCAATTTTTTAGAAACTTTGAAAATGTCCGGGGGTCTTTATGTAAAATACCCCCTAATTTTAAAGAATGTTTTCAAAATTTCAAAGCTTCAACTAGAGCCAGATGGACAGGGGTTTCTTCAATTTGTAAAAGATCGTGCGTGGTTTAGGCGCCAGTAGTATTCACAGATGGACAGACAGACGGACGGACGTTTTGGAAAAAAAAAAATTCGGTATCAGGGGAGCCCAAAAATTGAGTTCTGGAAATCGATTTCCCGCAGCATTACGTAGCTTTCTCTATACTACGTATATTACTTCCGTATATACTACGTATGTATATGAGAAAGTAAAAATACTGCATATAACTGCCGTAATATGCATGACACATTATGTTTAAACGAGTGACCTCCATGTTCCCCGCCCCACGCCACCGCATCCCGTTCCACCCGCTGCCGCAACCGGCTGCACGATACGCAAGCGGTGATTGCACGCGGGTGGTAGCGACCTAGCTGCTCTGCTCCGCCCCGCCCCGCCCCGCCCAGCCCAGCCTTTCCTCGCCCCCGCCCCCTCGAGGAAATCTTATCTCCTGTTCCAGCTCTCGTACCCATCGCGCCCCTCGCCCCGCACTCGATGGACAAGTCGCCCGCGGCTCCCTTGCCTGGCAAAGGGGCGTTCCGGCCGGCTCCCATCGATCCTTTGCGCCAGGGGGCTTCAACGTCTGGCTTCAAGGCTTGTCCAAATAAAAGGGAGGCCCTTTTTCAAAGAGAGCACTTTCTCGCTACCGCTTACGCAGTAGAGAGAAAGTTATGTAATGCCACGCGAAAAGACGGCGCATTTTCGACAGAAATTTCGGCATTCCTATTGCATGGCCCTAGTAACGAAAAAGTGGATAAAATCAGTTGCTAAATTTAGAATAAAATCCTCTAACACGTAGTGTAGCCAGAATCTATGTTTTGAGGGTCTTTGATACCGAAAGATCGAATGACGGGAACGTCTGTCAGTCCGTCCGTCTGTGAGCAACGCTAGCGGCTAAATCGTTCAGCCGATTTTCTCCAAAATTGATATTCCCCAATTGATCTGTCTAATGTCGTGGCCGCTTCAATTTGAAACCGATATTTTAATTTTGGGGGTGACTTTACATGATACCATTGGGACACTTTCCAAATTTTCAAAAAAAATGGCTCCATCGTGTTTGATAAAAGTTTCTTGTTGGATAGTGTGAAGGACGTTTAAGAGAATGATGTAGGTCTCATGCTCGTTGGAAACCCTGATATCTCGAGAATTGCAAAAATTAAAATTTGTTTCGTCGTCTTCCTAGAACAATTATAAAGATAGAGATATGTTCACTAAATGAAATATGTTCCTTAAAGTTAGGTTTTGAAATAAGATCCTGTACAATTTTTCGAAAATTTAAGCACTTTTCGTGAAATTTTGCGCGAAATAACGGGCGAGAAAATACGTGTTGTTTTAGAACCAACAGTTTTTTCAAATTCCCATCGATTGATTGATATTTCCGGACAAGTCAGCTGCTAAGCTCAGCTGCTAGTCAGTCCCGTTATTTCAGTGAACTTTTTTTACGTCCGCAGATGGCGGTTATCCTCCTCGCTGGATGGTGATATCCGGCGACGACCCACACGTCGACCTGCGGCTTGCGGGGAATTCCTCCTCCAGGAATCTCCTACAGCAATGTACTTCTCCAGCTGGGACAAGCTCTAAGCACCAGACTGGGCTTCTGACATATGTGGTGGGTGGTAAAGTGTATGCAAGTATGTGTGTATATGTAAGGGGAGACGATAGGACCATGAAAAGGAAAGGAAGATCACGTTCGGTCTGGGGCGCGTTTGTTAGGATACTGCTCTGGCGTTCACCAGGTATTAATCGAAGGAACCATGGAAAATATATTACCCTCGCCATTATCTCCTAAAGTCGAGATACTTAAACCATGAAGAGAAGAGATTGTTTTGCAGTGCAAATAAATGGAACTAATCTATGACAAACAGATTCAGTGAGATATTTAGGTGTTCGTCTTGATGACTCACGTGGAAAAATAATTATGTATAAGCAAAAAAACCCATTTTAAAACACAAAAACAGGTATTGGTTGTTAGGTAAAACCACAATGGTAGCATTCAACAATAAATTAACTAAATATATAAATCATTCTTAAAGTGTGATTTTGTACGTACAGAAAATAACTCTGAGGCACTAGTAACAAATCTAATAACTAAATCATTCAATGATTTCCCTACATTTATTAACAAACATTGCCAGTGCCCCTTAATATATTCGTAAGGACACGTCTGAAACTGATTTTAAAATGTCAACATATGAACAAGAACAAATATGGTAGCAAAAATTAGAAATATGTTAAAAAGTTAGAAATTTTTACCAGCAAATCTATTAGATACTTATTTTTAGTTATGTAAGTCCAAACATTGATAGTTACGTAAGTCAGCAAAATTTACTTATTGTCCAAATGTATGAACAGATTCTAAATAAATGTTTAAATTTAAAAAACTGTAATGATTTATGGAGTACATGAACATGCAAGAAATAGAAGTAATACGTGGGTGATATATCCGCTTCGTTTAGTCACCTGTTCAGGTAAGTGTCCCAGCACGTCCAAATTAATGGATACCCCATCGAAGAACGGCCGTGAGGTGAAACGCCACATCACATCGCTTGCCTGCCCTTGTGTGTAACATAACGACGAGCGTTGTCGAGCAACACAACCCCATCAGGCAACATACCAGATTGCTTACTCTTCACGGTCGAGTATGTTAAAGTAGTGCAGTATGGGGTTGCAATCACAGTTTTCCTTACGTCTAGACAATCCAAAAGCAATCGACCCTTCTCGACAAAGAAAAATTTGTTCGTCACGTGAAAATACATATTACAATTCACACTTCCCTTTGGCGATTAAATACCGAACTTACTAACACCTTCTGCCTTCAGAAACTGAATTACCAGCCACTGGGAACGAGTGGACGCATCCATGTTGTAACTGTACATATACGCGTTTCTACGCAGGTAAACACTATGCGTAGTCGTCAGACAATACCAGTCATACTGTTCTTGCATACTAAGTCATCTACTCCACAAAAGCTTGCGCCGATATCCGAACTTCTTATCCACGCTTCGTGAAGTCAGGGACGTTAGGCATCTCGAGACACCGCGAGTCCCTGGATGGATGGCCGTCTTGAAACCCATGATACTAACGCCGTTAATCCACTGACCGATAGGTATATAAATCAATGGCTAACGACTTGGCTTAACATATGAATGACAATGTCCAAGGAGAGTTACTCCACGTTCAACGTGAAAAAATAGCTTGAAACGTTACGCAAGTAACAGATTTTTTTAAAAAAGAAAACACAATTCTCTTAGTTTATATACAATGAAGTTGCGACAAAAGTTTTAGTTTCATTCGGACATCTTATAATAGAATAGTAAGAATGTTGAGTGAATAAAAAATATACGTCGAAGTGTACAAAAAATATATGCCGTATACCAATAAATTGACAAGTAAAATATAACTAAATTCATTTTGATAAGAATATTTATGAAAACGCTCTCGCATCAGCTTGTAAAGGCTCAAGGAACCAAGCATCTTTTCACGCTAAAATCTTAAAAATACATTCACCTCCAGATCCACTGCGGAGGTCAGATAGAGTAGAGTAAAGACTTACCTCCCAATATAAAGTGGGTATCGTTGACATTTTTAGGAAGCTCGTAAACCACAATTTACTGCCCGGCAATTAGAAGTTTCATTTGACCCTGTACTTACAAGTATTGCTGTCAATTGTATGTAAGGTGATTTGTATGAATATCAATCTATCTATCGACCCATCTATGTACAGAAAAAATCATGGGAAATCTCTAGAGAAAGAATTGAACTACAAACCTACGTGTCAAGAACTCTGCCATTGACTACTTGCAAGACTGCATTGCAAATGAAAAAAAATTGCATTTCATTGCATTGCAAATGAAAATGCAAGCTCGACAAAATGTCTCATCCCAATAAAGATAACAATACTATTTCTTCATTTACCTTTTCTAAAGATAACAATACGATTTCTTCACTTATTACCTTTCTAGTACTCATTGTAATGACATCTTTCTAGTACTGACTTCTAGCACTCATTGCCATGTTATTGATTTCCAATCTATTTAGATGTAAGTACGTACACTTTTCAGCATCTTTAATGTTGAGTATAATATGCATGGTTTACTCTAGTGAAACAGGAATTACAGTTCTAAATACAGCTTTTTTGCTTATTTGTCCCAGAGATTATTAGTTTTTACTTACTTTCTCGTATTAAGAATTTATTTCTTTGGTATTAGTTGTATTATCCAATATATTCCGATATTTATGCATCGTTATTTAAGAAATGTTGTCATCACTGGCATTAATGTCTGCAGTGATCCTATCATATTCGCAAATGGAAATATAATCGCGAGAGTGTTTCGACTCTGTCGAGAAAATTTTCCTTTAAGCTATGCAAACAACTAAGTCCCAAAGATTCAAGGAAAAATATTTAGTATACGATTCTCATCGATGATTAATGTAGAATGTTTGATTATTAATTAATATTAAAATTAGTTAGGAGGCTTAAAAATATCGTTCGCGCATAAAATTTTCAGATACATTCCAAAGCATTCTTGATATTACATTTCATAAAATCAAACTTTTGTTTTCGAGGAAGGAATGTGGCGGAAGCACCCACCGCATGAAATAAAGAGAGAGTCTGACCTAAAGCTTTGGTTATTTAATTACGTAAATGAGATGTATTTAAAAACAGTCAATACACTCGTCAATATATCACATCACTCTCATCACAGTGCTGAATGTCTTATCACATATCTGAGTGGCGCAAACAAACTGGCAACCATTAACACTAAAAGGATTCAAACTCATTTCACTTAAATTTTTTCGTGGTTCAAAAAGTAAATAGTTGTTCAGTTTTGACGAACAAGGTTGTGGACAACTCTCATGCATAAATTTATTAAAGTACTTACGTTGTTTGGTATTAATGTTTGGTATATAATGTTTTGTTTTTTTCATTTTGTGTAAACAAACCTTTAACCCGATGACACGCTGATGAAAGCGGCAGCTAATTTGTTATTGGTAGGATGATCCCTGGAAATTTTTGTATCTACAAGTACAAACGCTTCCTAAATTAACCACGATTCTTAAGTAGACGAACGCCCATTTATGTGCTTGAACTAACAAGGACAATCGATTGCATTGTGATAAGAACAGTGACGAAAAACAAAGTCGACAGATGACGAAAAAGAAATTAGGAAAGCGACAACGTTGACGACAACTCTAAAAAGATAGATTATGATGAAAGAAAACAAACATGAGGGAAAAAGAGACAGTGAAGGAATACGAAGTTGAGAACGGAAAAGATGATGATTCCGAAAACATGAAGCAATCAAACAACGACGGTGAAATCAGCAAGGAAGTCGAACGAATGAACAGAAAAGAAGAAGAAGAAGCCGTCGAAGGGAAGAACTATGGAGAGGCGACGGGAAGACCGCTAAAGAAGAGGGTGAAGGAAGGTTGCAAAGGACGAAAAAATAAACACGACAAGGGAATGGTCGCCGGAGATTTCATTTATCAGAAGGTAAGACTCGTTTGGAGAGCCTGAACAATGACGGTAGTTTCGGAGCCAGAAACCTCAAAATGGTCGTCGCCATGTTTCCTCAGTAATGCGTTTGTGTTGAGATATAATAATGATGATAAAAATATGAATAATTAGCATGAAGATAGAAATAGAATATGGTGGGATGAGGGAGAGGGGAAACGGTAGAAGCCCGCGGAAACCTGACGCAAACCTGTTTCATACATCACAAGTTCCATTTTGTCAGTCGGGGACCGAACCCCGACCCGAGGAGTAGGAGGCGAGCAGTGTGACCACTAGAACACAGGACGTTCTCGTAGCATGAGTAATTGGTGATTCTGGGCGCGACAGCTACTACGGTCATTCGTCCTGTAGATGTAGTGTGTGATATTTCCTGGGAGATGGCGCTGTTTCTCCCCCAGTGGTACGTGAGATCTGACGTCGACCGAAACGTAGGCTTATGCGCTTTCTCTTCCCCAGGAATCTCCCCAGAGGGGGGCACCGCCTCAGCCTCTCCCGATATGTGTAGTGCTTGTAAATGAATGTGTATGTAAGAAGATAGGGCACGTGGTATATGGGTTTTTTTATTCAAGGCCGCATCAACATCTAGGTCATTAGCGACCACTATTGGAGTTAACGTTATGGTAACTGTGAAGATGAAATGATATGGTGATGATAAGGGGTGAAAGGACGAACACAAATACACACCATGCCTGAGGCGAGAATCGAACCTGCGACCCTTCGGTCCGAGATCGCTACGATACTATTGCCTGAGCGATCTCATCCACCGGATTGGCTATGGCTTGTTTGTTAGAGCACTGCTTCCATATTTGCCTGATATTGATCCGTGAAAATAGGGAAAACCATCGATCAGAGCAGCCGGCGGCTACAATTCTCCTGTAGAAAGCGGTTGAATTCCATCCAGGTAAGAATAATTGATTGTTTGAGATTCCGGGGGCATCAACTACTAGTCATTTGCCCCGTAAGTGTAGTGCATGTTTTGCTCGGGAATTGGCGGTAGTCTTTCCCCGCGGGATGGCGAGATCCGGCGCCGACCGACCGTCGACTAGTAGGATTTTCCCCAATCAGGAATCTCCCATCAGTGGGGCACCGCCCCAGCTGGGACAACCTCTAAGATCCCGACCGGTCTCCGGGCATATGTGGTAGTGTAGTGCATGTTAGTGTGTGTGTAAGTGGAGAGGATAGGACAAGGAAGACGTAAGAAAGATTGCGCGTGGTCCTTGGCCAGTTTATTAGGATACTACTCCGACATTCGCCTATTGTTGATCAGAGAAACCACGGAAAAATACCGATCAGAGGAGCGGACGGCTAGAATTCTCCTCCAGACAGCGACTGAATTTGACCTAGCTGACAAGCTAGTATCGAAAATCCTGGCACTGTCGGGACTCGAACCTAGGACCACCCGGTCAGAGGATTGCAGTGACATTAGTTGATGCCCTGAGCCCTCTTTACCGGTGTCAGGTAAGGAGCAAGACTGTAAAAAAACATCTCGACCGGGACTCGAACCCTAGGACTTCCCGGTGAACCGTGCTGCAGCAGTAAGGAATGTTTCCACTGAACCACCGCATCCGTGCTCTCGCCGCAGGGCCCGACGAAACGGAGTAAAAGCCGGCAATGGCGTCGGGTCGGTCGCGAGGCGCGCGAGGGGTCCGGGCCGCAGCTCCGCTGGGGCGTCGGCGTTGGCGCTGGCGCCGAGGGGGCGTTCGCGCGGGCGGCTGCAGGGGGCGGGGCACGGAGAGGCGCTGCGCTGCGCCGCGCCGCGCCGAGTCGCGGACAAAGGAAGAGCGCCGCGGAGCCCCCGCCCTCGCCCCGGCCCCTTCCGGCGGGCGCCCCCCGGCGCCCCCGCCCGCCCCCCCCCCCCCCCCGGCCCCCCCGCAGCCCGGCCCCTGCCGCTCCTCTTTTTGTCCTGCTAACCGCCCCTCGGCCGCGCAGGAGGCGGCGGCGGCGGCGGCCGAGGCGGAGGTGGAGGTGGAGGCGGGCGCTGCGAGTGCGACGCGTTGGAGCCAACGACGCCGGAGGCTGCGGCGCAGGCGGAAGTGATCGCGGTGGCGACGCGGCGGCGGCAGGGCCTGGGCGCGGGTGTGGGCGTGCGCGCGACGGTGGGTTGGGCTTGGTGGTGGCTTGCGTGTTGCGTTCGGTTACTTCATTTACGTGATAAATGATGTAAACTAAGACAATTATGATCTACTGGAATTACAGCAAGTCAAATGCAAAAATATTGTGGGAGAAAATGATACAAAGAAAGTAGTAATGTGTTTCAAATGTAACAGCAAGTAAGTAAATAAATACAATATACTATATTGAGTAAAAATATTTTATGCACCCATAATGTAGTTTAAGGCGCGCATTATTGCACGGCTTTTTCAAAATCAATAATACGAATAAGAAGTAAATATAAGTTTTAGCTACTCGTTGTCTTCGTAGGTATGGCGGCATTGCCGGTTATCTAGTGTTAAGAACAGAAAATATGACGAAGGCGGAGATGGCGACATCTACAGAATTGTACGACATATAGTACGAATCTAGTGACATGCGCTAGAAAGAACTGAAGAAAACCACAAAAAATGTGTTTGCAAAGAGCATTATTAAATTTTAACAAAATCATTTTCAATAATGTGACAAAAACGTAGTAAAGTATATACGGATACACAGTACTACAGTTCTGTAGAAACCAAGATTATAAAAAAGTTGCAATTCCATAACGTCAGATACAGATCAGAACTACTGCCCTCTAGAATTCTTCCCCGGACAACGACTGAATTCGACCTAGCAATCTGGCTTGTGTGGGTTAGGAAATAACGGGGGTTAGGAAATAATCAACCACAACAATCACAGTTAAAATATTTACTACAACATACCCAAAGTTAACTTTCCGGAAACACTTTTCCCGTATTCAGAGGGTCTATAACACGGAGAGGGAAAAACTGAGACAATAACATAAAGTAACGTAAAGTAAAACGTAAAATAGTGGTTGATTATTTCGTAACCCACATTAAGGATTACCAGAAGATATCCTGTACCACCAAGGAATCTAGCTAGTGTCGAAAATCCAAGGAATTCGATATCTAAAACCTCCCGGTCATAGGCATTGCACTGACATCAGTTGAGGCCCTGAGCCTCAGCCGGTGGGGCTCCCAGTGTGAATGGGTCAACTGACGCTCGCGCCCACGCTCGCACATTCTCACAAAATAATTTAAAGCTTGCTAAGCAGGTATTTTTGGATATAACAATGATATTTAACGTTCGGCGAAACTAAAATATGCCAACTACAAGCATGTCATTATCAAACAATTAATGTCATAGAAATTCTCATTATGGTTTTATTCCATGTGTGTTGTTACAGCTTACCATTATAAATCCCATGATCAATAGAGATTGAGTTATTACCACAATTAACGAATTTCCAGACACAGCGCAGACATCATGAATACCCTTCCATGAATACTATACTTTACAACCGCTAACACGTGCCCGGAAATAGCTAAATTAAACTGTTTCAGCGTATTGGGCATTGATAAACATCATTGAATGTGAGACGTGTATGATCTGTTTAATACTCAACATATTCCCCACCAGCCAGGCGCGACGGAAATGAAAAAACAACAGAAAAATGAGATGAATTGATATAGAGTTGACATCTGCGTAAATCCTTTTGGTTTATAACAAGTGTGATACGAGAGATGAAAACTTAATAAATATCCATGAACATCATTTCTGAACTTTAATACCTTCAAACGCTTATATAGTCCTATTTCCAAACAATTCTTTAGGTGATTAGTCAGCGATTTAAGATACCGCGAGTATCTAATGCCGTTGTGTATTCTTACTAAATAGGTATATACCATATATTACCCACTAAACAAAAATTTTTAATAGGTGAAATTAGTAATTAGTAGTGTAATTTGTAATATGCGTAAAATTTGTAATAACAAGCCTAAAGGAAAATTTAAAAGTATTTATGGAAATGTGAAAGTTTTGCCAACTTAACAATGACAATTCGGAATAGTTTAAAGATACCTTCTCCCATGAATGTGAAAACTAAGCCACATGCAGAGAAAACACTATTATAGGATAATAGTGGTTTAACAATAATAATAAACCTCATCGCACACAATGCTCCCATGTAAGGGACCTATACGTGCGCCCTTTGGGAACAAACCCAGATGAAAAAAAAACAATTCCCCGTCGCATCGGGGAGTCTGGAGCAGTGCGACATTTTAGTAACTGCTGACTGATTCGCGAAGGCCGACTATCCTGGTAGCGTTTTCAATATCGCCGAGCCACAAGGACTCTCGGGAGCAGGACGTTTGTGAAGCTCATTTGCCGAGCGTCGGACCTTTTCTCAATTTACCTCTCTCTCCAGCATCTATTTTCTGTCTCCGGTATTGCCACAGCAGTCCAATTTCTTACTGCGCGTCTTTGCTGAGGCCGCGGCTTTCATCTGTAGTTGTGAGAATAGCACGCCAAGGATGTTCATATTGCTCTCTCCAGGTTTTTCCTTTTTCTTTAGGTTTCTTTGTGAGGTCTTGCGAAGGTATTTTCATTAACTGAAAGCAAAGGACGTACACAAACACATAGACACAAATGTCAAATAGTTTCAGCGACACGGTTTTGTTTGCTAATAATTTCAAGTATTTTATTTACGTAATATGCTCATAAAATGAGTTAGTATGAACAACGGTCAATATTGACATCATTTTTACTTAGCATTTTCCACGTGAAATACAATTACAATTAAAAGCAAAACGGAACTTTTGAACACGTTCAACACCGCATGAAACGTTAATGCCAATTGACAATTAATGACATTGTCGTAATATCCAATAAATTTTATTTCAAATATGACTGTGTTTGTTGAAGTGAAGTGCGAGTTTTACCCTGAGAGTATAAACTTAAATTGTATGAAAGACATGGTAGAGGGCAGATCAATATTTTCAAAAATACATCGGTTTCCTCAGTCACATTTAAGTAGAAGAATTATTTGTCTCTTTCGTTTGCGAGAATGTGGGAAGAAAAACTCTTGTAACTCATTTCCTCTTTTGTTTTCTTCATCCACACAGCAGATGTCCAGTAGGAGGGGAACAGAGTAAAGTAGGTATGCAGTCTGGCAGACGGCCATACAGAAAGGCCAAGGATACCAGAACTACCCATATGAATTTTTGAATAATACACAAAGTGGTTTAGATATATCGTTTTTGTTAGGTTATTTATAAATTCATTAAATAAATAAAAGGTGTAGTCCGGTATTAAATATATATATATATATATATATATATATATATATATATATATATATATATATTTAAACTTAAGATCTTTTGAAATCGATCGCTATCTTGCAGCCTCTGGGCGGAAAACGAAGTTCAGAACTTCGTTTACCGCCCAGACGCTGCTAGATAGCTCTGATACGCGATCGAAAAGATCTTAAGTTTAAGTATATTTGATACCGGACAACACCTATCATTTAATTATTAGAAGGTATCTATCTCACCTATAAATCTATATTATTCTAGAGAAAAAAGTAAAATGTGCTGAAGCGTTATAGATTTATCACAAGGGAATACAATATTCCTGGATTGTATTACCACAGGTTTCAATAATAATAAGAACAATAATAATAGTAATAATAAATAATAATAATAATGATAATGATAAATAATAATAATAATAATAATAATAATAATAATACGAACACTAATATTTACTATTTGGGATCACTACTTTTGTTTGCATGCATATTGGACACCCGGAAAGTAGTCAACTAAATTACTAATTCAGAAAAGTTAGCATTAGCACAAGTATCTACTTCATTTTGTTTCTATATATGACAGAAAATTTATATGCCGAACAATTTCCATAGTATTTACGGTCACTATTTATGTATCAAATGAGGAAACCTGGAAGTAGAGACCAAGTCCGGGCTCAGAAAGGAAGCGTATATATGAGATGAGTTCAAGTGTACTCCTTTAACTGGATTCTTCCTCATACAAGAAATTACTTTTGCTGCCTGGCGACGATACATTTCAGTGTTTATAACTTCAACGTTTATCTTGTAATTCAATATTTTATATTCCTTTCCACACTGCAGAATAATCATTTCACCATGACTGGGGAATTGAACTCCTTTTTCTCTCTTCATAATATGAAGGTACCTAAAAACAATAAATAGCTCTTCAGACGTCGGTGCACTACAAAGTGTCGCATCTTCAAATAGTCATCGTTTAGATATGCCAGGAAAAATATTTAGAAAATAGTATATTTTTTATTTGTAAATTATGTCAAAAAGATAGTTGTTTTACAACGGCACAAACGTTCTGGAAATTCTGATGAATCATTAACGTAATATTATAAAATTGCACATTATACCATGCGTCAAGCCTTGAAATGATTTAAAGATCTCGCTAAATGCAAATTTCAATATTGTCCATTCAGGAAATTCAGCTTTTGAATATTCTCACATACCGTTTTACTGACTAGTTTCTACGTAACATTTTCATTTTCCCACCTCACAACACTTTTACTTATGTCTTGTATTGCACTTTGTCTTCATTACTTGTTTTACTCCTCATGCACATAATCTGTGCCAAGTCCACGCACCAACTGACAATAGAATTATAAATTTTAATTTCATATTTTAACTTGCGCAAAATTGTGATTATGGGGCTTTTTTCATTCACATACAAAAATCGAAAACGTAAAAAACATCGAACACAAAACATCGTTTTAAAAACATCGTGTCTATTAAATCCACGATAAAAACATTGATGTTTTAATAAAAAAACACAGATTTTTATCTATATCGATGTCGCATCCCTACGTAAGTCTCACGCCGCCAAGATCGCCGGTGGTTGCTGGCGCGGCGCGGAGTCGGTCGGCGCGGCGGGAGAGATATGAACGGTGAAGGCGGTGCATCGCTGTTTGATGCGAGGGAGGCGCGAATAGCGCGGCGCGTTCCTCGGCCTCCTTGGACCACGAACTTCTATTTTTTCTTCACCTCTTCATCTTCCACGCTCATTCCTCTCACCACTTTCCTGGTCTTCCCCCCCCTTCCCCTTTTTCCTCAACTTCTCCTCCTTCCTCCTCCAAATCCTCCCGGTTCAAGGGCATTGCAGGTGAATTCGTCCACCTCATAGGCATCCCTTGCTCACCACCGTCATCGACCTGCATCAGCTTTTTGGGGACAATTCTCAATTATAGAACAGGGGCTTGTCCATAACATATAGTCCATGGGAATCATTCTAAAAGTACGTGTGTGATACGTGTACTGCACGTCTATTACCTTTCTTCTCTAAAATGTAATAAGCAAACGAAGTTCTAAAAATGAATAGAATAGTGTTATTGAAATTTACGGCATTTTAGTAACATTAAAAATCCAGTATCAAGACCAGGCTTAAAAAAATTCTCGGATGAAGGTGTGCGGTATTTGCAGAAGGGAATTTTACTCAAGAAAATGGTTTTTATTATAATGTGAAACTATGGGGAGGTGATCAATTACTTGTATATTATGATGCCACATTCGGATGTGTTAAGATATTCTTTAAAAGTTTTAAAAATACTGTTCATAGATGTCACCCGTATTTCGGACGTACAAAATTCATGAAATGCAGATCTCTAATTCTCGAATGCTAAAGGCCTTCGTCTGTACAATTATCGCCAAAAATGCTCTATTAGTTATCTTGTGTTTTGAAGTTGTGATCTGGGCTGTCCGGTGACGTCGATGGCTGGGGTGCCAACGTTTCGACCGACATATCGCGGTCCTCTTCAGGGCTGTACTGCGAGTACATTTATATGGTCTTTCCATTGTAGCTTCGTATCAAGATTTTGTCCTAGATATTTGATGCTTTGATTGAGTGTACTCCAAGGAATTAGTGAATAACTGATTTGGAGGGGGGGAACTTTTGAGTGTCGTTAGTGCAACTAATGGGGATCACAGTAGCGGACAGATAGGTTTCTCAAGGAATGTTTGTTGACATGAAATCGAGAGAACAGATTTCCTGAGTGTGCCGACCAATCAGGTTTTCCGTCATAGCTCAGTTGAGCGTAAAGAGCCAGCTGAACGGCATGCTCCTTGATTGCAGCAAAGAAGTTAACAGTAAAATTATTGTGATCTATCAGAACTAAGGACGAAAAATATCTATTGGTAGTTCATATGTATTGTTCATAAACTAAAAATAAAAACTCAATGGATGATTGGAGATATTTTTCTAGAATTCTTAAATGAATCAATATTTTAGAAAGATTTAAAAAGACACAATTAAAATCCGCTCTTAGCCATTAAACTAAGAAAAGATAAGTGACAAAAGGGGACGCAGTAATGTAGTTCCCTCCCCTTCTTGCATTTTAGGCAGTTATGTCAATCACCCATCCCAAGATCACGAAAAGAAATAGGCGAAGCATTCGGTTCCCAAGATTTAACAGATAGCCTCCGTTGACTTCCGAAAGTGACCGTCATGCCTATCGGAGCATACAGGTCAATCGATATATTACCATTAAACACAATTCTTTTTCGCGTACGCACGAAGGTAAAGTATTCCGTTGTTTGGAATCACCACTGAATCTAGCGTCTAGTTACGCCTGGTCACGCTTCGTCACTGAACTGGAACACTTCCGCGGATGAACGAGGTCACAGAGCGACGATGACATTTCACTTTGTACGTGATTTATCTGCGCCAGTTGCAGAACCCTCAGGCACAGGGAACTGTAGAACCGAGGAGAGGCCAGCAAGTTCTGGTTTCGAATCCTGGTAAAGTCTGAAATGCCGGTCCAACGAATTGACGTGACTCGAAGAGAATTCTGCTGTTATGTCAATGCCCGTATACTAAAGATGAGATGGTTTACACAATTGTTTCATATTATATCTAAACGTAAGATCACATGCAATCATCTCCACTAAAATAAAACATTTTAAAAAAATGATGGTTTTGCAAATAAATCAAATATTATACAAGGAAAGATGTTTAACTAGAAACCACGAATAAGAAAAAAATCACTTTCTTCTAATGTTTAGAAATTTCTAAGTTCGGCGTAAATATTCGATTATGTTAAATAGAATCCTTCATTACACGAATGTGCATTTAAGAGTACTCGATATTTTTAAACTCACCACGACCTTGCAAAATCACTCAGCTCTCAAAACAAAATCTAAATATAACTGAAAATTATTACGCTTGAATACTGCATGTTTTAAACATAAAATTGCTAATAAAAATTAAACAAAAATAAATCAAAAAGTATCACGTAGTTGGAGGAGTAAGTAGAGATATATACGTGGGGGAGGAGACAATAAAAAAGTTCTAAACTTTCTACAGCATTCTCTGGATTAAAAAATTAACAAGGGGGAATCAAATTAGAATTTATAAGTCCATAGAAGGCTTATGCTATTTGGGGCAGAGCTATGAGAAATATCAAAAAATACGAAGCCAAAAAAGGTATCAATTTGATCCCGTCTATTAGAAAAACAAAACAAAAAACAAACGACAACACCTGGCTACAACGAATCAGAGAATCAATGGAAAACAGAAGTCTCAGAGTATGTGATAGCAATGATAGAAGAAGATGGCAATTAGACTACGAGAGACGGTTTCTGCCGTAGTCAACACGTTCTTATTATATAATAAATCAAAAACAGAAGCTAAGAATGTGCTACAATATTTTTGATAGTTGATCCTTTTTTCTTGGAATTGAGACATCGTTTTTTTAGTAAAGCAACAAATGCAGACTTTTTGGGTTTTTAATTCTGGGAAACTTTAATTATCCGAAATGCATGAGCCCACCATATGTGTATTAAAAGGAGAATTCTATTCTTCTCATTTTAATTGTTTATTTCGAAAAGGCCACACGAGGCCAGAAATTTATGCAAAAAGGGATTGAGCTCATGATTTAAATCAGATTATTGCACCCTTATTACATGTGAAAACGCCACAGAGCTGCTGCTTAAACAGCTGCGTTTCTCTGTTTGAGTACAGAACTTCTGGGAGGTGTTTCTCACAAACGTGCGTGTGCCGAATAGTTGTAGGAGATGAGGCCTTTTCGGAACAAACCAATCAACTATGTCTACAGGTTATTTTCTCTTTGAGAAGTTTAAGAACAAATTCCGTTAGTTGCGACTTCAATTCTCGGCATTCACTTTTCGTCTTTCACATGCAGGTTGCTTGTTTCCAACTGGCATATGTTTTTATAGCGAATAAATTATCTTCTGCTAATGCTGCATTTGATAGGGCGAAAACATTCGAGATGTATGATTCATATATCCTACTAATTACAATAGTATATTTCAATATAGTATATTACAATGTACAGTATATTTCAATATAGTATATTATAATATACAGTATATTTCAATATAGTATATTACAATAGTACAGTATATTATTTCCCTAATAAATAATGATAATGATTAATGAATTTATAAGATTTTAACTATAAAAATCGTTGGATACATGGAAGAATAGAGTTTAATTATTACCTTCAGCTATGTCTACAGGTTATTTGTCAATTAGCTGAAATAATAAAGGAAAAGTAAAAACTGACGCATTTTCTTTGTGTTAGTTACAAAGCGAGCTTTGAAAAACGACTGTAGATGTAACGACAGCGAAAGTAGGATAATGATATTGTCATAGATCACTTTATATTTTTGTCCCGTCCGCCACAGCCGGTTTACCTACCAGTCCTACAACTGGATACACCAGTAAATTATACGGACACGCACGTTTCTACAAAGACGTAAATGTCACATAGCAAAGTTAACATATTCGCATGCTGGTTTTAGTACAGAACGCGACAAAACCCTAACACCTGATCGAAACTTCGATCGCTTTCGGGGCTCGGGTAACCTCACTGACCCATCTTCCTCTCGCACCCCCTTTCGCCCCACACCTCCCCCCAATTCCTCCCCTTCGGAACTCGTCCCAACCCCTTTCTCCTTATCTCGTGCGCGTTCGTCAGTCCCAACCAAGTGCGCGCGCGGCACAGCCCCGGAAGTTTCCACAGAGTCAAGACGCCACGCAGCACTGAGGACTAGGAATGCGACGTCGTTAACAAAACATGCATGATTCCAAGCATCGATATTCAAAATTAAAACGTCGATATTAATAATACATCGAGAAAAATCCATGGATGTTTTCAAACGTCGATGTTTTTTAAAGCATCAAACATTAAATTCCAGCATATGATAGTTGCCTATTTATTAATTTATAATAAATATTTAAGCGAAAAAAGTTTAAAAAAACAGGGTGCGTTTGCATCGAGCACATAAATTGACAGGGTTTAATCATCAATTATTATTTATTTTTTTAAACGTATACAAAAATTTGATTACGAGATTTTTTTATTCGCGAAACATCCACCGCAAAATGTTTTCCACGAAATTTTTTATCCATGTTTTTTCGGGTCTGTCGCCAAAATATATGATCATTAAAATTGTGTTCTTGTTTTATCTTTGTAGCTAGATATTTGTACCAAATCTTAATAATAAACATAATATTTAAATATTTTCTCTTAGAACTGGTCCCTTTAAAATTTTAGACAGTAGAAGTTTATCTTCTTTTATTCCATATTAAGCAAACACATTCTTCCAACGACGAGTTGCGAGTTACTGCACCAACATCTTCAGTTTATTTTTAATACGAATAATTTTTAAAACGAAGTTTTAAGATGCAACACAAAAGTTCCCTGTTTATTAGTATTTGATGACTCTTTGACCTCCAATTAGGAGAAAGAAGTTTAGCCATTTTTTAAGTTTACCCTCTTGTTACAGATATCTTGCTAGCTCACAGTTGTATGAAGTTTATTTCGGGAAACTGAAGTGCTACAATATGTTTACTTGATACGGAATAACTCTAGTATATGTTTAATTGATGTGGTGTAAAAGAAAATAAACTTTTACAGTCTAAAATTTCAAAGGGACCTGTCCTAAGGGAAATATGAAGAACAGTATTTAATTGTATAAAAATGTCAAATGCTTCGTCATTAACACATTCCGTTTTTTCGGGCAATGCGAGCTTTTCAGCTCGTTTCAGCCCGCTAAGCGAACGGGCGCTGGGGGAATCAAGACCTCGTTGACAGGCTTCAAGCGCACATGCCCAGGCGCCTCCGAAGCAGAGGACGCGCCGAGACGTGGGGCAAGCTCGAACCTCCTTCGCCTTAGGGTGCTGGGGACACGATAGGGGGAGGGGACGGGGCGACGGACCCTTGCCCCCCTCCTGCTTCACATCCATCAATACGCCCTGCCGGATTTCCGCGAGAGCCCCTTGTGTCCCCCGCGAGGGAAGGCTTATCGCTTTGCTAATTGGCTGTGCAGATGGCGCCCGCGCCCCGAACCGGCTCACTATCATTAGCTGCATACTTAGGAAGCGATAGTATCGGCAGGGCAACCCGCTGGAATGTACTGGACCTATCAGCCAGCGCGCCACCCAAGTGTAGTCGGTATCTTTACAGGAGAAAAAACAGCTCCTCTGTTATCTAGTAGAGTTCCTCGAAACTTGGTGAAGAATAGTCGAGAACAAATATTTTGTTTAATTGTTGATTATTATTATTATTATTATTATTATTATTATTATTATTATTATTATTATTATACCCTAAATTACGTATAAGATGTTAGATGTCGGTTAAATAGATTTTTTTTCTCCAAGATGCAATCAGTAGGGAATAGATCTAGTGACAGTGAGTGCCTCTACAATACTTTTCACAATACATGGGCTGTTCGCCATGATGTTATGTTCTGCACATCCCAGTCAAGACTGTTAAGTCTGGAGAAGTTCTTAGATGTTGCGGAACAAATCATAGAGCTCCAATAACTATATGTACGACTTGTGTTTTACACTCCACATCTGACTGGTCTTGGTTTCCAAAGTCTTGAATTTATAACATTTCTGTCCCTCCTTTTTTAGGACATTCTGTTCTAATGGTTCACCAAACTCGCTACAAGTAGACACGCTTTTTTCCTCCAAATTCCGGATAAAATATGTTGTTTTCTATCGTACCATCAGTATGGATTTAATGGTCGTACATTGTTGTTCACAATCCAATAGATATCACAAGTGTGTATTCGATCCGCAATGTATTTGGAACTTCGAGGATGTTACAGATCTGCCAATGGAGGTAACTATAGACCCCCATAGATTCTTTTCATGAACTATTTAACCTTAGGTAGATTTGGACAGGTTGAGGCGATATGAACATTCTGTAATACTTGTTTCGAATATACGCGTACCGGATGGGGTGACTCAGGGCATGAACTGTTCTCAAAGCCGTGCCTCTGATCGAGAGGATCTAGGGTGCGACTTCCGAAAGTGCGTGGCAATATTTTTGACACTAGTGACACTATTTTCGACACAACCTAGCTATCTATGTAGATAGATAGGTTGAATTCAGCCGATGTCTGGAGGAGAATTCTAGCGACCGGCTGCTCTGATCGGTGGTTTTCCGAGTTTTCTCCGATTACTAGCGCGCGAATGTCGGAGAAATCCTCTAACAAACGGGTCACAGACCGCGCGCGATATTTCCTTCCTCGTCCTTTCATTACCCCCCACGTAGACACACACATACACACAGATATATACACTACACTACCACACATGTCGGGAGCATTGAGATTGTACCGGCTCGAGCTGTTCCCTGCTGGCGGGAGATATCTGTATGGGGAGAAACCTCGCAAGCCGGCGTGTAGATCGGCGCGGGATCTCACCATTCAGTGGGGTAAGAAAACCCCCTCCTTCTGTGATAACAAACATCCAGTACACTCATGGGACTAATGATCATAGCAGTTGTCGCGCCCGGAAGCACGAAATAATCAATCAAATAAGCTCGTAAATTGACGAAAAATAACAAGTCAGTGGTCATGTGAAAGCTTTATTAGGTACCGAGAAACTCGAAAAAATACAATGAAAGAGTTTCTATTTTGTCTGAAAAATGCAAATATTTGACTATGTTATTCCACCTATTATCATACTGCGCGTGCCGACTAAATTCTCATACTCAGTGTGGCATTGCTTACGTCACACCTGACATCACAGATCAGGGAGAAAGACGCTTCTGCATTCACTAGTGGAGTTTCAGAAACGTTTTTGCTGCTACAGGACTCTATTTCCCACAAACCTTACAGCAGCATTTTACTGCTGGAGACCACTAGTTGGTTCTATACGTACCTGAAATACAGGGCATTTATTGCATTTATTATCATGAAAATACTGAGAACCGCTTTGTGTCATGTTCTCAATTGCCTGATGTTGGGCAACTATTACCGCTGCTTCAGTTTCCTGATTTATTCTTCCCCTTTTAAGCGACACAAGTGATTGGTCTTGATTCATCTCAGTCTACCCATTCTTTTTAATTATTGTCCAGGAAGAGATTTGTTTCTGTGATTTCTTTGACATTTTTTGTCCCACATTTCATGTTAGGTAGAAATTCGTTCGTGTCATTCGTTTTCAATCATTGTGTGTTCTTGCATAGTTATCTTCGCAATGGATCTTGCTACAGTTACAACGCCTCTATTCCAATCTTTTGATCGGATTTAATGACAAGCCCCATAAGAAGATAGTATTGATGTAAAGATTAAACATTAGTAACATTAACAAATGTAATATGAATTCTTTATAATGTTAAACAAAACCTATTTTATCTTAATATAAGTTTTTTAATTTTTTACTTATATTAATTATTAAATTTCCTATTTTAGTTGACATATTGTTAAAGGCCTGATGATGGAAGCACAACTCGACCTCTGAAACGTTGCCATGCTATTCTTGTTCAAGATACCAATTTGAAGGTAATAATCATTTATGTTTTAATAACTGTAGTTTGGACTGTCTATAAAAAGAAATTATTGAAACTCTTATTAAGAAAAAAATAATATTGATGTCTAACAAAGTACCAACCAATTCCGTTTGTTGCTTTGTTCCACGAGTCTTCAATTTGTCTGAGTCCTTTCTCTCTTTGCGTGACACAAAATATATGCACATCAGTATGCGGGTGAGTGGCGTGATGCATTAATACCAGTTTTCGGTTTTTCGGTCCTTGGTTCGAATTTCTTGCTCGGTCCAGCCTACCAGTCCCAACATCTACTCGGCTGGAGGCATCGCCTAATTGACTAATGTATTCCTCGAGTCCAGACCAGACTACAAGATGAGTCTTACACTTCTCCTTTCAACTTTACCCACGTCCATTGTAGCATACTCTACAAAATTAGATTTGCTTCGCTAGTACACACATAAACGAATTACCGACGCTGTAAAATACATTCCTTGACACGTTGAGAGATGTGAAATGGAAGGAAAAGTCCTTGAAAATAAAGTGGAAGTAAAACCATGTTCTCATGAAAGTTTAGAGCATGCAAAACAGTTTATATACAAGAAAACAATTCAATGTATGCACAGTCAGCTATGGTTTCCACCTTCCAACACGTTCAAAAACAACCTGTCGAGCTGACAAGAAGGAATATATCTTGGTCTCCCAATGAAAATGAATGCAAGTGAAATGTAATGGTATGTTCCTGCCTACAAATGACAAACCGAATACATCTCTCCGGGAGTTTTGAAAACATCTTTATTCCACAATGAGTTCAGATAAGTATCAGACTACGTTCCGTAAACGGATACAAACCAAGCAGGTACGCAATAAAAATACAGCCAAGGCAAGAAAAAACGAAAGACATGAAAAGAAACGAATGGGAGAAAACAGAAAAAGAGAGGGATGCGCATCGACGATGTGACAGAGTTAGTTCAACATCGCCAGTCACTGTAAAATTTCAATAACCTAGTGAGAGGCCGCGAATAAAGTGAAATAAGATTGGCGCTTTTTTTTGTTTAATCGTTTTTCGGATATGAGGTAACTGGCTTCATTAGGAAGCAAAGTTGTAAATGTCACTGGCTTGCGTGAGCTGACATTTATTGAAGCACGGAATTCGTTCGCTGAACGTTCCGTAATAAATGGAATTCTTGTATATAAAATATAACATTGATGAAAATATTTGATGTAACAGCGATACTTCCCATGTCAAAGTTTGGTTGTTTCATTCATCTTTAATCTGGTGAATAAGCTCGTTAGTCAACTTTTTGCTGAAAAAGAGAGGAATATTTTACAACTGGATTATCTTTATCATCCTCTAGATTTGTGTAAAATCCACGTAATTCCTTGCCAGTGCTCAGTGATGGGTGTTTCCGTTTTTACGAACGTAATGTAAATTTCATACTAACCACATTAATCAATCTGTCTAATTATTCATGCTATAACAAAGATTTGAGATCACTGATTAACATCAAATTAGTTGAGATGTCTGTTTATTTACGCTGGAAGATTGGATGAAATAATCACAGGATGACAAAACTTGTTTGTCTCCTGAGCAATTTAGTTTTCACATTACTGAACGCTTCCTTATTTAACGTAGCATCGCCGATGCATAAAACTGTTTTTCATATGTTTAACATTTCTACTCTGCAAGACTTAGATGAAAAGACACTTTAAACACATTTGTCTGTTCTTTCATCCTCGGGCGCAGTACGCCAAGAAGACTCTATTAAAATTAAATACAAAAAATGTGTGGCCACAACTCTTCTTATCGGATAGTCTTTCGGGTTACGGCCATATCAACCCCAGAATACGGTGTTGGAGAACTAAATTTGAACGCTTTGAATAGCACATTGTTCCAATGTATTATCAGGTATCTTATTAAAGAAAATTTGTACGTTGCAAGCTCCTAATCTAGAACATACCGTTCCATTAATATAGATTTATATTAGAATACAATTTTGTAGTTGAAATTATCCTCCGAAAGAGGATTATACCATTAGCACTATCGTGTATGCTACACACAACAAACTTATCGTGTGAATACATAGTTATCCTACGGAGTGGCAACACTGACAATGAACCTTTCCCTTCCGAGTGATGCGGAGTCAGGCGACACAATATCTCGTGACTTGTCATCACCTCGGTGCCGTGAGTGCCGGACGGAAGCATGGTCAGACAAACGCAGGTTACTCGAATACTATATAAGGATGCACAGGAGTCAAAGGGAAAATTTGACATATTGAAATAGTATACTATGGCTCAGTAATAGAACTATAAAAGTACCACGCCAATTTAGGAGTGCTGTTTTGTCTCTTCATTCCTTTCACTTATCTTACTATTATCTCATTGGAATTTTTTTTTGGTTACCACTTTTAATCAGACGTCTTGTAATGTCAACCTGAAAATCTCAAAGTATAACTGAAGAAAACGTACTCCAGATATGGTATGAGAATAGGCCAACTCTCCGTAGTTGGGCAGTGCAAAATTATTCTCCCATTACGGATTTATCGAGACATTAATCTCTTACTCCTCACAACTTCATTAAATTCTTCTAATCACTATTAAGTGAAAATATTTCATTCTGTAACATTCTCCCGTTCAACCAGACAGCTACAGTACCGCTAATAAGCTAAATAGAGAATACAGTGGTAGACGTTTTGAAGACAAGTTCTACTAACAAAACTAACCATCTCGCATCCGCTGAAAGGTTGTCAGCACACTGACCAAAGAAACAAAATACAACAAACAATTAAACAAATGTTTAAATAAAATATATTAAGCGAGGCAAGGAAACAACCAGGAAAGTGAAATAAATTTGCAAAAACTGGTCGCAAAATGACATAGTTTTAAATGAAATAAAGAGTGAAAGACTGATGCAATCATTTTTACATAAAGTATTTTCAGTCACAAGAAACAAAATCCCAAAAAATAATATAAATAAACTACAATTTACTATTAAGAGTGTATTAACGAATAATTTTTAATCATTTACAATGTGAACATATAGTGACTCGTAAGTGTTGCCGTAATGTCAGATTGTTTTATTTTCAACACTATACATTTCAGTGCATTTATTACGTAAAGCATGATAACCGAACTTACGATAACAATGCAAAACCATCCTTTACTCTTTAACAAATCGTTGCCCTTGCACGAAAGCCATGAAACTCTCGTTAAGAGTTAACGGTCCAATAACAATGAATTTTTTGAAACAAACCCATTCTCTGAATAAACTTCTCAGAAATGCACGAGCTACATTGTAGCTATTGGAGTGAATAATGAAAACTGGTCCCAGCGTCCAGTTAGGAGCATGATAATACGAACAAGAGATGAAGCAACATGGATGAAGTGTTGGGATGGAAAAGGAAAAAATACAATTAAATTTCACTTGGAATTGAACCATAATTCAAGTTTTACTTTTTATAACATGTAAAGGAAAGGAAAAATGCATCATTTGATTTATGTCCCGTAAATGATAACGAAAATATTTTTTATTTTAATCACATGGTTAAAGACACTTTTTAATGGTTAAAAAATTGTTTCAACTTCATCGCGTGCAGATGATACAATTTTTTAAAAACTTTCGTGTTCGCTTCTCGCAACAGCACTCAAAACTATTTAACCTGTCGAAACGTAATGTGACATTTTTTACTTATTATTTTACTAAAAGAAATGAAACCACATATTACACACGACGATAAAGAAGTTTTATCGCGTGGTATAATAAATTACTATTTCTGCAAGTCACCCCGGCAATTTCAAAGTTGCCACAATTTTGTTCAATGCCACTTGGGGGCAATGCATCATGCTTATTGAGGGAAATGTACTTTTAAAACGTGTCAAACCTTTTCAGGCGATAAATTGATGAAATACGTTAATTTACAGCACACGTTACGAAAGGTTACTTCCATTTTCTTAATTCCCGCCATAGAACATAAAAGAGGATGAGGAACTCAGGAAGGGGGTTTCCGCCTTGGCAAACTAGGTAGTTGTCTGGGAGCCCAACCTCAGAGGCGACCCCAGATGATTGTTATATGATAGGGGTACCAATGCATTTTTAAATGAGAGTTTTTGGTTCGTAAACATGAAATGTAATTTTTAACTAAATTATTAGTTTTACAGTTTTTAAATAAATCTAAGACAGATTTTAAAATATTACTACTGGAGTATTAATTATAAATAAGATAAAATTACTGAACACAATTATATGACAAATAATAATATTGCTTACGTCAAACTTGCCAGCGCGGTGTGGGGAGAGAATATGTCTCGTGCATCGACAAGGTTAAGGATCGTCAAAAAAACAAAGTCGATCGCGAGCGCGAATACCGTTGCCCAAGTTTCTTTTTTTTTTGTTCAATTACTTACAGAGGAGGGCCCCTTTTTTTGATTACCTAAGCCCTGAAATCCGACCCTAGCACTCAGCGTAGGTATACAAATCAACGGGGCAATCAGATGTTTCCAATTCACAAATCACATGACACGTGTGACAGCCAAACGAGGAATGAGCTGAAGCAAGATACAGAGAAAGAGAAGACGAATATATAGAATAAGTAAATCGTCTGCCGTGAACTATCTATTAACTAATTGAGTTTCAATTTCAGAAATAAACAACTCCTTCAGAAAACACTACAGCGATTCTCATGGCACAATTTTATTTTACTCACACACGTTTCAAGTCATTGCAACGCTTTATAATTTCATTCAAACCAGAAGAGAGACAACTACATTTCAATACACGTTAATTTCTTAAGTTCGTTAAAAATGAATGCCCTGGACACAGCATTTTCAGAAATGTCCTGTTAGCTCTACACCTGGGAATTTTCACTTACTCCTCAGTGCACTAGTATCTCTTATTATTTGTATCATGTCGCTAAACACTACATCATTGTTCTACTTGCCAGGTACAACTACAGATCTGCCTTTATTTACATCCTTCAAAACGACCTATTACGTAAACAAAGTCATGAACCGGAAAAAAAGTCAAGGTCGCTTATTCCTTAAAACCCGTCACAACAATAACAATAACAACCACCACTACCACTACCACCACCACCATCACAACAACATGGAGCTACGTCCCCGCCTTGAATATCGAGGTTATGGAGGCAGTCCGGAGAGAGCGGTTAGGAGGACAGGCGGGGAGGCGGGCGGGCGGGCGAGCGACTGTGGTGGCGGCAACGGGGGGCGCGGTGGCGGCGGTGGAGGCGGTGGCGGCGATGGCGGTGGTAGCGGTGGTAGCAGTGGTGGTGGCGGCGGCGGTGGCGGCGGTGGCGGCGGTGGTGGCGGTGGCGGCGGCGGCGGCGGCGGCGGCGGCGGCGGCGGCGGCGGCGGCGGCGGCGGCGGCGGTGGAGGCGGTGGCGGCGGTGGCGGTTGCGGCAGTGGCGGCGCGGCGGCGCAGGCGGAGGCGGTAGGGCACCGCGCGCTTCTGCGCGGCCGATTTCCCGCGGCGCGGCCGTTGACCCGCGGCGGCGGCGGCGGCAGCGAAGCCCCCCGGGCTTTCTCTGTGTCTTCCGGCGGCCACCGCCACGGCAACCGCCGCCGCCGCCGCCGCCACCACCGCCTCCGCCAGCGCCGCCTCCGTTGTTTCCGGCGGCCGCGGAGCGCGGAAACGCCCTGGTGCGGAGGAGCAGGGGGTAGAGGCGAAGGAAGGAGAGAAGCAGGATTAGGAACTTATCTTGCCCCGCCGCCGCAATAATGGACGCGTCCCGCGCTGCTACGCCAATTAAATACTGATCTCAGGCACCTGGGACTTGCCCGAAGAACAGCATTGTCCATCTTTCTTCCCTTCGATCTCTTCGTAATTCATGTGACCTTGGATGTGTCAAATACAGCTTTTCACGGGATTTTTTTAAAGGTATAATATTCGGTGAAGGGTAGGCACGATAATGCGAGCTCTAATTTCACTTACGCCAATTACCAAACACGAATTCAAAATAATATCTATACCACATATTCCTGAAAAAATCGCTGAATTAGATATAGACTGAGGACCCGAAACGGAATTTTCTCTTCCCTAAAATAGCACGCAAGACTTATACTTAAGACTAGCAAGTAAGTCTGTAAATAAGTATGAATAGTTACATTTACTGAACTATGTATTTTTCTTAAAAAAACATAAACAAAAAACTAATTAATCTTCGCAATTGTGTTTTTAATTTAAATTCGACTCGAGTATCTATTTCTGGACCTATCCACACTCCTCGATCCAGCAATTTGAAAAACATCCAAAGTTTAGTTCCGAAACTCAAATTAATGAGTTATTGAATCTAATTGTCTGTCAAATAAACAAGGTCAATACCCATCAATTTAAAGGAAAATATTCCGTTCATATGACGATCTAAGAGGCTTTTTAAATACGCATCTTATTCTGAAGCTCCGTTGTTTACCGCACCGCACCGCACATGTTTATATTGCTGACGGCATTTTGGCCAATAAACATTTTCTACGATTAGAAAGACAGCTTTACCATCTCATTTTCTCCGTCGATAACTAGACGTATTTTGTTTCCAAATATATCAATGGCTTTGTACGATTTCAAACAAAGAGGTTACGAATTCTTGAATTTGAAAATATTCCAATGTTCCTTTCACTAAAAATAGTTAATAGAAAATCATTATATTACCTTAATTACATTTCTATCAAATTTATATTTATCATTCTGAGAATAATTGTACCGAAGTTTTAATAGATGTACTCTCGAATTCCTACATGTGAGCCCACATTCACTTCACGTCCTGCATAATAAATCTAGGACAAACACAACTGGAAAGAAATCGCCTTTCGCAATCATCGTCTCCATCATGACTAATACTTCTACCAGTGCACCCATCCCATTCCTTGCTCTTTCTTAACAACTTTCACCGTTAGGATGACTCCTATTCCATTAGAACTTGCCACATTTCCTTCCGTTTGTACAAATCACGTCTTTCCGTATTACTTGTTTTTTTCTTATGAGCATCAACGCTACTGTCGTCAATACCAGAACTCCTGGTATGTATTCCCACCACAGCTACATAACACTTTTTGTTCATCCACCAACTGGTATATTTACATTTCACAATATTGTTTTATCTCAATCTGTTATATTTAAGTATTTTACCTGGAAATGTAGTTTATAGTGATGTAGGTCAAGATCTTAGATTTTGTTAGGTAGTTGTTTTGTTTTTTATGATTTTTGAGTTTTCACCCAAAAGCTACATATCAGTCAGTCTACATATCAGCAGACCAAATGTATGTTATTTTACCCCTTTTATGCTTTTTTTATTTATTGGATGTGAGAATAAAGGCTCTAAAAAATACCAACATAGCATTACTACTACAAATCACAGATTACAATGGAGCCGATTTTCGGCGAAATTTCGAACGGTCAACGTCGGACAGAGAAAACCAAACGAAACCGATCTCTGTCTGCCGAAACAGATCTGCAGATGTTTTTGGATGCCATTGGGAGAGGTCGTTCGGGTTCTCACACTACTGCTTTGGCAATGCAGAATCGACCAAAAGAAAACAGAGATTGGAAAATCTCGAGCAAAATGGGCACCGGAACAGGTTGAAGAACCTAATCCTTGACGACGACAACGGTGATGATGATGATGATGATGATAATAATAATAATAATAATAATAATAATAATAATAATAATAAATAAAGTAATAATAATTATTATTACTAGTACAAAACAATGTTGAGTTTCTCGGTTGGGGATGGTCCCCATGCCTCCCTTGGATCCACCACTGATTCCACCATCGCTCGCTTCATTTCCCCATGGCTCCCCCCGCCTCTAGGAGCCCCGGCGAGCCCCAGCCCCGTCCGTCCGCCGGTCGCGCCGTGCCGCGCCGTGCCGCGCCGTGCCGCGCCGTGCCTCGGCGTGACCTGCGCGCGCCGCGAGGGCGACAGCCTCCCGCACATCGCCCGCCCAGTGGCCGCGACCGCCTACGCCAGGGGCGCCCAGCGCGGCCGCAGGCCACTTGCGGCCCTCGCCTCACGCGGAACAATGCACGCAATCAAGGACGCCCCCGCCTTTGCTTTCAGGACATCGCTCGGTGTCACTGCAGTGCCTCTGCTTTCCTAGGGATCCAGTCCCGGTGGCACCATTTTCGACACTAGCTACAAAGCGAGGTCGAATACGGCCGCTGTCTGGAGAAGAATTATAGCGACCGGCTGCTCTGATCGGTAGTTTTCCGTGCTTTCTCCGATCAATACCAGGGGAATACTGAAGCAGTACCCTAACATTTGGGCCACGGACCGCCCGAGATCTTTCCTCCCTCTTCCTTGTTTTATCCTTACCCCTTGCTTACAAACATATTTACTTGCACTAGCTACTACTCATTTCGGAAGTTTAGAACGTGTCCAGGCTGGGGTGGTGCCCCGGTGGTGGGAGATGCCTCGTTGGGGAAAGTCCCGCGAGCTGGACGATGCCGGATCTCGCTCTCCAACGAGGGAAGATCACCGCCACATCCAGCGTTAAAATATGCCCTGCACATTGGGGACAAATGACCTTCGCAACTGACACGTTCAGATTCACTCATCAATCTTTCAGGAGGAGAGAGGATCGGTCGAATGAAGAGTAATGACGATTATTCACATGCTTTACGGACACTGATGTAGAAATGATTTTCGCATCTTGGGGGATTGCAATATCAGAAGAGTCATTTTCTCGGATCGATTGTAAATCAGAAGTCATTTTTAGTAAACATTTTTCAATTTCAGGCATCATATCTACTTTTTAAGTGTACTAAAGAATTAAAACCCAATTAAAACATACATGTGCAACTCAGCTCCTTGCGATGAACATATATGTTTATAATGTATTAATAATTGTATTGTTTTAAACCTTATCACGAAGCATCCACCTTTGGTAAAAACATCTATGTTTTTGTTTTAATCCTTTACTGCACTTGAAAAAGGGCAAATATGTTGCTTAAACGTAGTGCTGTATTTATTAAACAAATGATTCATTTCTAATCTGTCATCATTGCAATCTCTCAAGACCTGAAAAATATTTCTATATAAACATGTACTGGGATTGGCAGAATTTCATATTTATGAGCAATGATGTCTCAATATTTCCTTTTAGCAACAACTGATATTTCACATATCATATTCAACTAAAATAAATTCATAATTACAAAACACAATTCAATCTTTTAATTAGTGACATAAAAAATTCCGGAGAGTTACAACCCTTGCGACCCCGGTCTCTGGGTACGGCCTTGGTCACAATGCATTACACCTATGAAGAATTATGAGCAAGAGTGAATTCAGAAACTATTTCGCAGGGGAGATAATACCAGTTGGAACTCACCTCATTAATTTGTCTAAAAGAGTCTGTATTTTTTAGTTGAAATTGTGTCCGCTCAGTGTTAACGGGATTTTTCCCCCAGAATATGATAAATTAATGAAGTAAATATCGTCAATAAATTCAGAACACTTACAACAAAAAGTGTTCGATTTGGGGAGGGATATCTAGAGATCCGCCTTTGACTACGCATGTCTCATTAAGTAGTACCGTACGCTAGTTACCTTACAGAACATTGTTTTCTTTTTCAAGTAAAGAAATAGATTCAGATTACGAAAAGAAAAAAGTGTTATTTATATATTTTTTCCGCAACGTATGTTGTGGATTTCTTATATGTCTTCCCAAGACTATTACCTCCGAAGGAATATTACTTCCGTGAAAATTTGGAATGTTTCATAAAGTCACTTTTCAGTCAGCTGACTCATGTGTCAATCACCAAGTTGAAAAATAATAAAGCGCACATTCTGGAAAGAAACTCAGACAACTGCGACGAAGCCTGTTCCGATCCAAGATCCGTCTCAACGTGGTTGGAGCGATGGCCGAGCGAGGTTTCCCCTGCGGCCGGCGCCGCGCCGTGCCAAATTCCCGCGGCGGCTCGCCCCGCCTCACCTCGCCTCCCGCAGCCCACACAAGGGCCTGAGCACCCCTGGCCTGCGTCCGCGAGGCCGCTGCCCTGGTTGCGAGCGCTTGCATAAAACATCGATTCCTCCTCGGACCCGCTACTGCCGCCGACGCCCGCCGCGCCGGGCAGCGCCGCGCCGCGCCGTGTCGCGTCCACCGCCACACCGCCGCCCTAGCCGCCCCCGAGGACGACGACGACGACGTCGCACCGTCGGCCATCTTTAAAAGATCGATCCCCGCAAAGCGCGCGGCCTATTCATGCGACGAGAGGCGTCGCGAGGGCGGCGGCGGGGGCGGCGGCGGGGGCGGCGGCGGGGGCGGCGGGGGCGGCGGCGGGGCGGCGGCGGGGCGGCGGCGGGGCGGCGGCGGGGCGGGGCGGGGACGCACGCGCCGATGCGCGCGGGCTGCGGCGGGGCGGGGCGCGGAGCGGGAGGTGGGGCGAAGCGCGGGCTGGGGAGGATGAAGGAATCGATGAATGAGGGTGAATATTTTGAATGAGGTGAACGTTTCGCAAGGGAGGTGGCGGTGCAGGCGGCTGCGCTGGTGGAGGCGGCGGCGGCGGAGATGGAGGAGGCCTCGGGAAGTGGACGTGGAAGCGCGAAGGCCGGGTTCAGTGACCGCGCGGCGCTGGCGAGAGCGCAGGCGGTGCCGCGGCGCGCGCGGTGCAGTGGCGAGCGGTGGGCCGCGCCGCCGCGCCGCGCTGGGGCAGCGGATGGGCGGGGAATGGCTGCTGGGTGGCGGGCAGTGGACGGCGGGCGGCGGGCGGCGGGCGGCGGGCGGCGGGCGGCGGGCGGCGGGCGGCGGGCGGCGGGCGGCGGGCGGCGGGCGGCGGGCGGCGGGCGGCGGGCGGCGGGCGGCGGGCGGCGGGCGGCGGCGGCGGCGGCGGGCGGCGGGCGGCGGGCGGCGGGCGGCGGGCGGCGGGCGGCGGGCGGCGGGCGGCGGGCGGCGGGCGGCGGGCGGCGGGCGGCGGGCGGCGGGCGGCGGTGACGAGCGACACGGACGACGGACGGGGAAGGGGGCGGCGCGCAAAGAGCCCGGCGGGGAGAAGGGGCGGAGAACGCGCGGAACGCAGGTGATCAGTGTTTTGCGCAGTTCTCAGATCGCGACCCGTTGCAGGAAGTATGGTTGCAATTGCGACCGAGAGCGCATGCCAAGCACGAAGCCTGCACGTCGATAACGTCATGCAATTTACTCGAAGATTCTACTCCACACGGTGTCTATTCAAATTTAGAACAAGTTGTAGAAGAAACTATCTCTTTTCGGACTTACTCAATGCTTTATTTTCACCAAACCCATTTCTCGCGATCCACTTACAGTTTCGGAGAGTAGTTCTAAGCACTAAATTGATTGAATGAAAGGAAAGAGGTGTTTTGTTTAGGATAACTGGAATCATGGGTGCGTTGGATTGATGCCGAGATGAATGAGATCTTTCCTTTTTTAAACGCGTGAACGAACACACACTTGAAATGATGGCTTAATGATTGTTATGCATTTAACATCAATACATTAATACTTCGTGATTGGTAATTCTCTTCAAAATAATTTTCGGTAATTAGCTACTTGAGATCTTGAAAAAGAAAATATATAAAAAGCAGAAAAGGTTGACTTAAGAAGATGAGATTGTCAAGGCGTTAGCGCCAGAAGGATTTCGGCATCAATTGCCTCGCGTTCCAATCCCTTCCCGCGTAAGGATGTTGTGTATTGTGACACTGGATCTGTCCCGCCACGGTGCTTCACAGTTCAACCCTTTTCTTTCCTTTACCTAAGTAATTTTCCTCCCTCATAACCGGCTATTAGGTTTACTAATTGATTTATTTTTCCTGGCGCGTCAACTGCTATGGTAATTAATCTCAGTGTAGTGAACGTTCTATCCGGAAAGGTAGCTGTGGTGAGATTTGGTGCCGATATACACGTCAGCCTGCGGGATCATCCCCCCAGCGGCCCAACGCCCCAGCCAGAGCAAGCCCCAACATGCGTAAGAGTATTGTGCGTGTATGTGGAATTGTGTATGAGTAGGGGAGGGGGTAGAACAAGGAACGAGAAGGAAAGAACGTGCGCGAACCTTGGTCCGTATGTCAGGGAATCCTCCGGTATTCGTCTGGTATTGGTTGGGCGAAACAAAAGAAAACAAGAAATCAGGGCAACTGGTCGCTAGAATTCTCCTCTAGAAAGCAGTGGATTAGGTCTAACTATACAAATAAGATAATTGGGCTCGTCGGCGCCTATATAACAGATACTAATAAAAAAAGAATGTGAAGATTGGCTTAAGCGCTGCCTCCGTAGCCAAAGAGGAGGGTCACATCACAAAAAAATGAGTTCACATATGTAAGTGGAAGGGCGACGGGACCATAAGTCCCGGAAACTCGCAATGAGGAATGATGGCCGGGACAAGGAGTCCCGTGTCGTAATAAAGCAACTAAAAATTAAATACTAAAACTTGAAGAAGGAAGGAATGTTTTACTATTCAGAATATGTTAAATTCTTTATTTCTTTATATACATATATCCCGTGAATCGATTTATGCAAATACACTACCACGTACTAACCTAATACAGCGTTTCACCGATTCAAGAAGGTGTTTTTCGTACTACATGATAGCACTCGAGCAACAAGTTGCTTCAATCCCATAACATGTGAATAGAATCTCTCCGTCCCGTTATCTTGAAGTTGAATTTGCATTACATTACATCGTTGCGGGCTTGTGAGAGGGTGAGCGGGCGAGGGATCCAGATAACGAGCAACTGCAAGGAAAGATGCTCTGAGACATACGCACCGCTAGGAAAGGAGCATGGGATACACAAGTGTGAAAAGGGGGCAATGGCAGAAGAAGAAACAGGAGAGTGATGGAGAAGATATTTATGTGAGTTTGTTGATATATTTATTCATTTATATTTGTATGTTTGCTTATTATGTTTATATTGGTTTACTTTCTTTAATCACACCTCACCACTGTCAGATTAAACAAGTGTGCAGAGAAGCACGCGTTTTTGTTTTGTACCTCATAGCTACAATCTTTATATAATGATGCGGGAAGATCCGAGAACGATGAAAATATAAGGGAACATCTCTCACACATTTCTCTTATCAGTATACCACCGTCCGCCAGTTTTCATCGTAGAACTCCCTATAATGAGCTTGTGTGTAACCAGAAACCTCTACGTTGACAGTATGTTTAGAATAGAAAACGAAACTACTATACGCGTGCAATTAATATTTTCCGATCTATATAGACTCTGACCCATGGTGTATACATTCCCTATGCGGTTCTCTGTTTAAAGAAAACGAGCACGGGATCGAATATTTCACGTTAACAATTTTTACCAAAAACGCTCGTTACTGTAACAGTGCGGAATCTAGTGAAAGAGCGGGGATAAAGTTTCCTTTGCCCTAGAAAATGTGCACACATTATGCTCCTCCTGTCCTACGCTCCTCGGTGTGCCAGTGGTTTACCTTACTGATCTCTCAACCCCCCTTAGGGCGCGTGTTCGAACCCGGACGAGGCGCGTGGATTTTCGAAAGGCAGAAAATTCCACAGTGACCATGTCGTATTTGTGGCATGTAAAACAACTCTAGCAGCTTCCCCGCAAAAAATCTCTCCGACAATTTCTCGTCCCAACAAGATTTCACGTTCTCCTAACCAGAGAGTTCGGATGTAGTTAACTGAGATCGACATCTGTCGGAGAGAGTCATCCCCAGGAGTTTAAGGGACACCCACGGGACTCGCCTGCTCGGAGGAGGACTACTAGACCCGCGCGGGGGATAGGCTTCAAAGGAAGCCAGTGTCGAATACACAGGTGTGGAACAACGGTCAGTAGCTGTCTCCACAAAATAACACATGCGATAAATAAAATAAATAAAACTTCTCTCCATGAGTGACTCATAGTTTTTTTTTGATTCTTTGTCATAAATAAATAAGAGAAAGATAAAGTTGGTGACTATATGTATTGTTACAGACTCTGCAAATGTCAGTAACCACAATGCGCCATTCATTCAGAAAGTCAGTTAGAAATTTGCCTTGGACAGATATATTTCACATGAGATCCAGAAAGCAACTGGTGAAATATCACATCGCTTCTGAATAATTCAAGCACAATACTTGTCTATCTAATCAAGAAGCACATCAATCTCCTAACAATTCATTAATTGCATCAACAGAAAGTAGTTTTACTATTCGTACCATTCGATTATGAAAACAAGGATTGTGAAGATAACTAGTATATTTTATTTCTCTTTGCCAATATCTTAATTGCAATCATAAAATGTTTTTTGTTCAACACAATTTTTTGTTCAACGATAATGAAGTTTAAACATTTTACGTGTAGTAAGAGTACGTACTTTCAGTTTGTAGTACATGTCATCAGAGTAAGAGTAATGATCATAATAAATAATAATAATAATAATAATAATAATAATAATAATATATTTTCCGAATGACCGATCAATTACACAGAATATTTGCATAACAAAATTAGTGTTTATTACTCTCAAACATCGGACGACAATGTCCGGTGGATCTCATCTAATTACATTACCCACGTATTTTCATTTCAATTTATACAATTATTTTCTCACTATATTCTTGTATCTTTGAATACTGTTTATTTGCAGCTACCGATATCTCAAAACGCTTGTATTATTTTCAAGGGTAATCATGGATAATCTGCTGCTGTTAAAAAATAATTTTAATCTCAATAAAAGATTAAACAACGAATTTTAATTGAAAACATTTAATCAATATTTTTCCTTATATCATTATTTGTAATATTGAAGATTAAACAATGAAAAATGTTATATTTTTAAACTTCTTTACTTAAGAATTTTAAAACCCGAGCTACATGTTTAGGTAACTCTTTAGTTTAGATTAGTTAGGCTGCAGTTGAAGACGACCAATATTTTAAATGAACCAATGACCATAACTTATATTAATTACAGTAATTCACTTTTATATTATGAAAATTATCGTAGTATTTTGATCGGTGTAATAAAAATATGTTTCTAACTTACAAAGTAACATTCGCAGCATAATCAAACGAGTGGCTGTGTATGAATCTTTGGATGTACATTGATCTCATTCAGGTTCTAAGAAATTATTAACTTGTGATTTATCATGTTGGAACTACAAGTTTGATTAACACACTTGCTAGCAATACTTCATACACCTATTACTTCCGTATTGACATTTCAGTGTAAATCAGTGTCAAAAGTTCTTTAGCAATACTGAACGTCTGTCACCACATCTAACATCTAATTTTCCGTTCCAAGTCATACGAGATTGAGAAATTTTCTGTACAAAATGATAAATGGTATATTATGTATTTGGCATTTTGGGTAGACTGTCCGACCGCCAGCTAGCTGACGGTGTCTCCCACACCCTGGGCTGGTTTACTTCCTACGCTTTGGGGGTAGTAAGAGAGACATGTGGCGAACATGATGCATTCCCTTCACTGGAACTAGCGAAGCCCACCTGCCTCAGCTTTTCTTTATAACACAGCTACAGAAACTGAGACGAATTTAAAGGAAAGCTACAACTATTTTTGCCTCGACTGGGAATCGAACACAGGACCACGCCATGGAAAGCTTAGTGCGCTGCTCATGACCCATCCATACGATATATGATCATGATTGCTTATTACAGATTAATTTATTCAATAATTTTAACCGATTTTGCAGCAAAGGGCTGGTAAATATAAGTACTCGTATGTCTTCGTCATCCACAAAATATCTAAAATGAAGGGGGAAAGAAGCTACATAGATGTTATCTCAGGCTAAATAAACGGTATTATTTTGCACGATTACACATATAATTAATTGCCCAGAGTAAATATAACATACAGGACATCAATGTCAGGAACCTCTTTATCTTTGATAAACAGCTCCCATTCCGCATTATTGTCATTCTCAAATCGTGTTACATTATTGCACAACTTCAAATATTTCATTTCAACTTGAAACTGGAATTTTCAAGCACACAAGCGTGGGCGGAAACCATATTCGTATTCAAAGCTAGCAAAAATGTTATCACAAAGACACGGAGCTGGAAGATCATGGATATCAATAGTAAACAAGCCTTTCTTCTTATACGTATGTAAACTTCAAATAATATGCGCTGATTACGATCAATCTCACTTTAGAATTTGTTCCCTGGAAAATGATTAACATTGTTCACTACAACAAACACAATAATAATAAATAATAACAAATATAATAATAAGTAATAATATCAAAGATAATAATAATAATAATAATAATAATAGTAATAATAGTAACAATCATTAGCTGCGAGAATAAGTCACTAAATATGGTTACAAAAATATGAAAAGGAAAAACCGATTAAGGCATAATTTAGTGGCCTAAAAGAGGAAGAATGAAACCACAATCGAAAGCAGTGGAAATAGTTCCCCGGGATCAAGCATTGAGAATATATGATACATTATTTATATATTAAATTATTTTATTATTTACTGCGGTTAAGAGATTCAACTGGTGAGGTTATTCAGGTCCTTGAACGATGATCTGTTGAAATGACCGTGATAACGACGAGGTGAAAGACAATGCAGAAATGACAATGCAGGAGAGCACCGAGAAAGACCGATCACGATAATGTGAATTTCACTGGAAGAATTTTTAACTATAATGTTGGAATCATTCGTTTTTTCTTGGAATTGCATTTGAAATCATTTATTCACAGTGCCTACGCGGTCGTAAAATCCTAATGCCAAAAGAGAATAATGTAGTACGTCAAAACATATTTCGTATCACAATAGAATGTAATGAACAAGTCACCCACATAAACATGTGACTAATTCTTTGCGATCATCTTCCGTATTTACTATGCGATCGAAGAGACGCCATTTTTTCGTTTACAGATTCTGTAAGTGCAACTCTTCATTCAATTTCACATCAAAATTTCCCTATACTTTAATGAATCTGTTTAGTACAAGTTAAGTGTGAGGTGGTTCGATTAGATTACTATCGTGTTACAGTCCCTGCCGGAGATTCTTATAAATGAAATTTTGTGGAACATTATACAACTTCCACTAGCTTCCTGTACTTTGCGAAATGAGTGAACACTCAAAAAAATAATACGTGGTTTCTCAACTCCTTGAATTCAAAGTTATCGACTGCAGAGACCTCCAGTATATTCACTCAGCAATAGATTATTGTTTAATTTCTTTGTCATGCACGTATATGTAAGGAACGGCATAAAATGAAACATATGTATTATAAATAAATTTGATCAATGTATAGAAGATGTTTCCACTATTTAATTGCAATTTTCATATATAATATTAATAGATGAAAAAAAAATTGTTGCATAGAATATTAAAACTATCACTTTAATAAGAAAATATACATATGAGATGGTGTTCACGCGGTGATTCAATGACTTGTTAGTAATCAATTTCAATTGTAATATTAGCTTTGGAGCCACAGAGAACGTGTTTGGAACGGTTTTGCTAGAAATCTGATTACAGGAAGACGATGCCATTTGTAGATCAGTCAGTATTCATAACAGTAGGAATACTGCTTGAATTGAACTGAAGCAAAGTTACGTAACAAAGGCAAGGATTTAAAGAGAGTATTAATATTCGAAAATATTGGCCACATTTGGCTCTGTTAACTATATCTCGGCGAAGCATAGGTTACGAAAGCAGTTGCAACCACAAAAAGAATGAAAAAAAAGTTTACGAAGAGTGGTCTAAATTTAATGAATTTCGATTTTTGAAATTTATGGAATCTAGTTTTCTTCACTTTACGCGTTGATCATATGGGTGGCGAAACTTAATCCTGAAACGCGAACTTGAAATTTGAAAGAGTGAAACATGTTAAAATGTAAGAAACGGTCGCGTGTGTCAAAGGAAGGCAATACTTTTCGAAATAATCACATTTACCACTTATATCTATTTTGAGATTACAACGTATCTCTTAAATTCACTGACCCCTGAGGACAAAAACATTTAAGCCATTCATGCTTTGTTTAAGAATCATAAAATTTAACAATATTTATTAAGTAATTTAATGTTTAAATGCCCCGAGCTAACAATCATATAAAGTAATCTTAGTAAGTATAAAATATACTTGACACTCAAAAAACAAATAACTTGGTATTTTATAATATCAAATACAATTTAGTGTGTACTTATCACATTTTATTTTACAGATAGTAACGTTTAGTCTCTTCTGGGTCATGGCTAGGCCTAAAAATGTGTCGCAAAAAACACGAAAATGGGCAGCTACGAAAAGGAACGTTAATAAAGAAGTCTTGGGAATTCACATAAAGGTTTGTTGCTCTAGGGAAATTGACATAAAATATTTCTTTATACTTAATTAAATGATACTTTCTTTAAACAAAATAATATATTCTTTCTTCGTGGTTTCTGTATGTCTTTGCAACGAAAGCAACGAAGAATCCAAGACATGGAGCGACATCATTTGTCCCAAGACCGAAACAGACAACAGTCAAGGATGTATTGATTTCAGTTTGATCACATTACTTACATCTCAATTACTGATTAAAAGAAAATATACATGAATTACAAGTTGGTGAACAGTATCCTCAAGTTAATTGTTATACTACAGTACGTTTAATTATACAAGATTAGAGATCAGATATCTTCAATCTTCATCATTTTGATTTTAAACGTTCCGCATTAGCCCTAATTAAGAGTTAAATTGTTATGACCATCATCTCTAGTTTAATCAGCAGTCTCAAGACCAGGTATAATATTAGAATACCAGAATTTCCGAAGCTAATATTACACCTATGAAAAATCGAGAACTATCTGGGAGTACAAGTTGCTATCTCTACGACTGCGCTGCCCACGTCCGCTCGTGTCCGCTCCGCATGCTGCGGGTGCGCCGTGGTGATAAAAGCAAGGAGCGAGCCAAGAGAAGCAGGGATCGTCGCGGTTGACTGCGCCCCGGCCTCGCGCCCGCCGCCGCCACCGCCGCCGCCGCCGCCACCGCCCACTGCCAGCGCAGCGCGGGCCGCACATGCTGGCGCGGGCGGGCGGGCGAGCGCCGGGAACATTCCGAGAATCCGCCATCGTTTCTTGTCTCCCGCTCGCTCATTCTTCCACGCGCCTTATGAGGTCGCCGAGATGAAACGAAATCGAATCCGCCTCCAGGATGAAATCCACTCCCCGTAATGAATACGTCTCGGGTGCGCCCAAAGTTATTCACCTGCCTGCGCCGATTCCAATACGGGGCGAAGCGGGTGGCAACGCGCGTAAGCGCCTCTTGCGCGCGCGTTGGTACGGGCGCGCAGGGCGCGTTGGCTGTTTTGCCTGGCGGCGCCGCGGCGCGGGGGACCTCGATACGCGAGCAGCGAGCCGGCTGCCGAGAAGGAAGGAAGGGCGCTAGCGCTCCGCCGCCGCCGCCGCCGCCCGCGGGCCGGTCGATATTACCCATCGCTCCCCTTCCCCGTTCCTCGTCCCCGACGCCTCGCCCGCTCCATAAACCAAGTGCCCGCCGTAGACCCGCACCTCGCCTCGGCCCCCGCGCCCGCACCCGCAGCGCCAGCCAGCCAGCCAGCGAGCGAGCGAGCGAGCGCTTCTGGCGCTTCCGACGCTCCCTCCCCCTCCAGCCGCTCCCGCCCCGCCCCGCCCACGCCCCTCCGCCTGTCGCTCGCGCCGCCCACGCGCGCCGCGCCGCACCGCCTGCCGAGCCCTGCCGCGCCGCGTCGCGTCGCGCGCGGCGCTTCGCATCGCCTCCAGCGCACCGCCGCCGCCGCCGCTTCCGCCGTCTCCCGCTCGCCGCCGCCGCGCCGCCGCCGCGCCGCTGGCGTGCTGCGCCTCCGAACTCGCCCGCTGCCCTCTTACGACGCCTACTCCGCCGCTGAAAACGTCGCCGAGGAAGGAGCTTGCCAGCGCCAGCCTCGCCGCTCGGCTTCTTGCCGTTCCAGGGCCGCCTCCGCCGAACGATGCTCCAACGAATGCGCTACCTGTTCTAATCCTTCGCTGAATGAAATGGAAATATTATTCAACGCTTAATGTCATTAATTAATCTGAGTTTTTTTGACACGAAATATGTCATAATTTAAATTTCGGCCCAACATAATTTGTAGGAATGTTAATTTTCAAGCTTCTATCTTCCATTAGCGACAATCTGCTAGTGTGGTGTTTTCACTTGCAAGTCCTACGTTTACCCTTACCCTTCCTACGTGGGTTCATAAATGTCTAAAGTATAATACATATGACTGAATGGAAACCGATAGTTTGCACTTCATAGGAAAATGTAACTATATCATTCTTTTGACGTCTGTGCATTTGTACTAGGGGAGGGCTCTAAATAAGTGAATTCTATAGTTCTGGGTTTAGCATTTTCCCTATTAGTGAGATCACTCCGTTCTCATTCCAATAGTATTCCGTGAACGAGTTAAACCGCAGTTCTCCGAAATCCTATATCGATATTCGTTATATTGCGATACTGTGTACCAGTGGTTTGCGTCCTGCCAATTACGACGCATTTGTCGGCAAATTTCGAGTAAAACATGTCAATGCAACAAAAACATTTCGTAATGCGAAATACCTAAATTCCATTCTACCAATCTACCGATTCTACCGATTAGTTATCTGGTCGAGGAAGTTGGACAATATGTCATACAATTTCAAAATTACGCATTAATGCAACACAGAGAGCGAGATAATTTTTAAAAATTACAAAATGTATATCTTGTGAATAGCTCACATGTGTTTAGTTAACCGAATAGTGCAGAGATCGTAGTTTATACTTCGTAAATGAATAATTTAATTTAAATATGTTCAATGAAAATGTACAGAAAGTTAAAGTTGTTATTTGAAAAAAAATTCAATCACATAATCATGCATGAAACTACCGTCAATTTATCTCTAAATGAAATGTTAAACCGTTGTTACGTTCAGTGCACACACGAGTTTTCTCGTATTCATGTCGTTATTGATTGATGCCAACCGTACACCAATCGTACATTAATACACAATCAACACAATGAATTATATGACATATTTCATAAAACATTCACACCCGCACGCCGCCTCTCCCGCGAGTCGTACAAAGAGTTGATTTCCAACTTATTTCCTGGCGCTGCGGCCGAGGAACAATCTGCCCGCGTGCAAATATCAACGCGCGCCCCGTTCAGCGCGCATCGGCGAAAGGACACGGCGCGCGACAATGCGTCATATAAAAGCTCCCAATATCGAGCGCGGGTCAATACAAACCATTAGGACGGAGAAGACCCGCGGCCGGCGAGCGGCGCGGCGCTGCGAACAAAGCAAACGCCGGGGGTTGCGACGCGAACGCTGGCGATGGCGGAGTCGCGGGCGTCGGGAAAGGCTGCTCCACTGGTGGCGCATGTGTTGGTGCCAGCGGCAGCAACGTCCAATACGACGATGAATGTGTTCGCGGTGGCAGCGGCGAGGGTTGTTGTAGTGGTGGGGGTGGCGACACAGGGGACGGGGTGGACGCGGAGGCAACATCACATACCGCGGCTACAGTAGGCGTAGCAGCAGCGGCGGCAGAGGCGGGGTGACGGGAACGGGTGTGGAGGCGAGGATTCAGAGCAGGATAACGACGGGGTGACGCTGGCGGAGTTGCAGCGGGTAGCCGGTGGCGAGGTGCAGCGGCGGAACGCGGTGGCGCCCACAGCGGATGGACGTGGCAAGAGGACGTGGCATGGGGTGGGGTACAGGGCGAAAAAAACGTGGTAGCGGTTGAAGCGTCGGCGGGGCGGCAGTGGGGGCGGCGGGTGCAGCGGGGCGTCGGTTGGGGCGGGGGCGGCAGGGGCGGCAGGGGCGGCAGGGGCGGCGGGCAGCGGTGCTGCGGGTGCGGCGTGGGCGGCAGGGGCTGCAGGAGGTTGCGGGGCGGCGGGGTTGCGGGGGCAGCGGGGTTGCGGGGCGGCGGGGTTGCGGGGCGGCGGGGTTGCGGGGCGGCGGGTTGCGGGACGGCGGGGGTGTCGGGGCGGCGGTGTGGCGGGGCGGCGGGGTTGCGGGGCGGCGGGGTTGCGGGGCGGCGGGGTTGCGGGGCGGCGGGGTTGCGGGGCGGCGGGGTTGCGGGGCGGCGGGGTTGCGGGGCGGCGGGGTTGCGGGGCGGCGGGGTTGCGGGGCGGCGGGGTTGCGGGGCGGCGGGGTTGCGGGGCGGCGGGGTTGCGGGCGGCGGGGTTGCAGGGCGGCGGGGTTGCGGGGCGGCGGGGTTGCAGGGGCGGCGGGGTTGCGGGGCGGCGGGGTTGCGGGACGGCGGGGTGTCGGGCGGCGGGTGTGGCGGGGCGGCGGGGTTGCGGGGCGGCGGGGTTGCGGGGCGGCGGGGTTGCGGGGCGGCGGGGTTGCGGGACGGCGGGGTGTCGGGGCGGCGGGTGTGGCGGGCGCGGGGTTGCGGGGCGGCGGGGATGCGGGGCGGCGGGGGTTTGGGGGCGGTGGGGGTTGCGGGGGCGGCGGGGGCAGCGGGGCGGCGGGGGCGGTACCAATGTTAGTACTGGCGGAGGCGGCGGGGGAGCGGCGGGGGCGTCGGTGGCAGAGGCACATCGACGCGCGCGGGGCGTAGGAAGGGAGCAGGCCTCCGCCCGCGAAGCCCCGCGCATTGCCCTGACGGCGCCAGGGGGGAGGCGGGTGGTGTGGTGTTGCGCGTGGCGATGGAGCGCAGGTTTGGCATCCGCGCCCGCTACCACTGCAGCCAACACATACGACAGGTCTCCGCCCATTTTGGAAGACATGTTTGCAACTCTTCGCGAAAACGTCTGTAACTGGGAAAGAAAAATGTACAATGCAACATTTACAACCGAGAAATGCAATGGGTTCTTACGTTACCAACAATGGGTCTTCCAAAGCATTCCTTTCTGAATATGATGAATTAAGTTAAGTGTGTTCCTTAATAAATAGTAAATCATGAAAAGTAGATATGCATGGCCTTATGATAGCAATTATTTTCAATTACGAGTGTAATAGTCTTCCAATTCTTCTGTATGGTACACAATAACAGGTATCAGCGCACTTATTTACACGATAATTCAGTAAAGCACGATAATTCTGCATTGAAGTATATCCCATCGTCCTGAGCTTTTCTGTGATTTCCGGGTTACACAGAACTGAATAAACCTACTACCGCCAATCGATTCAGTTCAGAAGTAATGTCCTCGTAAAATAAACACATGAAAGGTCATCACTTACGAGTTCATTCTTACATCTTAATTAACTGGTTTAATCTTATTTTCAACGATTTCAACGATATTATTGTTTTCTCTTGTAGTTTATCGGCTGTTCCAATCGGCTTGAAGTGACACGAGCCACTTTTTTTCATTTTAATTCAATTTATTTTTTAAAGGTCAAAAATTAAATATTTAAATTTTCACAATTTACAATAATTTTCTCTTCAAACCAAAGGTGCTAAAGCTTAAAAGCTCCTATACAAATATAAACGGTGCAGAGTGAAATCACTATGCCTTAATTTTTTAAATCTCTAAACCTTGTCTTATCCTTATCTAAACCTTATTACAATTGTATCATTTCTAGCATCACTGCTCGTTAGCTCAATAAGAAAAAAAAACTTTTTGTGAGATGATTAACTATAATAATAGTGTTTGCACATTAAATTTTTTGTTCTCGAAAATTCTGAAAAAAATTGATTGACTTGAATACGTATCAGTAATTATCAAGCCCATGGCAAACGTAAGATATCTCTTACGTGAACGGAATCATCCGCAGATAGAGCATATCTTTTTAAGAGCACATCACGACACTGAACTTCTGAAATTGTTAGAATTACCAAAATGAGATTGATATGATTGATATATATTTTTCAATCGTTTAAAAATGATCTGTATTAAGGTTATTTAAGCAAATTTTACCAAAACATTACTGTCCCTTTTTATTTTAAGTTCTTATTTTACATAGGAAATAATTTCGTTCCAGAATTCGGTTTGTCCAATGTTCCATTCAGAGCGATTCGTTTTCGGTCTTTCTCTACGTTTAACACTCTCATTCTGTCAACACATACGTAATACCATATTTTTCATTTAGTAATGGATGTGTGAACGTGATGCCTTGATATTCGTAGAGATATGTTTGAATATAAACTAAGCTAAATAAACATATAAACTAAAATAAATTAAAAATAAATGTCTGGCCGTTTTTGTATTTTAAATTGAAACTGATGTTCACATTAACTAATTTATTTAACAAACGGGAAGTCTCTCTGGGACAATTCACTTCCGGAAATTTACGTCTTCACTGAAAGTACGCCCACATCATTGTGAATGGCAAGCAAGGAAATATAAGAACGAGATGCTTTAATAGGTGTCCATTCACGCTAGCGTGCCGAATTCATGAATTAAAAATGGATATTTATACTTTTAAAATTTCTGATTTATACTGTAGCAAGTCAGGTTAGCTGAACATCTCAAGCAGCCGATGCGTTGCATAAGAACGCCTAGTGACCTCGCGTGAGAATGAGAAAAACAACCTTTTTATAAATGTTCTGTCAGCGATGCGTTTTAAGGCACACGTTATGTCGAAAGAATATTCACTGTTAGAAAAACAACTGCAAATACGAATCTGAATATATATGTTAACCACATACACATTTAACCTTCCTTTCCGTAATAAAAACGGCCGGTTTTGCGTGTTCAAGGTATAATTTCGACTTGATGAATTTTCTATTTTCTCAATGTCAATCAATATGTTATCAAACAATTTAATAGAAACTGTAAGTAAATGAAATAAGCATTTAACTGCAGAACAATAAACTTGATGTAGGACAATCATCCTGTAATATACACTCGCTTAGTAATTTTTAAGAATTGCGACCGTACAGTCGTCTATAATGCTGTTTATAAATACGATGAATGAACTCCAACCAATGAACAATAGAATCGAACCGATCTTAAGGCTAACCAAAGTAGTGGTGAACTCGCGGAACTTCTTGATAAATACCCTCAACAATTCAAAACTGGATGTTTAGTTTTTAATAATTTCATTTATTTATACACATTACAGGAGGTGAAAAAACCCTTTGGAGAAAAACAATTCCTTTGTATGTTGCAGCAACAACAAAAAGGTGTGGTTATAATATAGTAAAACCTCAGCAAAGCATTTAAAACATAAAACCACAAAGGGCAGGGGCGGATTTATACACGTCTCCGCCCTGGACACCGTGAATTTTGCCGCCACTTGAGAATTTATATTATTTATAAGAAAAAGATATTATGCTTTGTGAGATACTGATGCCCCTATACTGATTGGGAATAAATATTTTCTACATTTTTTACATATTAAAATGCCACTAATGCCACGGCTCCTGCCGTTTCTTTTGAAGCAAAAACTAATACCGAAACTAATTTCTCACTCTTTCGTAAATGCGATATGTCTAAGAAAGAAAAGATAGAATATGGGTTAATTTTAGTTTTTGTGTGTCAAACGAACGTGACAATAAAATTAAAAATATTATAATTTTTGGAAAACCTGCCGCCCCTCAAAACGTGCCGCCCCGGAGTATAACCCGTTCAGCCCATATGTAAATCCGCCCCTGACTTGAGATCAATAAAGAACGAAGGACGTAAATCACAAAGAAGGGAGAAAAAATTAACGGGGTAAAGAGGGAAAAATGAGGATACAAAGGAGAATAAAAGGAGGAAGAAATGTCAGGAAACGAGAAAGTAAGAAAAGAAAGGAAGAACTTGTTTATTTTATGAGTATACTTAAAACTTTTCTCCTTGACACAGTTTTATTTGCGTTGCGAGAACAGTATCGAAGTTTACTTCACGGTTTACGAACACTCAACGTTTCTTTTCTTTTCTTTCGAGTCTCGCGTATGTTTCATGCACGGGCTGCTTCAACCATTTTCGGGGAAGCGCCTTCCTGAAAGATCGATCGATACGGATACTCCTCGGAGAGCCATTCATAAATTACACTGCGGTCAGGCCGGCAACATGAACTCCGTTCTTGGCCGTCATTACTTCTTACCAAAGCAACGTCAGTACATAATATAAGTTTTATTTTCCAAGTTGTGTTGAAAAAACAACCTTTCTAAACCCCAGTACATTTTATTTAAAGAACATTTACTTTTTATCGTACTGAACTTAAAGTACATTGACGAGGTGTGATTTAATTTTGCAGATACATACTATATAGATATTTATTTTATTTTACGTCGCATCAACTACAAAACGTTATTAGCGACATCTACACAATAATACTCTTATTTCTGAACACGGAATATTACGACGCTTATGAGAAAATTCAAATCACATGATTAACCGATTTATACACTTGTCTAATTTATCACTGTACAAGTTTATACCCGCTATATAGATAGTATAATATATAATATAATACATATAGAACCTCCTAAATAATATAAATTTTTTATGTAATAAACTTGCTATGTTAAGATGTCTACAAGTTTATTGCATTTTACAAATCGCACGTGCAATTAAGAGAACAAACAAATGATAAAGTAGACTTTGTCTCGTATTTCATTGTTCATCTAGGACATTGGTCATCCAAGTCCAATGTTGTGCCTTCAATCATTAGTTACTCATATTATGGTAAAACTCGATAATGTATTTTGGGAATTGGTTTATAAAAATGTGAAGTCATTTTAATGAACTTCGTCATCTAGATGCTTCTTATAAAGATTTTATTCTTCCTGAGAGGCGGTCTCGCTTTCGATTTCCAGACGGACAAAAATGAAGTCGTAGCTTTCTAATACAAATCGTCTCCATTTCTGTAGCTGTGTGTCGAAAGAAAGCTCAGGCAGGACAAATAAGCTAGGCACGGTGATGGGAATTCGTCATGGTCGCCATGTCTCCTTAACCACAAGAGTGGATAATAAATAAAAACGGCCCAGGTCTGGGAACACCGCTAGCTGGCAAAAGTGGGATTAATCCCAAGCTAAATACCAAATACGTTCAGATTATCCCTATACAGTGTTTGAGTAACTCTCATGTGTTTCCGTTCCAAGACGAGACCACTTCTCGTGCACCAATGAGAGACATATGAGAAGTCATTCGACGCGTCTCGGTCTCCTACCGGGAGCGGTAGCTCAGTGCATCAACTGATGTCACTGCAGAGCCTCTGACCGGGAGGTCCTAGGTTCGAGTCCTGACGGCGGCAGGATTTTCGACACTGGCTTTTCAACTAGGTCGAATTCAGTCGCTGTCTAGAGGAGAATTCTAGCGGCCGGCTGCTCTGATCGGTAGTTTTCCGTGGTTTCTCCGATCAACACCGGGCGAATGCCGGAGCAGTACTCTACCAAACGGGCCACGGACCGCGCGCGATCTGTCTTTCTTCCTTGTCCTATCCTCTCCCCTCTCCCCCCAAAAAAATGCACTACACTAACGGGACTAATGTCCAAAGCAGTTGACGCGCCCGGAAACACGAAAAAAATCAAATCAAATCTCGGTTTCCTGATGGGGAACTGATCATTTGTTTTCGGATCCGGAAGATACGAAGAAATTTCCAAAAACCTATTTTGCATGTTTTAGCGCTGCGATCTTAGTGAGTAGACGGACAATTACACCAATACCACCTAAATAGATCTATGAAGTTGATTGAACCCCAGTAGTCCGTGGTTATTTTCAGTCCACAGCACCATAGTTTTCTTCCATGAGGTTGGCACCCTGATTGTTTACAAACCACTAATATGAAATGATAATCGCGCAACATAATTTGTTGTGAATTTGTAATATTCGAAGTATTTCATGAGTATTTTTACTTTCTCGTAAAAGTATCTTATATGCGGAGTAATATACGTAGTATAAATAAAGTAATGTTATGTTGCGGAAAATCGATTTCGAGATTTCAACGGAAATACACACGTTGGGGTCACCTAATACTGAATTACCGAAACACACTTAAACAAAAACAACAAACTAATTATTTCTAATTACAGAATATACAGGTCAGACAGAAAGAAACAAAACGAAGTGGTTCTCATAGCAGTAAAATCAATTCAATCAACATAATTTAACAATACTTCCAAACACATCGGGATTAGAAACCGTTGCAATAGACGTTATCTTTAACAATAACGCATAGAAAGTAATATCTGCTTACAAAACCTCCAACTATCAAAATAGCCAACACTAACATGCAAAATTTATTCAACCCAACAGAAAAAAGTTATACTCTTAGGAGATATCAACGCCAAACACCCAAACTGGGGATGCCAAAATAAAAATCATGAAGGTAAAATATTAACACAAATAATAAACAATCACAATCTTAAAACAATATCCCCCAGTTTTTTCCATGAGATCGAACATGCCAACCTGATATACTAAATATTGGAATAACCAATACCAACAATAACTTTTTCTCGTCAGTAATATTTGAATTAGATTCTGATCACATTCCTGTGCTTGTTTCATCACAATAACACCACAATACGCCCCAAGACCATCACCTAATACACTTAAAATAAACTGGAAAAAGTTCGTAGAGATAATCAAACAATCAATACCTAGAATACAAATCTTAAACAACCAACAACATTAATTGACCTTGTCAAAAAATATATATTAGAAGCACAATCTCTCACTACTGATAACAAAACACAAAGAAATCATAACTAACTTCCTCCCGGCATATTATATGCAATAAAAATAAAACGAGAATACTATGGTATAAACTCAGAACACCTGAAATAAAGAAAGAACTTAACTAATAAGTAATGAAAGTAATAACCAATATTGTTAAAAGACTTATAAAAGTTCACAATAATCAGTAATTCCACAATTTTGTACCCATTAAGCAGCAGTAATAACTGTATATGGCAATTCACAAGGAAAATTCTAAAGAAAGAAAAACAACCAAATTCACCTACTAAATATACCCACTGGAAAAGCGCTCATTTCAATTCACAAAGCAGAAGAACTGGCCAAATATTTCAAAACAACATTCGCAGTTAATAATACCAACTTCCATCCCGAACATAACAAACTTACATTTACAAAATCATTGAAAGTAGCAAAACATACCCATGCGGCCCACGCCATAATATTCATTACTCTTCTCCCACCTAAATTTAAAAAAATATTAGAAACCTCCGCAATAAAAAAGCACCAGGACATGACAACATCACTCACATGACAATAAAAAACCTACCTATATGTGCAATAGCCTCTTAAATAATATATTTAACTCTTGCTTCAGAACTGACTATTTCCCCCATTCATGGAAACATGCAATAGTAATTCCCATAGCCAAACCAAAAAAGAAGCAACAGAGATAAATAGCTATCGCCCTATTAGCTTGCTAACTCCCTTCTCAAAAATTTTTGAAAAATAATTCTAGTAGACTTAAATATCACCTAAAAGCAATTAACTCAATCCCCAAGGTACAGTTGGGTTTCACAGAGAAAATGTCTATGCAACATCAACTCTCAAGACTATCAAAACTCTACTCAGCTTTCAACAAAACCAACCATAGCACTTTTTTAAATGAGCACAGGCATTTACGTACATGGCACCAAGCTCTCAGTTTAAACTCACCCAAATAGGCACACCTTATTATCTATACACAATCATTAACACATTTTTTAAGCCATAGAACCTTCTCCGTCAATGTCAACAGCCACCTCTCTAACTCCCGATGCATCAAACACGATTACCTCAACGATCCCCCATATCGAAAACGTTGATTAATCCGTCTGTCTGTTGTTTAATCTGTATGATCACTGCAGACATTCTCAAATCAGAAAACATCCATTTAGCACAATTCGCGGACGACACAGCATTATGCATCTCTGGCAACTCACTAGCAGAATTAGGAGCAAAAACACAATTATACACTTGATAGCTGGGCCGCGAAAAACAAAATTCAGCTAAACCCCACCAATACAGCAGCAAAAATATTCTCACTTAGACCATATACTCCCCCCTCCGCTAACAATTAACAACATCCCAATAGAATGGTACTCTCCCAACAAACCAATTAAATACCTAGCACTATATCTCGACTAAAAATTAAATTGGCGCGATCATATTGAAACAAAGATAATGCAAGCCAATGCAAAACTACATCAGCTAAAATCAATATTAAACAGTCACAGTTCACTACAACAAAATACCGCCATAGAAACATACAAAACCATAATAAGACCTTTAATCTCTTACGCCTGTCCCGTTTGGATTAACGCCGCCAAAACAAATAAATGCGAACTCCAAGTAATCCGACACCGATTCCTGAGAACCATAATTAACGACCCATGGTTCACAACAAATAATCAACTCCACAAGGAATTTAACATTGTATCATTAGATCAACACATCACATACCTAGCTACAAACTTCTATCATAACATACACCAAATCCCAGCACTCACCCAATTCAGACTCACAAAAAATCCAACCCATACACCAGAATTCAAAATAGTCATTCCTTATCTTTCAAGTCAAGTTCATTAACATAGAACCAGATTAAAGGACTCATAGTGGGCAACCTCCCCAGTGTATAGTATGTAAGTTTAGAATAAGTTAGTAAGTAATAAAAAATATATATGTAAAGTTGAAATAACTACCTATGTATTTTCCATCAGAAAAAAATTAATAAATAAAAAAAACTACTACTGAAAAAGTGTTTTTTTGAAAACGTTCGTTCGTCTGTTCATTCAGTCGTCTGCTCCGTCTTCGTCCTGTCTGTCCGTTCCGTCTGTTCTCGTGTCGTCCCTTGTGTGTCTCGTCGTCGTCGTCTGTCTCGTCTCGTCTGTCCGTCCGTCGTCGTCCGTCGTCGTCTGTCGTCCGTCTGTCGTCGTCTCGTCCGTCCGTCTGTCCGTCGTCTGTCCGTCCGTCTGTCGTCCGTCTGTCCGTCCGTCTGTCCGTCTCGTCTCGTCTGTCTCCGTCTGTCCGTCGTCTGTCTCTCCGTCGTCGTCCGTCTCGTCCGTCTGTCGTCGTGTCGTCCGTCGTCTGCTCCGTCGTCTGTCGTCTCCGTCTCGTCTGTCCGTCGTCTGTCGTTCGTCTGTCGTCCGTCTCGTCCGTCCGTCCGTCTGTCCGTCGTCGTCGTCCGTCCGTCGTCGTCCGTCTCGTCTGTCCGTCTTCTCCGTCTGCTCGTCGTCCGTCTGTCCGTCCGTCTTCCGTCCGTCTTCCGTCCGTCTCTCCGTCCGTCTCTCCGTCCGTCTCTCCGTCGTCTCTCCGTCCGTCCTCTCCGTCCGCCTCTCCGTCTTCCGTCGTCGCTCGTCCGTCCGCCCGTCTCGTCTTCGTCTTCGTCGTCTGTCCGTCCGTCTGTCCGTCCGTCTGTCCGTCCGTCGTCCGTCCGTCGTTCCATCCGTCTGTCCGTCCGTCTGTCCGTCCGTCTGTCCTTCCGTCTGTCCGTCCGTCTGTCCGTCCGTCAGTCTGTCCGTCCGTCTCACTGTCCGTCCGTCTATCCGTCTTGCTTTGAGATTTTGAAAAATATTCTTCCAATTTTCTGGGTACTTTACACGAAGTCCCCCGGACATTTTCAAAATTTTATCACAAACGGCTCCTTTTTCTTTAAATATCTTGTAAGAATACAGAAAAATACATACATACAGGTTGCATAGGTCCTATTTTCACAGTTAAATGTGAATTTTCGAAGTTTGAATTTTTGGCGTCTTTCTACATCTACAAATTTGAAGATAGGGATTTTTCCTAGAAATAAAATCTGTTGTCCGTAATCAGCTCTTTCATTAAGGTCATGTAGATTTTACTGACGATTTTATTAGATTTCATGTGATAGTGCTAGCAATATTAGCAATTTTAAAAATTAACAAAAACAAGTTTTTTCAAAAACAGTTCCAATTCTTTTTCTTCAATTTTTCGTTGGGGTAGTGCCAAATGTACCCTATACGATAATATAAACGCCATATTGCTCTATTCTTTTGTTTTGTCAAAAAGTACAAATTCTAATTATTCATAACTGCAAATATTTTTTACGGCCATTATAATTTTAAAATTGCAATATTACCAGTTCATATCCCATATGGAGTTAATATACAAGGTCAATGGGGGTTGGAAATTTTTGAACGGAAATATAACATTAACAGCTACTACGATTCATCGGTAAGTCCAACTGCCAGAATCTGCAAGAATATATTTGAACAAAGCTAGGCATGAAAGAAATGAAGTATGAAAGAAATTTTGAACATATGAAAATACTTTTAAAACAGTTTACAGCTTCGGCGACGCCACATTCAACTAGTTAACAGTGTCACGCAGGGCAGGGAGGAAAGGAAGGTCGAAGGAAGAACGGTTACAGTGGCAAATAAATTACAGACTATATTCAATTGCTCTTTGACACCAAGAATACAAAGACATTGACAAATAACTTACCTTAGAACATGTCAGAATTTTGATAAAATTTTGTGCAAAAATAAATTTTGTTGTATTATATGGACAACGTTGAATAGGAGAAGTAATAGTACTAGTTAATATTACCATCTTTTTCTGATTTTACCCACAAATATATACATACATTACGAGTATACTTGAAGTGCCGTGTGTGTTTGTGTAGAATGTTACACTTGTATCAAATAATTTGTGGGGCGGAACCTAGGAACATCAAACTGTTCATAGATCCTGTTCATGCCATTAAGTTAATTTTGTAAGTCATGAATGATGTACGTGAAATTTCGTATATGTAAAAATCTCCATCATTTAAACAGTGTATAAAATATCTCATAGATGACTTTATGTAAATTGTTCTGACACCTAGTGACCTTTCACTTATTTTTCGTTCTGGAGTAGTCGATGATCAATGGGAGGTCATCCAAGTTTGCTTATCTATTCACACCCCTTCTCTGGGCATCTCCATACGAGTTTAGCTGGCTGGTTTCGGAAACGATTGTAATGTTACCTTAGACTTTCATAATTTATTAAAAAACATTTTGTGCGTTGAAAACAACCTACCCGGCCATGTCATCATTGATGATACCCGGAGACATATGTTGTCTCCGCCTCCCTCGGCACACCATTGCCACGCCACTTTGCGAAATTCAAACTATGAGTCAAATAACAATTAAAAAAAGATGATTGATTGGTTATTTTGTGTTTCCAGGCGCGTCAACTTTTGTCATGCATATTACACTCGGAAGGGGCGATGTTCCTCCCCATTGGAACGTGAAATGACCTCTACGTCAGCTTGCGGGGTTCCCCCTCCCGGTATCTCCGCTGGCTGAGCACCACCCTAGCCGGGACAAGCTCTAACGTCTCGGCTAGTCTCCTACCAAGTGTAGAAATGTAGTGCATGCAAGCGTGTGTGTATATATGTGGAAAGGAATAGGACAATGATGAAAGAAAGATCCCGTTTACTAGGGTTCTGCTCTGGTTCATTGCTGTTTCCAGGCACGTTATTGTGGTTAGTTTCATTAGTGTAGAGAATGGTATATCCCGGGATATGGCGGTGTACCTACCTCGGAGGATAGCGACATCTGGCGCCGTCCAAGACGTGTGCGCGGGATTTCCTTTCAAGGTTCTCCCTCCTGCGGGGTACTGCCCCAGTCATGGCCGGCTCTAAATTTCCGACTTGTTCTTCGACATGTGTGGTAGTATAGTGCGTAGTGTGTGGACATGTGTGTGAAAGCAGACGATAGGACAAGAAAGAAGAAAGAGATATCGCGCGCGGTCCATGGCCCGGTTGTTAGAATATTGCTCCGTCATACGCCTTGTATTTATCGGAGAGAAACCAAAGGGAGCAGCTGGTCGCTAGAATTCTCATCCACATAGCGATCCGCTATTCGCTATTCGACCTAGCTATGTAGCTAGTCGAAAACCCGCCCCCGTTGGGAATGGAACTCCCGGTCAGAGGCAAGTGCTGATGCCCTGAGCTGCCTCGTCTGGACAACGAAAATAAAGAGAGCATGTCTTCCCCACTGCGCTGGCGAAGCAGTGCGAGCTGGAGGAGCGCGTGCAAAGACGACCGCGCGTCGTGGTGGTGCGCGACGCCGCGTGCAGGGCGGCGCGTCGGGGCCCGCCTATTTCCGCCATTATTTAGCATTCTGCCGTAATCTGCGAAGCGTTACCCGGCGGAAGCGGGATCGATTCCAATTTCGGAACGCGGCTGCTTCCGCTTGCCCCGCCTGTCCGCCGTCCATCGCCCCCGCCCCCCTAGCCGCCACCAACGCCACCGCCACCGCCGCCGCCACCGCCGCAGCTGCCGCTGCCGCTGTTGCCCATTGCATGCGTTCGGCCGCTTTTCTATCGTGTGGCGGGCTAGCGAGCGAGTGAGCGAGTGTGCGCGTGAGCGAGTGAGCAAGAGAACGAGAGAACGAGTGACCCGATCCGACTGTGGAGGCAAAACGCGCGGCCGCTTCCTTTGCGAGCGGCTCGCTGTCAGTGTCGGCGTAATGGGGCTACCGAGACGCGCTGAATGAATGCAAATACTAATGTCTATTTCTCCGAACGTCAATTCTGGGAATGGGTCATTTCAACTTACCTCGTGTTCTCCGAATCTCCGAAATAGTTGTAAACTCAAAAACTGGAATTTCACGAATTTTTCGGCACTCCAATCACTGCAGTCCAAAGGTATTTAAATACACTCGGAAATCTACTAGCACAATTTTATGTGAAAGTAACACATTACTTTCTCGCGTACTACTTACGTAGTGTAGAGAAAGTATTACGAAGTAGAGGCACAACAAAAAAGCAACAAAAGAGGCGATTCCCCCGTAAAACTCATATTTTTGGGTCCTAATATCGTAAAAGTGGATAAATCTTCTTTAAGTCGTGAATTACTTTCTTTAACACATTGTGTAGCCACAATCCATGTTTTGTGGGTCTTCAAGATCGAAAAATTTAGTTAACGGCAAAAGACCTGTGTGTCCATCTGTGACCCCCACTAGTGCCGAATACGATTTTCTCCAAAACTATTATTCTCCGACCTACCTGGCCGAGATCGTGGCCGTGTAAATTTGAATACGGACCGGATATTTTGAGTTACTTTACCCGAAATGTTTACAGCATTTTAAAATATTTCTCAAAAATGACTACAATTATATTGGTTTAGCATTTACTTCCTGTAGAGCAAAGGACGCTTACTAAATGTCGTAAGGCTGATTTTCGTTTAAATCTCTGAATCATCGAAAATTGCAAAAGTCAAAAATTTTTTGTGTATTCCTAGAATTACAACTACGATTACAAAAATGACGAATAATAATACGAATAATACTCAAATAATACTACGAATAATAATCAAATCCCACTCATGTGATTCTTGTAAGCCTCTCTTTATTAATCTAGGGATTTTACAATTATCTTGTCACTTGATTTACGAATCAGTGATTTTTGTCAAAAATGACTTTCTTAAGGGTTGGAATATATTTTCATCAAAGGCTGATATTTATAACTATAACACTCGACGTAGCAATCATATTCATCAGGTGACAGTATCAACATCTCACTTCAAAAAATTCACATACAATTCATGTACTTTCTTCCAGATGACATTAAACGATTTAAATTCCATAGAAAAGTTTAAATCTCATGTAAAATCATTTCTGCTGCATAACTGTTTCTATACATTTAGAGATTATACTGAGCATCAAAAGGAAAGTAAAATTAATTTTAACAGTGATATTTAATGTATTATTTACTATTTGGACTGTATAATTCTAAACAATCTCAAATGAGTATTATACCATAGCTTCTCAGTCAATGACTCCCAACTCGATAAGGTTTTTCGTCGTTTCCCTGATCCTTCGAGCAAATGCTGAGATGGCGCCTTGTTTTGCTTCTGGACCTAAATGTAACTGGACATTATCTGTGCATGTCTTCTAGAATTCAGTGGGAAATATAGATATTCAAATTATCGTTCTTCACGTTATCGCGGACGGCAGTGTTATTACTTCTCGAAGGACATGATCAACGATACGAACCCAAATTTATAGCTGATTTAAGGTTCCCACAGACCGACTCGGAAGATCCGCAGCCTACACGGATTGGCCGCAGCAGAAGTTTCGCGTCACGTGTTGCCTTATGAGCATGTTCAGATCTGCGCGGCAGGCGAGCGACGCGGCAACGGGTTGGCAGCGTTTAATGGGCAGCGAAATTTGTAACGCAATCACATGCGTTTCTTCCGTTGCAGCTCGAGTTTCGTGGATGTCCGCCCGTGTTCGGGAGTCTTCGCTCGTCTCTGGGTCGAGCGACCTTGCCAACCGTCACCAAATGCTGAGACATAATTGACGCTCCTATGTCAACGCTCCCGCGAAACTCGAGCTGCAGCGGAAGAAACGCGTCTGACTGCGTTACAAGTTTCGCCTCCGATTAAACGCTGCCAATCCGTTGTTGCGACGTTCGCCTGCCGTGCAGGTCTGAAGTGCTCATAAGGTAACACGTGACGCGAAACTTCCACTGAGGATCTTCCGCGTCGGTCTGTGGGAGCCTTTACCCTTGGAAATAGATTTTATTACATCGAAGCAAATATTTTGTTAATAATCCTTGCAATAACCGCTCTTTTCTTTCTGTATTCAAAATTCAAGTAGTATAAGGCTTAGGGTAGGATCACAGAAATATGAAAACTTGCATACAATTCATTTCTTCTCGTAGCACCTCCCCGTTTCGCAGAGTTTTAAACTGCTTTTGACACAAAAATAAATAAATTAAATACATTATACAATATTGAAGATCCTAGATATTTTTTACTTCGTGAATTCTGTTTTTCAAAAAAATCTTTAAATAATTACTTGAGCCAGGAAGTCTCTCCGCATCGAGACGAGCCGGGGTCTCCTATTAAAAATTGCGTTTATGTTGGTACCAACCAGATCATTTGGAAACAAGTGAAGAAGACAACATTTTCAGCATCATGACTGTGGTGAGTACATAATTTACATGTTCTTTTCTTATGGGCTGCAACTAATGCTATCAATATATTTCTGTTCCTAGCACTCTCACCAGCAAGATGGGAAGACTTTCTTAGCGCACTATACATTATACCATATACATTTTTAAAAGAGGGTTTTGTGACATTTTGCATGAAATATAGGCAATTCTTAAAGAATTATTTTCAGAAAATCGGCTCCAAACCTTTTCGATGTAAAGGACGGTACAAAAATGGTACTGGTCCCATTTCGGTAAACCTTCTGTATTTTTGGAAATTGCGAAAAAAAAATGACAGTGCAAAAGTACAAAATTGTTAGAGATTTCTTCCTTAAAGAAATCTGTTCTAAGAAAACTAGATGTTTATATAAAATCATGTACAATTTTTTTAAACCAGTAGTTTTCGTGTAAGGAGTGCTTAAACTAAAGCCAATGCATTTTTTTTCTCAGAAACAGCTCCAAATTTTTCTCTAGTTTTGTCCCTTGAATAGAGAAAAAGACGCTTATAAATGGCGCGGTGCCATTTCCGTTGAACTCTCCGAATTTTCGAAAATTGCTAAGAGTTCCAAAAATGGGAGTATGTATTGTTGTAGCACCTCTAGTTTCTTTTCTCTTTTTTCGTAATACATGAAAACAGTTCGGTACCCTTTTTCGCCGTAAACTTCATAACACAGTATGCCTTACGTGCTTTAATTACAGCAAAAACTAAGTGCTTTGAATGTCGTTAGATGATTCCAAATTGTTTATGGGATTTATTTCTTACGCATTTGCCAATTACGTAAGTGATTACTGTTTATTTAATTATGTGAAGAGTTGCAATCATTCCAGGGATATGAGATATTTTAAACTTTCAAATATTCGCGTTTGAATTTGGATACCATAAAGTTTAACTTAGTTAATTTTATTGATGCCTAGGATTAATGATGTGATAATGCTTTCCGACAATACTTCCCGAAACCTATTGTTTTTGTATTACCGTACGTGAGGTTTTCAGTTCATTCGATCACGATTTGGACATCGACGTGCAATACTAATCAAATTGCATGAAACAAGCGTTGCAGGTTAGAATGCAATCCAGGTTAACGCATATGAACGTCGTAAGAGGTGATTTAAAAATAAGAAATTTATTACGAAACAGTATCGTATGATTGCACCCTTTAGGTGTACTAAGGTGTACTTAATTATTCAATTCGTACCTATGGTGGGATTGATTTCAACCTCGGGATGAATATTAGAGACTCTTCCATGATTGCGGGATGAAACTCGCGACCTCTCAATCACTGGTACGCTCGAGCCGTACGTGAGAATTGACACCGGTAACGTCTGACAATTGGTACTGGTAACGTCCGTTAGAACTGGTTAACGTGCTTGTAAGGATTTGCGAAATTTAATTTACAATGATTATTCTAATACCCATGACAAATTGAAATCAACATGAAAATATGAATGCTGATAATTTCTCTTGGAATGAAACCTTTTTTACGGTTATTTTTTATATTTTAATTATGGGTTCAATTACAAAGTACTGGTTTTATATAATTTCGGGAATAATGACCTGTAAAATATGACATGCAGTTGAAGTAATTTTTAAATCAGAAGCGTACACGAAGACCTACACCCGTTTGACATTTGATAAAAACACAATTAAGTACATAACAGTTACTGATATAATACTACCAAATACTTCATTCCTACATGTGCTTGAAAGGCCCTAAAACTTTAATCCCATGCAAAAATAAGCAACAAAAATAATTTTCATTACAAGGAGAAGATTACACCATCCATCCGACCGATCCCATCCATCCCGATTCGTCGTCCTCTTTAAAAGCTCACCACTTCGCCACGTGAGATATCTTCATTATCTGGCACACGTCGTCCAGAATTTTTCTAGAAAGCTAGCACGGCAGTCGTGTTCAAAGGAAGCCGTCACAAAGCAGGACAAAGGGAAAGATACAATAGCACGGGAGCCCTCACTAAGGACTCTAAGTGCACGTGCCATGCATCGTGCCTGGACGCCAACCCCGTGACGTCAAGAGATCACGTTTCTTCGAGATAGATTTAAGGCTTTTACCCCGGGAAGTTCGCGTATGTACTGGACTTCTTCCGGTATTTATTTATTTAGTCAAAAAACAGTCAAAAAACATCTATAGAAATGGAATTGAGGCGTTGTTTTGCCATACTTGTTTAAACTTGTTCAACAAGTACGACAAAACAACGCCTGAATCCCATTTCTATGATGCAAATGTCGTAAACTCCACACCATTTCCTACCAGTATTTTTCTATACTAACTATTGGAATGAAATCATGATTAGAACGGCTAACTCTTCCATTCTGCCATAGAAACAACAATGTAAGTAGTAGTGTATATGTCTATTCAAAACTCACAAAGACTACAATTGATTCTTTTTTTACGGATAAATCCTCATTTTTAATAAAAAGTGTCGTCCAAGTGAGCTCGAACACCGAATATAAAAACCGTACAAAACTGATGGCAACGGTATTTTTATTAACATGTCATTAATTATACATAAAAGCATGTCAATTGCAACCTAAAATTTATAATTCACGAAAGTATGCACGATTATCTATACAGCTTTTGTTTCTATAAAAAAAATAAGAACTCAAAAAGTACCCTCGGAAACAAGAGCTTGGCAGCATACGTTAATATTGTTCAATCGCTCTGAAAATTTGGACCCTTCATATCTTTTACACTTTAAATATAATATATGGGAGAGATAAAAAATCCAACTTTGGCAAAATAACAGCCACTTCCTGAATATTTTGCAAAAATTAATTTGGATGATGACGGATTTATATTTTTGGCACACGCAATGTTTTAAACACACTGTAGCTGGATGTAACAAACACCTCTGAATACCATATGTATGTCTGTACTGATATAATACTACCAAATACTTCATTCCTACATGTGCTTGAAACGCCGTACAACTTTAATCCAAGGGGGTTCTATACTAACCATTGGAATGAAATAATCATTAGAACGAATAACGTACAAAACTGATCGAAAAAACGGAACGAAAACTTCTAGACGGCAAGAATACATTTTTGCTGCAAATTTTTTTTTCTGATGAACTCTTAATTCATACCAACAAAGGTTTTCCGAATATTGTTCGATTTTCCGTAACATTTTGAAGGTGTGATTTGAATTCTCCTTCTTAAATTTCTAACTACTTTATCTGTACATTAAGCAATTCCAAATACAGTAGCACACATAGCAATTTGCATGTACCGTGACTAAATTCACTCATGTTTTCAAACAGATTCCATAAAAACTTTAAATATGATAGTGTCACCTCGTACTAACAAACGAGAAGAACCGCTCAGACTTTCTCCGAAAAAACTAGTGGTGTTAAACAGCCCATACTTTCACGGAAAATTACGCGAAAAGTACTCATATTTTCGAAAAATTGTACATGACCTCATTTCAAAATCTATCTTTTTTAAAGGAACAGATTTGATTAAGAGGGGTAAATCTCTACCTTCTTAATTGTAGTTATAGGAAGACGACGAAAAAGTTATGAATTTCTGCAACTTTCGAAAAATCAGAGTTTTCAACGAAAATGATACCTGTATCACTCACTTAAACATCCATCACACTATTCAACAACAAAATTTAATCATAAGCGATGGAGCTAATTTTTTGAAATTTTTTAAAAAGCCCAAGGGGCTTCATGTAAAGTAACCCCAAAATTAAAATATTGGTTTCAAATTCAAGGGTACGTGACATCAGCCAAATCGACTGGGGAATATCAATTTTGGAGAAAATCGTCTGATCTGTTTAGCCGCTAGCGTTCTTCTCAGACAGACGGACAGACGTTTTGCTATCATTCGATTTCTCAGAATCAAGACCCCATAAAACATAGATTCTGCCTACACCGCAAGTTAGAGGATTTTTTGTTCTAATTTAGCAACTGGTTTTATGCACTTTTTCGTTAATAGGGCCGTGTAATAAGAGTTTTTCGGCCGACAATTCGCGTTTCTTTCACGCAGCATTACATAACTTTCTGTACTTCGTAATTGGTAGTGAGAAAGTAAAAAAAAAAACCCTTCCTAGAAAATAGAGTAAAATATTCTCTTTAAATCTGGGGCACAACTTCATAGTCTCAAATTTACTATTAATGTTTTTTCTCGCTCAGTTGCAGGTGTGAAAAGTTGTGTCTGAAGCTCCGCTGTGTATATCTGGGCACTTGTTGAGCGGTAACTTCTCTGAGAAAAGTCATAGTGTTTTTATACTAGTGCTTTGTGTACATTAGAAAATGTAGCGCATTTACATAAGGGCCATTACTGTTACCATTGTAATATTTTGTACTTAAATACGCTCAACCACTGCGCCTCAGAGGAGCAGCAAGTGATAAATATAAGAATTATCGTTGGCGATGAAAATTACGAGTGTAACATCGCTGTGCTCTTGTCTATCAACGCGGAACCAACTTAACAATCACAGCCCTTACGTCTTCCACAACTTCAAATTCCGGCACAATTATTACAATTACAACGAGATGAAATGAAGTCGTAAAATAAACACAGTAACACTATAATTGTGGCGAATCGCAGCAGCAACCGCACGGACTACAATCTCAGCAACAAGCTCTGTTACAAAATGCAATTGCAAGGCGGGTCCACTATTTTCATAACATACAGTCTGCTGAATCTTGGCAAGAGGTTACCTATAAATGCAGAAAGCACAGAGAAAAAAATTGAAAGAAAGACTAATACAATGTATTTGCAAAAAGAAACAAATTTTGAATCTAAAAATATATTTAATGCTCTTAATGAGCGAGTACATTTTCCTCATCTAAATGGAACTGTAAATCAATCATCAGCTACAATTCAAAATCAAAATTATGCTACATTTGAAAGGCAAATTGACAATAGCAATTTTAAATCATCACCACTGTTTGTTCCTGTTGTACTGGATATTAATAAACTAACAAGTACAATTGAACAGGCAGCAATCGAAAGAGACGGTACATATTAAATGAAGTTCAAAAAGTTCATATTAAATTAACTTTTTAGTTCTTTTACTGTACCGGCAATATATTATCAAGACATGGTGTAATAAAAGACTTTTTGAAATTTTTCCGTCAACTGGATAAAATATTCGTAACCGGGGTTTACGGAAACGCAACCGCGAGCATTGAGGATCCCATTTAAATTCGCCAAAAGGAAACAGAGTACTTTTTGAAGCTATTGAGAAAGTTGGTGATAGTGCATTTTAAGGTGGGAAACCACCTTATAAGCCAACAAACTAATAAATCTGATTTCACCCCGAGATGCGACTGGTGACAGGGAGAGGAATAAAAAGTTAATAAATCACATATAAGCAATTAGAAATATCTTTGCTCAATGTTGATCTATTGTTTATCGTACCCTTAAAAAATGGAATAGAAGAACGATCATTAGCGAGTGTTCCTTCCCAAGAATTTTTTTGAATAACTTGACGTTCTTTAGCTAGAATTCAGATTTCTACTAATCAGCTTGTGCAATTTTGTGCAGCTATCAGGACATAAAACATGTACTTTTCTGGATTTCTCGATTTTATTTCTTACACTCATGTTAAATTAAAAATTGAGAATTTGTTATAAATATATCATTAATTAAATACAACCCTGTAAAAAAACAAATGTTTGAAAATTGTAACAATATAATAAGATTGAGAATTATTATTATTATCATTGTTTTTCTCGGTATTCACCGGATTTTTATTTGTCTTTGTGTCGGATTAATAACCAAGACACAGGTCAATTCATGTTTCGTCGCAATTTAGGAATTTTCGAACAATCCTGCATGTATTTATGATGATCGATTTTTGCATAATTTTATAGGTATATTTTGGTATTTGAATAAGTTCCAGATTTTTATGGATGTTATTATTTATGGGTTATATTATATGGGTATTATGTATGGGTTTTCTTCTTCTTCTTCTTCTTCTTCTTCTTCTTCTTCTTCTTCTTCTTCTTCTTCTTCTTCTTCTTCTTCTTCTTCTTCTTCTTATTATTATTATTATTATTATTATAAATATTATATTATCACAGCTACCGTAACCTATTGCATTTCAGTTAAGTTTGTTGGGGGATGGGGCGGTTGAAGACGTCTGGATCGCCGGGAGCTCCGCGGCCCCAGCCGATCTTACGTAACGCTAGGGGCTAGGAGGCGGGCGGGCGGGCGGGTGGCCGTCGCACGGCTCGCGTTCCGCCTTCGCCCCCTGCGCTGCCCCTGCGCTGCCCCGCAACAGCCGCTGCTCCCCTCTCCGCCCCGCGCACGGTCCTACTCCGCCGCGGCGGCGGTGGCGCCAGGTGGAGTTGCACGCCGCGCCGCAGCGAAGGCACAGGCGGCGACAACAGCAAAGCACGTAATGGCAGGATGCAAACACAAAGGTAGAACATTGCCAGTCTTCACGAACCGGCTCCAATGGCGCACTCGCAAGATCCTAGTAGATTTGTAGCCTCGATGACAGTCAGGGGCGGATCCAGCCGATCAATTGGAGGGGGGGATCGTAGTTTTTTGTTAAGTAATATACGTATTGTATATTAATTATACGAAATATCCATTGCGTAATATACATTACGTAATATACATTGCATATTAATTACATACTGTAGGTATGCTACTATACAATACTATTCTTTAAATAATTACATAATTCAAATATAAATAAATATTTAAATCAATTTTGCCAAATAAAGGAAGGTAAAGGAAGGTCTTTCTTGTAGATGGGGAAGTCCTCCATGGCTCCCACCCCCTGGATCCCATAGGGTTGGCAATGAGGTCCTAGTGTTTGAGTAGTGCGAATGTTTTATAGTAGTAGTTACATTGCAGAGTCGAAATAAATGACATTGGTGAAGAAATCTAGCGACCGACCCCTCTGATTGGTAGTTTTCCCTGGTTTCTCTAATCAATACCAGGCGAATTGTGGAGCCGTAGGTGAGTCCGGGGCTGGTTGGCACCTGTTGGTAATTTTTATTTTTTCCAAATTCCAGTTTAGTTATGACAACTAAAATTGAATCAATTGAAACTTCATTTATTGGGCTCCTTCCGGCATTTTTTACTTTCTCGCTATGGAATAGAGAGACATTTATGTAATGCTGCCCGAAAAAACGCTGAATTTTCGGCAAACAAACTTATTACAGGGCCCTAGTAATGAAAAAGTGGATAAATCCAGTTTGCTAAATTTAGAAAAAATCCTCTATCACCTGGTGTAGCCAAATTCTATATTTTGTAGGTCCTCGATACCGAAAAATCGATTGACGACAAAACGTCTGCCTGACCCTCTGTGAACTCAAGCGGTCAAATCGTTCAGCCTATTTTCTTCGAAATCGAAATTCCCCAATCGATCTCACTGATATAGCGGATCCTTGAATTTGAAACCGATATTTTAATTTTCTGGTGTACTTTACATGTAGCCCCTGGAACATTTTCCAAATTTAAAAAAAAATGGCTCCATCGGTCTTATTTTTTGAGGAGGGATAGTGAACGACATTTAAGAGAATGGTGCAGGTCTCATGTTCGTTAAAAACTCTGATTTTTTGAAAATTGTAAAAGTTAAAATTTTTTTGGAGTGTTCCTACAAGTAAAATATTAGAGATAGAGATTTATCTTCTTTCTTTTCGCCTTATGAAATCTGTTCCTTAGAGATGGATTTTGAGTTAAGATCATATACAATTTTTCAAAAAAATTAGTACTTTTCGCGTAATTCTGCGTGAAAATACGGTCGAGAAAGTACGTGCTGTTTTAGCACCACTAGTTTATTCGTGTATGACGTGTTTTTGAATGTCGAACTTTATTGCTTTTGCAACTTATTCTTGCAAATATAATTCGTGTTCCTTGACGAGAAAAGACAGTGTAAAAACATAAATCCTAATGGACTAGGCTTAATCTGAAAACATATGACTACCCCACATTTTTCGAACGAGATATTTAGGGAAAATACATCCCTGTATTTGCATAAATATGGTAGTTAGTTGGTTTGTTATTGACACCGAAGTATTAGCTTTCGGTTAAGTTCCTCTGCCCGTCTATCTGTCTTCCACCCGTCTGTCCGTCCGTCTGGCCGTCTGTCTGGCCGTCTGCTGGCCGTCCGTCTGGCCGTCCGTCTGGCCGTCCGTCTGGCCGTCCGTCTGGCCGTCCGTCTGGCCGTCCGTCTGGCCGTCCGTCTGGCCGTCCGTCTGGCCGTCCGTCTGGCCGTCCGTCTGGCCGTCCGTCTGGCCGTCCGCCTGGCCGTCCGTCTGGCCGTCCGTCTGGCTCTCCGTCTAGCTGTCCGTCTAGCTGTCGGTCTGGCCTTCTGCTCGTCTGACAATCCGTCAGTCTGCCCTTGAACAACGACAGCGTCTAAACCATAAATGATTTTCATCAAATTTGATATTCCCAGATCGATGTGGCTGATATCACGCTCCTTTACTTTGAAAAGGATATAATTCCTCTCATATTTCCAGAGGGTGCATTGTTTTATTTCAATTTCTGCGTGCATTGAAAATGAGCAAAATATGTTGTAAAAGTGTTATCGTAGTGTCTTCTGACATGTTAAAATGTCTTTGGTGTATATTTTCGTGAAGCGGTTTTTGAGGCCCATTTCGCGTCCATTCAACCAAAGTGCCTTCAAAGACTTGTTTCGTAATGTACCTAATCTTTTCAATAATTCCCCTTCCTTTCCTAGTCGCTGAATTGCGTAACCAAGTGACAAATCCCAGTCCTACAATACACGTGTACGTATTTTTGAATGCCCTCCTTTGCAACTTCCGTCACGGTTAAGGAGAGTAGGATAAATACTTTGGTTGCAAAAACAATGCCCGTACGGTGTCCCTACAAATATGGACATTTTACATTCCAAAGTATTTTTCAGTGTTTATTCAAAATATTTTTATAAAATTAGTGAAAATTGTATCGTATTTACTTCGTATTTATTTACAATGTATGTTTGTAAAAGACGGACCAGACGGAAAAACCGTTCCCTTAATGAACGAATATCGGAAAGAAAAAAGAGACCAATGTTTTGTTATCACACAGTATGAATTTGCACTGGCGTACGATAGAAACCAACTACTGCACGATATCAATAATATAAACGCACCGCTGTTCACTAGCTCATTTTCAAAGCGAACATTTGAAATGTGAAGGAAAATGTGATAGCATTATCGAACTTGTAGCAACATAAATTACAAATTTGTTTCAATATTCCTAAACAATAATGTCGGAAACATGGTATCAAGATGCTACCTATGTTTCCGTTTAGCATCAAAAAGAATAACCGAATAACAGTCATCATAACACAGTCGGAGGCATTTTACAGACCTCTTTTGAAGAAACGAACAATAAAGGAGATATGAATGTTGCCTTATGACATTCTTTTGATGTCAATGTACTCGGCGTAGGATGATATCGTCTTGGAGTACAATAGGCATAAAAAGATTTGTAGTACTAATTATTACTCTTACGAGAGGAATCCTAAATAAGTGGCAGTTAATTCTCTCTGATATGATTTAGAAAGAAGAGGCATCAACAAGTAACCCAATTTTTCTATGAACTTCTTAAAGGTACTGTCTAATGGCATATTGTGAAGCTTATGCTCTGAATAGACATCCATTTACACATCCAAAATCACTCAAACTATTTGAAATATTGTAAAAATTGTGATTTTCGTCTTAAAATGACATCTGTTTGTATTTCATTCGGATACTCCATTATATGAACCGGTCAATGTATGATCATTATTTTCAATAAATTGAATAAAATGTAGGAATGGGGAGGGGAGGGACACAAATAATGCCTCTCTTGATTCATCACTGTGTAATGCCAATAAACAAAATTTAAATTACTTTATCTCAAATAAGGAAACATATACAAAACTATTTTATATGCACATTACAGCAGTATTTTTTAACTGAAAATGAGTAACCACCTGATACAAAAGACTATCCCTCTTCGTGTTATCTTGGAAATCTCCTGATGTGGGTTCTAAACTAATAAAACTGACGAAATTTTAAGAAGGAAATATTAAATGTTTTTATTAGAAGGAAGAGAACACTTATTATAACTAAATAGTTGGGCTTGAAAACATGGATATTAAAGTATTGCTAAAAAGCTGTTAGGTTTAACATATAGTACGTAGTTTGAGTATAGAACAAGTTAATTGTAGAGAGAATAATGTTTAATGCTTTAACATAAATAATAAAACAAATTGTATAAGATTTCTAGGGGTGCTGTGAAAAACTACATCATTTAGTATCCAGAAACAAAGGAAGAAAACATCTCAATATTTGCTCAAAAGAAGGAGAAGACATTCAATCGAGGTCATAGGCCGAGACAACTTAATAACTGCTCAGGCGTTTACAATACTAAAGTTAATAATACATGATACGTATTAAAGTCACACAAAACATGAAATATGATACGTAATACACAAAACAAGCATTTAATGCAACAATACCATTATTATAGATTTTTTTTGATTCACTGTATAGTATCCAATAGTTTGCAGTAATATTCTTTCTGAGGGTCCTGATATCAACATTTCCGTAGATTTGGTCGTACTTCTATGATTTTACTCGTGCAAACAAAGACATGTCAAACGTATTATTTGTTCAATAATTATTAGCATTAAATAAATTTTTTTCAACGATTATGTAATAATTTGCCATATCATTGTCTATTAAGATAAGTTTTATGGTACTTGCAGTTTCTCTGTAGAGAAACTACGAAAAATATGTGATTTCATTTACGAGTTACTTAATATCTAGTAATACATTCGTTTGTAGAGGTCACAAATTAGGTGATAGGCCTATTCGTAATTGATTGGCTTTGGAAGAAGAAAATATTTCTTTATTATATTAGAACACCAATGAATTACACAGATTAGCTGCAATTGTTATTGATTCTTGCTAATAGTTGGGATAAGCAGTATGTGCACTTTTTACTTGCAATATCTACGTCGTGGTTTTGCTGCAACAGTTATCTCGGGAACGTTGAATTGCGTTGCCAGTTTTATGCATCAATTAGTCACGCGTCGTAAAATCTTTCAATGATACGAAAGGTAATGAGAGATTAGGTATGGCGCGGTTCGGTCAACATTCCATTCCATCATGTCATCAATGACCTCAATTATGTCAGTGTCAGTTTTAGTGGCCAGTACGCGCACGATTGGTTAATGTGATTGCCCTACAAAAATCACCTTTGCGTATGATAATCACTAGAGAAGTTCAGTTGGCGGAAATCTTATCTTCTTTTTCACAGTACCTTATATAATCCTAAAGAGAAAATTGTTAATACTGGCTCATTACTATCATTACAATAGTTACACGATTCTGGAAAAAAATATTTACGAAACTAGTACAGAAAATTAGTTTTCAGCGTACGAATGAAATGTTGATGGAAGAAGCGACGATAGGAACCGAGTTCAGCATTTTGAAACGGGGAGGTCAAAGATACTTTCGTGTAATTTGCGTACATTATTTGGGTTTTACAATGAATTCATGTAAACTTACAAGAATACTCTTGGAATAATTTTCACTGTGCAAGATGACAGTTATGTTGATTCATAACGGCCCAGTGTTTTGTTTCCTTTGCATTACACAGTTTTTTAAAATGACCAAGACTCTAATCAGTAAACAGTGAAGTAATAGTCTCCATGCAAGAATGTTGAAAAGAAATTTTTAAAAATTCCCCGAGCAAATTTTATTGCATCCAAACAAATCATATCCCATAAAATAATCAGTGGACTAGCTATTTACTATAATACGTGATTGAAAGCAACGATTAACATTTCTAAAATTTTCAGTTCTTTCCATACATCGGCGTCACTCACGGGCAATCGCTTTGTCTTGCTCTTCCGCCGCCGTTCGCTCGTACTTCATTGTGTGTTTGCTTATTGTATGCAGAGAGATCCAGCATTTATCTCCCATCTCGTGACTCCGTAAGTGCACCGCCGCAACGGGCTCGAAAATGCTACAGTCTGGTAAGTAAGAACACGCATAAGCTTGGCGCACTGTGAAAGACATGGCTACGCGGGCGCCATCGTTGAATTTAATTTCAATTTAATTTAATTACCTTACGAAAAATAAAACCCGCGATGGATAAGGAAGAAGTACAATGTTCGCACACTGTTTCTGTATCTCCAGAATCCGTAATCCTCTTCTTTACTATAGAGTTTATCCAGGAAGGAAACGTCGAAACTTCGAAAATGCGCTCTTACGACAATTTTAAGCATATTTTGTCCAGTAAACTACTTAAATATTCCGAATGGCTGAGCCGCAATAGAAAAAAAAATTGTGAGTAAAAGTTGTAAAAAGTAAATTTTGTATTATTTATAAAAGAAAGGAATAAATTTGCCCAGAAAGAAAAATTAACCCAGAAATTAAAATAAATTGACCCAATTTACGAAATTCGTCTGCTTTTTACTTCCTCGTATACGCACTTATATAAGGAGTAGACGTATATACGTAGTATAGAGAAAGTTATGTAATGCTACTGAAAATCGATTTCGAGATTTCAACGAAAATAGTGTTTTGGCGTCCCCTGATACAAACAAAAGTGTTTTTTTCAAAACGTCCGTCCCTCCGTCCGTCTGTCTGTTCGTCTGTCCGTCCGTCTGTATCTGTCTCTGTTCGTCCGTCTGTCTGTTCGTCTGTCCGTCCGTCTGTCTCTGTCTCTGTCCGTCCGTCTGTCTGTTCGTCTGTCCGTCCGTCTGTATCTGTCTCTGTTCGTCCGTCTGTATCTGTCTCTGTTCGTCCGTCTGTCTGTTCGTCTGTCCGTCCGTCTGTCTGTTCGTCTGTCTCTGTTCGTCCGTCTGTCTGTTCGTCTGTCCGTCCGTCTGTATCTGTCTCTGTTCGTCCGTCTGTCTCGTTCGTCGTCCGTCCGTCTGTATCTGTCCTCTCGTCCGTCTGTATCTGTCTCTGTCGTCCGTCTGTCTGTTCGTCTGTCCGTCCGTCTGTCTGTTCGTCTGTCTCTGTCGTCCGTCTGTCTGTCCGTTCTGTCTCGTCCGTCTGTATCTGTTCCTGTTGTCCGTCTGTCTGTTCGTCTGTCCGTCCGTCTGTATCTGTCTCGTTCGTCGTCGTCGTCTGTCCGTCTGTCCGTCCGTCTGTCTTTTCTGTCTCGTCCGTCTGTCTTCGTCCTCTGTCCGTCTCGTCTCGCGTCGTCTCGTCTCTGTCCGTCCTGTCGTCGTGTCCGTCTGTCTGTCGTCCGTCTGTCTGTCGTCTGTCTCGTCGTCTGTCTGTCCGTCTGTCTGTCTGCTCCGTCGTCGTCTCCGTCTCGTCTGTCTGTCTGCCCGTCTGCTCGTCGTCTGTCTGTCTGCTGTCTGTCCGTCTGTCTGTCTGTCTGTCTGTCTGTCTGTCTGTCTGTCTGCTCCGTTCTGTCTGTCGTCTGTCTGTCTGCTCTCGTCTGTCTGTCTGCTTCGTCTGCTCGTCTGTCGTCTGTCGTCGTCTGTCTGTCCGTCTGTCTCGTCTGTCGTCGCTTCGTCTCGTCTGTCTGTCCGTCGTCTGTCCGTCTGTCTCTCGTCGTCCGTTCGTCTGTCTGCGTCTCGTCCGTCTCTGTCTGTCGTTCTGTCGTTCGTCTGTCCGTACATCTGTCTGTCCGTACATCTGTCTGTCCGTACATCTGTCTGTCCGTTTGTCTGTCTGTCCGTTTGTCTGTCTGTCCGTTTGTCTGTCTGTCCGTTTGTCTGTCTGTCCGTTTGTCTGTCTGTCCGTCTGTCCGTCGTCCGTCTGTCCGTCTGTCCGTCTATCCGTCTATCTGTCTGTCTGTCTGTCTGTCTGTCTGTCTGTCTGTCTGTCCGTCTGTCGATCCGTCTGTCTGTGTACACGTTTCTGGAGTGTGTGTATATGCTTCTGTACTGCACATTTTTGCATAGAAAGTATTTTTTCACACCAACTTTTGAGTGCTTATTGCAGCTCAACCATCCAGAATATTCAAGGAGTTTATTTAACAAAATATTCTTAAAGTTGTCTTAAGAGTTTATGTGAGAAGTTTCCTCCCGGAAACCCTGAACATTTGTGAATTATAAATAACGGTGTCAACGAGCGTGGTTAGCAACATTTAAAAACTATACATTTTCGTTCCCAAGTAATAGAAAACGTCTTTCGGTCGCAAAATGAATGGCAGATTTGAATTTCTGAAGAAATATCCTCCCCTTTCCCACTCACACACCCTCTTCTTTCACCAACTAGCAAAAAACAAAGCTGAACAGAATGTGTGCAAAACTTCCAATCCTACAAGTGGGAGAATAGTTCGATAGGAGAACCATTCGATAATCGCGTCATCTGTCGTTTCCTAACTAGTAAGGTAGTTAAGTCCTTTCTGGCGAAGGTGAATTTTCTCCACGTTGCTTGACGAAAGGACAAAAGGATAATACTTAAGTGATCATTCTTTATGACAGATCATTGCAAACGGCGTCTTATAATACTTCTTTATTATCTGCTAAGCTTTCCATTTACATTAGGGATGGGCGATTTCATCACGATTGGTACAAGTATCGATTAACGTACATGATCGTTTTTATTTCACATCCACAAAATTTACAATATGTGTCTGTTAAACATTCAGTAAATTCTTCCAAGTGACGTCAATAACGTTTTCATGGACATAGTGGTTACACATTTACTTTAATTAGTGATTATAGTAGCAAATTGGCGTTTCCAACATGCGTTTGAGACTATGTGTTCCCTATTTTCAAACAGGTTGATTGATAGATGACTTGAACGTTCATGTAATTTCTTCACATACCTCTGACTTTTTTGTGATGACTTTAGGTCTTTATAAGATGATTCGTAAATAACAAAACTTGGTGCTCCGCTTAACTTTCTTAAAGTTTTGATTTCGAATCATTTAAGAAGCTGTTTTATTCACTGGCGGAGCCCCATAATTTTATACCATAGGTAAAACTAGGTTTTATGAGTGGTACCGTTGGCAAAAGTGAGTTGTAAAATAGCACTTCGTTTGTCAGAGGGAGTTGCAACCTTCAGTTGAGGAGTTATGACATTTTCATTTTTCTTATTTTTTATTTTATTGGTCAGTTTTGAAAGTTTGATTTGATTTCTTCCTAATGAGAATGCAATATAGTTTGGATTTAGGTGTATTTATTGTTGCACGCCATTTGTTGTTCCATTCTTCAATATTATCCAGGTGTGCTTGTAGGAAGTAGTACAGTAGAATCATCGACTGCTCCGAGAGTAGATGCCATATGAAAAAATAAGGACAATAGAGCAGTCTGTAAACGGCGAGTCGGAAGGGGATGTAAAGCAAAGGACTGGCCGGAGGATACTACTCGTGGCACATCTACGTGGCTAGGTTTGAATTCTTCATTTTTTCTTGATTTTACTCAGAGGGAGTCTTGGTAATTTTCTTTAAAGAAAGCGATCGTGTAGATATGATTGGAAGAGAAGTTAATACGGACGTAGTAACATGTATTTTATCTTATAAAGCAGATCTTCAAGACAGCCTTTATCTAGGGATTGCTGGTTGTCAAGGAAAGCCGCAGAACTGTACATTTACTTTTCATTTTACACGATTAATCCACAATTAAAATCGATTATTTTTACAGTGATTAGGGAGTTTACAGTACAGAAATCGACTGCATCTTTAGGACCTCTGTTACAATTAACTATAAATAATCCAACATTTTATTTTAGCTCGTTGTGCAAGCATATGAATCACAAACTAGATATTAACTGACAATATAAAATTAATCGATTAAATGAGAACGATTAATCCAGTCACATCCATCGAACAATGAAATTAATCGATTAGATATTAATATAATATTTTTTAATAATAGCTCATCCGTAATTTATACACAGTTTCTGGTCTCTTCAATAGATATTGCCCGTTACATGTCCTGCATGTTTCACATCTTTCATCCACCGATCCCTTTCTCAACAATAACTTCATTAATAACTTCTTACCCAGCATTAACTTCCATCATTTTCAATTTCCTTTTCTTGAAGTTTCCAATATGCACCTCTGTTTGGATCTTAATCCACAATTTTTACCTTCACCCTATTCATTTTATCATTCGCAACCTCCTTCTAATTAACATCTCAGGTGCTGTTCCTCTGTATAGTGTGTTTCAATTTACATTTAGATGTGTCCAAAACGTTAACTTTATCCTTGTATGTTCGCTCAAGGCACTTCCTTAGCCGTTTCTTGATTCAATTCTAAGAAATCAGAATTATATAACCGACCAGTCGGTTAATGTTTACTCCACATTCAAAAATTTCATGTACTTTTTGGTTTATACAAAACAAATTAGAGAGTGAGGACTTGATTACCTAGGTCTCGTCTCGAAACTCCACTTAACGGGGCCAAAACTTTAACTGAACCACTGCATATTATATCCCAAGAGGTATGACGAACAGGGAGCTACAGCAAGTGTAAAGTGACGAAATCTCACGCATACGCCACAACGGCATGCTTTTTCACCTTGACGCACTCCATGCCCGGAACGAGCCGAGTGAGACGGCCAGGCCGGGAGGAACGGAACGGGACAGGACGGGACGGGAAGGAAGAATAGAAGACGGCCCGGAAACGAGGCGGGTCGGCATTCGCTTTGCGCAGCAAAGCGTGCATGCGAAGTCCTCGGCGTGTACGCATGTGAGGGTTCACACGAACAAGAAAAACCCGGTTAATTTCTACCATACGCAGAGGCCTGCTGCTCCCAGAAACTCTTCCAGGACACTGTTTCCATCCTTTTTTATCTGTCATTCTTCCTGTCTCTTCACTTTCCCTCATGCGAGCAAGGGGAATTCGCTTGGCGATGCGAAGCTAATTGTGAGATTTATGATAATGCAGAGAAAAAATCTCAATTACACTATTTTTTGTTGTTACAGCCGTTTTAACTTAAAGCAGTTCTTGGACAGGTGCCGCGAAGCTCCGTCTTTTATCTTCCTTTTTTGGAACTACTAGAAATTCAAATGGAACAAACGCTTTCGCTGGACTTGCAGAGTTTGACGTAATGCTGATTGCTATCAATTATCACTATTCACCATCCATATTTCTACAGGGATTAATTCTCAGACAAATAAGTAATTTCTTTTTAATTATTGTCATAACTTACGTTTCAGTAAAACATTGCACAAATGATGTCTGAAAAGACGCGTGATTTAACCACATTAAATAACAACAATGTATTTGAACGTAGGAAAATGTGCGCATTGTAGAAACAACTAAACAACGTTTACAGGGGAAGAGACACAATCTTATTTTAATGTAGGAATTTCACGTAGTTTGGCAGATTCATTTCACGAAGAAAGATGAAGTAAAGATTTGACCGAAAAAGCGAATATTTACTTATCCTTGGCAATATGCATTAGTATAATACTGGATTAGGTCGCATATTTTAAGTCGAGATTTCGCTCACAAAATTGGTTTTTAATCCTGACACGGATTGGTTCTTTTATCGTGATGTCTAGATGGATGAATGGATTTGTTCGTACATATCTCGAGCAGATTAGAAGCTTTTACTTGTCCACACGCTAGAAACAAGGTCTATTAATCCATTCCAGAGATCTTTTTAGACGTTTTTAATTTTTCAAGGTTCTTCATTTCGCACATCACAGAAATGTCACACAACTCAAAACCCACACTTTTCAGTACAGCTAAAGAGTTAGAAAGAAAACGTATTACTTGTTTTTTGATTTTTACTATGAACTAAGTTGTTCAAATAACTTTAATAACTCCATTTGGTAAATTGAAATTTGTTCTAGTAAAGGGGAGTATGGACTCAAGGACCAGGTTTTGAGTTCTGTAACTTTTCTATGTGACGTGCGATATACTAAAGAGAGGTTTTCGTAAGATAAGAGGTTTTGCTCTTCTATAATATTTTTAAAACCCCAATTCAATTGAACTATTACGGGAGCGCAAAAATGAGAAATGTACTTCTTGATAAAACAATATCTACAATATATATATATATATATATATATATATATATATATATATATATATATATATATATTAGAGGAATGAAAACTAAAGCATCGTGTGAATTGAGAAGATACTTGTATATAAATTTATTTCACTACATTCCTGTGGATAGTAATTTTCAACCAAATATAGCAAAATAAGCGTTTCATCATTTTACAAGACAAAGGGAATGAAACGTTTCCAGAGTCCACGTTCTCGTTTCACTTGGCTTGGTATCGAATGCTCCAACGTAGTATTGTGATTGCTTCGATCGATCGATTGATTGATTGATTGATTAGGGTTTCTGGGCGAGGCAACTGCTATGGCAATTAGACCCTTAAGTGTAGCGAATGTACGGAAGTTATAGGTGATCTTCGCCAGCTGGATGGTGAGATCCGGCGCCGACTTACAAGTCGTTTGCCGGTTTTCCCCAACCAGTCGTATCTGTCATCTACGGGGCACTACCTCAGTCGGGACAAGGTCTAAGCTGCCGACTGGAATCCCGACATGTGCGGTAGTGTAGTGCACGTGTGTGTGAGAAAGTAAGTAAGTAAAGGGTGAGGATAGGACAAGGAAGAGGAAGCAAAGACCGTGTGCGGTTCGCGGTCCGTTTTTTGGGGATACTGCTACAGCATTCGCCTGGTGTTAATCGCAGAAACCGCAGAAAACTACCGATCAGAGCAGCCGGCCGATAGAATTCTTTTTCAGACAGCGTCTGAAATCGACCTAGATACGTAAAAAAAATATAAAAAATACGATAAAAAAAGAAAATACGCCATACTGTTTTTTAACGTAAAGTAAAATCAATAAATACGTTGGTAGTGTCGAAAGTCATCCCACCGTCGGTACTCGAGTCCTAGAACCTGCCGGGCGGACGCACTGCAGTTATATCAGTGGATACCCTACGCCACCCAAGGCGGCGTGAGATTATTTAGTATTCCTGTCTCCTAATAATGAGAATAGATGTCTTACTGATTCATTCATTCTCTCTACAGGGCATTCTCTCTAATGGGCCTGGAAACTGCATACCCACATACATCTTACGTACGACTATTTAAAGTGAATGGTATAGGCAGAAAAGAAGTTGAAAGAGAAGAGAAATCGAAGGAGTATGCGAAATCGAAGGAGGTTTCTTTAAAGTAAATCCACCGTCCTCTTTAACCACCCCCTGGGGTCTGGCTCTGATCAACAAGGTTTGCAGTCAAAACAGGCAGGCCTTTTCACGCAGACGGTCTGTTTGTAGTCCTATCAATAAAAGAGTTGCATGCCTTGGACAACGTTGTGGAGATGTGGAACCGCTCCGTCGTGAACATCTCAACGCTCTGACAATCGTCACCTCTGCGCCAGCGCGCAGCATGAGCATGAACTTCTTGGATGCTTATGCGGGGAGGCCATCTTGAAGACATCACCCAAATATACTTCTCTTCGCAGCTGCAATCCCTTTCCCAGGTACGATTTCTGTCTCATCTTAAAGAACACGAAAGAAAGATAATTTTTTAAAGTGTTCGTTTCCGATACATAATAAAAATGTCTAAAGTGGATAATCAGAGATCTGCAACATCCGCATGAGTCTACTTCGACATGAAAAATCATGAAACGTAAAGATTTCGCGTTCGGTCTAGTTATCTTTAAAATCAATTCGCAATACATTTCAGCGGATATCGCCATTGGATATTTTCCCAATATTTACTCTATGGGGTAGCGGCAAGTTATAGCAATTGGAACTCGAGGACATTTCACATTCAATACGTTCCCTTTTATGGGGGCGGTGGTGGTGGCGGTGGTGGTGGTGGGGGCGGTGGGGACGGGTGGCGACGGGGTGGCGACGGGGGTGGCGACGGGGTGGCGACGGGGTGGCGACGGGGTGGCGACGGGGTGGCGCGGGGTGGCGCGGGGTGGCGCGGGGTGGGACGGGGGGGGGGGGGGGGGGGGGTGGCGCGCGGGTGGCGACGGGAGCGGCGCGGGGGAGCACAGGGGCGGCGCGGGTGGCGTGTGGGCAGGTGTACGGTATCGGCGGTACAGGCGTCGGGGTCAGAGTGTCGGGCGGCTCTGCGGCCGCGACCGCCGCAACCGAAACCGAAACCGAAACCGCCCTCGCTGTGGAGCGTCTGGAAGCCGCCTCGCGAGCGCGGCAGGAGCACGCGCTTCGGGGCTGGGAAGTGCCGTTGCCCTACACCGCCGCCGCCGCGACCGTGCCTCGCTGACACCGCAACACGTGCGATATCGTGCGCGTGAGCTGTCGTGGGGGCGGTGTCGGCGGCAACGGCGGCGGCGACGAAAGCACGGACACGCGACAATTCGAGGTGCAGGCGGCGGCAATCGAAACCCGCAGCCCGAACCAATGTTGGTCTGCACGTGGGTTCAAGATTCCTAGCTCTAACGAAGTTCCCGCAGTTGTTTTACTTTTGCCAGCATTTTTGCCGCTCTGGTCCACAGAGAGACCGAATAAATTCCTTTGATCCACAACATTCCTGCTGGAAAATAAACTTATTCCCAGTCTCAGCGCAAACATTGTATCTCGTGTTCTTTCTGATGACCCTGCTCAATTCGAAATTTGATCTGACATTCACGTGTTTGCAGAAGGGGAGACAACTTGGTTGGTACAAGTCGGCTGTTTGGCACTCAGGTTCCAATATCGGCTTGGTAGCTCTAGTTTCGTCTCATGTGTCCTTCACGACTTGAAATTCACGACAGAAGTCTCAGTATGATCAACGAAATTATTGTGGAACCTTTATCACAAATGTCGCATTTTAGAGCTTGGAGAATAATACTTTCGTATTCATTGATCATCTTTGATAATCTTCGTAAATTTTGATTCTTTCTCTTTTTAATTGAGACCTGAGACCAAGCTTTTTATTTTTCGTGTAGCAGTTTTTAAAAATTTTTGTTTCCTTGTCATGTCTACGACCATCATTAATAAAAATAATCCTGTTCGGAACAGGTTGGCACTTTTCATTTGGGGTTGGATCGCACAGTCTCAACCACTGCCATCCTGAGTCTGCCTATTAATTGCCCAAAATAAAACTATTGGTCTGATATTTTTATTCTCACCTACGGTAAAAGCACCAGATGAGGCCATCATTTACAATATCACCGCTATCTCCCGAGGGGAAAACATACACAACACTTACGGGACTAATTACCTAAGTTGTTGACGCGCCCGGAATACATTTATTTCCCAACCCCGATTTTGATCCAGTAGTTGCCACTTGAAAATTGCAACATTTTGATAATGGGAGGAGGTATCGCGCGATATGTACTCCACTGCCAACGGTATTGCTCTGTCTTTAGCCAGCAGTCTATCAAAGGAAACCACGGAGTCTCTGGAATTACACTCACACACAATACAATTTGCGAAATATCTCAATGTTCAGTTAACGCAACATATTGAAAGATACAGTGCATTATTTTCACTTTCTTGGCCTCGTAAGATCAAATCTGTCTCTAAAAGCATTCCACAATCCTCTAATTTCAATTTCAGATGATGTACAGACCTGGCATTTACACTTTTTCAAACGTTGTGTCTGCTGTTTCATCTATAGGATTAGCTTCTCGACCCAAGGCGACAACAGTTCAACTGACACACGAGAATACGGAAGAGATATCAAGAACTCGCTGCATCTGGAATCGATTTTTTCGCCTCTATGCGGGCGGATAGTAGGGGCGAGCTTCTCATCCCGCACCACGAGTGGCGAGGGCTCTCACAGTCCGCCGCTTACAATATCTACGTACGAAATTATTCATCCTAGAAATTTTATAAGTAGGGAACGGACTTCCAAGTAATTACAAGTTTTGCAGGAACTAGATACCTGTATTGAATAATATTTTTTTGAGTTTAAAGCATTCTGAATGAATTGGAACTATTTTTATTTTACATATTTTTACATATTTTGTTATTATTAAATATTTTTTCATATTTTACCTTCTACTACATATTTAGTTACATTTTAATGTATTTATACGTCGAAAAGGAACATTTCAGAAGCGCGTTTGCATTATATGTTAGGGAATCATCTTTCCTAAAAATCAAATGTAATGCTGCTGAGCTTCTATGACCACCATATCTTCGCCATAATTGTCATCCCCCCTGCTTACTGCGTACTCAGAGACAAGATTGAGCTGAATTCTGTGAACTAAAGGACTTTCAACCACAATTTTGTTCATATTTCAAACAGCACATTCGTTACTCGATCAACAACTAACATATATTTTACAGACAATTGTCTTACGCGTTGTTCGATTGGGGGGGGGGGTAACCTCCTCCCCCGCGTTCCATCACTACACGGTATTACTATTCATTGTAACACTGGCTTCTCGTAAACATTGTAATATATACTACGGACGTATTTTGTATTTCAAATAAAATTCTTATGTGTGGTGAAATCTAGTGTAGAATTACTTCTGCACAGGTAGAACATACCAGAGAATAGCCACTCCGAATGCTTGTTAAGAACTGATTGGCGACGTTCTATGCTCGGAAAATGCTTGTTGATGACAATTTTAAACACAATAATGAATTTTTATTTTACATAATTTCTGTTTTTTTCTTACATATTTTGGACAAGTATATATGTAGCTACATATTTTGCATTTTTTATTACAATAAATTTTGTTCCCTAGATATAAGATTGTAACTTGAATTAAAACATTATTCTTCTACAAAAATATGCCATGAACTTAGCAAAACGTATTAAACATCAAGTTTCCTGTTGCACTTGGTTTATAGCCGTAACAAAATTATAAAATCTCGCCCCTCGAAATATCCGTATGTGGATTCTTCAATGATTCTTTTATTTCCTTAGCGATTAAGTAAGAAGTAGAAGTTAGTGAAAAAAGCTCAACATAGGTACCCGATGAGGTAGCTCACGGCATCCGCAGATGCCCTGAGCTACCTCACTATTTAGTAGTTTAGTATCTTGTTGATGACGTTGCTATAACATTGAATAAAAAAACAAGTAACACAATGTGAAATGAATCTTCTTATGTAGACGAAATAACCAGAAACATTTAACCACATCCTCTATTTTCCTTCAATAAATTCCACGTCTCTTGAGCGGTATGTGAATCTTCCTTCCTTTCTGGGGCGAGTGATCTGTAGTGCAAAACACGATTGCATAATATTATACCCAATGTTACGTTCAAAACGCAATTCCAACGTTAGATCGTCCACTGCACTGAAATGAAACGGGACCGTGCGCGTAGAATCTAAAATGGAAGCGATTCCTGCCACCTGCTCGCCGTGTTTCAGGTTTAGGACCTGCCCGTTGTACCTGACGTAGCATGTAATTAACGTCACCTCGTTTACCGGGTAAAAATCACTTATGACGTCAATGGTTTAGAATCGAGTTTCAAATCTAGATCAATTGCGTTTTATCTGAGAATGCGGAAATCAATAAATGACAATGAGCAAAATAGAAAGAGAAACATACTCGTTTTTAGGATAAGAGGAAATTTTTGAAAGTGGCAACAACTTTCTTAACATCGTCGTCACCATTGCTTTTGAGTAAATTTTCCTGACAGTGAGATTTGGAAACAATTTTAGATACAGTATTATTAATATTTTCCACGAATTGATGTAATAGTGTCCTCCTGTCATGAGCATAATTTCAATGCAGTAATTCGGGCACTTTTTCTTGGTTCCCAGCTTGATCCGGTTCAGCACGGCCGGAGTTTAAATCTACATATAGAGAGGCTCTGCGTAGCCGAGGTGTGATCACGAATATCAAGCAAAAGTCCGTGATACAATCTAGTTATAATATACTATATCAAAGACTAGAAATATCTTTCGCCGTTTTTGGATATATGTAATAAGAATTTCCGTCCAATCCAAGTAGCGTTTACGGAGGATAAAGTACGTTTGTGGTAGGTTTTCTCGCAGTTCTTTCCACTTCTCTGCTACTCATTTCACCATTGCTTCATCGTTCATGTCATATTTTCGTTATGACCAACCAAACAAAATATTTCATCCATTCCTTGCGTGACCATAACGATTAGGCACTGGCATGAAAATAAATAATAGAAAATCGACATTTGTTACGGACATACTATCGACAGAATTGGAAATTATGATGAGCAGTTTCTACATGAATATCTGGACAGATATATACATCGAGACGTGTGTAAATATCTCAGTTTAACCAGAATGCAATTAAACGATAAAATTGGACAAAAAGCTAGGGAGTGCCTGACGGAAATGACGCGAGGATATGGCGAAGCGTGTTAGAGAGGGCCGTACAATGGAGGCCGCAGTCCGCCTGCGCTTTCGTTTCCCCCACACGCAGTCGCAAGTTGTCGACGGGGGCGCTGGCGCTGGCGCTGGCGCAGGTGGGCCCGGGAGGGCTTCGCCGGCCGGATCTGCGGGGCGGCGCGCAACGCGAACGCCGGATGGCGGCGGCGGTGGCTGGCGCAGCGACCGTAGGCCAAGGGAGGTCTCGCGGGCCGGATTCGGGACAAAGGCAAAGCTGGTTTGTTCGCTCGCGCACCGGCTCCGCCTGCTGCCGACCGGCCGGCCCGCCGGTCCGCTCAACTCCGCGGCGCGTCGCGTCGCCCGCCCCGCCCCGCCCCGCCCCACCCAACCCGGCCAAACCCCGCCCGACGTCGCCGCCACCGTTCGTCGTCAGGCAGGCGGGCCCCTGCGCCAGCCGCTTTCGTCAGCGAAATCGCTCTTGCCACCTGCAGCGTCCCCGGCCGGCCACCCGCCCGCCCTCGGCAACATCAACGGCAGCGCCGCTGTAGCTGCAGCCGTTTCTACCGGAGTATTATATCTACCGTCGCTCCGCCGCCATCGCCGCGGCGCTCTGCGGGGGCCGGGTCGCACGGCCCGCCGGCCAGGCGGCGCACGGCGGGGCGGCGGCGGCGGCGGTGGCGTCGCAACGACGAGGGGGCGTTCCCGTCCCGCTCGCGCGTCCGCCGCCGCCGCCGCCGCCGCCGCCGCCGCAGTCGTCCCCAGCGCCCCTCCTCTCTCCGCTTCTCCGCCCGCTTCGCCGCGTTCTCTCCGTCTGTTTCTTGCCGTCGCTGTCCCTCCGGGCGGGCTGTCTCTGTCTGGCGCTGTTCCGCGCACACGCGCGCGCGGACACGCACATGGGCGGACCCGGAGGCGAGCGAACGTTCCCGCCGCCGCCGCCGCCGCCACCAACGCCAACGCCAACCGCCCGGCCTGTCGGCCGCCCGCCGCCCTCCCGCCCGCTCGCTCCCCCGCCCGTCCGTTTGCTGGTCGATGCGGCGCGGCGCGGCGCGGAGCGGAGCGGAGCGGAGCGGCGTCGCAGGCCTTGGGAACGGAGGCGGCCAGCCGCATTTTCTACAACGGGAGGCACGGCCGAGGCGCGGCACGGCAGCGCGAAGTAGCGGCGGCGGCGGTGGCGGCAGCACGGAGCGAAAGAACGAACGAGCAGCGAGCCAGCCCGGCTGCGGCGGCCGCCCTCAACGAGCGGAGCGCCACAGGCAGACAGCGGCTTCGCTTCGGCCTCCTGCGAGGTGTACAGATCGCGGCAATGCCCGCGAATTTCTCCCACGGAGGGCGGCATCGCTCACATCCATCCCAAACAATCTTATCGCAGCGAAATAACTCGGGAAATGATTCTCCGTTCCTTCCGCCTTCTGAATATATTCCCTCAATCGATTTTTAGTATAAAGCGGCACGGTAATACAGATATCCCTTTTCTTTGTGGAACCTCGTGAATGTAAACGAGTGAATATAAATCTTGTACAAAGACTACTCATCTGATGGGGAGGGAGAATCGTATCAAGAGCGATACGCTCTGTTGAATGTAGTACTACTACATGTAAACGCAAAATCGTAGCAGAGACTTGGGAGACAGGGGACTCGATTTTTGGTCATGTCATTTGTCAGGTCGTCTGAACCGATAATGACAGCCACTTCAACGAAAGTTGCTCTTGGCGATATAAACCAAGATAATAAATCACGTCATTCCAAAAACCTCTTCAACAAAATTTATGCTTGAAGCAATACTCAGGGAGACTCTGCTGTTTTCAATTCGTATTGTTCTTTACATTCATTGTAACCATTATTCCCGCAAAGCATTTAAAAAATTTTAACAGGAGCTCATGGCACGACCGGAAGCGATCCATAAAATTATTAGCATTGTAATGAACAGGTAAGTACATGTAAATCTAATTCGTAAGGAAACCTCGTGTTTAAAAATGGTCAGACACCCCAACTAGAGTTGTTGATGATACACTACTTAATTGGTTAACATATTTTTATTCACCTTTATTCTATTTTATCATAATTATAATTTTATTCATCTTTCGTTTTAAACTGAGTGATTATATTCTTTGGTGACGTTATTCACCATTCGAGAGTTAAACATTGACGGTCCTACTTTCACAAACATTTATCAACTACAATTTCGGGCTATAAATGAAAATATTGTAGCGCTTGCAACAAACAAGGATCTCTGCAAGAAATGTTATTAAAAATGATCACAATATATTGCTTCACATTTACTTCCTAATTTATCAGTGACAATTTCCGAAGCAATGAAATGAAGAAAAAAATTGAATACCTTTGAAATGAAGAATGGACAGTTAATTTACTTCCTTAACCATGATATGCTGCGCAAATCCTTAAAGTCTCTCCAAGAGGTTTGCACTTTGCATTTTTGTAACATGCCCATATATCACCCTCCGCTGTTAAATGCACTGCGGGAAATATTACTTCGCCCACCTAGGAACTGTCGTCTCTCGAATCGATGGAAATGGTAAAATAATGATTACCGCCTGCTTCAGACAAGGATGTCCCCTACTACGGTGTATTAGCTTCCGAGTGTAGAGTCATTCTGAAATACTACGTTAAAGTTCATGATGCAACGTGTATTCATGTGCCGACACTTTCAATGGAAAATGACATCAAATTTTCATATTATCAAAACCTTCAATGGATCGCTCTAGGCCGATGTATGAGTGATTATTTTAACGTGTTTAGAACGAACTTAAAATTTACAAAAAATCTTAATCGGCTTGATATTCTTGTAAATCCAATATTTAGAGATGTCAATTTTTCTGTTACATTTATTATGTTTCTCATGCCATTATGTTTTTCACTAGTTTGCAGCAACCCTTCTGTTGTTCGCGCTTGGAATCAAGTGTGCTGTACACGTGAACAGTGTACTTGGTTGGAAATAAATGTCATCTTAAGAAATGAATGAATGGTTATTTAAACACTAATTCTAAGAAACACGCAAGAGTAAATATTATCCTGATAAAGGTTAAGGTGCTGCTGTTTACGATTATTTCCTTCCAGTCACTCCCTCCCATATCGATTTCACTCTCTCCTTCTATCTCGAATTCATTTGATCTCCTCGTCGTCTTTGATCTCCCCTCGATCTCCCCCTATTTCTCTGTCCCTCTGCAATTCCCGCTACCTGAAGGTCTCTCGACCGCTGCCCGTTCACATTGCGTTCATTTAAGAAAAAGCAATACGGAAAGAAGACTTTTATAAAATGCCCTAATTGGCGGGTCGCGACACTATGAGAACCGGACGAGGGGTCCACTAAGATTAGAACACAGTATTTTTTTCTGACTGCCCAACGTTAATTTTCATGATTATGTATGTATAGCTTTTTGTTTATTGAACATATACAGCTTTCTGGTTTACTTGATTATGATTGATTGATTGATTGATTTTTTCGTGTTTCCGGGCGCGTCAACTGCTACGGTCATTAGTCCCGTTAGTGTAATGCATGTTTTTTCTCGTGAGATGGCGGTGATCTTCCCACGCTGGATGGCGAGATCCGGCGCCGACCTATCGTCGGCTAGAGGGGTTTCCCCCTAACCAGGACTCTCCCACCAGCGGGGCACCGCCCCAGTCGGGACAAGCTCTAAGCTCCCGACCGGTTTCCCGGAATATGTGGTAGTGTAGTGCATGTTAGTGTAAGTGTGTGTGTAAGAGGAGAGGAGAGAACAAGGAAGAGGAAGGACAGATCGCGCGCGGTCCGTGGCCCGTTTCGTAGGGTACTACTCCGGCATTCGCCTGGCGTTGATCGGAGAAACCACGGAAAACTACCGATCAGAGCAGCCGGCCGATAGAATTCTCCTCCAGACAGCGACTGAATTCGACCTAGCTGAAAAGCCAGTGTCGAAAATCCTGCCGCCGTCAGGACTGGAACCTAGGACCTCCCGGTCAGAGGCGCTGCAGTGAAATCAGCTGATGCACTGAGCTACCGCTACCGGTACTTGCTTGATTATGAATTCTTATCGTTTAATCATGAGGAGTACGGACTATTGCCGTTTAAACATTGAAGATAATTAGCTCGCTCGCGAGAAAATTTTAGAAAACAACTTTGTTTCGTACTTTGTGTTGAGATTATCAACGCAGGACGGCAGCGCGTGACAGAGACCAATGGACGGCCACTACTCAGCCACATGAAGAGGATCGATTTTCTTCAAGTGCACTGCAACCTAACAGTGCATCATTTTAAATGTGACCTAATGATATATCTTCATTCTTAAAAAAAAAGACTGTTAAAAGACAAGTAAAATGCTATAAATATCAGTAATATTCTCTCTCATGGTAATAAAGACATAAATATCTAACGTTTCTTTTTTAGTGCCTCAAGTTTCACAGTTAATCTACCATAGCTAAGAATTTTATTAAGTAGCTCGCGTACATCTTGACCTCTTGTTGTATGCTGACCTCTACTGTATCGGATCACGGATGTGCAGTCAATTGTTTCTGCAAAAATGAACTAGCACATGCATTCCATTAGTACGCTAATTACCTTCCGCACTGAAACGCGATATTGTAGATATATCATAGAGTTATGTAAAAATAATTTACTTTTCGTTTTATGACTAACAAATGTGTTTTATAAGCTGCTTATTGAACAAAATGAGCCGTGTGAAAGTGTAAACTCCTCGTAAGAAAAGAGTAAAAAGAAGTCTCATCCTGCACAGGTGTAGCGCGCATTCGAAGACCATCATCGTGTTTTACAGTATGTAAATGTATACATCCCGCCGCTCACTCTCCATTTGCCAGGTGTGTCTGCACAGAGTCCCGTTTGGAAACTCGGATGCCCGGAGAAACATTGACCTTATTTGGGTCAATGTTACTGAGTGGTTTATTTCCGTTGTATCGTCGACACATTCCTTTATTTGGGCTTAGTATCAGTGTCGCAACTGCGGGAGGGAGGAGCACGGGGTCACGGGGCTTCAGCATCCCCTCCAGAAACCGATGATACAAGTTGAAATATACTTAAAAATTTGTACCGAGCCTGTCGTTTTTGAATATTTTTAAGACAATCTTGAAGGTGAGGAGACCCCAAATAGTTTTATAGACAGGCAATTGCATAAACTTTCTTTATTTTACGGGTCTCATTATGATTTGCAACAGTTTCGGGGATTGGCTGTCCCAATCATTACGCTACAAAATTTCAAAAGAAATTCGATTAAAATTTAAAAGTAGAAACATTAAAATGTTAGAAGCCAAATTTTATATAATATAATTTATAAGTATATATATATATATATATATATATATATATATATATATATATATATTATAAGTTAAATTTTATATAAAACACGAAAAAATGTTAGAAGTAAAATATTGTGTAGAGGTCGCACTGTTGACAGTCTAAAACTGCCTCTTGCTGTTGTGTGACGATAATTTTATATTATGCGCTCTGTTGAGTTTGGTAAGTGCGACCAGTACATGATAATTTCACTTCTAACATTTCTCTTGTTTTATGTAAAATTTCGGACATTTTAATGTTTACACTAAAAAAAAATACACTTAAATATAATGTAATTTCTTTTGAAATTTTTAGCCTTTATATATATATATATATATATATATGTATTAGATTACATTAGAAAATACAATTACAATATTATATTACATTATAAACATTAGTCAAATAAAATAGTTATTTATGCACCAAAGGCGTTATAAGGGTAAAAACACTCGTGGTACATACAACATTTTATATTTACCTAATTTTAATGCTTCACATTTACTTACTTAGTAATTAACTAGATATTCACTTGACGGTTTGTCTTTTCATATTTCGCTCCCAAAATTCCCTCCATAAGAGAACGTGTAGCATCATTCAAAGGTTTTCAGATATCCTCAACCACAATCCTCTCGATCCATGGAAGTTATCAAAAGTTATCGAGTTCCTTATGGAAAGCAACAACAAGCAATTATGTATCAGTAAAACAGTACATTTTATATTCAGAATATTTGAAAAATTCATGAACACTATTTATGTAATCCCCCCTCCCAGCGAAATATGACTGCGTGCGCCACTGGTTAGTATTACTACTATTGGCGAAGAGAAAGGCAAAACGTCCGCTACCCGCTAGGCAACCAAAGATTTTTGGGTTGACTTACTGTCAAGTGACAGGTTTATTATGTGAAAATTAGATGGAAGAACGGGCAGGAGGGGGTATTTATGCTTGCGCACGCCCTCAATTCTGATTATCTAGAATTTTACAGCGACAAAGTAAAGTGAACAGTTCACTAATCTGTACTAGTATTGCTGCTTAGAATTCTTTAAAAGAAGAGAGCGGTAGTTGTAAAGAGCATGTTCATTTTTACTTTCTCGCATTTACTTCAGAAGACAAAGTTATTTCATCGTGCGCCGAAAAACGGCGAAGTTTCGGCTGAAAACTCTTTTTGCTGGGCTCTGGTAACGAAAAAGCGGATAAATCCTGTTGCTTTATATAGTAAATTACTTCCTCTAACACGTGGTGTTGCCAGAATCCATGTTTTTTTGGGTCCCTGATAGCGAAAAATCGATTCACGGCAAACCGTCTGTCCGTCTGTGGTCAACGCTCGCACCTAAACCGTTGAAAACTTCTTCAAAATTGATACCCCAATCGACCTGAATGAAATCGACGCTTTGGGTTTTCAAACAAATATTTTGATATTTGAATGTCTTTACATAAAGCCACAAAAACATTTATTTATTTATTTATTTATTTATTTATTTATTTATTTATTTATTTATTTATTTATTTATTTATTTATTTATTTATTTATTTATTTATTTATTTATTTATTTATTTATTTATTTATTTATTTATTTATTTATTTATTTATTTATTTATTTATTTATTTATTTATTTATTTATTTATTTATTTATTTATTTATTTATTTATTTATTTATTTATTTATTTATTTATTTATTTATTTATTTATTTATTTATTTATTTATTTATTTATTTATTTATTTATTTTGTGTTTCCAGACGCGTCAACCGCTGTCATTAGTCCCATCAGTGTAGTGCATGTTTTATCGTGGGGGTAGTAGTGATCTTTGCCAGCTGGATGGCGCGATCCAGCTCCGACCTTCATGTGCGCTTGCCGGGGTTTCCCTAACCAGGTATTTTTCCCCAGCGGGGCACTGCCCCAGCCGGGACAAGCTCTAAGCCTCTCGATATGAGTGGTAGTGTAGTGCGTGTGTATGTGTGTGTGTGTGTCTGTGTGTGTGTGTGTGTGTGTGCGCGTGTGCGTGTGCGTGTGCGTGCGTGCGCGCGTAAGGGGTGAGGATAGGACAAGGAAGAGGAAGGAAAGATCGCGAAAGTTTCGTGGCCCGTTTATTAGGGCTTGTTCCTGCATTCGCCTTGTGTTGATCGTAGAATCCACGAAAAACTCCAGATCAGAGCAGTCGGTTGCTCCTCCTCCAGGCAGCGGCTGAACTCACCCTAGTGTGTACTACCTAGACAATGTCGAAAATCCTGCCACCACCGTCGGGACTCGATTATTAGGACCTCCCGATCAGAGGCACTGCAGTGTCATTAATTGATACCCTGGGCCATCTCAGCCGGTATAGTCATTAAAATATTCAGACCTAAAGTGCAATTCCTGTCCCCTAATTAATTGGTCGCTCTCTATTAACGTCCAATTTTCAAAGGAATCATAAATAGTCTCTTAAGACGGATTCACTATAAGTGTCTTCTCTGGTTATAAATTAAGTATAATAAAAAGGGAAGCAGGATGAGGAGATGATGAACAAGAAAAAAATATGAAAAACGAAGAAGAAAAAGAAAAGAATTATTATTCAATATTGATATGTATTTATTTAGGTACTACATTCTTTACAACCTTTTGTTTTTAGTCAACCATTGTTTCATCAGTTACAATAAGAAGTCATTGAATCTACTCTGATCGCGTAATTGAACACCATATGATAGCGATCGGATAAAATAAAACAAATTACTTACAAACTGATATAAATCAAAGCAAAACATTCATCGATGCCATTTGAAGTATTAAAGAAACACCGTCCCATAAATCATAATAGAGATGCATTTCTCATAAATTAATACCTCTGTTGACGTTATAAATAATTTTGCTACAGTAGTTTTGTAAGACTGTGACTCATCGTGTATTCTGTATCATTATTTGGAATGTCTTAATGCTGTGTATTGCCTAGAGTGTTCCGTATCTTAGAACGTTCCTAAAAACATAATTGATTCGTGTTGAACACAATAATACCATTACGATTAAATTACTATAATTATCACCCAAATTGCCGCCATTATAAAGGGCGATTTATCACATTAACATGAAGTGAGAAAACTCTTCTCCTTCCAGGCAATTTAATTTTAAATTCAGGAACGATAATAATGATATTTTGCAGACAGAATGTAACAATTACTTCTACAAGCCATACATTTATGGAGTATGAACGAATCCACTTTTCTATTTATAGCAACTGGCAAATACAATAGAAGTCTTACACTATCATTATACATATGTTATGAAACACTGTTAAATCTACAAATGAGTGACGCTGAATGAAGTGGCGGTACATATATTTGTTTTTCTTGGAATTGCGATTACCTAATACAGCGGGAAGTTGGAAGAATTGGGGAAATTTTACCTTGCCAATAATTTTACAAAATGACCCGTACAACTTCCAAGAGGGAATTTTGTATGGTAATGAAAAGGAACTAGAGGTGCGACATAATAGCACAGACTTTTTCATAGTAAAGTTTTCTCATTTCCTTGGAGTAGACTGGTAGTCTCGTGCCACCTTGCCTCCTTCCATCTATTGCGGCCCAAATAATATTTTTTTGAAAATTTCGCAACTTTTCGGTTTCCAAATAGTAGAACCTAAATTATATTTTAAGAATATTAAAGAAGGCTATGACGTCGTCCAAAATAGCAATTTTCTTAAAAATGTGTTGCCGTTTTCAAGAAAATGACGATTAAGCTTACTGTAAAGCGTTTTTTTTCATTGGAATCTATTGAGTTTTCGAAAAACTTCATTTGAAATCATTTGAAGTACTTCCACTCACAAATGCAATAATGTATACAAATCGATGGAAATGTGCATATTAATGGCGTGAGAGATGTTTTAAAAAATACATTTGTTTTTTCAAAATTACACAAAAGAATACAGAAAATGAACTTTACGTCCCATTAAACAGTGCAATTAGCACTATCCATTGAAAAATTTTGAAGAAAATATTTGGGCCATTTTTAAGAAAATGGCGTTTGAGCGTTTCTGAAAATGGGGAAATTTGAGCTCGTTTTTACAAAAAAGCTTTGGAGAAACTTTATTTGACATTATTTAAAGCACACCTACTCATAAATCTAATAAAATGAAGAAATCGCTTCTAGTGTAAATATTTCCGACGTGAAAGACAAGTCAAAAAATTACATTTTTGTAATTTTTGGAAAAACAAAAGAATAGAGAAATATGGCGTATATGTCATGGTATAAGATTCCTTTGGCACTAGCATTACCAAGTCTTTCGAGAAAATCTTGTTATTGTAATTTTTTAATTGCAAATATTTCACGCACTATTGCACGAAAACTACTAAAATTTTCAAAAAAATCCATATGATCTTATTGAAAGAACTATTTACGGACAAGAAATTTCATTTGAAGGAAAAATCTGTCTTCAATTTTATAGTTGTAGGAAGACGCCGAAAAAATTAAACTCTTGCAATTTTCGAAACTTCAGAGTTATCCGTGAAAATGCGACTGTGCCACCCTTATAAGTATATTTTGGACCCGTTTTTGATTTGAAATTTTGAAAATGTCCGGGGGGCTTTCTGTAAATTACCCTCAAATTTTAAAGAATGTTTTTAAAAATTTCAAAGCTTGAACTACAGCCAGATTGACAGGGGTTTCTTCAATTCGGAAAAGATCGTACATGTAGTTTAGGCGCTAGGGTTGTTCACAAACGACAAACAGATAGACAGACGGACAGATGGACAGATGAACAGACGGACGGGTGGACGTTTTGAAAAAAAAAAACAACAAAAAAAAAACACACACACAAGGGACCGCAAAACGTGTATTTTTGTTGAAATCACGAAATCGATTTTCCGCAGCATTACATAACTTTATACTACGTAAATTACTCCCGTATATACGTATGTATACGAGAAAGTAAAAAGGAGAAAACACACCTAAAGAACATATTTATCACTCACACCATTTCTTAAACACATAATATATGACGCCAAATGTATCAAATGCAATTTTTAAACAGTTTTTGACACGATAACTAGTTCTCGGCATCAAATTAAAGTATTTTTATTTAAATAAACCGATACATTGCATTTCAAACAGTTGACCAATATCTGACCCTCGTCCCTTAATCTTTATTTTGCACTATAATAAACCGACTAAAGGACGCGAATGGAGATTGAAACAGTTCCTGACAAAGTGAGTAAATGTTCTGGTAAAAGAGAATTTTGTCGTGTCAACATAGGTATATGTGGAACATAGAGTAATCATAAAGAAGGGAAGTGATCAGACGGAATAGAGGGCTTAATGGCTTGAGCCTTGCCATTCACAAGGGGAATTTATAATAATAATAATAATAATAATAATAATAATAATAATAATAATAATAATAATACTTCAGTAAAAAAGCCTCGTCATCCCAACTTCACATGGTAATTCAGCAAGCCGATGATAACTACACTCCTCTCAACCTCAAGTAACAGAAAGTAACGCCTTCGGAGTTACCGACAGATAGTTACGAACATGGGAACAAAAGGCACTCCACTTTAGATATCCCAACGAAATGGCCAAACAAAATGTCGATGTCTCAATGTCGTACAAGTGGCTAACAGTGGGATATTTATTCCCTGACACAGAGCGCTTCTAAATGGCATTACAGAATCATCTTATTGCAACAAAAAATTACGTAAAATATAATATCATTAAAGACCCCACAGTGCCTACTGATGCGCGTCGAGCCTGCGGCCAAGATCATGAAACCATCTAACACATTATCTCAGGATGCACTAAGCTAGCCCCCAACAGATTACAAAGACATCACATATAGCGCGAATAATACATGCCAAAATTGGCAAAGACATGCGGCGTTATCGCGTATTTTGATACACCTTACTATGAATACTGAGCACAGAAGACCTGACGTGGTGCTCTGGGGTAAGTGTACCAAGAAACCATGGTTTATCGACATTGCAGTTGTTGATATTGATAAACTCACGACAGCACACGAAAACAACATTCAGAAATATAAATGATCTTGGCTGTCCAGGTGACGCCGCGTCGAAGGCTGTGTTGCCGACGTTTCGACCATCTTGTCGTGGTCTTCCTCAGGGCTGTTCCGATTGGCCGGCTGCTCCAGCCAATCACATCGGCCCCCATTGCTATATAATCCCGAGCGCCTACCGCACCTGCGCCTTCCCCAAGCTCCAGAAATCGCCTTGAAAAGCCTTCCCCAAGCTCCAGAAATCGTAAGATTGGAGCAATTACTTGTAGTCCCAAAAATTTGAATAAATTCCCGCCTCGCCAGGGATACTGGAGAGGGGAAATTGAAAAACACCTGCGCACAACAGCCCTGAGGAAGACCACGACAAGATGGTCGAAACCTCGGCAACACAGCCTTCGACGCGGCGTCACCTGGACAGCCAAGCTCATTTACATGACTCTGGCCGCGGAAGCCTACGACTTCACTCAATATTCAGGAATACAGGAATCTAGCGCGAGTCATGAAGGAACAGTGGGGAATCCTTGACGTGGAAACCATACCAATTGTACTCGTGGCAACAGGCGTGATTCCGAAGACTGCGGCACTCTCTTCACAAATTAAACATCGAAACGGTCACCATTATCAAACTCCAGAAGGCAGTGATACTGATCACAAGCTCATTAGTCAGAAAATTTCAGGGAGATACTGTGAGTTTCTAAATTACAGAAATTAAAAATTTTAAATTTGTAAATTAAATGTACAATGTCTAATGTAAATGTGTTCAGCGTAGATATGTCATTTATTACTACATATTTGGATAATTATCAGAGAAGTTGTCATGTTTTGATAGAAATATCTGTATGTAGCTGGAGAAATGTACCACAGAGCTGTGAATAAAGAAAATAACAAAAACAACAACAACAATATTAACAATATATTAAACACATTTTTTAATAATTTTTATTTACAGAAATGCCAAACAAATACCATGTGCACAAATAAGCGAGTTAGTTTTGAAAGACAAATACTCGCTTATGGTTTATTCAATGACAACATAACTATCCGTTTGAAAGTTGAAATGCACTTGAAAGCTTTTAAAATTCATGACATGAATAACACATAAAATTGCATTATACCAAAAAAACTTATAAAGAATCACACATTAGATTAATTTCACTGCTAGTAGGCAAGAACATTGAATTGGTAGAAACGTTTAAATTTCAAGCACCCTTTAAATGTAAACACGTTCTACAAAAATACACTTATTTTTCTATTTATATTGTTTTCTTGAATAAATATTTAATAATAAATATTTGTTTTCTCGTGATTTTCTTTACCTATGAACGCGTTTCGGTGTAGTTCACACCGACCAGTACGTTCTGTGGGAAGAATCTCGGATTGTAAAGACATCGTGGATAACTAGTAAAACAAAAAAATCTTTAGTCGAGACTGAAATGGAGAAATACGGCAATTGATAGCGGCCTGTTTAAACACGAAAAAACAGGGAAAATAAATGGTTCGAAAATTCCTGGAACGGGAAGAGGGACGAAAATTCTGTTCCGGCTTCACAAATTAAATTAAACGGGTGCGCCCTTTTTTCGTTGCTTTGCTTTGGACGAAAAGGACGATAAAATTCAGACTCGTTCACAGAATAAGTCTTCAGCTGCAATGTAATTAATGTCACTAATTACTGAATGTATTAACTCCTAGTACGAGGAAACACGACATCGTCGAACACCATTTTTCACAAAAGGAATTCGTAACGTGATTCTTGCTTTTCCGATGATTTTCTCGGAACTCTATTCGAGGAGTTCGAAATGGAAATTTGGATTTCCGGTATAGCAGAGGGAGATTGGCAGTTCAGGTAAAACGAATTGCACTCCCACACACAGTTTCGCACGAAATCAATAGAAGTATATATACTTTCTACTGTTCGCCTTCCCGAATTTAAGTTTCTATTTACGGTATCCACTATTAAACTTCAACTGCGACTTGTGCATCACACAAAGTTCGATAGTAGTATGCACGAAAAGTTGATCAAGACACAATACCTCTCCCCATTTATCTATTCATTCAGTTCAATTTTGTGGGCGTTTTGTTACGGTCTCGTACAGCAGCAAAATTTTACTTGATATGACGAGACTAAGGAAGATTTACTTCCTAGTTTTATATATTCAACGCCCAAAGAGTTTTAAAAACGGTTTGCAACGTAATAAGGGGCAATGGTGCAATCTGTGCGTGATGTTTTCATCATTGGGATCCTTCCCCTAACTCATTTACATATTAATTTGAATTATGAATACGAGTTTTGTTACCTTAACAACAGTCAATCGTTCATTTTCAATAGAGTATGCAATTGTTAATTTGAAAGGGAAAACTGCATTGAAACAGTTTCTCTTTCGTTCATTATTAATTTGCTATTACGAAACTAATTTGAAACATCTGATATTGTACTACTTACTGTTTCGTTGTTGCAAAGAATATACGTACCATCACCAAAGTGAACCGTTCATCTGTTTCCAATCAAAAAGTGCATACTTTTTGCGTATAGTAGGAAAAGAATAGGGTCTGATATCGAACCCCGCGGGACCCCACTTGCAGTTGGCAATGAATAGGAAAGATAAAATAATGTCTCTTCATTCCACTACGGTACGCCTACTCTCTGAGATCATTGTGTAAGGTACGGAAATAACCAATTTAGACCAATACCACGAATTCCATAAGAAGGTAATATTTAATGTAAAATGTTGTGATCAATGATCAAATGTAATCAAGAGCTTTTGAAAAATAAAAAAAAATATTTCAATACATGCTTCTTTATGATCCATGAAAATATGGCTGCTTCCCTAGATTTTGATTTTCTAAGACCATGATGTTATTCGGAAAATTCGGAAAACGCTTTTGTTTACTGAAAAAGTTTCCCACACGTACGTAGTTCAAAGTCTTTCTAATATTTTTGAGAAAACTGACAAAAGAGAAATCGACCGATCGTTTTTAATTTTATTTTCGTTGCTTTCTTTAAAGAGTAGCTTTATCTTAGAAGCTCTGAAAATATCCGGAAATATTCCAGATAAAATAGGTGCTTTGAATAAGTGAATTAACAGATGCATAATGTCAGGTACAGATGTCCATAACAAACAATGAGGAAATTTATCGAAACTGGCCGAATCTTTTTTTTTACCAATTTTTTGGAAAATCTCGATGGAAGAGGTTTAGAAAACAATCATCGACGCAAAAACTTCTTTTTAATTGGTTATTTAAGGTCGCATCAACATCTTAGGTCATTAGCGACCACTATTGCTGTAAACGGTATGGTAACTATGAGGATGAAACGATATGGTGATGATAAGGGGTGAAAGGACAAACACAAAGACAACCATGCCCGAGGCGGACTCGAACCCGTGACCCTTCGGTCCGAGATCACTACTACACTACTGGCTTAGCGTTCTCGGCCACTGGGCCGACAGAAAAAAACCTTGTATAGACGTCTGATGGTGAATTTTATGACCTTGTACCTTTCGTGAGATCACCCACAATTTTCGATGAATATTAGTTGCGAACTCGACGTATCGTTCATATCACAATCATTACCATTCAAAACATTTTCTACAAGGTTTCTGGTTGATGTGGTCGTATTTTGTTATTTGATTTCACAATATCCTCATTATATTAGCCTGCCTTATGGATTTTCTTAAAAATGATTTGTATCAGTGGAAGAAGAGGTAGAAATTATGCCGTATGTTATGATGCTTAAAAACGAAATAAAGAATTTGTCTGGATGTAACATGAAGTTCTAATACCTCGTGTGACCCAAGAATTTATTTTCTATGAAATGTTTAATTTTGTTTTGTCAAGAAGAAAACCCTGATTAAACTGTAATAAAAGCGTCGAAAAATGGATTTTATTTGTCAGAGTATCAACAACATTGTAATAGTCTCTCATGACTAATCCAGCAAAAAGTCTATGAATAATTAATTATACTTTAAATAAACAACCCCACATACGTGCGTTTATGAGTCGATGTTCACATTTCTTGTAATTGTAATAATTTGTTCATCGTGGCCACTGAGTCCTAATTTTTATATTCCAAATTTACATGTTCACAAATTCACATATAATGGTTTTGTTAGTTATGATTTGATCAATTGCCTTCTTTGAATTAATGTGTTCTGCGTAAATACATTTATTCTAAAATCTTAACTGAAATAATTAACTAAATTGAAAAACTGTTCTTTTTTGCAAGTTTCGATCAGAAAATCAATATGAAAATCTTAGCATACAACAATGAATTACTAATAAAAGCGATTACAGAATTTTTTTAAAGTTTTTTCTAGACTTTATAACTAAGTTGTTTAATATATTGTTTGCTTTATTGGAGGCCTGTATATGCAATGTAGGAACATTGTTTGTATGATAGATATTCCAAAGACAATTTATCTGAATACACACTTAATTCCATGTAGAAGATATAATCATCATTTCTAACGTAAAACATGGACCTGTATATGGAAGATCCTTGTTAGGTTCGCTTTCTCTACAATAATAGCGAGCAAGATAAAAGTAGGGAGTTTGGAAAATGCTATGTTCCTTTCGAGATGAGCAATGTTCTGTGAATTAAATAATATTTGATTCAAGTCCCTCTGTAGATCAGCGTCTATAAACCGAGTTTTATTTGAAGGACACAGACAACGTGAATAACATAAGGACTCATTTATGTACAAAATTAGGGTTGAATTTGCTGCTTTCTTGAGTTGCTCTGATCCGGCTTGGCGCAGGCTGAACTGCTATTTGAGTTACTGCACGTACGTTGTGTGCACCAGAAGGAATACACAGGTCATGACGAGTTACTGAGGGGAAATCACCGGCACGTGTGCACAGCACAAGTGAGATTCGGAAAACCAATAGTGTAATTTGTAACAAATCACGAACCAAAAACGAATAGAAATGAACAGTGCATTAAAAGCCGTCCACGTAATGCAGTTTTTACGGTTGTCTTAGAACCGTCAATAGAATTTTATTATAATAAATTAATCTTACTAAATGTCTGTAACAACTATTGTAAAGTACTTCTGTGCTTGTGTCACTCATCCCGCCAGAGGGTGTCATCCAGAATCCCTTGATTCTCCGAGCAAATCCTGAGATGATTCTTAGTTTTGCTTCGAGACACAAGTCTTCCTTTCATCACTATCCCAACGCCACAAAGGTTTGTTGCTTTTTAGGCTAAATACATAACACAAAAGCTCGCAAAGAAACACAGGAGACGGATAGCGTTCTAATTAACATTCTTAGTTAGGAATCGTAGGGCACTCAAGTTCTGCTCACGGAGGTATCAAAATGTGAAGAGACGCGTAGCAACTACGCAAATGACTTTGCAGGTCAAATAACTTTTCAAAGAATTATGTCTGGTTCATATAAGCTTTCGAAAAGTCTACGGCACTTTTAGAAAAAGCCAAGCACAAGAAAATTGACAATATGAACACTCCAAGTATACGAAGTATTAAGCCGTCGGTTCAGAGTGCGGTCACTGGAGGCGTCAACTATCTCTTTCTTCCACACGAATAACTTAAAAATATCTCGCAGGCTCCTGCGTCTGTACTTAAAATGAGCATCACCATGCCTTTCCATTGTTGCCTCTTCTAGATAAATAGTTTTGGATACATTGTGAATATTTAAACTAAAGTAAGAGGTAACTCAAGAAGTAATGCAGGAAAATGTTGGATAATTAAAATTTACATCAAATCTTTACTTTCTGAGAAATAACTGTAGAGTAATGTTATAAAGTTTTCCGAACCGGACTTCCAAGAACATATTACGATTTTAAACTCCTCCCCAATTTCAATGAACTCTTCTTTTCAAATACTAAATAAATGTCGTTATTGGTGGCGAGGCTCAGGCCATTTGGCCTGCTCTTCCGCCTGACCACTTTCAAAACTTTTAATACAATAGTACATACTAAATAGGTCATTCAAAGAAAATATTTTTTCAAAAGTTTTATTTCTTAAATTTAGATTAAATTATCTTTTAGAAGAAATGATGATATGAGGAATAATACTTATATTAAAAGTATCAAAGATGGAAGTAAACCAGCATATATTTCCCATAATTTGCTGTTTCAATATTTGAAATCTTGTGAAAGGAAGACTAAAAAGATGGCGGTCTACTTTGACATGAATTGTTCTGGACTGCCCTGCATCGGGTTGGAGAAAGGTACGCTTACTTTTGATTAGACTTACCGCTTATTCCAGTTTCGAACTCATCCATAACGAACCAAATAGACAGGTACTATCTAACAATATTTGACCTGGAGCATCCGGGCTACATATCTTATCCGGACTCCCGATATAACAATTTTTTTTATAATGTATATCAAATAAATATTTATCGAACATCTCGCACAAATTTATCTCGTGTCCCTCACAGATGGATACAATAGTTATCACATCCCTAGTACCAGGCGAACAAATCAGAAATTATTCAAACATGATAACCGATGGATTCTATTGATAACAATACAATTGTCACAAAATATATAAGCGATTGTATTGAAATTGACGAAATTTAAGAGTAAGAAAATAAATCAATTCAATTTTTTTAAATAAATATTCTCTAAAATATATTACTAGAGTGTATATCTATGTAAATTCTTCAAAGAAAAAGTTTCCCATCTTCATTTTCTTGACAGAGTTGTATTCGGAACATTTTCCCCTGATTTTGTCGTAAAATCTTCAAATTGACGAATGCTAAATTCATACGGAAAAGGAAATAAAAAAGAAAATTGCACTCACCCGATGCCTCCAGGTCAGCAGTTGAAAGGTGGAATCTCTTCAGGAGAGGAGCTTTGTCCGCGCACTCGAACGGCACCAAGCCTGTCACAGAAATATGCACGTGGTGAACCATCTCCACACTACAAAGTCAAAAACAGAGCATTTTATTATTAAACTAGCTGTCACAGTAACGCTTTTCCGCGGCTTCATTAGCTTTGATTAGTGTTTCCGGACGCGTCAACTTCTAAGGCCATTGGTTCCGGAAATATAGTGCATATTTTTTTTATCGCGGGTGACGGGGGTGATCTTCCGACAAAACTCAAACCTCCGACGACTCACTTCCTAATCAGACCACAATATTCGGTCAGTCAAGAGTACCTGACGCAGGAATAAAAGTCAGTATCCGACTGACAGGGTTGAGTCGGCTTCTGGCGGCGAACTTGTAGTAGAAAAAGCGACCAAGCAGAATGGGGCGCACATGTGATGTCTATTTATTTTTTATTTATTTATTTTACGTCAAAAAAAAACAGTTAAAAACTGCCATGTAATAAAATCTATTTTCAAGGATAAATAAGCATAAATTTTGAATTTTGAAAGGGAGAAAAAAAACAAAAAAACTCCCATGTAATAAAATCTATTTTCAAGGATAAATAAGCAATAAATTTTGAATTTTGAAAGGAAGAAAAAAACAACAAAAAAACTCCCATGTAATAAAATCTATTTTCAAGGATAAATAAGCAATAAATTTTGGCTCTTATTACTTCCTGCCGCGACAACATGGAAACGATAATTTGAAGAATTGTGTTTCCCACTGAATTCTAGAAGACGCACAGAAAATGAAGTCACATTTATGTCCAGAAGCAAAACAAGGGGTCATCTCAGCATTTGCTCAATGGATCAGGGAAACTGGACGAAAACCTGATCGAGATGGGGGTCATTCACCCGGAAGCTGTAATACAATAGTTGTTACAGGTTGTTTATACTCATTTATACAATCCAAATGGTAAATAATGCATTATGTATCATTGGTAAAATTAATGTTACTTTTCTTGTGATGCTCAGTATAGTCTCTAATTGTATAGAAACAGTTATGCAGCAGAAACGATTTCACTTGGGATTTAAACTTTTCTATTGAAGTTAATCGTTTAATGTCATCTGGCAAAGTGTTGTAAAATAATGTACATGTATTGTATGTGAATTTTTTGTAATGAGCTGTTGATACTGTCACCCGGTGAATATGATTTCTACATCGAGTGTTATAGTAATAGACTTCGGCATTTTCTGCAAATATATTCCCGCCCTTGAGCAAGTCATTTTTTACAAAAACCACTGATTCGTAAATAAAAAGACACGGTAATGGTAGAATTCCTAGATTAATGAAGAGAGGCTTACATGAATCATGTGGGTGGGATTTGGTTATTATTCGTACTATTCGTTTTTGTAATCTAAAAGTCTGGGAGCTATAAGATGTATTTCCCAGAATATTATGCCATATCTCAGGCGGGAATGAACATTCGCGAAGTATACACAACGAGCAGTATGAAGGCTGACTGAATTTGCAAGAATTCTGAACGCGTAGCATAATGAACTTAATTTTGTGTTCAATTCATTTAAATGGACGTTCCATTTAAGGTTTGACTGAATTGAGAGGCCTAAAAATTTTGTTGCCTTAACATCAGTCAATGGTACACCGTTCATTTTCAATGGAGCACAGAATTGTTTATTTGAAATGGAAAACTGCATTAAAACCGTTTTCTTTTCGTTTACTATTAATTTGTTATTTCGGAACCAATTTGAAACATCTGATATTGCACTATTTACTGTTTCTTTATTGCAAAGGATGTTCGTATCATCCGCAAAGAGAACCGTTCTTCCGTTTCGAATCGTCGAGGGCATATCGTTTACGTAAAGTAGGAACAGAATAGGGCCTAAAATCGATCCCTGAGGAACTCCACATGCAACGGGCAAGGAGTCGGAAAGGTGCGTTCGTAATGTTCCATCATTCCAGTAAGGTATTTCAACTCTCTGAGATCGTTGTTTAAGGTACGAACATAACCAATCTAGAGCAATACCACGAATTCCATATGAAGGTAATTTGGAAAGTAAAATGTCATGATCAATGACGTCAAAAGCTTTTGAGAGATCTAAAATAATCCAATAGGTACCTCGTTTTGATCCAATGATGAGGCGACATCTTTAAGAAAAGAAAATATAGCTGTTTCCGTTGATTTTGATTTTCTAAATCCATGTTGGCAATCTGAAAGCGCGTTGTTTTTACTGAGAAAGGTTTCCATTCGTACGTAAAAAAGTCTCTCTAATATTTTTGAAAAAACTGATAGAAGAGAAATGGGCCGATAATTTTGAATTTCATTTTTGTTGCCTTTTTTCAAAAGCGGCTTAATTTTAGCTGTTTTGAAAATATCTGGAAACGTTCCAGTGCATAAAGAATCCGGGAATTCATCTAAACCGGACGAATATTTATTTTTTAGTTTACCGATTATTTTGAGAATTTCATAGGAAGAAGTTTCGGAAACGAACATTGTGTCTAAAATTTTGGGTGAACTGTCGGTTTTTGAATTTTGTGCCTGAAGACCCTTAGTGAGATCGGCAGCAATTCTCGAAAAGTATTGGTTAAAGAGTTTAGCCACTGTTGCCGGATCGTTCACATTTATATCGTTATATTTTAAAACAACATTCTCTACGGGTTTTCTAGTTGATTTGTTAGTATGTTTTATTATATTCCACATTGCTTTTGTTTTATTATTTGAATTCAAAATATCCTGATCGTTTTTCATGATTTTGGCCTGCCTTATGACTTTTCGTAACAATGTTTTGTATTTTTTAAAGTAGATAAGGAAATCTTGAGATACGTCATGACGTTTAGAAATGAAAGAAAGAATTCGCTTGTTTTTACAAGATGTCCTAATCCCTTGTGTTATCCAGGAATTGCTTTTCCGTGAAATATTTAATTTTCGTTTTTGAAGAGGAAAGCAAGTGTTAAAATGAAATGAAAGGGTTGAAAAAAAAAGAATTATATTTGTCGTTTGTACCAGCAGTATTATAAACCGTTTCCTATGACTCCTGCATCAAGTAATCAATGAATAATTTAATTTTACTTTTAGTAAACAATCTAGTCATACGTGTATTATTTATTGTGCCAGTGATCGCATTTCATATAATGGTAAGAATTTGTGCATCGTGGTCACTGTATCCTAAATCTTTTGTTTCAACTTCATATCGAGTAGTAGTTTTGTTAATTATAATTTGATCAATTGCCTTCATCGAATGTTGTGTGATCCGTGTAGGTACATTAATTGTAATGTCTAAATTAAAGGAATTAATTAAATTGAGAAACTTTTCTTTCTCGCAAGATTCGACCAGAAAATCAATGTTAAAATCTCCGCATACAACAATGGATTTAAAAGAGTGATTTCTGACTTTGTTAAGTGTTATCTCCAGGTTTTCTAAGAACGAAATATAATCTGCAGTTCTCTTTGTTGGAGGTCTGTAAATGCAAAGTATTATCACTTTTAGTAAAGTAAGATGTACAACAGAAATTTGGAAAATATTTTCAATGGAGAACACATTTAATTCCGCCAAGGGGATAGAATCAATATTATTTCTAACGTAAATACAGGAACCCCCATACGTAGGACCTTTATGGGATTGTCTCTCTCTGCAATAAAAGCCTGCGAGGTAAAAGTTTGGAATTTGGAAAATGCTAAGTTCATTAGGAGATAACCAATGTTCTGTAAAGCAAAGAACGTCCATTTGATTTAGATCGCTCTGTAGAGCTGCCTCCATAAACTCAGTTTTATTTGAAAGGGATTGAACATTATGGTGGAGAATGTTTATTTTTTGCAAGTACCTACACGAATGTTTTTCTGCTGCATCTGACTGTAGTTGCTATATATTTACTCCATTTTTACCTCGAGTGCGTGGTCGAAGGTTGTAGTGTGTCCCGGCAGTGACAGGTTGTGAGGAAGATGGGGCATCGGATGTAGACGAATTGGTAGTGGAATGGGAGAAACGGGAGTAGGTTCAGAGGAAGAGGCAACAGGGTTCGAAATAAGGGTGGGGGGTGGAGAACGTAAGGAAGGTGAGAGGGATAGATTTTTGGCAGGAGGCTGCGTAGGACTGGAGTTGATGATGTATTGTGCAAGCTTGTTACCGACTGCATGTTTTCCAGCAAGGTTCATGTGAAGACCATGCCGGGTGATGTGTTTTGCTGAGAGGAAATTAATTTCAAAAAGTGTGACATTTGTTTCTCTCAGCTGCAGTTTCAATTGTTGGTTTGCGTGCTTAATCTCGCTGCATAGTGTTGGTCTGTTGTACCAGAAGGGCAGAGTCGAGACTACAATGTTAGTATTTTGGGCGGCACATTGTAATTTGTTAACATGTTTTTCAGGTGTAAAGTTACCGCCAAGTTAATGTCATTCTGCCCTCCTATGATAATGACTGTGTCCTGATTGGTCAGTGTTTTCGTGTGGGTGTCCAATTCTGCAGTCACATCTGCAAACCTCCTGTTAGGTTTAAAAATAGATGAGACTGAGAAATTGGAGGGTAACTTCCTACTGAGAATGGAGGAAAGATGGCGGCCATGACTGTCAGCTAAAATAAGTACCCGTTTTTTAGGCTCAGTAGGAATGTCTTTGTTTTCAAGTGAGCTAGTATGCGCAGCTTTGCGTGTTTTGGTTTTGACGCGCTTCCTAGCCTGTTTGCGTTGGTTTGTGCTTGTACTTGTCGATGGTAGAGAAGGGTGGTGAGGATCAGGAAGGCGAGGAAAATCTGTTTCATAATCTAAAACACTAAATTTGTTTTGAGTTGTGACTGGATGCGGTGTCTGTGTCTTTTGTACAGTCACGGGTGTACGGTTGGTATTATTCGCAGTGTTGCCGACTTGTACCCAACCGTCTGTGTAGAGAACGACCTCTTCCAACCTTCGGATATGTTGATCTAAATTATTGCTTACGTGTGTGAAGGCTTTCAGAAGGTCGGCTTTGAGAGTGTAGAGAGTAAAAAGAGTAGAACGAGCAGTAGCCATGTCACGAATGCGTTTTAATGTACGTGATAAAAATTGAAATAAATACAAGAAAACCCAGATAAGAGCAACAAAAACCTAGCTTTGTATTTTAAAAGTGTTAAATTGATGTGTATTAGTAGGATAAATTAAATAAAAAGTATCTCGTACAAAATCTAATGGAGCTAGTACTTACGAAATTTGGCAATGTGGCTACGTAGAATTTCGTCAACTTAAGCTGCAACTGTTTAATACAATCAGTAGATTATACTTTACCGTAATTAGATAAAAGATAATATCTGAAAGTTTGTCTTCGATATATAGAATAAGATTTCAAACAAATTCACTTTGATACACCGTCCTCGTAACGTTGAAAAAACGGAATCTTCACTAGTCACAGAAATAGAATAAACTTTCAAAAAGCACGGTGATTTAAATATAAGCACGGAAATAAATTGAGCTGTGAATAGATTTAGACACTTATCACCACCTCGTAAATCTGAAGTTCGTTGAGGTTTGAATGTCCGTTTAAAATTCGTAATCTGTTCGTCTTGGTTATAGCAAAAAATCAGTTGAAATTATATTCTCAGCTAACCTGTAACAAGTAATAAAAGCACTTAAAACACACTAGGTACAGTCAAATTGCTAAAAGTAGTAGATATTCACAAAATGTGAAGAGCACAACCAGATGCGTCCGTCTCGTAAGATGGCGTCAACCAACCCTTCGGAACTATTTCGGAACAATATATCCTATGTCAGCGGTGAGCGAACGGACAAGTTTCCAGAGCATGGTCATTGGCGACAATAATAAGAATCATTACATTACTAGTAAGGATATTATTACCATAAATATAATCGTCGTTTTTGTTTCTTTCAATGATATTTAAAACGGACATGTTTTCATTACCTTGGGTCAATTATGTTTGATACATGCAAAAAATATCGTAAACATCTTCTGCCTTAATGAACCCATCTCGATCGGGTTTCGTATACTTTCCGTGATTCTTAGTGCAATCGTCACCTACCTTGATTCTAGACAGTAGAAAGTAGTCTTCATCTCACATAAGAATTATCTCAGTAATATGCACGTTCTTATAAACTCAATGAAATTCTCTTAAGGCCGAAACGTTGGTAATTCATTACATAACTGGATTTAGTCGCAATGGACTTAAACTCAACATATGCATAATATATCGAAATTCTGGTTAAAGGAGAGATTTAGTTCACGTAGACCTCACTTTCGTCTAGGCGTTTCAAGAGAAAGTGAGATGGTAGGGTGAAATACATTACAATAAACTTCGCAGAACTTCGTTTTCCGCCCAGCAGCTGCAAGCTCTGACGATGATCGCTACGCGATCGAAAAGATCTTAAGACGAAATATAAAAAAAAATTTGATACCAGACAACCTCTGTTTATTTATTGTGAAATAATAAGGTATCTATATCACCAACATTCTAATTAATTAATGAAATACATTATTTTTCTTCAGGGAATAATGTCATAATGATAACATATAATGTAATATTAAGTTTATAAATGTTATTTATTATCTCCTCAAGTCTAACATTTTCATCTGCGTCAAAAGTTACTGTAGAAAATACGAATACTCGAAATTTTTCATATCTTCGGGGTGAAACATCACAAGAACTTTAATATACAAAAAAAACTGGTAGAAATCAGCTGGCGTTAGAATGCGATCTGCGCGATCAGAGAGCGCGTTTCTGAAGGTAGTCCACAGACTATTGATTGAGTCGGATTCACGGGATGTGTGGAATCGGGGAAATTTGCCTACCTAAAGGAAAATGCAATTACCAAGAAATCAATATAATTACCAATAATTGTAATTAAATTAATGATTAATTTGAAAGCAATTACTATTCAATTAAAAACTGTGCAATCAATTATAAAGTGCAATATGAAATAGGCCATTGAAATAGAGTTGGCTTAATCATATTATTTTTGAATTTTGATTGATTCAGAAGTCAAATCAGTTTGATACAGTTCATCAGTCACTGTCCCATTCGTTTCCGTTCTTGCTAGGAAACACTGCAAAAACATTGTTTTGAATATCATTACAAGGTTGAGAAAACGTGGGCCTAGAACCGTATTCTAAATGTATTTAACAATTTAGCTTTGTTATTCACACAGATATTCACGATACATTATTGTGTAGCTTTTCTCAAGAAAGACAACTCTTCTTTTTTAATGCTAGAAATTATTCCATCGGGCACAATTTGTATATTCTATCCCTATTTTAATTGTATGCCAAGTGAATACCTTCAGGAAAATAATTTAGTGTAATTGAAGGGAAGCTTTCAATTATAACGAATGGAATCTGTGGACATTCACTATTAAGTATTATTTATTACAATCAAACAACATGAAACTTACGCGATCGTTACGCCGAGCAGAACTTTAAATCAGTTGATTGAACTTTATCTGTTCTGATACTTTGACCTAATAATTTTTGACCAGGAAAGAATAGATATATAATTTTCAATAAAATTATTGCTACTATTTACTAGTTTCTTCAAATTTATTGAGGATAAAATGTCGAGGATGATCCTCATATCTTACAGACCTCACATTTGGTTAATTTGGTCTGAGATGCCGATCCGCAAAAATCACAGTAGGCTAGGTTAATAAAGAAATGGATTAGTGTAAATACATTAACAACAGATATCAAGGAATGACATGAAATTTATAGGTTTTGCATGAAAAATTGTGCAGCTTCTTTATAGTATATCCCTTCGTTTACGATATCATTTAACTACAGAAGTATTCGCTCAGAGGAGATATTTCAAGAATCTTCTTTGGTCAATCTTAACAATCGACTAAAGTAGCTTGTGAAAGTTAACAAAAATGTTCATTTAAAACTCATCAATCTATTCGAGACGGATAAGAAATAAAGGGTTCTTAAATAAAACGACACGTTTAATTTAACTTCTCTATTGCTAAATTATTCTATCATTCATTACCATTAATTACTATTATAAGTGCCACCGGGTTACACCCAAATGTTTAAATAAATTTATCGTATCTTTATAATAACACAGAATGTGCCGTTTGATATGTGTTTATAATAATGAGAGGCTTGTAGCCGCTGGAAGGACCTTCACCATTTCACTATTTAGGAAAACTTATCTTCATGAGTCTGGGTACAGTGGAAAATAATTATTCGCTAGGATTTGAAAGATTCATTACCCAATTTTACATCCCACCAGACATTTTCTATTTATTTATTTATTTTTATTTATTTGCGTCAAAAAAACAGTTAAAAACTGCGTATGACGTGCTATGGGGAAAAGTGAAATGTGTGCACATTTTCAAAATTCTGCGATCTCTACACCAAGTCATATACTACTTAAATTTTGAATTTTTGAAAGGGAGAAAAAATTTTGAAAGGGAGAAAAAACAAACTTTTCAACTGGTGAATTTCCGAGACTCGTGTTCATCAATGGGTGTTTTAAATATCAGTGTAATCTCTGTGTCAAACTCCAATGTGTTTGTGAAAAACTATAATCATTTTCTGTTGCTCATCATTGAATTTGCTGAGAAGAATGTTCCGCAAAATTTACCGATTTGGAAAATCTGCAGGCTCGTCGGTGACGTTAAACACAACCTGTTGGGAAAAAATATAATTTGTTATTCGTGCCCGTTAAATATACGTGCGGGACCACTGGCTGGGCTATCGAATTTAATATGGTAATATTATTGACTTTAAATCAACGTACGGCTGCCACCTAGTAACCCATATCCACGGATGAAAACTCGTAGTTTAAACAATTCGTTGTATCGAATGATGATATATACATTTTATATGAAAGTAGGAGAAAAAAGGATTTTTTAAAAAATCTTCGCATGCTATTTATGTGAATACATGACATTGTTGTATGATACGTCAAACAATACAAACGTATATTTTGCTGTTAGTTGTTTTATTGCATTAACGGCGGTAGAATGAAAAAGTATAGTTGCTATTCCAGTTGCACACCAACCAAGTTATGTGTTCCATTCGTTATTTTTTAACATCACGTGAAAGTTTGAGTGGAACATCTTGTAAATGAACATACTTTGGACAGAGCTTGCAAAGTGAATGAGGGATACCAACAGGTTCTCAATCATGGCCTGCAGTCAAATCAGCCCGTGTGAATGCCATTCATTCCATTAATTCTGAATAGCGAGTCCTCCATAACGAGTAGTGTGATACGGCTGCTCATGTCACTCACATTCAGTATATTCAAATTCATCAATATTCGTTCATCTGTCTCCTAAAAATTCCACGTTTTTGATACATATTCTGCATTTGGACGCATTGACTGCGCCAAAAGTCACGATATGAAATATGGCATCATAACTAAACGTATATCAGAAGCATGTAAATAAAAAGCAGTCCTTTGTTCCAGAAGAGACAGGTAAAATACGGTGCAGTTTTGAAGAACAAAACAGATTTCTGACAGTCTAGAACACTGGTATTGCTTTTCTAATTTTATTACATAAAAAATGGGCGTAATTTTTCTTGTTTTGATGTTGACACAGGCATTAGCAATTGCATTCGCTATAGCAACATTTGTAGGTAAACTATTGTTTTCTTATGTTAATCCCTAAAATATCAGTTCACCGTTTTTATAAAAGTTAACTGGGAAAGGTACTGGAGAATAAATGAGGTTAATTGTGCGAGAACGAAAATTGGGGATGCTGACCGCTTACACCGGTAAACCAATGGGGTAAACGGCAAACAAAGGTCGAAGCAGGAAACTTGCACACTATACATCATTCTTCTACGTAAACATTCATCTATTCCACTTCCTGTATAAAATATTACAATTTTACATGTGGCGTGACTAATATTATAGAACACATAGAAGGTTACCTACTGATGAAATAATGCCTTAATAGACTTAACATAGAGGATCACTGAGAAAATTATCGAAACTACCATCTAGTTGAGATCTTGTGCCCAAGAGCAATTTACACATGTCAATTAAATCATGATTGAACGCTGTTTTAAAAATTTAGTATGAAAACAAAAATTATGGATAATTATATAAAAATAACACGTCTAAAATTTTAACATAAAAATAACAAGTGAAAAAAAAAGTTTTAATTACAGTGAGGAAAATGTTTGCCTTATCACTTTCGATAGCGTTACAAAGATACAATTACGCATTTAAAATAGGGTCCTTTCAAGGATTGAAATAAAGATGATATGAGTTGCCATTAGTTTATGACAAGGCAGTGAACAAGCAGACGCGTATCTAGATATTCAGTCTCCCATGGCAAGCTGCAGGTGACTAAATTAGAGTTATTTGTTTTAGCGGGTATACTATCGGCAGCGCCCCTTGTGAGTGACGTCGATGGCATGTGCCATGTCTGCCATATCGTAGATACGATTCTGAGTGAGAACAAGTCATGACGGATAGACTCAAAATGAGTGTGGGATTTACTTGTCAGTAGACAATAATTGAGCCATTGGTCACAAATCGGATTTAAGTTTAAGTGCCAGTATCAGCAAGACAAATAATGGAATCAATATTTCTTCTTACAAAAGTTTTTTATGACAATCCTTTATTCAGTAATTTCACAACGTTTCGTAACTCGTTTTGTTACATCTTCAGGTGCGAAACTTAATGAGGGAACGCTATCCCATTGAATTACCACATCAGCATTGTAAACAAATAATGGAATATTCGAAGGCGCATTTTCGAAGAGAAAATTATGAATGAATGAAAAACGGTAAGGTTGCAAAACAGAACTTGGAAGCTTAAATCTCATCTTAAATCATAAAACATAATAAAGACAATAAATACAAAAAAGAATGTATTCCTGTTTTTAGGACACTCGACATCGGTAGATCATTAATAAGATCACTTTAAAATGACTCGCCAACTAGGAGTATCAGCTGATGTGTCAGCGAAAGTAACATTCTGATGTTCATTTCAGGGTATTTTAATTAACAAAATTTTAGGAGACACAGGTCGGTAATTTATGATTGCGCACTTAGATAAGATATTCATTTTAGAAAAAAAAAGTATTTATTTAGGATATTGCAAACTTACAAATCTATAGAGGTGTCTCATGAAGATAGCTCATAAGTCATAAAAATGCTTATCTTTTTAACTCATTGGAAGTGATGAAGAGAGAACTTGGGAAGCATCTTGAAGCTAATAAAATGCATTTGCCCGTTCCCATCAGAGACGGCACCGACGTGCGCAAATAATCTCCCCCATACGTCACATACATTTGTTTCTGATTTTTACTAATTAAATCAAATCAATCAAATCATTGGTCGTTCTCTTAGCTCGCCTAATGAATTTCTGCGACTCTGCTGAGACTGTACTTAATATGAATGTTCTGAAATTTCCGAAGGTACAAGAGATTGGCGAGGAAAGAAAATATTGTTAAAGAAAAACACATTTTCGTAATTTACATATTATAATGAATTGTGTGAAAATATAAAGAGCTTTTTATTGTAGACGTTCAGGGAAAACGTCAACTAAAATGCACACTTCCACAGACAGACGAGCCAGAAAACGTGGCTCATCATTTGCATAGGGTTTCCCAATCAAGCAGGCCGGTGTGGACGGAAAAGAGCCGCCCGTCGCAGCGTCTAACGCGAACCGGTAGGCAATTGCAGACCGGTTGCTTCGCAGGCCACCGCCAATCGGGAGATGCTGCGCAGGCGATTCCCCTCGCCGGAAGCGGCGCCATCGTCGCGTCCCGCAGCGCGAGGCGTGTGGCGCGGGGTGCGTGGCGGGGGGCGCGGGGTGCGGCGTGGGCGGACGGGCGCACGGGCGGGCGGGCGGGAAGAAGCCGTCGGAGAGCGGGGCGGGGCGGGGCGCGGGCCGCTGGCGTCGCGCGGGCCGGGAGGCGGAGGGAGACGCGAGGGCGGCGACCGAGCGGGGAGGGCAGATGAGGGCGGCGGGGACGGGCGGAGGCGTCGCTGGAGGGAGGCGTCCGCACAACATGGACGCCGGCGCGGCGCTGCGCCGCGTCGCGTCGCGTCGCGTCGCGTCGCGGTGCAGCGAGGACGGGGGCGGCCACCATAAATCGATTTCGAGGGCCGAGCCGCCACCGCCGCCGCCGTCGCCATACCGCGTCGCGCCCATGGCCCGCTAGCGCCTCGCGCTCGCTCTGCTGTGCGGATTCGCGCCTACCCTGCCGCCCGTGGATTCGAGGGGCATCCAACGGCGCTGAGCGCTGCACTGGAACGAAGTGGATGCCCCCCAGTTGACGTTATTTATTCTAACGTCAGTGCCCCTAACACCATCATAGAAATTAAACTTGTGAAATTCTTCGATAAAAATTGTCTGCGTGACGTCTGGGAATGCAATTTCCGAGACAGAGTCTCTGAAATACGAGACAATTATTCACGCACGTACGCCGATTCTCTGATCCACGTGTTTTCTGATAAAAACGTGTTCACTAGGATGACAGATGCAAGAAACTATTGGGCAAGGTCACTGGCAGTTTATACAGCCGGCGGAAGGCGTGTTGTGAAATACGAGCACTTCATCCTTCAGCGTTGAACAGGATATCATCCCATTTAGAGCGGGGCGACCCGTTTCCACGCACTTGTCCCAAAACAGAGATAGGCTCCAAATGGATAAAATATTTTCGAGAATATATTGCGAGAATTTTTTTTCTCGATAAAATACCGATGAAATTACTTTTTCAAAATAATTAATTGAATGTGTAATATTCCTTTTTATTGGTCTATGTCGTGTACGTGCATAAATATAAACGTCAGTGCTCACCACTCGTATTAAGAAGTTGGGAATTGGAAGTGGACGAGTTAAAAACCGGGCGACACTCCACTTTCTTCAAATGTATTCCGATAGCATCCCGCGGTCCACTTTTCGTAACTCTTTTACCTGCCTCCTCAAAAAGGCATGGCCTGATTGCATCCGGTTCGGTTTCCTCGTTATGTCAAGCTCGTCCTGATATCAATGCTTCCACGATCATACTTTTGCTTTCACATTTCAAGAAAATGAAGGAGGAAAAGTTTTTTAACGATGCTAATTTTGTATTTCCTTTGAATTTTAATGGCCAGATAGAGTCAGGAAAGCTTATGTTGGAATTAAACTATACTATTGAATTTTCTTAATTTATTGAAAGGGATTTAGGGTTTTGGTATACCGCGGTCTGCGTAGGAGGGACAAGAAACAAAGAAAAAATATCCCATAAAATATACAGGATTTAAATAATCAATATTTTAGATATCATAAAGAGTTCCGAAGATTTTGCCAAGTTCACATATGCTCCAGATTTCCTCTCGACTCGTGCGAGAATATATATTTGCGTCACTCCAATGGAAATGTAGCTAGCTTATATCCTCCTTTCCCCTCCCAAAAGATTGGCTGGGATGCAATCGGTCTATGCCTTCTGAGGTAGTCAAAAGTGAAAGATCCTGGGAAGCCAGGGAAATCTGACCGCGGAATGCAATGGGGCCATTCTCGTTTTTCTCATATCCGACTATGAATCTATTTGAAGACTAATGGCGGACTTCCGCCTAGGCAAACTGGGCAGCTGCCTAGGTTTTATATCCCATACTCAAAAAGTCATCACCCTTGCAACTCCATGTCGCTACTCACCTATACCAGTCAATGATCCGCCCAATTTTATCCTACGCTTCTCCTATCTGGGCCTCAGCCAGCAAATCGAACATCCAAAAAATGCAGATTTTCCAAAACAAATTCCTCCGAACCATCACTAAAGCTCCATGGTTTGTACCTAACTCCCAGCTACACAACGAACTCGGCATTACTTCTATCTCCGTCCATTTCTCCCTCCTATCCTCTCGCTTCTACCCTAAAATTCCCCAGATTCCCTCAGCCGTACATTTCAAAATCGGAAAACAAAATCCTCACCACAATAGACTAAAGCGAAAACTACCGCGACAGGTCTTCGACCCTCCTTGATTATCATGTACCCGATGTGGCTTCTCACATTTAATTCACATGCATTCAATGTATTCATGTCTATAAGTTTTCCCAATCAGTGTTAATGTAATTCTATGTAACATCACTGTATCGTACGCGGATGCTGAGGGCCTTCGGGCCAAGCAGAAATAAATGAAAAAAAGAGCTGCCTAGGTCCCAACCTCAGAAGGCGCCCTAGATGGTAGTAATGAAATATAATAGGGGCTTCAGTAAAAGTTCAAAACAATTTTAGTTTATCGATATGAAATTGCTAAATGTTTTACAAGTTGTACAGTTTTCAAAATATATTTAATTTATGTGTTAAAATATTTGTGACGTCGAAACAATCAATAATGATTGTTTCGTATATAAATACGAATGTATATATGAAACAATCAATAATGATTGTTTCGTATATAAATACGAATGTATATATTTGGCATTTTAGGGCAAAATTAATCAGACTTTTGCCAGACAGCAGTATTCCTAAGCTTGGGCACTGTTTTTTTATTTATTTTCAATCCCGAGGCGTAAGGGAGATAAGTAACGATGATGACGTGTTCCCTTCATCGTACCGTGATTTCTTGACCTGACGGAGCTACTTCTTCGTTACACAGCTTTAGAAACTGAGAAAATTGGTTTTAGAAAGCTACAGCTGCATATTTCTTCTGGTCGGGAATCGAATCCGGGATCGCAACACAAGAAACAAGCACGCTGTCCACGAGACACACAAAGGGGCTATAATTATAAATAAGTGGAAATAATATAACAGAATGATATAATAATATTTATGCACCAAGGGGTTAAAAGGGCTTGGGCGATGAAAAGCGCTCGGGTGAAAGGTCCTCGGGCATTTTGTCGCTGCTAGATCATTAAAACCAGTTGACGTCCGTAGTTCATATATAATTTAATTTTGTACGTAATTTTAATGATTCAGATTTACTTATTTTCTAACTATCTATATGTTAACTTGACTCGGTTTGTCTTATAATTCCCTCCATAAGAGAAATTGTAGCACAATTAAACTGTTTTCATATATCCCTTGTAACCACGATCCTCTCGTCCAGGTAAGTTATACAGTGTATATCGAGCTTCGGATCGAAGGCAATAAGAACGTATCAGTAAAAATAAATAAAATTACTTGCACCAAACAATTACAGATCTGGAAGTGAACTGAGCGGAGGGAACTCATCTATTGCATGATCATCCCCCTACTGACCGAATGCACATTTTATGCGTGCTGCGTCTTCTCCGAGGACATGCGAACGCCGTTCCTCGTCTGTCATATTACCTTCTCGCTCTTACTTTGTAACAAGAGAAATTATCTAATCGTTCCTCGGAAAACGGAGAATTTTCGGCAGAAAAACTTATTGCCGAGTCCTGGCAACGAAAAAGTGGATAAATCCTGTTGCTGTACATAGTAGTACATTACTTCCTCTAACAAGTGCTGTAGCCAGAATCCATGTTTCGTGGGTCCGTGATATCGAAAATCGATTGACGGCCAGTGGCGGCCGGTGGAATGTGAATTAGGAGGGGCGGCATGTTTGTCCGAAAAATTACCTGCATTTTCTCTCTTCAAAATATTTCTTGCCTGAGGGAAACTGTTGCATATAGTGTATAACCGATTTGTAAGCAATTGATTGTTATTTCATACTGAGATAATTTTTACGTTGGTAACAGAAGATACAATCGAAGGGCTTTTTGGAGAAACAGCATTAGTCCAAAAATCAAATTTGTCGGAAATGAGAAAAACCGTCCACCACCCTAAATCAGCAAGATTTTAATATTGAACATGAATGCTTTTACACGGCATGAAACAGAAAATGCAGTTGTGAGTAAATAAAACAATATATTTCACAAGTTACAAGAAAATGAAAAATGGACATACGTTATTTTTGCTTGAAAACTGTAGATTACATAAATACAATATTTGCTATTCAGTCCATCAGCACAAGACACCAGAAACTTGCAAAAATGAAATTGCATTTATTTTACTTATTGCATCGTTATTCTTGAATACAATGAAAACAATTGAATCTCCAACAAACACTTTACCAAACCGTTTTTAATATATTCTAGATTAGTTATAACCTGCAATAAACGCAATTAAATTACTAGAAAGAACTACTGGAAGCTGATCATTTATCACACTCACTGCTGTTATCTTAATTTGTCCATGACTAATGCTTTTTTTTTACAGGAAACACTTTTAACGTATGGTGTTCTTCCAGAAGCATATATATTCTTTGCTCGTGTTCTAAGGGACTAATGCACTTTAGGCCGAGTCGATGTTATCCTCTGATGCATAAAAGTTTACACTACAAGAAGACCCCAAAGTCATTTTTCTCAATTTTGGACAAAGTTTTTTTTTAAGAAACACATCAATTGTGCTCATATGAGAATAAAAAATATTTGGAGCAAATAGAACAGTAATTTATGAAATCAGCGGAAAGGGTCGGTGTTCTCAAATAAAGTTAATAGGCACTGACTCTGCCGCACGAAACGCTAATAGCAGCACGTTGCCCCGAACCAACTCCCGCTACCCCGACTCTTTTTCAAGCTTCCATTGCCTCGCATGCACTAGCTTCGGACGCACACCCGATAGTCTACGATATGGCCCATTCTAAAAACATTTATCTTTCGCTTAAGCGGGCACTTGAAACTAAATACGTTCCTGAAAATTGCGATGGTGGCATAAACAAATTAAACGAATCCCTTTCTTGCACGTTGAATACTTTCTGTAACTTTCCCCGACGTTGGTTTTTCTGGAGAGGGCGCCGTCCTAGAGGAGCAGCCGCCACCGTTGATGCCAAAGCGTGTCTGTCTGCCCGTCTGTCTGTCCGTCTGTCTGTCTGTCCGTCTGTCTGTCCGTCTGTCTGTCCGTCTGTCTGTCTGTCCGTCTGTCTGTCTGTCCGTCTGTCTGTCTGTCCGTCTGTCTGTCTGTCCGTCTGTCTGTCCGTCTGTCTGTCCGTCCGTCTGTCTGTCCCGTCTGCTGTCCGTCTGTCTGTCTGTCCGTCTGTCTGTCTGTCCGTCTGTCTGTCCTGTCCGTCTGTCTGTCTGTCCGTCTGTCTGTCCGTCCCGTCCGTCTGTCCGTCTGTCTCGTCGTCTGTCCCGTCTGTCCGTCTGTCCGTCCGTCTGTCCGTCTGTCCGTCAGTCCGTCAGTCCGTCCGTGGTGAACGTTAGCGCGTAAACAGTTCAGGCGAGTTTCTCCAAAGTCTATTGTAAATAATTAGCTTTTAAAGAAACTCATGCACAATTTTTTTCCAAAAGCTAGTAGTTTTCGCGTGACGTGTGCTTGAAATTTATGCAATTGTTAAAAAATATATTTTCTCAAAAACCGCTCCATATTTTCTGTTTAAATTTTTTCCAGAGCTAGAAGAAGGGACGCTTAATATAATGGCATGGGTCTCATTTTCGTTCAATTCTCTGAATTTTCGAAAATTGCAAATTTACAAATAACGCCAGAAAGTATGTGCTATTGTAGTACCACTAGTTTTGTTTTGTCAATTGATGTAAAGGCGAGGCCGGAATCTTCTGATTGCCTAGGAGCCCTACTTCCGGACCTGTTGAAGGCATTCGAAAATTATTCGATTCCAGCAGCGAATGAAGTTCTCTCTGCGAGAGAAGCTTAACAAGGGAGGTCGTGCGTTCGAAGCGTCTGGTGCATTATCCGCAAGTAATGGATCGAACGAACCGTGAGTTCATTGTCTAGAAAAGAGTTTTAGAGGCCGGGAGCTGTGATCGTTCGATATCTTTGTTTCTGCGGATCAATTTAAGGAGAAAGAAAGCTAGCTTCAGCTTTTGTAGAAATTTCCGTCACTGAGAATACACAGAGTGTAACAAAACTCAACATCAACAAAACAACCATCTTGTAGTAAACCTTTTCTCTTCTTTTGTTAAGAAAAATCCATGCTCGAAGTTTTGTAGTTGAATTTGGTTACATCACATACGGATAAAAAGGCGGGAAAAGTATTAATTTAATATTTGATTCACACTCAAGCGTGCTAATGCTTTTGCAATTTTTCTCTCGTGATCCATCGACGATCTGCAAACGAACTCGATGGAAAGAGGGAGGGAAAACATTGAAAACAAGTACAACAATCATACGCAGTTATAAAATACCTTTTCGAAGTTCAGGACATGTCACTCGATGAGCTGCCCTCCTTGTCAGGATACATTCAAAATCCACATTTGAACAGGAATATCTACATCCACACCTCGACCTCGCACCTCACTCCCTCGAATATGTATATATACTCATTACTTGGAGGTGTGGTACTGGTGAATGAAGTATTGAAAAATGTGGGTGGCACTAAAAAAGTTTTTCATAAAGGGGATATTTAAAGATTCAAAGTAACTTTTTGAACTGACACACTTGAGCGCCTGGGCGTTTCTGCTCTGCGTGCACACATTGCCAAGCAGATTTATCGTAGTATTTAGCAAAGTGACAATGTCGCATACTGCTCATGGGTAAAATGATTCATTTACGTACGTATTAGAGATATGAGACAACGGTAGTAGTCTTGACTGGGAATCAAAGCATACTAACAATGGTATTCCTGCCAGGACTCTTCATAAAATAACTTCAGTTGGTAGTCTTTCTGCTTCGAATATCCGGGACTGTAAGATCATTTATCTTTTAATTTTTATCTGCAACGTCAAAAAGCACGGATTTATATTCGACATCCCCTAACAAATAAATAAAAACTACCATTGAGTGAGGTCGTCTCAGAATTATTTTCACTCTATAACTTCATGCAACTGCCTGTTGAAAGCGAAAATACACCTTTTTCTTGTGAAAAATATAGCAGAACACAGAAAGATCTGTATCTGATTACACAGAAAGAAAAAATTATGAAAAACATCAATACACAATGTTTTAAATTCTAGCCAGATAATCTCAATAGGATTTCAAAGCAGTGAGAAATTGTGGTAATTTAATTATATTGCCTACTGAAATCAGTACGATTTATTTAAGCGTCATTCAGTTTATAAATGGAATTAATGAATTTGTACTTATCTGCAACAGCCGTCAGAGTTATCGGATTTTCAAATTGTTCCTTTAATTTCGTATGGTTCGAAGAATAAAGAAGAGTATTACAGGGCAAGTACATGATTACAAGAGGTACCAAGTCGTGAAAGAAAACATTTCCATGACCATTATTATACATTTAAAAATATTTCTGTCTAAAAATTCCGTATAAAAATCTACGGAGATTAAAGGAAGAGATGAAAATTTAAAAAGAGCGGCGGCGCGATTCATATGAGCAAGTGACGGAGAAGTGCAAAGTATTGTAATAAATTCATGAAGTGCGCACAGAAAAAACGGCGAGTTTGTACAGTTTCTCTTTGTACTGCACATTTTATATTACCTGCACAGGATTTGCGCAGTAACCCCTCTGCGTGACGGAAGCATTCCAAATATTGAGCAGCAGTTGATGCGTGCTGTCGCCAGAAAACTCGCTGAGATAAAAAAGAACACAAATACATTGGATACATTAAAAACAGCAGAAGTCCTTTCTATGTAATCAATATTTTAAAAGTTGTATTGGAATTCTTTTCGCGTGCTTTTTATCCGTGATCTCGTTGCAACATTTTCTGAAGCGACACACCTTGAGCTTGACTATTTAAGTAATAAACTAGCAAAAATAATTACATAGAATGTTTATTTTGAATTCGACCGCGCCGTGCATATTTCCTGGAAATAAACGCTCTAAAATTGTAAAAGAGCGAGGTAAATTGTCGATGTTTGCTCTACGACTAAATATAAAAATTAAGTATTAAATATACCTTGATAAATTACGTAAATTAAACCCGCTACTGTTACGTATGCTGTCAAAATATTTATATATATATATATATATATATATATATATATATATATATATATATATATATATATATTTCGCAAAACTCGTAAACGTAATCAGGGACATCCACGACAATTTTGAGTCCGGTTTTTTGCTAATATTATTACTAAGGATGGAATTTCCGTGTAGCAGCATCTTCTCCTTGCTAACTTGGAATTGGATAAAATCTTGACAGAAATTTGAATCACGAAACTGACGTTATTTTTGAACTTGTTTTATTTTGCACGAAATTGCACATTTTGCGAGTTACTGCGCGATATTGCACGTTTTAGGTAACAATGCCTGAAAATTGCACATTTTGGGATTTTACTGGATGGATTTACAAGATTCATAGGTTTATTAAATAAAATATAATTTTTATCAACTTGTTTTAATTCATCTTTTTAAAAATTTTCATTTAAGAAAAAAAGTTTTTATGACATAATCCAGCAGTGCATTCGGATGGTCTAGGAAACCCGAGTACAGTTTAATATGTATCAATTCTGCATTTTGTTGTGCTATGAACGAAGTGTCTATACATTTCGTGATGCCTATTGTATAATTAAAATTTCTGAGTTATTGCAACAGGGATATACAGTGTTGTCACGTACTAGGTCAGTGGTCCTTATTTGCGGCCGCTCAGCCATCGCTATGTTCGGGATCCAGTTTCCCAATAGGATCATATATCCCTTTTGTCAATTTTCGCTGAACTTACCAATACGAGACTGCATGCGCGGATCACATTTCACCTTATGGCCGGGCCCGAAGCTTAGTGGAAAGCGCACTGAATTTCAAATTCTTCGAATTTCTCGGAACGGACGTTATCCTACTAGGTAACGAGAGAGAATGAACTCAGTTTTTGACCGCGTTTAGCTGCGTGCACACGTACGTCAGAATGAAGCTCGGCAGAAGACAAGTGTAAATGTAGAGCGAAGATTTTTCTGTCTGAAACATTAATTGTGGGAATTCTGATTTGGTGTTGTTGATGTTCTTATAAGAAGAAATAAAAGAGGTCATCTTCGTCAACATATTAGCTTTATTAATTTTATTAACACTTCTGAAACATAAATAAAAGATATAATAATTTCTCAGAAAATAATTTGGAAATATACTTAATTGTAAATTATAGTGAAAAAATTATGAACATTTCTTCTGTAACAATTATTTTTTATTTCTGAAGGTATATTTATATTTTTCAATTTTTGTTTTTACGTTTTGTATTTTATGCTAATTTAATTTTTGTGAGCAAATAATATTTAAAACGTCAATACGGTTTGTTTAAACAATATGTACAAATTTAATTGTAATAAAAACACTAAAATCATATTTCATTCACTTTAATGACACATTCAAAATAAAAAATAAGTTGATAAGTGGATTATCGGGACTTTTTAGGCTACATAACTATGTTTGGCAAAGTTTTGCTCTTTTTATTGCATGTTTTAGCACGTTTTGTTGTTTACCGTATGTTTTGGAGAGATTTTCTGCACGAATATCTGGTGTTTACTTATTAGAAACCTTCAAAGATATCTCGGAGAATAGCTTATGTGCAATTAATTATCCTAAACGTATTGCGAATACACGAAATGTGCGAAACAAAGTAAAGATATTGTTGAAATATCTTCTTTTAATCCAAAACGAATATTTATTTGAACCAAACGCAACAGGTATATTTCTGCAACAAATTTTAATGTTACATAATCTTTTCTCTATATACAAAACGCATTTAATTGAGATATGATCAATTAACTAAATACCGTTTCCAAACACATGTTTTGCCGATTGTAACACTGTTTCACCTTTGTCTTCATTTTATTGTAATCAATGTCATGACTAGGGGGCGGATTTTGATGACCTAAAACATCGCCAAAAATTATCAATTAAATGCTCATAAAATTATTTTAAAATGCTCTAAAACCAAAGAAAAATGACGTAAAAAATCTTATCAAAACCAGTTCGGATGAACAACTCCAGCTGCTGGATACGTTACTGAAGTAATCGAGGCTTCAAAATTCGTTCGAGTGAACACAGCTTGCAAATTTTTGGTTTGGGCTGTTCTTTACCAGGAAATCTCTGTCTTTAGTTATCTCGAAATCGGGCGAACCGGCAATGGCGCTGATATACGTCACAAGAATTCCATACAACGGTTGTCAAAACAATTTCTGAGCGAACAAACCGAATAGGCTGCTGACAATGAGTAATTCTGTGAGGAACATTTGTTGCACTTCGTAAATATCATTTGAAGCAACTACCATTAAAAACGACATTAAAAGCGATGAAATCAGCCAACGAAAATCAAAATGACAGAAAAATGTAAATTACTTATTAGTAGAAATCGCCAAAAAATGCAAAATAATGACCTATAAAAATGGGTCATTTCCTTTTGTCATAACATAAAATGCATTTCTATACTAAACGGCATTGTTCTAAAGTGCAAAAAAACAAAAAAACATTTCATTGAAATCCGCTCCTAAGTCATGACTTTCCTAATATAATTTCCATTTTGGAAGCAAATAGAGATCCGACCAAGGGGAATCGGCCGACTGCATCTCGTGGTCAGTTTTCCCGCATCCCCACTTCCCCGCTCCCCATATTCTTCTTTCGCAGGGCTTAGTTCGTCTGCATCCCGTTTCGTTCTCGAGTGTTTCGGAAGGAGTATAACCGTTTAAAGTTCCCGTTCATAAACAGTACATATAGATGTTCTCGCAGTCTAGAGAAAACCTCGAACATTGGTGAACATGCCAGAATCTTTGGAATTGTGTATGTTAATTCAACGGGGTACAAAGATGCTCGTAATTAGTTTCAAGTTTTTTTCCACCAAATTTTAAATGTGGTTCTCAACGTTGGCAGTGCTCTAAAAGGACATGCGAAACGGACAAAAGTTGATAAATTATAATTGATGAATACAATACGAAGCAAACTAAGGTAAACCTGGAAATCAATCCTTAAGGCGGGATATAGTCGGGCTAAGCCTTTTTGGGGAGGCGGGTAAGCGGCTTAGGAGAAGTTTATCACTGGATGCAGTCTGTATATGCCCCGAGCAAGTCACTAATTTTTTCAAAATTCATAAGCAGCGCTACACTTCAATATTAACTTAAAAATAAAAACAACAACTGAAATTTAAGTTAAGAGACAGCAGCAACAGATACAGAGCTGACATTTTATAAGTTGCCGATGGCAGAAATCAATCACGCCATCCACATTTTATTCCCCACCAGCAGCGCCCTCCCAAATTCGGCCAAATCTGCTCTGCGTTCCCGTCCATTATGTACCCCTCAGAAAGTGCTGTACCCCTGTCCTGGCCAGTTCTATGACTCGACAGCCCGCTACGGGCCTTGGCCGACCAGCGGTGACCCAACCTCTCGGCCATGGGATAAGGTGGTCGTGTTGTTAGCCCGAAGACATCCCTTTGCCGTATATTCTGGTCTTCAGAATCTTAGGGTGGGCTTTGTCATCGTTACACAGCAGTAGATACTGGGACATTTGTGAGGAAGAGCAGTACACCACGCAGAATTATTACGAGTCCCTAGATGCGCAGGGGGTTAAGGACATAGACTCCAATTGAAAATCTCCCGTTATTTCTTACTTATGCAAACTTTCGAAAATTCAGAGACTTCAACGAAAATTAGACTTACGCCATTTTTTAAGCACGCTACAAAATGTGAAAGACAGTGGAAAAAATTACACAAAAGATTGTCTATCTGTCTGTCTGTGTTTGTCTGTAGTCAGCGCTATCGTCTGAATCGTTCAGACGATTCTCCAAAATTGATATTCAACAATCTGATCCCCTGATCGATCTGAACGAACCCAAGACCCAGCGAGTTTGAAACGGATATTTGGAGGTTATGTACATGAAGACCTGGCCATCATTTTCGAAATTTCCTCAAAAAATGGCTCTATTTTTATTATACTATTGATTATTTGCAATTTTCAAAAATTAGAGTTTTCAACGAACATGAGACCTGCACCATTCTTTTTAACGTCCTTCACACTATCCAATAAAAGAGAATCACTAAAAAACTATGGAGCCATTTTTTGAAAATTTGGAAAGGGTCCCATGTAAAGTACCCCCAAAATTAAAATACCGGTTTCAAATTCAAGGGATCGAAACATTGGCCAGATCAATGGGGGAATATCAATTTTGGAGAAAATCGGACGAACGGTTTACAGGGCAGGGTAGTTCATAGACAGGACAAATAGACGGATAGACAGGCATTTTGCCGTCATTGGATTTTTCGGCATTAAAGACCCATAAAACATGGATTCTGGCTAGAGCATTTTTTCACACCACGTGCTAGAGGATTTTTTTCTAAATTTAGCACCTGGATTTATCCGGTTTTCGTTACCAAGGCCCTGTATTAATAGTTTTTCTGCCGGAAATTCGCCGTTTTCGCGCAGTATTACATAACTTCTTCTCTACTCCGTAGTGAGAAAGTAAAAACTAGTATTTTTCGCGTAATTTCTGCTTGGAGTAATTGCAATCATTTTTTTCTTCAAAAACAGCTCCATATTTTCTTTACATTTTTCCCATGTAAAAAGCAAAGGAAAATGGCGCAGGTCTCATTTTAGTTTAACTCTGAATTTTTGAAATTGTATGTTAGAAATGATGGGAGAGAGAGACCATTGGTTTTTCAAACGTCAGCAAATGTGAGTACGGCCGGGCAACTGCCTGGTGTAGCGGTAAAGCGCATGGCGACTGCATGGATTTGAGTTCTTATTTCAGCGCGGAGAAAAAAGGTTTCTGGTTGGTTTAATGCGAAAAAATATCTGCTGTTGTAACACCACAAGTTTCAATTATGGCAAAAATTTGGAATAAAAGGGACTTTTAAAATATTAGTATTTATTGAACAATAACCCATTCTTCACGCAGTGCAAAACATATTTTGTAATTTCATTACCTAATAATTGCTCTTAGCATTTTCTTTGCACTATATATTTTTGATCTTTATTTTATTTCCTTTTTTGATCCATTTATTAACCTCTCATCAAATAGGCCTCACCAGACAACCGGATATAGAATAAAGGAGTCGGCGGCACAAAGGAATACTAACTCACTGCAGACGAATGCACTTTTTCCTTGTGTACATTTAAATCCTTCATATATGCCTTAAAAACTGATTAGTTTATCCTAAATTTAATGAAGATTATTTTAACTAGTATATTTAATATTTGATGTAGCCTCTACGGCCAGAATCATACGAATGGCTACCAGGTGACTTTGTGTCGAACCCTCTAAGGCCGTCGTTTTGACCATCATACCATGGTCTTCCTCGGGGCTAAAGAGTCTGTGTTTTCTACCTAGAAGTGTGATAAATAATGAGAATGGCTGTCAGGGTGACGCCGCATGGAAGTTTGTGATGCCGACGTTCCGGCCCACCTTCTGTGGCCTTCCTCAGGCCCGAGCATATGTAGAGATCTTATGGCGATTGCTCTGCTTTTACGTTTACAGACTGTACACATACATTGTTTTTCTTTGTTGCGGGACTCTAGGAATAGTAAAAGCAACTTCACGTAAATCTTTCACACCAGGTGTAGGAAGTGTTATGATATTCCCTTCGTTGACAGAAAAAAGATATTTCTTCCGTCTCTTCATATCAAATTAGATTTCATGAAGAATTCCATGAAAGCCACGGACAAAAATGGAAGGGGATTTTTGTAAAGAGAAGTTTCCGAAAATTAGTGATGCAAAAAATAAAGAGGAAATATTCGTCGGACCACAAATAAGAGCTAGTAAAAGATGGAAATTTTGAAGGAAGGTTAAACGGTTTAGAATGGAATGGAATTCCTTCAAGACTTTAGTTTAGTTTTAGGATATTGCAACAATGGAGAAAAGATATCAAGGGCAATGGAGTTCACACATGTTGACAGATTACTGCTTGACTCTGAAAAAGGACGCTCCTCAGGCAAAATAATCAAGGGCATCATCAATTAGCACATGTAAAGTTATAGAATTTATCATAAACGCTTACGTGACGAATCTGGCGATAGTAAAAATATAAACAATTTATTTTCCAGAGAAGTCGCTGAGATCTTTGTAATTTATGTAAAATTCAATGTTCTTTAGCCTTGTGTAATAAAGCAAACTACCAGTTTTTGCGAAAACATTTACAAGATTAGTTATTACCTTTTATTTTCCCCACAAACAAAGACTTAGTACTTTAACTGTCCATCAGACAGTTCTAAATCGCAAAAAAATCTCACGGAGAACTATTTTATTAACGCTACAATTGATCTTTAAGCTGAGAGGATGGAAGGGAACCAATTGTATGATAATCATCGATGAGCGTATAAATGTGGCGATTAAATGAATTATTTTTTACTCACTTCTACCTTTGTTTAATGCCGACCACAGTCATTTAATATAGTTTTTTTTAGTTCACAAACGTTTCAGACGTTCATTTCACTTCCTCACAGCACTCTACGTACGTGAGTTAATCTAAGAAACAACGTTGGAATAAATTTATTGATACCGTTATCTAATTGAAATAAGCTAGCAAATAATTGCAGTATTATGAATGGATTACAATAATTGCATTCTATACTCTAATTTGTTTCTCACAAAAAAGACTGGTTATTACTTCAATCATAAACAGTCGTCAAGGCTACGGCAGATTTCCACGTCATTCGTGGAATAATATATTATAAGGAACTAGAGAAAAAGGTGGTGGTGCGACGAAAGCACATGCTTTATAACATCAATTGTAAAGTTTCGTTATATTCACTTGTGACCAACGATCTGTTGTAATCTATTTCATTAATGTCACATTTATTTTCCCATCTTTTTCTTTTTTCTGTTAATCAGATAGAAAAATAAAAACCGCATTAATGAAAAAGCTTATCTAATAGAATTGCAACTTCCATCCTGCTAAAATTGCAACCTTCTCTTGAAAAACTCTGAAAGAAATGATGCTTAAGAGTTGGACAACAATTTCTAATTTTTGAAAATCTAAAAAAGTAAATAAAAATGGTATCTGGACTATTTGGAATCTATTCTCATTGTTCCGTTGATTTTGACACGTCAGAAAATTCTCTAAAAAATAGCTAAACTACTCATACTTAAAAACACTTGGTATATTCCTTACATATCTAATATTTAGGAATAGATTGTGCAAAGAAAACAACTCCTAGGTTAAATAATGATGTCAACTTGATTCGAAACATACTGAAATTTTGCACTTTTCGAAAATCCATAGGTTTGAATGAAAACTAATGAATAGAATTAATGAAAATTAAACGAGCAAAAAATGAATAATATACAATAGACAATACATTATATATATATATATATATAATGTATATTATATATATAATATATATATTATATATATAATATACATTATATATATAATATATATATAATTATATATATATATATAATTAGATATTAAATGCTTTCTATTAGCTATGTTTGTGCAAAAAGCACGAACGTCATATCACAAAAATGTTTCATTATTACGATTTATCATATCTTGTGATACACCCAATTATCCACTGATACATACAGACAGGAAGTTTTCATTTCTAAGGAAGAGTCCCAATTAAGTGTGTGTTTTTTGTTGTTCACACGCGCGTCTTCAGAGACCCTTTGTTCACTCTCGGTACCTGCACAGATTGTGTAACAGCATCAACAACCCACGCACGTGTGTCAGGCCACACACATGCCCGCATTCCGCTTTGAAACTGCCTTTCGCGTCAGCATTGTGTGAACGTACGGGTCGCCATTTGCAGTCGGCGCTATGCTGCCCCATGCGCTGAACGCGGGTTGCGGCCGCGTCGGAGGCTGGCAATTGTCATTGTAATCGCCTCCCAGCCAACGTTGCCGTCGCGCACACGAGCGTCGCGGGCCGCGAGTTTATTAAGCCCAGCGCGTCACCTGCGCTGGTGGTCTAATGAAAGATTGACGGTCTTGAGCCTGGAGGAGGTGCTTGGAGTGCGCAGATGACACTTATTTACTATTTTATTTATTTGACGCCAAAAACAGTCAAAAACTGTATATGGCGTGTTACGGGGAGATGTGTATTCTGTGCACGTTTTCTTAATTCAGGGATCCCTACCCTGGGCCATATAGCACAAGTTGAATACCGAATACAGCCGGAAATGAGCGTTTTTGGCAATAATGTTTCAATAAGAAAAATATTCGTTCTGGTATTATAAAACTATTTGTAAGGGCAAAATAGCTATACAGTTGGACTCTCATTTTTCATCGTGCTCTTCGTGAAGGAATTGACTTCCTGCCGCGACAACATGGAGAACGATAATTTCAATAACTATATTTCTCACTTAACTCTAGAAGACGTGCCTAGATATTGAAGTTATATTTATGTCCAGAAGCAAAACAAGGTGCCATCTTAGCTGAAAAGATCAGGGAAACTGGACGAAAAACCTGATCGCGATGGTGGCTTGCTTAAAGGGCTTGGAATGCATTGGCGTACATCATGCTTGGAGTGCATTGGCGTGCATCATGCACGGAGTGCATTGGTTCATTCGTGTCCATCCTATTTTTCAGTGTGGCAGAGGGACAATCAAACTTAGTATAGGAATGTGCCAGAGATATTAAAGAATGAAAATGATATACATGTAACTCACTGGTTTAATTTAACACATTAGTTTAAATCGAGAAACCAATGCGACACTACTTGACACTACTTTTTTAATACAAGTACCTACAACAATGTCCACTGGAAGTTCAGTAAGGCAATGTCTCGGGGTCAATTCCAGTGAAGCATTTTCAATGCGATTTCTCGTTTTTTATTTAATTTGTTTGAGATTAGGAATAGTACATTCACTCGCATACGTACTGCCTAATAGCGATAACAATTGCAGCGAGAATTTAAGCAATTTGGGGAAACGTTCTTTAGAAACCAGTTTCTACAAATTTTCACGGACATTAGACTAGAAATTATTTTGAAGATTGTCTATATTTTTAATTGTATAATCAGATTAATTTACTACATATTTTTTTATTTCGACGGACTAAACGTTTTGAATAAATTAATTTAACGTCATGCATAATCTTAAAAATTGTGTTTTTTATTAAAAAGGCATGTAACGGTACAACGTTTCGAGATCCGGTGTTACCGAGATCCGGTGTTAGGCACATCTGTAAAGATGTGTATATGTGTGATTGATTGATTGATTTTTGTGTGTTTCCGGGCGCGTCAACTGCTTCGGTCATTAGTCCCGTTGGTGTAGCGCATGTTTTTTTCTCGGGAGATGGCAGTGATCTTCCCCCGCTGGATGGCGAGATCCGGCACCGACCTACCGTCGGCTAGTGGGGTTTCCCCCTAATCAGGACTCTCCCCCCAGCGGGGAACCGCCCCAGCCGGGACAAGCTCCAAATTCCCGACCGGTCTCCCGGAATATGTGATAGTGTGGTGCATGTTCGTGTAAGTGTGTGTGTAAGGGGAGAGGATAGGGCAAGGAAGAGGAAGGACAGAGCGCGCGCGGTCGTGGCCCGTTTGGTAGGGTACTGCTCCGGCATTCGCCTTGTGTTGATCGGAGAAACCACGGAAAACTATCGATCAGAGCAGTGGGCCGCTAGAATTCTCCTCCAGACAGCGACGGAATTCGACTTAGCTGAAAAGCTCGTGTCGAAAATCCTGCCGCCGTCAGGACTCGAACCTAGGACCCCCCGGTCAGAGGCGCTGCAGTGTCGTCAGTTGTATATGTGTATGTATGTATGTGTGTGTGTGTGTGTATATACACACACACACACACCACACAAATGGCTAATGTACTTGTACTTTGGCACAACCCCGGTCTTGCGGCCATGGGTTGTGCGGTACGTGTGGTTAGCACATAGCGATCCCTACGCCGTATCTCTGGTCTTCTCAACCTGAGAAGTGAGCTTTCTTATCGTCACACAGCGACCGATACTGGGATATTGTAAGGAAAGCGCACAGTTAATTTTACCCCGACCAGGAATCGAACCCGAGGTTGCGTCGTGGAAAGTGAGCACTCTAACCAACAAGACACCGAAAGCATATAATGCTAATAGGTACCATATTAAAATTTTGTAACAATTCAAAACATTTTAAATCAAATCAAATCAAGGTCTAATATAGTTAAATCTACAAATGAACAAATTAATTATTTCTTTTTAAAATACACAATTTAAGATCATGTATGACTTTAAATCAAATTTATTTATTTAAAAAGTTTAGTCAGTCAAAATAGAAAGAGGTATACTAAATAAATCTGATTACTTTTTAGTCAGGTCGAAGATAACAATTTGAAAGTCACAGGCCAGCTTACTCCAATATTTATTGGGTTGTTGCACAATGCAAATTTTGATTTTAGGGGAGGCAAATTTCTGGAGTGGATGACGATCCATCTTCTGTTTTTGTTTTACTTACTCACTTATTACTCAAAAATATTCGCTCGGGGTCTTTTGTTAATGGGTACAGTAAAAAAAATGGAACGGAGATTTCTTCTTTAGTTCACATCCGGCATTGAGAAAATGCTGAGATAGCTTCAATATCTGTGCCCATTGTCTTGAGGTACGGGGCAAGGGGTGTCGTGAAGAATTTAGTAACTTCATCAGCAGCACCCATGAATAGTCATCGTTCTCCATGATTTCAACGTGAGTCTTTACGTTAAAATTGGGCATGATAAAGGATGAGAGTCAAAATCTGTAACACACTTGCCGATGCAAATAGTTTCAATTATTCAGCAGCCAATATTTGTTATCAGATTATGTTGTTATCAAATTTTGTTAAAAACGCTCGTTGATAGCATTATATATAGTTTAAATGTGTATAGTAATAGAGGTAGGGATTGTAGAGTTCACGATAACGTGCACACATCGTACTTCTTCCCCATTCATGAAAGATCGTTTTAAAATATTTTTGACGTATAATAAACAAATACGTAAATCTAAGCGTCGTTAAAAAACCTTCAAAATTTCGCGGACAGTACGGTGAGGACGAGTTAAGCGCGCCAAATATACACGGGCAGCTCCAAGTGTGTGTGTGTGTGTGTGTATGTGTGTGTGTATGTGTGTGTGTGTATGTGTGTGTGTGTGTGTGTGTGTGTGTGTGTGTGTGTGTGGAGCGGATATACCTTCCTTTAAATTATCAAGAGGTAAACTCATTTTAATGATTCGGATAAATATGCTTCTAACAAATATTTTTATATGTTATTTTTTGATTTTTAAACAATGTTTTCAATGTCCCTGACTTTAAGTTTAAATCGTTTCTAAAAAAAAATTAAACGATGAAGAGTTGTGGCTCCAGGCTTTCATAACATGAAAAAAAAATGAAGATTTGTTGATTAGATCTGAGTTGATTGTTAGTAAGCATTTACTCTTTATTTACAAAACAATTTTCATGTATATTAATATTTATACTTTATCTGATTATCAAATAGATGTTATTAATTTTAAATATTAAAAACTTTTGAAATTTTTTGATAAAATGGTTCCTAGGGATGCCCTTTTCCACCGTGATTTAAACAACAATTATTATGAAACTACACCAGACCCAAATCATTGATTTTGATTTTAAATCTGATGACAGAAGAACTATACAGTTTCCACATTCGTGAGTTTTCCGATTTTTTGAACCAGTTCTGAAATGTTCTTGTTGGATTTTTCTATACTGGCGGTTATTTACAATACTAAGACGTATTTATTTGTGCAGAATTCGTTAGACAAAACTTTTTTATTAGTTTCTCAGTTTCGCTTCTTCCAAAAAGGGCGGTAATATTTAATTTTTAATTATATATCTGAATTACAAATTTCAAATGCTTGTTGAAATTGAAAGAAAACGATCCAGCCTCCCACATGCATGATTTTGTTCAGGGCTGCTCAAGCAGAGCGAATCGGGAGCGCGGAGCCGTGTTGGCTACCGAGAGCAAGTCACCGGAGGCGCCGCGTAGCGCGGCTTGCGATAACTTCTGTCACTGAGTCCCGATAACTCCAGTCGCGGAAACGTAGATGTCGACGTCAGCACTTCGCAAACCGAAGCGTCAACACCGACAATTTTCAATGCAGCATAGACAGAAAAGTATCTTTTCGCAGATGGCAGCAGCTATGCCAAATGTTTGGTTTGCAAAAACGTGCTTAATCACATGAAGTTTAATTTGAAATATTATACGGTTAATCATGTTGCATAATATGACAAGTACTCTAAAGGAGAAAGTAAGGAATTTTGCAGTTCTATGAGAAAATAATGCGTTTCAAGAAGTACGTTTTGGATATATTTTGATGTTCCTATATTGTTTAACAGTAAAATAACACAATTTAAAAGACGTTAATTTTATTTATTTTACTGTCCCTTTGGGAAAGAATAACCTGTCATTGTTCTCAAAATTAGCTTCAGAGTCAAACATTCACAAAGCATCGAATTTTGGAGGATCAGTAGATGAATTCAGAACATTGCGTTTGGAATTTGAAATCGGATTTAAGGATTTGTTTGTTTTACAATTAGAATTTAATATCTAGCGCAATCTCCAAAAGAATTTTTCTTTGCATGCTGCAGTGACAATTGCTTTTTTTTACTTTCAAATCACAAAAATGTGTGTATTACTAGTAAATGTTACGAAATATTCCTCTGGTTTTCTGTAGAAATATCCTTTCCCAGAGTAATGAATTTTCAGTTCGAGCAATGGAAAATACCCCCCAAAAAGCAAGACGCAACCCACTGTGCTGCAATCAGCAGATCGATAATATTTGCTGTAATCTGCTCCGTCTCCGGAACTGCTAGAAAGAGCAGGGCGCGAGTAGCGGCTCCTCCTCGGAGCAGATCACTGGGAGGCCCTTGTTTGGTAGATACCCAGAAACGCGGGAAAAATCCCAAAACTATGAAATATTTTTGATTTTGACTTAGAAATGCAAATATTTGATTGCGATATTACCCCTACTCTCATTTTCATATTTACGTGTTCCTTATAAAACAGCAATTTTTAAACATTTTAGTATACAAAAATCTTGTAAACTAATTGCCTTGGGTAATGTTAAGGACTTGGGGTATGTAAAGACCTCTGGGGGATGTATGAAATTTTAGAGGGGGACAATGAAAATTAAGCCGTCGACTGAAGGTCAACAGCAAAATATAAACTGGGAACTGATCGGTATAATCAAGATCAAGTTCATGTTGATTACAAAAAATATTAATGTAGGTGATTATTAATACAATAAGAAAATAGAAGTATTGAAGAAGAAGATAATTGCCTTCTGATACAACGTTTCACAAAATCCAATAATAAATACAAATCCCCTCCTCTCCTTTCACATTCACCGTTTATCATTATGATGTTTAAAAAACTCATCAACGTATGTAGAGTTCACGTTTTTTATCACGCAAGAAAACATTCTCTTACACACACACACACACACACACAGACACACAGACACACACACACACACACACACACACACACACACACATGCACTGCAGTTCACAAGAAACTTCGAAGTAGTCTGCAGTTTGTAACCACTGCTCAACAGTGAAGGTTAAACACCGATATACTCAGAAGCGAAAATGTCTCCAATTATTGGAATTAGAGATTTACGAAAATATTGGCATGCGAAATTGTTACATATGTCATATGTGCAATTCTTTGCGTTTCATTTATATTGAATGCTGTGTATTGCAGAGAATACTACAAGGGGGTCTATAAAGCAAACAATTCTTTTAAAACGGGTAGACGTGCGGAAGAGGTGAATCTCTGCGCTGGACGGTTGTACGAGCTTCAGACGAGTCCTTCGGAAATAAAAATAAATTCAGAAAAGGCAGTTAATATTCTAGAAATTAATTTCAAGAGTCTACGTAATTGTAACATAAATATTCATGTTAATAAACAATAATTGTGTGCTGTTTATGTGATCCTTATTAATAAAGTTTCCGTTTGATTGTATTTTCCGAGCGCGAAAGTGGTGTTTACCGTGCTATCACTTTAATCCCGCCGAGAACAAAGCGATACTTAAGCAAAGAAAAAGATGTAATTAAAGTCTAACTTAACTCATGTTTAAAAATGTCTTTTAATTTCTCGTTTGACTTTTTGGATTTTTATTAGGAACAATTATTACGTATGTAGTTGTGACGTGTATAAAGAGAACTTACATTCACTTCAATTGTCATTTGTTGATTGTATATTTCGTGTTTCCGGCCGCGTGAACAGCCATGGTTATTAGTCCCGAAACCATAGTGAATATTTTTATGACGAGAGGTAGCGATGTTCTTTACCCGCAGGATGGACATATCCGGCGCCTAAGTACACTTCGGCATGCGGGTTTTTTCTCGTCCAGGTATCCACACCGCCCCAGTGGGGACTAGCTCTAAGCTCCCGACATATATGGTAGTGTCGCGCATATTTGTGTGTGTGTGTGTGTGTGTGTGTGTGTGAGAGAGAGAGAGAGAGAGAGAGAGAGTGTGAGAGACAGAGACAGAGAGACAGAGAGAGTGAGAGAGAGTGAGAGAGAGTGAGAGAGAGAGTGTAAGTTAGGGGTGAAGATAGGACAAGGAAGCGGAAGAAAGATCGCGCGCGGTCCGTGGCCCGTTTGTTAAGGTTCTGTTCCGGCATTCACCTGATGTTAATCGAAAACCCTACGGAAAACAACCGATCAGAGCAGTCAACCGCTAGAATTCTCCTCCAGACACTGGTTGAATGCTATCTAGCTATGTAGCTAGTGTTGAAAAACCTGCCATCGCCGGGACTCAAACTCAGTTCTCCAGGTCAGGGACACTGCACTGACATTAGTAGATGTCTTAGCCTCCAGCTGGTCCGGATATTTTTAAGTTTTCTCTTCTCAATAACGTTTCTTGGAACCACATGTTGATTGGATGTAATAATCTGTTCAAGAAATGTCTTTCTTGTTCAGAAATAAGCATCCAAGTTGCCTCTTCAAAACAGAATATCAATGCTTCTACTACTTTTCATTGTGCTATTTACACTTCTAAAAATAAGGCGTTTTTTGACGTTTGTAAAAAATATACCTAGAGTTAATTTCGTTGTAATTTAAACAAATAAGATTGAGACATTTCTTATATTTACGTCACATTACTAACAAGTAATGAAATTAAATTAATATCACGAGGTTTTAATTGTACAGTCAATAGTAATATTGGCTAGGGTAGAGCTGGAAATAGGAGTGAACACTAAACATTCTTCATTACGTACCTTAACTATCGCGCACTTCAAGTGTAAGAAAGGTCAAGTAAGATCACCCATAAGCTGTCTGAAAAGAGATGGAAGCGTTATATAACGCATTACAGCAAGGAAATAAACTAGAAAAGCGAGAATCTCGTTCACGACATTTCCTGGGAAAACGTTCCGTTACAAATATTACGGTCATAATCTTCCTCCTGAAAAAGCAGAACAAGTAATATTATGAGTAGGGCAGTCAAATGCTAACATTTTTGTTCGTTACTCCCGTAAGAAAATGTTGCATTCTCTTAATTTTCAACCCACAATAATGGCAATTCTAGATATTACTTCGCATTAGTCAAATTATTTTAGACACAGTCTATACTATTCGCGCAGTTACACACCATACAAACTCTTGAAATTCAGATGTAAATATTGCACGAAAATACTAAGTTAGTTTTATTTACATTATTGCACAAAATTAACTCTATATACTTAATATCAACTTGAAGGAGAGGTCTAGGCAAACATTTCGTAAACCACACATCGATGCCTCGATTTAGAACCAAATGCAAGCCGAACAGAAAAAAACAACAACATAATTTAATAAAATATGCAAGACTGAATCTTCCTCTAAACCAGTTTCTTGGGTTACCTCTCCTAAATGCCCCGGGACACAGGTAGGAAACGCGGACGGTCTAAATGTGATGATTATGGAAATGGTGAATAGGGGTGGGACCGAGTCCAAAAATTTAGCTGACAGGAGAAGCAATACAGTGATACGGATCGGCGAGTGCGATTCGCGAGCGTGTTCTGGAGCCGGTTCGGGTGTGCTGTGGTGCATGCTGGGGAGCGTGCTGGGGAGCGTGCTGGGGAGCGTGCTGGGGAGCGTGCTGGGGAGCGTGCTGGGGAGCGTGCTGGGGAGCGTGCTGGGGAGCGTGCTGGGGAGCGTGCTGGGGAGCGTGCTGGGGAGCGTGCTGGGGAGCGTGCTGGGAGCGTGCTGGGAGCGTGCTGGGAGCGTGCTGAGGAGCGTCTTCGGGTATCAGTTCTTTTACGTGTTCAGGCGTGTGTTCGGGAGCGGGTTCGTGCGCGGTTTTGTGAGATGGTTCAGCAGCGAGACGAGAAGCGGCTACACAGGAGCGCGCCACACAGAAGCGGGTTCGAAGGCAAATTCAAAACATATTGGTCTGGCGGGGGGAGGAGTGACCGGAGAAAAGCGTTGGCAGCGCGCGTTGGCGGGCGCTGTGGTCGGTCGGCGCCGGCGACCGCGCGTGGTCCGCGACCCGACCGCAGGCTACGAAATTTACGAGGCGCGGCGTGCGCGCGGTCGCCTGGCAGCCGACGCCCCCGCCCCCATGACCACGCGTCAATCATGGCGTGGTCGCTACTGAACACCATGACGACTTACTTCGCTCTCTGGACTTGCACGCACGACAATCCGTTAGAAGCACACAGAAAACCTGAAAATTCTTATTCAATTCGCCCAAATAAACGATGGATCTACAAGTATTGTAAATGCGGTATGGCATTCAAACACGAAGAAAATTCAACGTACTTAGGATATACGGATTGTTAACGATGTCTATGATAATGGAATACGAGCAGGCCTCTAGTCTCTACCGGCTAACTCAACCACCCTCTTAGTAAGTGGTAAATAATCCAAAAATCGTAATACATAAAACAAATAGTATATAATAATAATAATAATAATAATAATAATGGTAATAATTATAAAAAACACGAATATAAATCACAAATATAAACAATTTTAGACTCTGATAAGGAGAATTTCCAATGGTTGTATATGGTTATATGGCGCATTAATCTGTAAATACATTTTTCATTTCCAAGTGCTTTATGAAATAGTAAAATATTATTAGTTTCATAATGCGTATTACTATCATTGCTGACCACGCTCTTTAACTTTTCTAAAAATGGTTTAGATCTCATTAATCGGCTGAACATGGTACGCTATTTAGAAAAGAAGGTACTTGTTGTTAGATGGTATCATAAAACAACAAGGTTGCGCACGTCGCGACGTGCTTCAAAATGTTTCATAACGAAACGAGAGAGGAAAATTTGTTCCTTGAAAATTATGAGTGTCAATGTGAGAAATAAAACTGCAAAACACCGACAAATGTTTGTTTACATAGTATCTTTTGTAATATTTTATCTTTATAAAATTAATTCTTAAGAAGTTTACATTTTTACCACCGAATACTGAAGTGTTGAAAATCCATGTCAAGTACCACACTGTTTGATACATTTAAAATGCATTTTATTTAACACGAAAACGTGAATTAATTTTGGAAGTGCATGTCAGCAGTAAAATCATGAAGTAGAATTTTAAAACAAATACTTAATATGTGCCTTTCGTATTTCAAAACTTAGTAAAAATTTCATAAAATAATCTTAAACATACCTATGAAGTTTATTCGTAAAATTCCATTTTTGAAGTTTCTTTCTTGGATATTTATTTTTTCTACATTTTTTAGATTGCATTTCACAGTTTAAGATAAAAGAAATTTACAGCACATCGGTAATCGTGGGGAAATACTACTGTTTCTTGAAATCACCACATTGTAAATGAGCGATTCAGTTAGCCGACGTGGTAGCCGCTACAGCGGCGAATTTTGGAATTAAACACAATTTACCTCGGAAACATATTGGTATGTTTTGCATTGCCATTCTCAAAGACGTATTATTTATTGGACTCATGAGATTTATATGATTTTATTTACGTCACAGATTTAAATCATGACAGACATCAAACGTTTAAAAAAATCGGTGTTATAAATTTAAATGTTGCCAAATTAATTTTAGATAGATAGAAATTTATTCTGCAACTGGGCAGATGATACCCGATGGCAGAATGCAGAAATACGAAAGTACAGTTACAATTACAAATCTTTACATTTCTTTTCTGATTTAAAAGTCTCTGTAAAGTACTGTAGCACATACCAAATCCCGAGTGGTGAACGTCATTATTTCCCTTCAAAAACTGGTGGTCGTCCATCAGCACATACTTTCTCGCATTATTTCTAGATTTGTAATTTTCGAACATTCAGAGTTAAACGCGAAAATAAGATCCGCGGCTTTCTTTTAAACAATCCTTCTTCCATCCATGGAAAAATTTAAACAAAAAAATTGGAACGGGACAAAAAAAGAGTTAAACTTTTTAAAACTTCCCCATACCTATTTCCCTAATTACAGGAAAATTACTCATATTTTTTAAAAATTGAACATGAAATTTCAATCAATTTGGTACCATTTTTGAGAAAAAATTGAAAAGGTTTTTGAGGCTTGAGCTACAGTACTCTCAAAAATCAAAATATCTGTTTACAACTCCCAAAGCATCAGGTTCATTCATATTGATCAATTTTGAAGATAATCGGTTGAACAGCTTAGGCGCTAGTGTTGACCACAGACGGAGAGACAGACGATCATTTTGCCGTCAATAGACATTTCGGTATTAAAGACCAACAAAATGTATGTATTCTGGCTGCACAACGCTTCGAAGGATTTTCTCTGTATATAGCAACAGGATTTATCCACTTTTTTGTTACCAGGTCCCGGCAACAATAGTTTTTCTGCCGAAAATTCGCTGTATTCCGACGCACGATTACATAATTTTCTCTTCTTAGGAATTACCTTCGTAAGGGCGTGAAAGTAAAAATCACTAACGAATTAAAAAAGGGACACAACAAAACGTATCACTTTCCCGTTAGTGGGCAAACTACGCTGCCGTCTAAATTGAAACTCGCCACAACGTAAAATTTCGAGAATAGAAAGGAATACTTTCTACGACAGTGAGAGATAAGCCGAAGTAGGCGACGAAAACTTCTATATTATACTAAATATGTTATATCCTGCTGTAAACCGGAACATGTAGGTAGGCAATGTGGCAAATTAAATCTGTGGGACACATTGACATTTGTTTATTCAATTACTCGTTGCATGTATTATCATACATAGTCGATTCGACAACATATACCGTTGCATGAATGGACCTGCCAAGTCTCGCGTGGGTTGTCACGTCGCCAACCCAGTGTCGTTGATTTACTTGTGCTGAATGAGGAGGAGGAAGACTTGAGGTTCGTCCAAGCCTCTTCTCACCCACGCTGCTCAAGAAACCTCCGGTCCTAGTGCCGGGGGTCCCTCGGCGCCGTCAAAGAAGGTTGTGAATGCCCGGTTGATTGATTATTTCGTGTTTCCTGGCGTGTCAACTGCTATGGTCATGAGTCCCGCAAGTGAAATACACGTTTTTGTCACGGAAGATGGCGACATTCCCCCGCACCTGTTTGCAGACCTACACGTCGGCTGGCGGGAATTTATCCACCAGATATCACCCACAGCCCCAGTCGGGTCAGGCATTAGGCTTCCGAGTAGTCACCCGATATTTTCGGTAGTGAAGTGCATGTAGGTGTGTGTGTAAGGAAGAGGAACGCGAGCGGTCTGTGGTCCGTGGCTCGCGGTCACGAGCAGTCCGTTGTTCATGGCCCAAGTTCAGCGATTGCAGGCGTTCCACGCCTCGTTTGTAACGGTACTGCTCCGGCATTGGCCTGGAGAAAACACTGAAAACTCGCTATCAGAGAAGCCGACAGCTACAATTCTCCTCTAGACAGCGACTAGATTCGAATAGCTATCTGGTTACTTCGAAAATCCAGCCACCGTCGGGACACGGACCCTTGGTGACGGATGTTGCAGCGATTTCTGGTGGAGAGTTGTTGAAGACCACCTGGACCCTAAGTTTCACGGCGGCACTCACGTCGTTAGCTTCAAGGCGGAGGCAGTGACTAGGCGATGCTAAGCCCTGCCGTGTCGACTTTTGGAAAGGATTGGGTGAAGGACATTCTTGGGGATGTTCTGGAATCCACAGAAAGAAGTCCGACGGCGACAATGATACCACCATCTCTTACTGTACCTGAGTTCTGGCGATACTCACGTCAATAGCCTAAAAGTAAGGAGACGAGAAAGAGTCCTCCAGACGCCGGAACCTTGGTTCGGGTGAGTAGGTGGGTCATGCGGGTTCTGGCTCACTTTTGGCAGTGTGCCAAGAATGAGCCAGTACCCGCATGCGGATTCTGAATCACTTTTGGGCGTGTGCCAAGGGGGCCTAGTACCCGCACGTGTTTTGGGTGACGTCATCGCGTTGTGTGTGTGCAAGAATGAGCCAGAACCCGCATGGGATTCTGAATCACTTTGGGCGTGTGCCAAGGGGGGGTGAGAATGAGCCAGAACCTGCATGCGGATTCTGAATCACTTTGGGCGTGTGCCAAGGGGGGTGGTTTTTTGGTCGGCCAAGGGCCCTTTTGGGGGGGCCCGGGGGGGGGGGCGGGGCGTGTTGGGTGTGGGGGGCTTCAAAAACGGAGTCGGCGCGAGGTGGATTCGAACCCCGGGAGTAGCGTTTCCTGTGAGAGAGGGGTGTGTGGCGCTGGCTCTGGCTCTGAGCTACCGCGACACGAGGGAGAAGAGCGTCTCTTTAGTGTGTTTTACGACAAGACTCGCGTTCGCCGGCGGAGCGTGCGTGCGCTCACACACACACACACACACACACACACACACACACACACACACACACACATATATATATATATATATATATATATATATATATATATATATATATATATATATATACACATACCATACCATGAATGATTGCGCGCTGCTGCTGCTGGTGTGTAGCGATGTTGACACCTCTGTCGTCCACGCCTAAATGAGACGCGCGCGCCTCCACTCTCCCCTTTTCTCCACTATCGTGGAAAAAAAGACGACCTCCCTGCCCCATCCCACCCCGGTGACGTCACAATCATGTGTACCAGATTTAGAAAGTATATATTTAAAAAAAATTCATTATACAAAACATTTTTTTTGTTCGTGAGAATGTCTTCTATGTGCTATTTAGAAAGTATATATTTGTTTGTTTAATTGTTGGATTGACTGGGGAAAAAAAGGAAATCCCTGCCTGGAGGTGACGGGATAAATAACACAAAAAAACATGTGCATCAGATTTAGAAAGTATATATTGAAAAATTCATATACAAAACATTTTTTTCGGACCAATGTCTTCTATGTGTTGAGTAAATCTGAAAAACAGAAGGGGAAAAAGTAGTACATATTCATTTCAATAATATTAATAATAAAAGAAATATCTTTTTTTATTTACCTCGTCGGTAAAAAGACCCCGTCGTAGTTCACATAGAGGGGGACATTGACGGCATCGGATGTTCATTGGGCTCGTAAACGGGAAGAGCGTTTTTATCACAGGAGGCAAAAGGTAGTGTCTGCATTGATTGTCGTATGCACTGAACTCATTGCTGTAGTTGCTCACCTTCGGAATGTGGGAGAAGACGACCGAGCATCTCCATGGTGGCTAAGACACCCAGGTGCATATTGCAGATGGCGTTGTAGAAGTCGTTCTCAGGCGAGTCGATTCGGGCGTGGGTCAGCAATGCAGCGGCCACGGCGGCGTCGACTGCCGATACTGCAATCATCTTCCACTCCTTTGCTATTTTCTTCTTCTTGTTGTTCTTTCGAAGCTTTTCCATTTCATGGGAAACCTCGATGACAAAGTCACCTACGGCCTCGGTCAGATGAAGACATATCTTCTCTATCTCCTTTTCCATCTCACCAGCTCTGTTCCAGGATGTTGACATCTCTCCCGTCCACAACTCAATGAGATGTGCGAGCCTCTACTACCCCCTCTATATATTGCAAACGCTCATCGAATTGCAACGCACGCGATATCCAGATCGATATTTAGTGGAGCGCGTCGTACGGGAAAAAAGGCCCGCTTCGTCTCGTGAAATGGTTGGGTTTCGACTCACGACATAACTCGTGGGTGCATGCGAGAGACATTGAGGTGTAAAAAATGAGATCACTTAACATTGCATGTAATAAATCGTTTCCGCTCGAGATTACTTTTATCTTTGGGTATATAAAACGAATTGTTCGTCCTATGACCTTGTCAGTCAGAGTTCGTTACTCGGAGGGGAGTGAAGCGCGTGACTCATGTCTACAGAAGACATTATATTCTCAGTTTTATGTTTTCTTACGTGCATAGTTTGCGTGAGCGGCTTTATTCTTCTAGCCTTATGACTTCACTCCTTCAGATTTTGTTCCGTCGGCTAACGATGAAACAAACGAAAAAAATAACATAGATTTAGAAGTGGTATGGAAAGAAGAAAAAGATGAAGAAACAACAACGTCATCGTCGGAGAATTTTTTCCCCCCCCCAGTGGACAACACCAACATCAACAAGAACAACAACAATTCACATGCGATTGGAGACGCCGCCCCCTTTTTTCTTCGAGCGCCATTGTCGACCTTCAAGGTTATCACATGAACGGACGTTTCGTCATCAAATTGCTGACTGTATTAAAAATTCCGAACAAAGAAGATGATGAAGAAAGGAAATGTCAGACGTACGTGTTTCGAGCGCCTTGTCCGATCTCTCAACTCAATCGGAAAGATAATCGCACGCGGCGATGGATCGAGCGATACCACCGCCCCAGTCCGTTATGGAATAGCGGTACGTACGACTACGACAAACATACCGACGTCGTTCAGCAAGCCTTCGACGACGTCACAACAATTTTCGTGAAAGGACTAGAAAAAGCGGTGTGGTTACAGCAGCGTGTAAACTGTCCAGTTGTGGACTTGTTTTCACACGGATGTCCACCATTAAAATAGTGTGTGAATCGCACGATCTTCCGATTCGTTCCGAACGGATCGTTGGCGGGAGAAAACGGATTGGGAGTACAATACGTCATCGCGCTGTACGAGTGGATGACGTCAGAGCGACCGGAACTCTTATCGGAGCAATAAGACTTCCACTGAGATGTGCAGCGTGTCAGTCGGTCGGCAACCTGTGGAGCGAACAGATGGTTGAAGAGCTACGGACTAGCCAGATCGCGCCGTACAACGGTTCCTCGACGACCGTTGTTCTCTTCTCGGACCGACGATCTATCGCTGCAATCTGCCCATTGAAATTCTAATATATTGGGCCGCGAAGGACGTTCCTGCCGTCTACAATCGTCTGCCGGACGACGTACAAAGAGATCCGCGCATTCTAAAACTCATTCCTTGCCTCAAACATAACTAGGGGCGCACGCGTATAGACGGACCGCCGCCGCCGCAGTGGAAGTGCGGAGGATGTAAACGAGAAGAAGAATTTCCTTGTTTCGAACATCATACGTCACCGCAAGCGAAGTGGAAGTGCGTCGAGTGTACTCGTAGAAAGAGAGAGCAACCGTTTTGTTGATTTTTTTTAAAGAGGAACAATACATTGTAAATGGATTGGATTGATTGTTTGCAAATTGTTTTATTATTGTGGACATCGTCGCCATCGCCGTGTTCTAGTGTGCTTCGGTCTCGTTCTTTAGTGGAGATTTTTTTTTCAAAATTCGTTAAGATGTGTGAAACGACCTTTTCTTCTTCTTCTCTTCCCATCGACGTGTCACTACCGCCCTACACCATAGTGAGCAAGGAAGACGATGACGCCGACGACTCCTGTAGCATCTGTTTTGATCAATTGCAATCGCAAAGGGCACGCACGGTGGGTTGCAATCATTTGTTCGATGTAAAATGTATCGATCAATGGTTGGAAAAGTATAATACGTGTCCGTTGTGTCGAAACGTCTTGGTGCAAAAAGAAACGAAAGAAGAAGAAGAGGAAGTGCGCCCCCCTTTAAGAGAGATTCCACATCGTATTGAGATGGATATCCGTCGAATTGCCCGTGAAAATTTTATAAATCGCATGCGCATGAATGATTTATATGGACGTACCGTCAATTGGGCGCCCATTGGGGGCCAAGCGCGGAACGATTTCGAACTATTTAGGACGTTGTGGAATTTGTATACAAGGGTACGGCGCGACGTCTTGAACGCGGGTGTCCTTCTGGATGAAGATGACGACGACGGAGAGATGGAGAACCACATCTTTCTCGGTTTTATCCGAGATTTGGAGGATCTCGGTCATCTTGTATAGAGGATTTCATTTCGATCATCTTCTTTGAATATTAAAAAAATTGCTGACGTCATTCAATAGTATAAAACGACGCGATCGCACTTTGCAGCCGTCAGTCCGCATCATGTCTTCACAGCAAGGAGACGTCTACTACGACTCGACAGAGGAGGAGGAGCGACAGCAAGAAGAGGATGCGGAGTACGATGACAACGTCGAAGAGGAGGAGGAGGGAATAGAATATTGTAATATACCTGAATACGTTGCCACCAAAGCGTACGTGGACGAACGAATCGAACTAGTTCGTGAAATTGCATCACAAGATGATTTTTTAAATTTATTTTATTTTTATTTTATTTTACCTCAAAAAACAGTTTAAAAACTGCGTATGACGTGCTATGGGGAAAAGTGAATTGTGTGCACATTTTCAAAATTCATGTGATCCCTACACTAAGTCTAATACTACTTAAATTTTGAATTTTGAAAGGGAGAAAAAACAAAAACTCCCATGTAATAAAATCTATTTTCAAGGATAAACAAGCAATAAATTTTGTTTTGGAGAAAAAAAACAAAAAACTCCCATTTAATAAAATCTATTTTCAAAGATAAATAAGCAATAAATGTTGGCTCTTATTACTTCCTGCCGCGACAACATGGAAACGATAATTTGAATAATTGTATTTCCCACTGAATTCTAGAAGACGTGCACAGAAAATGAAGTTACATTTATGTAACTAACAATGATGATAAAATATTGCAGGAGAACATTGATTTAAAATCTTCGTTACAAAGCGTGATCGACAATAATCAAAATGTCTCCGACAATGAAAGCCGACAGCCCTTTAACGCGGATCTCTTTCGCATTTCAATACGGCTTATCCCATAGAAGAAAAAGATGTCACAACAAGGGTACGTCGACCTCACATCAAAGTCATCAATACAAAACTAGAAAAATTTCCGACTCTCCGCCGCAGCAAACTAGGAAACGTCAACGTGGTGAAGACACGCATCGTCAACATGGCGCCGCCACACAAAACGACGGACGACGGGGCCACGAAAGGCTATGTGGATGAGAAGATTCCCAGAGGAAAAAATTTTTTAAAATTAAAATTTAAACATGGCGAAAAAAAAATGTTTTGTATAATGAATTTTTTTCAATATATACTTTCTAAATCGGATGAACATGTTTTTGTTTTTTGAGTTATTTATTCCGTCACCTCCAGGCAGAGATTTCCTTTTTTCCCCAGTCAATCCACAATTAAACAAACAAATATATACTTTCTAAATAACACATAGAAGACATTCGCTCACGAACAAAAAAAATGTTTTGTATAATGAATTTTTCTAAATATATACTTTCTAAATCTGGTACACATGATTGTGACGTCATCGGGGTGGGGTGGGGGCAGGGAGGTCGTCTTTTTTCACGATAGTGGAGAAAAGGGGAGAGTGGAGGCGCGCGCGTCTCATTTAGGCGTGGACGACAGAGGGGTCAACATTGCTACACACCAGCAGAACAGAAGCGCGCAATCATTCATGGTATGTATACATATATGTGTGTGTGTGTGTGAGCGCACGCACGCTCCGCCGGCGAACGCGAGTCTTTCGTAAAACACACTAAAGAGACGCTCTTCTCCCTCGTGTCGCGGTAGCTCAGAGCCAGGCGCGCCACACCCCCCTCAAGGAAACGCTACTCCCGGCGGTTCGAATCCACCTCGCGCCGACTCCCGTTTTTGAAGACCCCCCACACACACATACACGCCTCCGCCCCGACTTCCATCTGACGCTCACAAAGCGCGCCACCACTGCCCCGCCAACGCCGCCACGTTTCGCCGCCAGGACGCGCGCGCGCACACACACGCCCCACCCCCACCCCTCTGACGTGTCATCCATAACACATGCGGGTTCTGCCCCACGCGATGACGTCACCCAAAACACGTGCGGGTCACCCTTGGCACACGACCAAAAGTAACCACCCCCCTTGGCACACGCCCAAAGTGATTCAGAATCCGCATGCAGGTTCTGGCTCATTCTCACCCCCCCTTGGCACACGCCCAAAGTGATTCAGAATCCGCATGCGGGTTCTGGCTCATTCTTGGCACACACACACAACGTGATGACGTCACCCAAAACACGTGCGGGTACTAGGCCACCCTTGGCACACGCCCAAAAGTGATTCAGAATCCGCATGCGGGTACTGGCTCATTCTTGGCACACTGCCAAAAGTGAGCCAGAACCCGCATGACCCACCTACTCGGGTGGTCCTCAGTTTAGCTCTCGGATTCGTCGTGGCAGTGACCCGATATTGTGGGCAAAGGTTAAGGAGTTGTTTCCGACGCATGTGAGTAGCGCAATGTGTGGACTCCGGCACTAGCCTGCATAAGTAGGAGCTCTGAACTGGCAGAGGGGCCCCAACCTAGACTTTGAATGGGAAGGTTGCGTGAGGGCAAATTGCGTTCCTATGGCATCCGGATACCTGCTTGTCGACGTACTTGTGCGGCGGCGGGGGTGCGGATAAAGGGTAAGTCTAGGTACCCACCCCGGGGACTAGGTGCCCCCTGGTACTCTCTGAATCTGAATCAGTAAAATTGTCGCTGATTCAATCAGTGAGAGCAAAATCACTGATATCTTCAGTCGAAATGTGTAGTTTCGCTGACAATCAGTGAATATGAGAACCTTTTCATAATGACCGCCAGCATTTCACTGGTTGTCAGTGGTAAAGTGCCGCGCCACCATACCGACTGATCGTCCAGTCATTCACGTGCTCTGTTGTGTATGTAAGCAAAATCCCACGAGTGGAATAGAGGTTTCCTGTGAGAAAACTGACCTGTGTCTGAAGATTGTTTTAATTGCGTTAGTTAAGTAGTTTTAGCTTTTCTGTGACTCGTCTTGTTGAACTGTGAGACGTTTTATTTTATGGTGAACATTTAGCCATACTAAGAAATAGGTTATGAACACGTGGTTAACACCACGTATTTGTTTTTGTTATTAACTTGGAAACGTATGTAACTTAAGAGTTTTAATGTAAGTGTTTGGAGATACAGTGTGAAATATCTGACGTGCAATGTATAATTTAGTTTATGAAGGTTGTGAAAAGTCCAAAATGCTCTCCATTTCACCAGAGCAGAGCCGGGCATGCCAGCAAACTATTAACGTTTTCTTTGGTTTTTCCAATTTAGTTTAATGACACCAGTCTAGAAGTGGAGTTTTGAAGAAGTGTAAGAGAAAGTGCTGGAGCTAACTGGGGACTCTAACACTGAATATTTTGAAATGTATTTTAATTTGCCAAAGAATGCTGTAATATTGATTTATTTTGATCAATGTTTCTTGCTTTCCTTAGTCACTAAACACATTATATTTTACTCATTTACATGGCGAGGCTAGTTTGGCAGAGTGGAGGGGGAGTGCAGATGGTACATCGAAGCCATTTGCCACTCCTGAGGTTCCCAATCCAGACCTCATAATAATTCTGCCTGTTAGTATGATTTTGTATGTAGTCTGAAAATAAAGTAACCATTTTGTCCTCGCATAACTTCTTGACCTTTTTATGTTTCTGTTTTAGGAGGGCTCTAATTTGCATCTGGAGGAATTGGAAAGGAGAAAAACCTTCAAGAAAAATGTCCAGCAATATTTGATATGGGTGAAATGATGGAAAAACTATTCTTGTTTTCTTCAGGGTGATGGTTGGTTTTAACATCTGCCCTTCCTTTTTTTAATAATAATAAAATATTCCTTTACCCATTGCAGCATTTGACTGACTTTGAAATTAATATTTACAACAAATTTGGCATACCCAACATCAGTAGCATTTTTTTCACTTTTAGCAGTATAAATGATTATAGCCTTCAAGTATTTAATTTGAAATAAAAACTCAGTTGGGTTTCTGTAATAAACCCCCCTCCTGGGAAATGAACAATGCTTCTGCTAATGTTCAATTATCATAACCTTCTACCATTGGAGTTAGGTTTGTTATATTTTTCCATTTAATCTTTCATTGAGACCATTGGAGAAAGGTGCATCTATGGCAGTAAAAATTTATTTTATTTTTTGCTTTACTAGGAATTTTTTTAATTCTTTTGAATTTATTCCTGGATATTGATCCGTTAGTACCATCTGGACATCATGTTTGTTTGTTACTTCCTCAGTTAGTTTTACGAAATCATCAGGGTTTTAATTTTTTTATGTTAAAATATAAGCATATCTTGTGAAATGGTCGACCAGTAGGTGTAGGTATTTTTTGGTTGACTGGGATCCTCCGTAATCTCTGATGGTATCAATAGAAACTATCTTGAATAGGTACGTTGTTCGACCTAGGTGTGACATTAATCCAAATTTTGATTTTGTTCGTGATTTATTCTTTAAGCAGATGTCACAAGTTTCGTAAATCTTCTGTATGTTTATGATTATATTTTTCGCTGTAAAGAATGGTGTTACTTTATTTATCATCTGCGCTCTTCCCAGGTGACAATAAGTATTGTGTAAATATTTTACTAAATTCTTCTGATAATGAGAGTTTTTCTCTTCGTTTTAATTTTTATAATAAATTTCATTTTTGAATATTAGTTTTTTCTTATTGTTTTGTAGTTCTGTGCATCTTCTTTGATCCTTTTTATGGCTTCTAAGTTCACTAGGTTTACAATTTTTTATGTCATCTGAATTTTCATCAGGCTCTAGAACTGGATGCCTGCTTAAAGAGTCTGCCTCTTGGTTTAATTTTCCTGGATTATATTTAACTTTAAAATTGTATTGGGACTGATAGTATGTCAAATTACCCAGTTCTTCATCTGTTCTTGCTTTTATATTTAAATTTTTTAAAGGTTTATGATTGGAGTGTACCAAAAATTCTCTTCCAAGTAGCCAATGTTGCCAATATATCACAACCTCTTTTATTGCCAAGCACTCAAGGTAAATTGTTTTTTTTCCTTTTGAGCTTCTTTCAATTTTTTCGAAAAACATGCCACTGGCTTATTATCCCCATTTTTGTCCTTGTTGTAGTACAGCTCCAATTTCTTTTATGCGTGCGTTCTTTTTCCAATTGTTCCATTCTGATTCTACTGTATTTTTCAAAATCATAATTGAGTACCAATCTGTGCTTGCATTGTCAAGGAAAAATTTTAGAATTTCTCTTCAACAAAACAGCGTTCACACTCTTTTTCAAACTCGTTTATCCATTGGTATGCGTTTAAGTTTCTTGCATTAAATATATCGATCATAAAATCATTGGCAATTTTTGTCAAATATTTTACTTCTTACCTTCCCAAATATTTGTGTTGTAATTAGCTCCTTGTTTTGGAGTTCATCTGGTAAGCCATTTAAAGTTTTTACCTAGGGTGAATTAATAGCTTAGAACTCGTCCTTCTTGAAATATGCCATCATTCATTAATTGTCTTCCTGTCTTTCAAATTAGTCGCCAGGTAGTAGCCATTGCAATGTCAGGTATCAGTCATTGGTTCGGTAGCATGGCAGATTCGAATATTTAGGAAACGACACACAATAGTCTTTATTTTCTTTATACTCGTATATATGTCTTTATATGCATGTGTATACATATATATGTATATATGTACATACGAAACAGAAACAAAGGCATGCAGTGTTGTTAACATTTCCAATTTTAAGCTTGGCAATGCTGCTGATTTTAATTATGAAAATTATAATTAGCAGAGGAAGCTGATTAAGTTGCCCTAAAACTCATCAAATAATTGTAATATATCAAATGTTTATTTGTATTTTTTACTTTATAAATTTTGACTGATTTAATGTCATTTATTTATTTTTATTGTAAAATTTACATAAAAATCCATTTAAATATATTTATATACATTTAAATTATAAGAGTCCTTTCTTTCACTACTTTCTTCCCAACTTTCTTGTCAGAATTTGTTGTATTGTCACCAGAATTGTCAATAATATGCACACAAAATAAAGAGTGTTAACTGCCGGCCAATTTTTCTCCGTAGTGAGTTTTGAAAAGTTTCTGAACATTGGTTTTCTTCTCCGTTGTATGTTTTTAATGTAAAAAATTTCTGAGATCGAGTCTTCAACAAGACACATTGAATTCATTATCTCTGTTGTACATAGAAAATGACATTTTGGGACACGTAGAGTTTGAAGACTCTTAAGAAATTTGCCAAGACGAGATTTTGAAGACACTTAAGAATTTGCGAGAAATCGAGATTCCCTATAACAAGGCATATTTTATTTATACACCTAAATGCTATTTTGACCTTAATATCCAATTATTTTTGTAACAAAATGTAAATTATATTCAAATATAGAAATTCTTTTATAATTACCATTTTTTAAAATGTATTGATCTACAAATGGTTGATGTTATAAAAGAATGCAAACATATAATCAATTATTTATATGATAAAATATTTGTAGTGTTACAAATATCGTACAACATTTTGTATTTCAAAATATTATAAATAACTTTTGTCAATAAAATAAATTAAAAAAGGGCGCTAAAACATCTGACAGCCTAGAGCGCACCTAAGTCAAAAGTCAGGCACTGAGAAGTGTAGTACATTGAAGTGTAAGTGTGTAAGTAAGGGGTACTAGCGTACCCCTTATTTGTGCGAGCATTCTCCCGTGTTAAATCCCACAATTCCCTATTTTGTCATTTCGATATTAAATCTGTAATATGTTTTTTCTTCATGATTACAATATAATACAGCCTTGTCAATAAATCTATTCTTATTTAACATTACAGAGCAGAGAGGTACACCCGTGTAATTCAATCGCGTAGAATATCAAATAATTCGTTTAATTTCACACACAGTTGCAGATTATGCAGGCTCTGAACAGATGGGATAGAATCGAGAAACGTCGAACCAGCAAAAATGTAATTGAATGTTCAAGATCTCATCCTATAGAATACGGTATGAGAAACGTTTTTTGGGGCCTTTTGTCTCAAAAATTTTGTTTTAAGGCCCTAGAACAGATAGTTTAGGAATTATTTAAGATATAGACTACAAAAATCCGACAGAATGTTGCTGGTTGCATTTGGCATGAATATTTAGATGGATTTTTTAAACAAATCTTTCATATTTTTAGAGTCAAATTGCAATTCGTCAAAACTTCTTGAAATTATCTTTTTTAGAGACCTCATTCATAAAGATTTGTTGCGTACGAGAGCCGCAAAAGTAGAGTGAGCGTATGTGAGCCGCAAAAGTGAGAGCCAAAAAAGGTATACTAGTGAAATAATATAGGAGGCGATGGTCACGTTGCTGTAGCTCGCCTCTCTTGTACCATGAGCTTCCGCCCTCGTAAATGGATGTAATGCCATTTACAGGCCAAATGGTAATTAAAAAACTTGTGCCGTCATTTTATAATTAATTTCATACCTAATTCCTGGAAGAAATCGTAACTTTACATTACCATGTGCCCTTCTCATATAGTGAACGTGGGATAGATTGCACATTTGAATTTGCATCAGACTTTTCTTCAATGAACCAATAATTATGTCTCTCATTGTATCTAATTATAACCACAGTGAAATCAACTCAAACAGTTACCTCGATTAAGCGGTTACCTGGAGCAGCCATTTTTTCCGTGAAATTTCCCTGTTTTCAGTTCTTATCTGGTCCGCGTGAACCGACCAGGTTCATATCGTAGAGTGAGCCAGGTTCGTTTCTTTTCAGCTTGTAGTATCTAGCGAGTTTGAATTTTAAAAGAATAAGATGAGACAGAGTGTTAGATATACTGTTAATTCAATATCTTTATGAGATTACGCATTGTCTGTTTCCTTAGGAAAATGACATTTCGAGTAGCTCTTCTGGTAAATGCATAATTTGAAAAAACAACAATGCGTTCGTTTCTCTTATTGCGGAGCTTTCTCATTAAGTTCGCCAATCCATTCTTCCGCTCTGTGAGACCTTGTTATCGACCAGCAGAGAAGTAATCCGTGTGCGCGAAACCGATCTGATGGTCATTCGCGAACTTTTCGTTCCCTGACCACAAATGGTGAATTGCATTTTGAAGACTGCTTGAGAGTTCGGTTCGGTTGGACGGAAAATGCATTTCATGAGGTCAAGGATGTTTAACACTACCCGTAAAAGGTTATGCGATTTTAGTAAACCTGTCGACATTTTTAAGGATACAATATTAATTAACTTATTAAAAATTGTGGAGTTTCGAAATCTATGCAAATAAAAAGAGATGTAAACTCTACTAAGCCAAGGCACTTAAAAAAACTGAGTAAATCCAACCTAGAAAATTTTCTGTAATTGAAAATTAAGGGTAGTTTGTTGTTGAAGTTGTATTTTGTAGTTTAAGGCAATTAAAATGATTTTACTGCAACCCTACTTCATTTTACAGCAGTTGGCACGATTAGATGCTTCTCTTCACCTCATAACATTAATTAAGCGGCCAACTCATTTAACGGCCAATTTTTACCGGAACAATTAGTAACTGCTTAAGACAGAATTCACAGTACTTCTTTTCGAGCAAAATAGAATTTCAATTTGCTGGAGGGAAAACAATTCGTTCCGTTGATGTCGTAAATGTCACTTCGTACACCACTGATGGCTAGACACCTTACTCTATCAGGTTCCTGAAAACGAAAAAAATCCTGCCGGGCTGAACTCATGCACGCCCAACGATTTCTTACTTATTTCTGATTGATCATCTAACATGGTCGAAAATGCAACGACCTCTCGGTTGTTCAGCTAAGTTACTGGGTCATTCAGAGAAGTAGGGCCCTACTTTCTTTCATTCTTGCTCACCGTAATGTGTGATCTGTCACATTTAAAAAAAGAATATGTTAATACATAATTGCCTATCCTTACCACAACACATTAAAAGAGAAAAGTGAAATTTAAGACATTATTTCATTGAATTTTTGTGGAAACATTCAGTCAACAGCGAAAGAATGTATTTTGCCTCAACGACGGTGATATTTTATTACTGTGCTTTGGAACATACGTAGTGACTTCGAAGTATGCACTAATTGTACAAATTACATCTGAGAGAACAACAAATTAAAAGATTTAAACGAGGAACGAATGAATATTTACTAGAAACAACCTTCTGAATTTCGAAAACATTAAAAAAATTAATTTTGTTTTAGATCAATTTAATTACTTCTTACATTTCCCTAACGGGAGGTCGACGAGGCACTGAATGCCAGTAGACAGGAAGGTCTTCTTTTGTTCCATAAAATTTCTTATTTAACACTCGATCCCTCGCGCTGTTGGATAGAGTCAAACAGAAGTTTTTTTTTTCTATATACGAAAGTAATGTAAGCTTTCCACCTATAAAAACAATGCTTCTATTCCTCTAACAGTATCTGATAAAGGTGTCGATAAACTTCTTATCTCGGTTATGCACTGTGTCACCATACCCTGAAGTAAAATATCTGTGCCTGTTTGATAGAATCCAACAAACGAATACTGGAGTATGGAACGGTGTTTTTACATACTTGATTAAAATGATATTTTTTCTGTAATATGAGAGTGTTTAATATTTAAAATGTTGTGTTTGTGCATTTCTCTTCGCTACTGAGCAAAAACGTAAATATTAGAAGATGTAGAGAAGTAAATAATGCGGGCGTTGGACGTATTCCATCATGCTAAGGATGACCGTGCAAGTGACTGAAATATAATACTCGTAAAAGCTTCAATATGGTTTGTAATTAATTATTTACGTTTCTTTCCATGGTGTATTCAATTATAATATAAGCACAGATAAATAAAAAATGTAATAATGGTGTTAATAACGAAATAAACTTCATAATGTGTATGTTGGACGGAGTCCAACGCGCGAGTACTCATGTTACGAATGGCTGCGCGAGTGACGGAATGTAAAAAAAAAAAAAATAAAGAAAACAGTAATTTTGCATGTCAACTTTTTAATCATTGAAAACTCTACTTAATTTATTGTTGTATGTTTGGTAATTAAAATGAATTTTATTTATCGCAATAGACCTGCAGATGGGGGTGCAATAACTTTTAAAATGTCGTTTGAAGACTGACAAAAATGTGTTTAATATTAATTTTTACTTGATATGGAATAAATTAATTATAAAAATATTGCTGTCTTAAAAGTTTAAAGGGACTTGTTGTTTAGAGAAAAGTGAAAATATTGAAAACACTAACAATTAAGGTAGGCTCGTAATGAAATGGCTAGCACCAACGCGATGCACCGCTGAGGGCCGAGTACGATCCCCGACAATGAGGAAGTTGTGGTGGTTAAAGGGAGCTTTCGGCTGTTTTTTTTTTCGGGGTTCTTCCGGTGATTTTCATTCCAACATTTCTACAGCATCATTCACCTCACATATTTATCTGCATTTTGTACTCAAGTTTCCTACGCTCCAATCAATTTATCAATCAATAGAAAAGGAACAATTACCAAAATTAAAAACCCAGAATAAGAAAATACTGAGTCGTCCCCTAGGACAGTCATTAATATAAATCAAGCGATACCACATTATTGGAATTCAAATAAAATAGGAGCCATACGTATCCAGAAATGACTGAATTCCTTCAAGGGAACATGTTGTTCATGCCGATCATTGTTATAACGAACGAGTTATAAGGAGAATTAATAAAAAAATATGGTATTTAGTAGTATAATCAACATTGGCATTGGAAACTGACGAATAGCTTCCGTCAACCGCACATGTTTTCAACTCCACAAGTTCGTAATTTTTTTTTCTTTCGGGGAAATAGAATCGTTGTTCCAATGAAGGAGAAACGAAGAATTAGCCAGCAATTAAAACGATGAAAAGGAAATTTTAAAAATCCGCCCTTCAATTTTACACGAACATTTTTATTCTACTTTATGATTTAGTATTTGAATTACACCTCTAGCAAAACCAAGTGCGGGTATTAATATACAGGCGCGGCAAACTCGATTTCAGGAAAACGGAAATTTCTGACAACGACCACGGGTGAAACGCTGTTGATTGAATGGGTAATAGAATGCAATTACCATCGAATGGCTAGTCCCAGTCACAAATATCGACTGTAAAACAAGTAACCGACAAGAGCTATTTAGTGTATTCAGAGTTAATAATGATATTAATCAAGGTAATCAAAGATAAAATAATGGTAGAAATTAATCAAATATGTGCTCACAGGGAGTGTTATAAAAAAGAGCTACCAATTTATTATCGCATTAAGTGAAAAATATTATGTTACATAAATAAACAGAGATCAATTTTTTGACACTCACTAATGACAAATCAAATTGAACAGAGGGAGGCATGGTCGATGAATAATGATTAGAAATGATGAGCATTTATTTCACAAACGTTGGCCAACTTGTGCTCGACCTGTTGTTCTCCCTATTATTTTTATCATTCCATCAAATGGATAATGTTAGAATGGATTCAATGTACTTATGTAACAAGACACAAGAAAATTAAACTTTTCAACTCAGAGATATATTATTTACATCAATAAACTTTTATTAAGATTTAGTCTACTACTAATTTCATGAAAGTAGACAACGTGAACTCTCTGAAATTCTGTATTTACAATTCTGTCCATTTACATCCGTTCCATTATTTAATTACAAGGATTACTTCATTCTACGGACACGAAGGGACATCTTATTTCATACGCATACATCTTCTTATCTCTTTCTTAACAATATTCTTTTTACGGAAGATATCAAAAGAAAGTAAATTACTCGTGAAAATTATCGCTAGCCGAAAGGAACACCCACAGAACTAATATTTGGTGGCATTGATACCTAGCAGTCAAGTCACCTGGCTGACTGAAGAATATTTCTCGCAGAGCGATGACTCAACTTTTTAAGAATCTGTCATAACTAGTGGTACTAAAACAGCACGTACTTTCTCGCCCGTATTTTCACGCAAAATTAAGCGAAAAGTACTCAAATTTTCGAAAAATTGTACATGACCTTATTTAAAACCCTATCTTTACGGAACATATTTCATTAAGGGAAAATCTCTATCTTAAATATTTTAGTTGTAGGAAAACTAAAAAAAAAATGAACTTTTGCAGTTTTCGAAAAATTAGTTTTCAACTAACATGAGACCTGCACCCATTTTTTTGTTGAAAATGCGCCAGAGGCTTCATGTAAAGTCCGCCACAAAATTAAAATCTCGGTATCAAATTCAAGAGGCCCCAACATCAGGCAGATCGATTGAAGAATATCAACTTCGGAGATAGTCGACTGAATGGTTTTGCCACAAGCGTTGTTCACAGACAGACAGAGGGACAAGCGGACAGAGGGACAAGCGGACAGAGGGACAAGCGGACAGAGGGACAAGCGGACAGAGGGACAAGCGGACAGAGGGACAAGCGGACAGAGGGACAAGCGGACAGAGGGACAAGCGGACAGAGGGACAAGCGGACAGAGGGACAAGCGGACAGAGGGACAAGCGGACAGAGGGACAAGCGGACAGAGGGACAAGCGAACAGAGGGACAAGCGGACAGACGGACACAAGCGGACAGACGGACAAGCGGACAGACGGACAAGCGGACAGACGGACAAGCGGACTGACGTTTTGTCGTCATCCGATTTTTCAGCCTCAAGGATTAACGAAACATGGACTCTGTCTCCACCATGTGTTAGAGGATTGTTTTCTAATTTAGCAACTGAATTTATCCACTCTAAACCATAGCGAGAAAGCAAAATTAGTCTACTGTCATTCACATTTCTATATTATTAACGAATTACTGCGTTACAAATAGTCATTTAAACCGGACTGAATCGGTGCTATATAATACTGAATAGCTAATATAATAATTCAATATTAATTAAAGCTAGTAATGCTTTAAAGCTAGCTAAATATTGGTGATTTGTAACCAAGTAGGAAAAAACTAGATAAGGAGTTGCAGGAACGTCTTGCTAGAGAAAAATTGTCAAAGACAAAACTGATTAAGTAGAAAGCAATGATAAGTGAAAGAAAACAATGAAAAAGCTAGAAAATGATGCGAAATGTAAGGTAAAGGTTACTGGGCGCGATCTACAACACCTCGTATGTTCTTGAAGAGAAAGTAATGGGTAAAATATCACAAATGTATCATTATATCATCAAAATATTAATTCCAGGACTCCACCGAACAGCTTTAATGAGACAATGATCAGTGAGATCGTGTTTGGATCATATTAAAAGTTAAAACCCATAGCGTATGACCTAGAAAATATGGTTGCAGCGACAAGGTTAAGCCTTTGGAAGCCTGAAATACGATTTGACTTTACTATTGTTTTTTTGCTTATAATGATTTCAATGGACAAAATAAACTGGAAAAGAAAGAGGTATTCCCAGAAAGTAACTCACAACACTTTTTTTTCATACTGAAAAAAGGTAACTAAAAATAAAAATATACTGGAGACTGTTACGGAAAAGTATTGGTTACTTATAAAAACTGTGAACATAAAAAGAAGAAAAAGTCAACTTTATTACCAGATAAGGAGTTATTTCTAAAATTTCATTTCTTTCACATATGGAATAAAGAGCATTTATCAATAATTCTTATACTACCTAACTGCAAAATGCTAGTACACATAATTGTGACAGACATACAATAGAAAATAATTCTTTTTGCGATTGTAAGAATAAGTGAGAAGGAAAGCAAACGGAAGTGAATGAAGCCAAGGTGAAATGTCGTCAAATTACAATGTAAATAATAAATCTATGTCACAGAGGTCATATCGAAATGGTTTATAGAACATAGGCTCCGGATATGTAACTACAAAAAAAATCAAACTGCATTCATTATGTTACAACACGTGTGCTAATGTTTACGGACCGTACAATTACACGCGAATTGTTTAAAACGATTTTTTTCTGCATCTCCTCAATCTAATAACCAATCTAACACACAATTCAGAAGAATAGATTTTCAATTTATTGGATATGATCGGACCGCATCTACGCTCTATGTTGTTAGGAGTTGAACAGTTGGATTTTTCATTCAATTAATATAAGCACTGAATGGTAGTATCAATGGAGTAGCAGGATCAAGTGCGTCTGAAAATATACAGGAAAACCGAGGATGAAGCATTATTTGTCACTTCTCTGTTACTACAAAAAAATAAAAACGTTTATTGAAAGCTCCTCGCCTCTTTCACACACACACACACACACACACACACACACACACACACACACAGTGGGGTCCTAACATGCCGAGGCTGGGGTGGTGCCCTGATGGAGAAAATACACGGAAGGTGAATTCTAGCTAGCAAATGCGGCATGCAGATAGGCACTAAATCTCACGTTCTAGCGGAGGAACACCGCCACCTCCCGGGATAATTACCGTATTCATTGTTGGACCGGAAAAGAAACTAAAACAATCAATCAATCGATTCTGAGAAATTCATACATCCTTTGCATCTATCAGTTAAATTAGAAGAAATGAATTTTACTCACCGTGAATGGCGTTTGGTTTCTCTCAGAATGCGCAAATACAGCTTTCCTAAAACAAAAGCAAAGCCATTTAAGATTAGCATAAAGACATACCGCTACCATTACGTGGTGGACTGTTTATTATACATATGATATGTTACACATTTTTCTTTCGTTTCACTGCATGTTCTCTATCATAAAGAGGAATCTAGACATTCGATTTTTGTCCATTTACACTCTTCCTTTGGCAAGTTCCTTAGCCATCTCGTGGCGCAGAGCGAAGTCGCTCGTCTTTCACCAAGGAGGTCCGGATGCGATTCCCATTCAATCTCATGTGAAATGTGTTCCAACAAAACGAGTTTGGCTGCGTAACAAGGGCTAGTCCAAGTCCTGTGAAGTGTCCTAAACCCTACTCTATCCTTATTCCTTGCCAAATCTGGCCGCTGGGTAGTGACGCAGGAGCGTGTGGTGGGAGGCGCGTACGCGGAGATGCTACCTGGCGGTCCTCTTGACAACTGACTGCAACGAGACGTGACGGACATTATATTAATAGAGGATTACGCTAGAATTTAAAAAAAGCGCTGTAATTAATGCAGGATTATTCCGAAAGCGCAAAGCGCTCAGCGAACCCCAAGGGGCTTGGAGACGCGTTGCATCAGTTGTAGACCTGACAAATTAAAAAAAATCCTTTTGAAGGTGTTTCGTTATAGATGTTTTATTGTTGTTGTTCCATTTTGCTTCCTTTTCTACATTTTGTTTAAAACCTTAAATTTTTTAACATATACAGTTCGGAAACAGTTGTACACCAATTAATTTTACTAAGAATGAGAGAGTCAGCTTAGAGGTTATGAGAAATGGAATAAATTAATGAATGAATACGTTAAAGAGAAAATAAATCTTAATTAATAATGCAATAACGAAATTAACATCAATTAAAACAACTGAAGGACACTTCCAATGGGAGCTCGAGACAAACGTACAATCCGGTGGACTCAATTTGATCATGATGCCAAAATATTATAATGTTCAGTACAAATATTCCTAAAAATTGCGGTTCAGTTGCTGTTTATTGGGGAATGGTTTTGAGAAGAAAGTTAAGGAGGTTGGAAATCTTTTGAGTGTCGGGATCTTGTTCTTGAAAATGGCATGAAAAAGCCCACAGATTGAATATTCCAGTGCTCGGACATGATAGTTGGATGTTAGAAAAGCCTTCTGAGAGTCTTTATATCCATTTCTTGTGTAGGGCAATTTGCAGTAAAACTATGAATTTGATTGTTCGTTATTGACCATGGAGCATTTATTATTTGGCTTAGAACTGTTTTGAATTATCTGGAGTTTATTTAGGTTTGTCTGTGCTGTGGTTCCTCATACGGGGCATGCGTAAGTAAGATGGACTAATAATAAATTTATACTAAATACAGAGACATGTTTCTAATTGTAGGTTTGGCTTACTATACATGAAGGGGTATAGTTTTTGCCTTTTTTGCGTTCTGTTTGCTATTGTATTGGTTTCAGATGAGATTGTGTCAAGCTGAAGTCCTAAATATTGAACTTCTCTTCTAGTCTACCGTCGGATTTTTCCATTATTTATTTCTGGAAGAGGGGTGGCACGCAATCATTTTAATGTGAAAATCTTTGATAGACATTTTTCGGGTTAATTCGTATTCTCCAATATTTGAACCAAACTGTCAATTGGTATAGTCATCTTGTAATCAGTCGCGTACTATTATGAAAAGTGTACAATGCTGCGCTGTGTATAATGCCTTATCGTCTGTGAGTAGAGCAATATAAGAATAAATTGCAAGTATATAAGTATATATAAAGTGCTGGGTGTGTGTAAAATATGGATATTGAATATTGGCCGAGAGGAGAGAATCTTGAGGGATATTGCAAGTGTGTGGATTGATTTGTTAAGTTTACGACTATAAAATAGGAAAGGCCTAGTAGTTGGGTGTAGTGGTGTGGTTACTTGGGAAGCCGAATTGATTAGGACGAATTATAATTTTTTTAAATGTTTGTTCAGAATTGTAAGAATTGCTTTCTCGAATATATTTTAGAGTGATGGTAGTAGGTTTATAGGTCTCAACTTCTGGATTTTACGTTTTTTCCCTGGTTTTGGTATTGGAGCTGTTTTTAAGAAATTTTTAAAGTAATTTCTAGGTGAACATCATATGTTTTATATTAGGAACAATCGAATATATAGCATTTCATGCTATTAAAATTTACTTCTTTATTACATCTTCAAACACCAGTAGTAGCTTGACGTTTCGCAAATGATGTAGCAGCTGGTTTTCTGTGGAAAAATTCGCCGATTTCCGGTGCAAGATTACAATACTTTCTCTTCTTATGAAGTAAAGCAAAAAATTAAAATATGTTACTGTGACGACGAAATTTCGGTATTTGCTGAAGACTGTCGCACCTCGAAACCTTGATTCTTGTCTGTATATAATTACTTCGATTCAATGGACGCTTTTCCATTGAGACGCGTTTATTCAGCGTAAAGTTTCTGTCTCAGGAAAAGCCATTCATCCGCGAGCTGCAGCCCAAGAAAGGTGAGCACGCATCTGCATTCAATCGCAGCGACGCACGCATGCAAGCACGTCCAACGGTCTTGTCTTCTTTTGTCACAATGTTCGCGAGCTATCTTGCTGAATGTCCCCTCACACGCACGTTCGCGTACGCTCCAGCACATACACATACGCTCATACACTAATACACTCATGCACACGCGTATAGGCGTCTCGTTCATGTGTCCAGCCTCTGGCGGAGGATGTTAGGCGACCCATCGCAACGCACAGATAATTTACGACTGGTACAGAGAGCGCACATGGAGTAGTGTGGCTTTTCAGCATGGAGAAGCTGAATGTTGCCTGACACATTCGCCGCACGAACAAGTGGGCCGCCGTGCAGATAAAATATGGGAATCCATTGAAGAAAGGAAAGAAATAACAATAGTTATAATAATTCGGACGATGGCTATAAAAAAGAAAATGTGATGATCAGGGCTCGGATTCTGATGACCTAAACATTCTTTAAAATTGGCCTATAAAATTACTTAAAATAAATGAAAAATGACGCAATTTTTTAAAAATACTAAAAAATGTGTAAGAATTTGTAATTATTCAATCAATTTTACAATTTTAAATACATTTTAATTATAAAAAATCATATTTAATATAAAGGCTTGGTTTCAGGAGAAAAAATAATCTTTGTCTCTGATCTTTCAACCGTCAGTTTTGAAAGGTCCAGGAAGTTACCGAAGATCCACTGTAATAGTGAATTTCTATTAACACAAACAGTTGCACTTTTTATTTTTGACATGAAATAGTAATTTATTATAGCGTATATTGTTACGTATAGTATTTTTTGATTACATGACGTTTCGTCTATACCTTGTGGCCATCTTCAGTACTTATCAAAATACAATTGGAATATTAGTATACTGAAATATTTACATTATATACATTAATATAGTAAGCGTGTGTACTTCCGCTCGCTGCTGTGTGAACTATTGAATTTTGTCATGAACTCTGATACAATAAAAACTCTGTTTTAGCGTGTCATTGTAAATACATGAAATATTCACTAACAAAAACACTAAAAGGAAACAACATGCGTAAAATGACAAAAATGACGCAAAAGTTCCTGAAAATGACCTAAAAATTGAAAAATGGCAAAAAATACCCAATAACTATTCATCCCTGTCTCCCTTATCTCGTAATAAACATTCGTTTACAAGTTAGCTTCGTCTAAAATGCACCAATGAAAAGATGACATGTCTTTAGAATCCAAGAGCTGGTGATGATGGTACTTCAGTTTTGATCAATGTATGTTGATATTTGAAACTGTTTTTGGTTGCTACTTTCTTCTATACGTATTAAAGAGACCCACCCACTACAAGTTGATTTATGAATATAGGTGGAAAGAAGCGGCGAAAACGAGCTAAGGAATCGATAAAGAGAACGTATTGTAATGCTTCAAAGGAAAAAGAGCGATTTTTCGTCAGAAAAATCGTATTCTGGAGCCCAGATACCGAAAAAGGGAAAAATATTGCTCCTATTCGTAGTAAATTACGTAAATCATCTAATACGTGTGTAGTCAAAATACATGTTTAGTGGATCCTTGACATCGAAAAATTCGTGTAGCCCCTACACCGCTTAGTTGATTTTCTCCAAAATCAACATTTCCTAATCAATGTGGCCGATCTCATGGTTCTGCGAATTTGAAACGGATACATTGATTTTGAGGGTACTTTTGATGAAGCCTTAAGATCATTTTCAAAATTTTTTTGGAAATGCCTCCAATTTTTTCCTGGTATAAAGCAAAGTATGTTTAAAATGGCATCGGTCTCGTGTCGTTGAACTCTTTTGAATTTCCAAAAAGTGGAAATATTAGAAACAATACGAGAAATAATATGTTGTTGTAGCACCACTACATTTAATGAGCAATGATATCAAGACCTTGGTTCTTTCAATTAATATAATATGTTCTTCATAATAATTTTGTTTGTGTCAGACTTAATATTTTCACAACATGAAGACAAAACGAGATTATTTCAAACATTTCTTCATTTATATTTTTTGAAGTGTAATATATTGCCATTGGCTTTCCTCTCAAAGGACCAAGACTATTCTATTGGAGTAAAAACACAGAACGCCGAGGTACGCAGTGACATTTTATTCAGAACAGGCTGTCAAAAGACACACATTCAATATAATTAATATTTCACAGAACAACGTATGTGACTTGCATTCTGGGTTCAAGTCTTCATTCTTACAATGAGCTAGCACCCCTATCAAGCTAAAATATATCAGAATAATTAAAAAATTTTATTGAGTATAGCAATTTTAAAAGTAAACGATGATACATCGGACCATGAGAGACAATCTGCAATATAAACAAAAGAAAACAAAAATTGTACAGTTCCTTGGAATTCAATCAGCTTTGCAATTCTATCACTTCAACTTGCCAAGGAGGGGTAGTTTTAAAAGCTGATTAAGTACATGGAATATGTAGTTAGTAAGGATTATTAACTCAACTTAGTAACTACTGTTATGGATGCTTTGTTGAAGATGAGGATGAAGAAAAAGAAGAGAGGAGGAGGAGGAGGAGGAGGAGGAGGAGAGAGAAGGAGAAGGAAGAAGGAGGAGGAGGAGGAGGAGGAGGAGGAGAAGGAGGAGAGAAGGAGGAGGAGGAGGAGAAGAAGGAGGAGGAGGAGGAGAAGAAGAAGAAGGAGGAGAAGAAGGAGGAGGAGGAGGAGAAGAAGAAGGAGGAGAAGAAGAAGATAACTTTTGATTTAGCTCATAACTATGTGCTCAATATTCAAGTAACGAATCATGTATCTTTATTTCTACAGTATAATTATTTCTATGGGCAAGCCAAGTTCTGAATAGACTTCAGTTGTCATCAAATTCCATATTCCTTGATCAATTTCATACCAACACATTAAATACCAACAAAATCAATGTAGACAGTTTTCTCTTTTTCCTGGAAATTTATATTACTGAACTATAAATTAAAAAAAAATCAATTGTGAACGACAGTGTCAAATTCTACTCAACGTTATTCGTAATACTAGTTCGATGTTCATCACAAATGAAATAACATGTGAACAAATTTACCATCAGCAATATTTGAACTCACATTTAACCTTTTAACTGCGTAAATGATACATAGAGACAACCGATTCGCGCAGAATCAATGTAATAAAGGGAGCTTCTGCTTTTCCAACGTAAATCAATTTCCACATATTTTGGTAGGATATTCTCTCGTGCTAATGAGCTACGGATAGGGGAGTAATCTGCCATGCGGTAGCAAATCAAGCGTAGGCAGGGAATACGAGATTGCGTGAGCGCTATGCATGAGGTATAATATTTTAATTACCTAGCGCGAGAATTTGCGTTAAAGTGAGAGAAGCGGAACTGGCGTGGATGGTGGTGGTTGGGGGGGGGTGAAGCGAGGAAAAGCGATCGCCGGAACGGCAAAGCAGCGGAAAAGGGTCTGGCGGAGCAGCGATAACGAGGAGAGCGGCGGAGACAGACAGAGACAGAGGCAGAAGCGGAGTTTGGCGCGCGTTCGCGGAAGCCGCTGCGGAAGAATGAAGGTGCCGAGGGCAGGAACGCCTGGGAGAAGGAAGGGTTAGCCGAAAGCGTTTAAGGGAAGTGCGCGCGTCTTGGGAAACGGGGCCGTTTGGGTCGTCGAAATGAGTGACGGAATGTGTGAATATTTCGAGAATGTGAGTGGTCAGGGAATGTCAGACATGGCGGAGGTAACGAAAATGACAATTTTTTGGGGGTTGCCTCATCGGGGGCATCAATGGAGGATTCCGAAGTATTGAGGATATCGGAGATGTCGATGGTGTGGAGATGTCGGGGCTGCGGGGGAGTGGGTGGGGGGGTGGGGGTGGGTGCGGGGTGACGTGGGTGACGTGGGTGACGTGGGTGACGTGGGTGACGTGGGTGTCGTGGGTGACGTGGGTGACGTGGGTGACGTGGGTGACGTGGGTGTCGTGGGTGTCGTGGGTGCGGGGGTGCCGGGGGTGACGTGGGTGACGTGGGTGACGTGGGTGACGTGGGTGACGTGGGTGACGTGGGTGACGTGGGTGTCGTGGGTGTCGTGGGTGTCGTGGGTGTCGTGGGTGTCGTGGGTGCCGGGGTGCCGGGGATGTCGAAAAGTATCACGAATTTCAGGAGAGTCGAGAATGTCGGGAATGAAGTGTTTGTAAAGGGTCGCGAGTGTCGGAAGAGTCGGGAGTTTCAGGAGAGTCTGGTATGTGGGAAATGTTGAGAGTCCGGGGGTTGAGGTGAGGGACGAAGGTTCTAGGGGATCGTGAACGTCATGGGGATCAGGACCAGAGTCGTGGGGAAGATCAGAGTGTCGTGGGCACAGGGAGAAGCGAGGGCGTCAACACCAACTCACGTGGCGAGATCAGCAGGAATGAGCTGTTGAGAGGGTCGGTTGAAGGTACTGGTTTGGGAAGGGGACGCAAAGGAAACAGATAATGCGAATAGGGAGTGTGGTAGGTCGGGAGCGGGTGGCGAAAAATGTGTCGGTACGGGGTGGGGATTCCGAAGGTCGCACGTCAGGGAGAATTACGAAACGGCTGAACACTGCGGGAGGCGGCAGCAAGAATAGGCTTGCCTGGGGCACGCGGGGAAAGCGAGATGCCGGAACGGAAGCGCCAGAATCGTGGAGAACGACGAAACAGGGGAGGAGAAGTGCGAGTGGGTGACGAGCGAAGGAGCGCAGTTGAGAGAGAGAGGGAGGCGACGAGGAGGGGAGGACAGCGGGTGAAGGCGCGGAGCGGCGGGGGTGGGGGTGGAGGGGCGGGCGGAGAGGGGGGCGTCGCCTGAAGCGCGGGCCGCGGGAGGTAGGGCAAGCGGGAGACTATTACTATAATAGCCACTAATCCTGGCCATTGGCAACGAAGCGAAATAGCTATCTGGCTCAAAGCACCTGTTAATGTAGACACTCCCATCGCGTATTGTATTCAATTCAGGTCCAGAGGGGCCGCTGGAGGACAGCGCTGACTTCTTAGGCCCCGCACACCGCGATGGGAAATATATGACGCTAGCTCCCCGGGACGAGCACCAAAATGCGAGGTGTTAATAGGATCAATGTATCATAATGGCACATGGATCCACCCCATTATTATCATTTAATTTGTCTTCACAGGCCAGCATGCTATGAAAAGTCTGTTTGGGTACCGTGTAATTGTTTTTTATACATATTCTGTGGTGTGAAATAATTTAATCACTCACTAGCAGGAACACAGGAAGGAACAAAAAAGAGTATATCGCATAAAGGAAAAATTTGAATTGCTGTGCTACATTTTACATACATCAATGAGTAATGTCCAAAATTTTTAAAAAATGCCTAGAGAATTATCAACAAATTATTCTTCTAAGAAAGAGACTTACGAGAAATTTGTACAAAATTGAAATTTACATTTATTACTGTTTTCAAGCATTGTAAGAAGAAATTATCGATCTATTCTGTTAGGCGAAAGGCCACAAACAATGCCCGATACAGAAATTAATTTCTCTTAGAACCGTTAAATGAATGAAAAAATGATTTGTTAGAATAGGAGTTTCCAAGGTTCGTGTACAATGGCAATATGAAATATATCGTTCATTGAGGGAACAGGGCAACTGAGAGAAACAACTCATTAGGGGCAATTATAAGTTGATTAAAAAGTTCAAGTAACACTGAAGTGAAATTTTACGATAATTCATTTTACACATGCATCCATATAATCTATTATGAAAATTATTTTTATAATGCCCGCAATATTAATTTTTCAAAGCGTTTTTAAAAACAAATGAAATTTCACTTTTAAACGAGATTCTTCCGATTAACTTTCATTGGCATGACACATTTAAATAACAACAATATTTGAAATATCCTGTTCAATTTTCGAATTAAAATTTTATAATTGATTTACATTTCATGTTACTGTATCATGAAATATTTCACATTTTTTAGCTTACCACTGATTAGTAAATAGCATTTATTAAGGCATTACAATTTTTCGCCGCGTGCTCTTGTTTCCATAGTATGGCATGCCACCGCACGCCTCTAGTGGTTACATTTAATTGCCATAAGCCGAAACATTTTGTACATCACACTAATATAATACAGCGACCTCGTCGGTTCCAAGGAACGAGAATTAAATTTCTACTAATTATACAAACATTATCAACAATCAATTAACGAATGGGAACCAGAACTTGTTGGAATATACATATATTCAGATCTTTTAGCCCACGAATGAAAGAAATGATTCATCACATTATAAAGTGTAAACAATAGTCTTTAATTCATGTCGCAGTAGTTGCACTTAAAACCCACTCCTACAATGGTAGAACAATGTTTATTTATTGCTCATTGCAAAGAAAATGCGTAATTGTAATATATTATTTCAGACAGTCGCTCCCTTTTTGCACGAGTTTTTGCAATGCAAGAAACCTATTTAAAACCAGTGTTTATCACCATGATAATTGCCAAGATAAGCAATTATTAAAAATAAATGAATTGACTATAAAACCACATTCATACATTACTTCCAACATCTCTACATCTTTTTCTTTTGATTATCCCTTTGCAATCCTTAGAAATTTAGTTCAAAGAAAGGGACGTACAGATTTATTTTAAGATGTCACATTTATAAATAGTACAAATTCGCTAATTTTTTTATTAGCAAATAATATTCTCCCTTTAACCTGTGCCAAGTTACGTAATGAAAATCAGAGAAATACTTTTACACTGAGACTCTATTTCAAGAACATCCTACATACGATTCGGATATGTTCTCGAACATGGATTCAATAAAATATAATCTTTTGCATCCCAAAGCAGTTGGCGCATTTGGCAGTAGTTATCGGAGGAGACATGCAGATGTTTGTATTATTTGGTCAACAATTCCAGAAAATAGCGCCTATAGTTCATTATCAATGCATATACGTTTTCTGATACTCAAGTGGAAAATTTCTAGTTTTCAAAAGTTGTCAACCACGCTCGTTGGTAGTACTTTCTTTCATCCATATTTCGTCCATGTATTGTAAAAGAGAGGGGTAAGGAATCTCGAGCTCAAGGAACGAAAGCAGATTATACTTCCCTTCCAAACACAGCATCCACACTCAGCATTTTATGTATTTTGCAAATAAATAAATTAAAGGTAGATCCACAATAAAGGTTTTGGATTTTGCATATTATGAAAGATTATATAGCATTCTCAAAACAATTTCAATTTATACCTTTTGATCTATTTACAGTGAAATATAGTCTACTGGTTGTATTAAATAGTTGCAGTGAAAGTGAACTACAATTTACGTAGCCACATTGCCAAATTTCGTTGGTTCCTCTTTTCAATTGATTTTGTAGAGAGCGTACTTTCGCAAACTCGTGTCGTATCATAAATTTCAATTTAGTAAACAAGCATAATTAAAATTTGTCAGGTCTCGTTGCTCTTGCCAATTTTATGACGTACGTTAAAACGCAGTCATGACATGGCTATTGCTTCTTCTATGTTGTTGGGAGTTTTATTCGGCATTGAACTATGTATATTAAAATAGAGGGGTAGATATTCGCGAACTCAAGAAAACGTGCAAATATTATAGAGTGCGCCAGGAAAGTCTCTCCTCAGAGGCAACCTTGCTGTGTGCAACGGACATTATGTTGTAGTACGAGCTGCGTCATGAAAACGTAAATCGTGTACTCAACACAATTATATTAGATGTTAGAAGTGTTGTCTCCTTCACTTTTCACAGTGATCTGGTTGCTACCAACATAAATGCAGTTTTTAATAGGAGGCCCTGATTCGGTTCAGTGCGGAGAAACTTTCCTGTCACACTGTACTTCTCCCCGTACGTCAAGTACAGTTTTTACTATTTTTTGACGAAATAAATCAAATTAAACAGTTTATAGGGTGCCTAAGTGACAAATGAAGATTTCCTAACCTCTATGTGGAAGTTCTTGCAATACGTTTTTCTGGGTGAATCACTCATTCTCTCCTATTTTAAGCTCAGTGTATACGCTTGATTTGATTGACAAAGTCAATTTCTTGGCCAAAGAAGCGCTGCAAACACCTCGTGCCCTTTCCTTTGGCACGTGACGAGTTACTCCACCGCTGGATACTGATATCCGGCGCAGACCTACACGTCGACTAGCGTGGAGTTTCTTACTACAGGTAGCTTCCTCAGACGGGTACCGTCTCAGAACGGACAAGCTCTCGGACGCTCTCAACAACTTTTTCATTTCACAGGTCCCGACATGTGTGGTAGTGCAGTGCATGTAAGTGTCAAAGTGTGTAAGTAAGGCGAAGATCGCGCGCAACCATGGCCCGTTTGTTACGATACAGCTCTGTCATTCGCCTGGTAATTATCGGAGAAACCACGGATAATACCCATCAGAGCAGCCGGCCGTTCGAATTCTCCTCCAGGCAAATACTGTATTCGAACTAGCCTGTCTACCTAGAGTGGAAAATCCGCTGTGTACCCGAATTTCGAAGTGTAATAAAATTCGCTCGTGTGTTACATGCAATTGTCTTGAATATTTGGTTATAATTATTTACATTTACATTTATATGCCGCCTCCTTCGGTGGCTCGTTGGTTAGCGTGCTCGCTTTGCAGGGCGAAACCCTGGGTTCGATTCCCAGCCGAGGCAAATTATAATTTCTATATCCCTGCAAACCTCTTTTCATTGACCGTCTCTTTTCATTCCGTCAGTCGCTAGCCAGCCGCCGACCCGGAGACTACCCCCACGATGCTGCCGCCACTGAAGATGTCCACCGCAGACGTGGACGAAACGTTTGGCTCTTCAATGCCAACTGGACCACGGCGCACCAGCCCAGAAAATTTCTCTCATATCTTTTAATTGAGCTTGGAATTTTACCATTGCCTTGCCTATTTATTTACAAATCTGTAGTATTTTTAGAAACTTACTTACTTAACAGTGGGAACATATTTTAATGCAATACTGATATTTATAGTTACAACACTCGACGTAGATATCATGTTCATCAAGTGTCAGTATCAACAGCTCACTACAAGAAATCCACATACATGTACGTTACTTTACAACGCATTGCCAAATGAAATTAAACAATTAAAATTGGTACATAAATTTAAGTTAAAAGTAAAATCTAAGTAGTTGCATAACTGTTTCTATACAATTAGAGACTATATTGATCGGCAAAAAGAATAATAATGTTTACTTTAACAAAACAATGATATAGTATAATGAATTAGTTTACATTTGTATTGTATATTTTTTTTAAAAGACTTAATATGCCTGTAACAAGTAACGTACTTCAGCTTTCGGGTCAATGACCCCCATATCGATCTGGCTTTTGTCCAGTTTTGATCAAATGTCATCAGTCCTGATCCTTTGAGCAAATGCTGAGATGGCACCTTGATTTGCTTCTGGACGTAAATGTAGCTTCACTATGCGCACTGCGCACATTTTGTTGAGCTTCCCTTTTGCTTGTAGTGGTAGTAGAGTTTAGGGTGAGTTTCTATTTTGTTAGCAATACAGAGAAATCAAATTTGCAGTTCGTTTACCGTTACAAATAAGTTTTCCATAACTCGCAAACGAAAATATGTAGTATCGAAATGTTAATCTCTCGCTTTTATAAATTTATTATTATTATTATTATTATTATTATTATTATTATTATTATTATTATTATTATTATTATTATTATTCCTATTTTTCATCTTTCAACTATTAATAGTTAAATCGTTGGAAAGGGATTCTGAAATTCAAGAAAGCATGCGCAGATGATTTTGTCCTCCATACGTCACATACAGTTTTTTACTGTTTTTTATGTAATAAATTTCTCAATATCTGTGCGCTTTCCTTACAAACGTCCCAGTATCTACTGCTGTGTGACGACGAGAAAGCCCACCCTGAGGTTATGAAGACCACTATATACGATGAAGGGATGTCTTCGTGCTAACCACACGAACCCCTTATCCCTTGGCCGCGAGGCTTGGTCACCGCTGGTCGGCCAAGGCCCGTAGCGGGCTGCCGAGCCAAAGAACAGGAACGGGAACATTAATATTCCACTACTTAATGATTACTACACACAATTGCCCTCTCACATTACGCATTTGAAGCGTGAAACTACCCTCTGTGTATTCACAAGTACCATTGTTAAAATGAAAGTTATTTTCCATTTTGATACTCAGTTTAGACTCTTTTGATTAATTATTTCGTATTTCCGTCAAGCACCAAGGTCATTAGTTCCGTAAATGTAGTGCATGGTTTCCTCTGGACGATGAGTTGTTTATGGTGATCGTCTCCCGCGGGAGAAACCACGAAAAACTACCAATCACAGCAGCCGGCCGCTAGAATTTTCCTCCAGACAGCGGCTGAATTTGACTTGCTAAGTAGCTAGTATCGAAAATCCTGCCATGTTTGGGCTTGAAACCTAGGACCTCCCGGCTAGAGGAACAGCTGTGACGTCGTGAGCCAGCCAACCCGGCTAGACTATATTTGTATAGAAACAATTACGCATCAGTTAAGATTTTACTTCCTCATTTAAAGTTATGAATACATTTAAATTGATTAACGCTCTCTGCAATGTCTGATAAATATCGTACATCATTACGCAGTATTATACATGATTTTTTGTACTGTGCTCTTGATTCTCATAATATAATCTAATGAACAGCATTCCTACGTCGTGTGCACGAAAATCTACTCTTGCTAGTAACAATGTTAATAATAAAATTCATAATAAGATTTTGTCGTTTAAAAACCCATGAAATTTCCTTGCCAGCAAATCTTCAAAGTTGTGACAGTTTTCAATGACTAACAGCAGTTGCACACATGTTGGCTACAGCACTATAGTATTCTGTATTGGCATAAAAGCTGTACACTATTTTATAACAAATCAAGAATCAGTTTTAAAAAATACTATACGAGTATTTAAAAGCACCCGCCAGCTCTGATCGGTAGTTTTAGCACGTGGTTTCTTTGATCAACACCAGGCGAATGCCGCAGCTGTACCCTAACAAATGAGCCACAGCCCGCACGCGATCTTTCCTTCCTCTTCCTTGTCTTATCCTCACCCCTTATTTACACACACTTACACTTACATACACTACACTATCACACATGCCAGGAGATCAGTCGGGAGCTCAGAGCTTGCCCCGTCTGGGGGCGGTGCCCCGATGGTGGGAGATACCTGAATGGTGAAATCTCCGCTAGCCAACGGAGGTCGGCACAGGATATCACCATCCAGCGAGGAAAGATCACCGCTACCTCCCAAGGACAAAAACATGAACTACACTTTCGGGACTAATTGCCTTAGCAGTTGACGCGTCCAGAAACACTAGTCAATCAATCAACGAACTATGCCGCTGTGATTTTCTGATGGTCTGGGGAACTGCGCTGCTTTTTGGGCATTACTGGATAAACTACAACTTGGCTAGTCCTTGGTACATCTCCCATATTCTAATTTGATTACAACACTTATTCGGCGTGTAAAATATGTTATATCTTATCAGATCAGTTTAAGTATCAATTAACAATTTTGTCATTTGACGTCATCACCAATGTTTCCGGAAAAAATCTGTGTTTTCCATTGCAAATTCTAGGAAATATTTTGAAAGAAGAAATATTGAGACAAATAGTATAATGCAAAACTACTGACTCACCAATGGCAGAGTCAACGGGGAAGAAAGTAGTATCTGGGAAGAGCTCTCGTGAGGTGGAAGAAAACCCAAAGCCTGCAAGTCAAGAACACACAATTGAAGAAACAGAAGCGACAGGTGACAATTGTATTTTCACGAAACACAATATTTTGGGCGATGGAATTAAAAAAATACAGGTAATTTTTTTGTCATTAATCAAACAATTCCACTTATTTTTGACATTCAAGAATAAGTTTCGGATACACGTTTTAGGCATTGATAAAACTGTTAGTAATATTAAGTGTTAGCCATTGCTAAATTGCTTTTAGCAATGGCTAAAATGTGTATCCGAAACGTCAAAAAAATACTACATGTAATAATATACGCTAAATGCATTTATTCTTGAATGTCAAAAATAAGTGGAACTGTTTGATTAATAATAATTGACAGACGTTCATTGAAGGGAAAATAAAGTAATTTTTTGTCGTGAATAAGCAAAGCAATTGTTCATATCTCGTTTAACAACGACTTACGATTGAAGGCACACAACTCGCATTCCTTGTTCGAAATGAATAGAGATAGTTTAAATAATGTTTCAGGAGCAATGCTGTATTCAATATTAAATGCAATAATCATGTTGGAAATGACACGTTGAAAGATACTACGTGCTGTTTAACAAAGAAGCCTATTGTCATAACAGAAAGAAACATTGTCATTATGTACGTAATTTATAAACTCGAATTAATGTTATGCACGGAAATATTTATTTTTATGATATATACTGTTTCAAGACAAAGATAGGAACTGATATATTGGAAATTATGTCCATTCTAAGTGCCTCCCACAACTACAATCATAGGCATTCTTAATACTGGCGACTGAGTTTAACATTCCTACTATTAATTGTTTGCCAGTGAGCGTGTAAGGGAAATACAGAGAACGAGGGTTTAAAATAAGAAATATTCTCGAAAAATAACTCAGCTTCCAATAAATGTTTTCCAATAAATTTACATGTCACCAGTGGAAATACCAAGCAACAAGTCTGGAAGTTTTTAATCTCCCAGAAGATCCACAAAATTTATTCATAAAACTCGGTGCCAAATTTCTTGGAGACCGACTACGTATATTATATTATTTATAATATTATTTGTATTATCAATTCTGTTCGTACGGATCGAGTCATGAAAACGAGCCCGGAAATATTGGGCGGTATTGATTCAACGGCGGTGACACGTAAAGCATATCACGCGGCCAATGGAGAGGATGAATACACAAAAGGTTAGGGATATTGTAGGCAAAGGTACGTAATGATGGAATGAATGGCAAAGGAAACTGGAGAATCCCAACAAAGCCCCTTGCGAATCTGCTTGACACACCAAAAATCCTAAATGAACCAACCTATGTTCTAATCCGGATGCCACAACGAAAACGTAATGGCTATTCTTTGCACAACGGACCGGGAGCGGTAGCTCAGTGCATCAACTGATGTCATTGCAGCGCCTCTGACCGGGAGGTTCGAGTCCTGACGGCGGCAGGATTTTCGACACTAGCTAGGTCTAATTCAGTTGCTGTCTGGAGGAGAATTCTAGCGGCCGACTACTCTGATCGGTAGTTTTCCATGGTTTCTCCGATCAACACCAGGCGAATGCCGGAGCAGTACCCTAACAAACGGGCCACGGACCGCGCGCGATCTTTCCTTTCTTCTCCTCTCCTCTCCCCTTACACACACATACTTTCACTAACATGCACTACACTACCGCATATTCCGGGAGACCGGTCGGGAGCTTAGACCTTGTCTCGACTGGGGCGGTGCGCCGACGGTAGGTCGTTGCCGGATCTTGTCATCCAGCGGGGGGGGGATCATTGCCATCTCCCAAGAAGAAACATGCACTACACTCACGGGACCAATGACCAAAGCAGTTGACGCGCCCGGAAACACGAAAAAATCGATCAATCAATTTGCAGAATGGTTCGCGCATATCAACATACACAAATATTTTGTGGTGATTTATTACATACCTCAGTTCATTACAGTAAATTATTCACTTAAAATACAGGAAGTTGTGAAACTGACCTAGGTCATCAGTTCTCGGAACTGTATTTATTTTTCTCCCACAAGAGCGCCTAACTTCAAATATGGATGACGAAAAATCTACGTTCATTTGATTTTGCCTGATTTCGGCACACTATTCCTCTTTATTCAAATTATTCAACAAATGAATGACCACAAAGACCAAAAACAGTGTGAATGACTCATTAGCAAATAATAAATTGTATTCATTAAAAACTATTTAGGAACATCTAGAAATGCTGAAAAGAAATCCACAGTCCGTCTTAACTTACCATAAACATCGAATCTCTATCGTAATAAATAAAAACTTCGAATGGATTACATTTATTACCACACGAATAAAAACAGTTTATTTCAGTTGCATCAGACACCCGTGTCACAGTATTTTTTGGGGTTCGAGGATGGAGAAAGGAACGAAAAATATCATCCCTATAATAAGTGAGATGGTTCACAGTAGACCTCTGCGGTACATCCTGTTCAGCCATGGAAACGTTTTCAAAAGAGACATTATTTCATTTCATGTAAAACCAGAGCTCGCTTATTCTAGCGCGGTATAAATCAAATAGAGTAATGACACTGGCGAGAGAGACAGATATAAAGCACAATCGAGCGGAAATCAAAAGGAGGGAGAGAGAGCGAGAGAGAGGAGGGACCAGTACGCCGAATGGGACGGTAAACGAGAGAACGCACAGCGTACAAGTAGAGTCGGAACGTAGCAGAGGGAAAAGCAAAAACTGGCCATCTCGTTGTGAAATCAGCAAACGAATGAACAAACGTGCGTCGCTCGGTACAGAGGGTCGCCGTGTGGGCCAGGGTAGAAGGAAGTGAGGGGGAAGGGGGACGGGGGAGGGTGACGCATTAACGGGTGCAATGCGCTGCAGCATCACTCATCGCCAGCGCCATCGCCGCCGCAGCCGCCGCCACCACCACCACCACCATCGGCACGAAACGAGACCTGCTGCGATGCCGTTAGAGCAAAGGATCTAGTTTTTCTTACACTGCTAAACGTTAGGGGATGAGGAACGAGCTATGAGGAAAAGATATGAGGTCTCAGTAAAATGTTGTATTTTTTTTATTTAATTAAGTATTGTTTCATTAATTTTCTTTTAGTTACTTATTATTGGTTAGTTATTAGTTCTTAATTAGTTAATTCATACTCGACAGATGGGTGAGTATTTAGTGTTTCCCAGCGGGTCAAATACTTTGGTCGTTAGTCCCGAGTGTGCAGTGCTATAACTGGGCGGTGACGCAGTTCTCTGTGGAACGCGAGATCTGGTGCTTACCTACACATCGACTTGCTGGTTTCCCCACCAGGTATCTCCCCCCAGCGGGGCACCGTCCAAGCCGGGACAAGCTTTAAATTTCCGATTGGTCTCCCGACACGAGTGGTAGTCTAGTGCATTAAGTGTAAATATAAGTGTAAGGAAAGAGGAAGGAACAAGGATGAGGAAAGGAATATCGCGCGCGGTCCGTAGTCTCTTTGTTAGGATATTCGCATATTGTTTCACAAGTATTAGCGTGTTATTGATCTGAGAAACTACTAATCAACTACAAATCAGAGCAGCGGGCTGCTAGAATTCTCTTCAAAATTCAATCTTGGCTAATGTTGAAAATCCTCTACCGTCAGGATTCGAACCGTAAGTCCTGCCGGTCAGAATCGCTGCAGAGGGAACTAAAGATAACTCTGAGCTCAGTCTGCCATATTAAGCTGGATATACAATAAACGCTCAATAAATTATTTACGCGATGGCATGTGTAGATTCTTCAATACCTAATTTGTCATCAATTTTTCGGCACTATCGTAGTCGCAAAATAAGGAAAAAAACAAGTTTTGATTTTTGGAGAATATTCAGTTCATAGGCCAATAAATGTAATTTAATGCGACGGAGAACATCGGAAGCATGGAACAAAGACCAAGAGCAGTGATATCAAAGTCTCTTACTGGTGGCAGTCCCATGCTTCATGGAACCGTAATGTGCCACAAGCTTCTCCGCGCAACTAGCGTCGGGAAAGGAAACTATCAACAGTAAACCCGCAGTTTTCCAACTTGCTAGAGTCGAATATAAAAAGGAGGATCTGCACAGAAAAATAAAAGTAAAAAATCGAAATAAAAGTAACAACACATGTTTTTAAATTTATTTATCTAAATCGCATAATCGCCTAATCGTATTTCCTATGCAAAGCGTAGAAGCGTTCAGAGCGACTTTGACTACGTGTAGCGCTCTCTTGTGGCGAGGTGATCAACTGCGTGGAGGAGTCAATCCTTTGTGCTACCTGTGCGACTGACTCCTGCTGGTGGCATCGACCTTCACATCACTGACCTAGAGAGAGAGAGAGTCTGACATAAGCTGGAAGAAAAGTGCCGAAGACTGCCTAAAACGCAAAAAACTATTACGAATCTTACTCGAGATAATGATTCCGCGAGGTCATATAAAATTTAAATTGGCTGATAATGGTGACGAAAAGTTATTTTATAATACTGCTATACATTTTCGCGTTAAACATTCTTTAAAAGTGCTTTAGGCAAAAGAACATTGAGAAGTGATATTTCATTACAAGAGGGTGACAACTAGCCCTTAGACTAATTGTCACTCTCTTAATTGCTGGTACGCAGTAAATAAGAAGTATTGTATGTTAAAGCACAAATCAACGATTTTCCTACAAAAAACTCGTATTGTGGGACCCTGGTTTCGAAAAGGTGGATAAATCTTGTTTCTGTGCATAGTAAATTACTTCCTCTCACATGTTCTAAAATCAAAATCCATGTTTTGTGGGTCTGTGATATTTAAAAATTGGTTGACGGCAAAACGTCTGCCTATCGGTCCATTTGGAGTCAATGCTAGCGCCTAAACTGTCCAGACGATTTTTTTCAAATTTGATATTCCCCATCGATCTGGTCGAACTCGTCTTATGAGTTTGAAACGGATATTTCGCTTTTTGGGGTTACTTCATATGAAAGCTATATTTTCAAAGTTTTCTCGAATGGGGCAATGGACGCTTAAAATGGTGCAGGTCTCACTTCCTTTGAAACCCCCGAAGTTTCGCAAAATGCAATAGTTCAAAATTTTTTCATCCTCTTTCTACAACTACAATATTGAAGATTTTCTACAACTACAATATTGAAGATATTTTTCATTGATAAAATATGTTCTTAAAAATATCTTTATATGTTCTTCAAAGATTTGAGTTTTCTGAGTAATTTTGCATGAAATATATGCTATTTTTAAACTATTATTTTCTCTAAAATGCGGGTCCAAGTTTTTTCTTCATATATTTTCCTTTGATGGAACACAAGACTCGGCGCAATTCCTGTTTTCGGTAAGCATCGTATTTTCGAAAATTGCATTACGAAATATTATTAACATTGCAAAACGAAAATACTGGTAAATTTTTGTTAAAGAAATTTGTTCTAAAAACATAGATCTCTGAGAAAGGCCATGTAAATTTCTTTTAAAAGAACGAGCAGTTTTCGCGCACTTTTTGCTTTAAGTAAAAGCAATTTCTTTAAAAGAAAATTCTCAAAACGGCTCCAATTTATTTCTCTAAACGTTTTTTTATACAGCAAAGTCCACTTAAAAATGTCGCAAGCCTCATTTTCGTTGAACTCAAAATTTTCAAAAAATTGTAAAATTTCAAATAAGCGTGAAAGTATGTGCTGTTTTTAGCATCACTAGTTGTTTACTAATGGAAGACCGCGTAGTAAAAACATCGAGATATGGTAATGGACATTCCCAATAAGGAGAGTGAAATGAAAATGAGTCAAAATTTTATTCAATTCAAAACCAGATAGAAATGATCATCAAGTCATAAGGTATATGAAGCAGCTACCAGGGGCATTGGCATTTGGATGGCATTTTGCTCTTTGACTGACCGCAGGATACACGCGCTAGCAACTTAAGTGCAAACTCGGGTCGCGTGGAAGGGTGGGTATAAGACTTATTGGGGATCACCAAGGGGAATGCGCAATTCGAACGAAACTAAATTGTAATATTGAATCCTTTTTGTTTGATGATGACAGTAACAAATTATTTTTCATCAACTCTGTCTAAATGCACAAGACGGTTCTATCGAAGCTAAAAACTTATTCTTAAAAAATGGTGATTACTTTCTGCAGCAATTCTTTATATTCCGACAAGAGTACGTTATATATTTCCAATTCCAAATCACAATCACAAATCACACAATTCATAATCATTTACGACATCGTGTAAAAAGTTAAACCTCTTTGCGTTCTATTTAACATGACATGATTATTTTATAAATGAACATAAAATATCATAAAATAAGTTTGTTCATTGGTATCTCTTATTCAGCTTCATAATGAGGGAAAATGGTCACAAATATGTGCAGCCAAATGTTACCCTCTCAATAATTGCCTATATTTCATTTTTATATCAATGAGGGCAGTCTCTCACACCGTCAATTTCCTCCGTTATGCTATTATTTGGTGATTATAACATTCTTGGTGAAAAATCAATTATTCAATTGTAAATATTTGTTAGTTAAAATTACACAATACATTTTTAAAAGAGGCCGTCGCTTTAAACTATTGTTTATGAGTTACAATGAGCATAAAATAAAAATAATATGTCCATTAATAGCAGAGCACAGAAGAACATAAACAGTGAAATATGACACTTGCAGCTAGAAATACGATATATTGCCCATTTAAATAAGTGGGCAAATAATTTCACAGCATGGACCATTGCATTAGATGCCTAGACATTCAATGTACGCGCCGTGTAGATCCCGCTCCAACTTCTCCCCTCTCCACAAAGATGATTTCTCCCCACTACTTGCACTTCGCCGCACTCGCGTGCAGACTGCCCGAGGGAGCAGGCGTCGTGCAGGTCTGGCGTACGCTATTGTGTGTCTGAAACTGAAGTTCCGCTTTTTTGGGTTGACTGGAAGGTTGTACGTTCAAGACCCGTTTGTGTCACATTGATTGATATTTACCGCCACTGCTATGGTCGTTAGCCTCGTTAGTGTGGTGAATGCTTTATTCCTTGAGGTGGTGAAGTTTTCCACCAAGTGGTTGGTGATATCCGGTGCCGATCTACACTTCAGTTTATGGCTGTTTACCCCAGGTATCTCCCCCAGAGGGTTGCCGCCCCCAGGCGAAACATCCTCAAAACTCCTGACTAGTCTCCCGACATGCATGGTAGTGTACTGCATGTAAGTGTGTAAGGGGAGAGGATAGATAAAGGAAGATGAAAGAACGATCGTGCGCGGTCCATGGTCCGTTTGTTAGATTACGGCTTCGACATCCACTTAGAAGTGATCGGATATTGCACGGAAAACTACTGATCAGAGAAGCCGACCGCTAGAATTCTCTTCCAGAGAGCAGCAGCTGAATTCGACCTGACACCGGGAGTGGTACCTCAGTGCATCAACTGATGTCACTGCAGCGCCTCTGACCGGGAGGTCCTAGGTTCGAGTCCTGACGGCGGCAGGATTTTCGACACTAGCTTTTCAGCTAGGTCAAATTCAGTCGCTGCCTGGAGGAAAATTCTACCGGCCGGCTGCTCTGATCGGTAGTTTTCCGTGGTTTCTCCGATCAACACGAAACGAATGCCGGAGAAGTACCCTATCAAACGGGCCACGGACCGCGCGCGATGTGTCCTTCCTCTTCCTTGTCCTATCCTCTCCCCTTACACACACACACACACACACACACACACACACACACACACACACTTTCACTTACATGCACTACACAACCACATATTCCGGGAGACCCGTGGGGAGCTTAGAGCTTGTCCCGGCTGGGGCGGTGCCCCGCCGGTGGGAGAGTCCTGGTTAGGGGGAAACCCCACTAGCCGACGGTAGGTCGGCGCCGGATCTCGCCATCCAGCGAGGGATGATCACCGCCATCTCCCGAGAAAAAGCATGCACTACACTAACGGGATTAATGACCAAACCAGTTGACGCGCCCCGAAACACGAAAAAATCAATCAATGAATCAATCGACTTGACTATGTACCTAGTTTCGAAAATCCCCCACCGTGAGCACGTGAACCCTAAGGCCTCCCGGCCAGATTCGTTGCAGCGGCTGCTGCTCTGAGCTAAACTCAGCCGGTACCGTTGGTGTCGGGATGTTAGATATCTGCTGGTTCGAAATCTTGGTGATAATTCTGGAGGTCGGCTGCTCTGATCGGTAGATTCCATGAATACTTCCAAAGAATTTCAGACGGACTCCCAAGCAGTACTCCAATCAACCGGCCCTGGAGCACGCACGATCTTCCACTTTCATTCCGTTCTTATTCCCATTTTTAGAGCCTATTGATGGGCAGATCACCCGTCCTCGAATGGTCCCTTACTCATTAGTGCAGGAATGTATACGAAAAGTGTCGTAGATACGAGCTGTACGCAACTGAAAGGGACTTGAGGTAGGATGACAGGCAAGAAAGTCTTGAATATTTTATTTGAAATGTTTTGTTGATATGCCATTAGAAAATAGGTTTTTGTCGTTATTTAATAGTCTATTAAAAGGAAATTTTATAATGAATCAAGGAGTAAAAGAAGAAGCATAAAAAAGTGGACAAAAATGAAGAGAATAAGAGGCCGAAAGAAAGAGGAAATAAAGTGAAACTCTCGTACAAAAACAGTGACGCATTTCCACGTTATTAGAGAGATTCAATAATTCTGGCTAAAATAATTCGTTTTTATGTGAATAAAATAATGTTATCAATGTATATAGCTTTCACATGCACAGGCAATCAGATTCCCAGCAACAAATAAATGATTTCGCACAAAAATAAAGTAATGTGAACTGAAATAATCCCATTAAATCAGGCTTATAGGTTCATGTTATATTAAACGACAATAGCCGTCAGAGTCAATAGCAAACATTCTACTTCCAGATACAGTACAACGTTATAACATGAAGTTAAAAAAATACACGTCCTTATACCAAACTTCATTAATACCTTTCCAAGCTGGCCGGTCAGTTTTTATTTTAAGGTCAAAAGACTTGCTGCAAAAGGTAGGTCAGCTCCTTTTCTAAACAGTGATTACTTGGAAGGATTTGTATTTTTAATATACCACAAAGGAATTTAGGTAAAAAATTGTCACAAAATTACCCCACCTTATGAGACCATTTTGTGATAAGTTTTATCTCGTCCTGAAATCCACCAAAAAAAATAATGTCACAAAATTATCATAACGTCTATTTACAAAGACTGTACAATGTTGTTCTGCAATACAAGAACACTTTTTCATGAACAAAATACTCAAAATCTTGAATTGAAATTGATGAAAAAAGTGAATAGAACTTTGGAGAAGTCGCAAGTTAGCAATATGGCAGAAGCACACAAGTATGGATCATTCAGTTTCAATATTGGGCCGCTTAATGTGGATCTTTGATCTTGAACGGTCCTCGGTTCCCCACTGGCTCGGGTCAATGAGTATGGGTCACGAGACTTCGGTCATCGGGTATCGTATTTCATCCGGATGGGCTGGACGTCTCCAATGAACTTTCGTTGAATCCTTTACGCTCACCAAGAATTCGTCGAGTTCGATGTGCCACTTTTCCAGAGAAAAGCGAGCCCTTGAAGTTTGTCTCCAACAAAATCGTCTACTCTGGTATCATCTGTATCCTGATTATTGGGGGTTTGGCTGGTTTGTGGGAGTCCTAATAGGGATCGAGCAGCGTGTGCCTCTGACCCGTCCGAATGCTCCTTGAACGAGATCACGCTATCATCGGAATTACGGAGAGAATATTCGTTACTGCTATCTTCTGTCACTTCGTCTGTCATCTCTTCATGGGATGACTTCTTACGAATGGATTTGGAAGCCTTACTGGAGAGTTTTCCTTGTTATATTCACATACCCTCCAGCAAACGTTACACGAAGGTCAAAATTTCTAGTTTCAACACATAGCATTATGTAGAAATGGAAGGGAAAGAGTTCATTTCCTTATGGAAATAAATGGAAGGGGAAAGAGTTCCCTTCCCTCTCCATTATAACACATTTTATCCTTCCTCCTCGACCTCCCCTCCTTCTCCATCCCCGCGTGATCTTTCCTTTTCTTCAAGTTTCACTTCTCTTCATTTTACTACCTCGGCACAGTTGTTGCACTTTGACACGTGGCTGCTACAGACGTGCATCCGTGCGTAGAATATACATGATGCAGTGCAATCTATGTTTCTACTCAGCGTGCTGAGATACCATACATCTCATTTATCTCATTAATCTTGGATTAAAATATTTTGTAAAAGATATTTGTGCTGTGTGTAACGGTTATTTTAATTTTTTAACATTTTTCATTCATTTTATAGTTAATGTTTGATTTTTTCAATGCTTAATGATTTAATATAATGGATCATATTATTTAAGTTTACAATTTTAATTATGAACCATTAAATGTATTATAGAACCATGAATATCTGTTTTCTTCGAGAAGTTACATCATTCCTTTTACTTAATAAATGGTTAAAACCGATAACTGTTAAAACTTTTTATTCCCCTACCTGACTGTCCCTAAACAAAAGAGAACATCGAAATAGATGATATGAAACATTTTTTTATAAAAAAGAGGTAAAATCAGATTAAATCAAATTAAATACTAATTTTGAAACTAACAAGACTACAGTAGTTACCAACTTGCTGTTTTCCAAGACCGAAGAGTGATAATCATATTTGCATTTATGTGTACTAAAGAAACATTGAAAAATTATTCATTTTGCAATTGATTTATTATAGCAATCCTTCTCGGCAGTAGTGTGCCAACCTACCCCAGATCAGTGCCAACTAACCCAGCAAGTGGGGTTTGTTAGCTCATCCTGACTTAATTACTTTTAACTTTCTTGACTGCAAAATTTCACAAATAAAAGCTAGTGGCGCCCGTACATACTTTTTCGCATTATAAGAAGCTTTTGCCATTCTCGACAAGTCACATAATTCATCAACTCATCAACTCAACTCAACTCAAGTCAACTCAATTCATCTCAACTCACCACATCAACTCAAGTCCCAGAAAACAATTAAGGAACAATTTGAAGCCGTTCTTGAGAAAAAGATTGCTTAAAACTTTCCTATATTTACACAAAATTTCGATTGTCACTGCAGTGCCTCTGGCCGGAAGTCCTAGCGATACAGTCCCGATAGCGGCAGAATTTTCAAAGCGGCTACGTTCAACGCAGTCGCTTTCTGGAGGAGAATTCTTGCGGCCGGCTGCTCTGATCGATAGTTTTCCTTGTTTTCTATGATCAACACCACGCGAATACCGTGTTTGCAGTATCTTAACAAGCGGGCCACGGACCGCGCGCGATCTTTCTTTGCTCTTCCTTGTCCTGTCCTCACCCGTTACACAAACTTACACTAACATGCACTACTCTACCACACATGCCGGGAGATCGGTAGGGGGCTTAGAGCTTGTCCTGGGGCAATGTCCAGCTGGTGGGAGATACTCGGTTGGGATACACAATTATATGCACTTCTCCACCACGCATGTCGCGAGCTTAGAGTGTGTCCCAGCTGGAGGCGGTGCCCCGCTGATGACGCCTGATTGGAGAAAACACCGCGAGCCGTCGTAGAGGTCGACGCCGGATTTCGCCATCCAACGGTGGAAAATCACTGCCACCTCTCCCGATAAAAGAAACGTGTACTACACTTAAGGGACTAATGACAGCGTTTGACGCGCCCGGAATCTCCAATCAATGAAACAATTATGCAAAATTTCACAAAAACTACTATTTTTTTCGCAAAATTGTACATAACCTTAATTAAATTCTGTCTTCCAACGTTACAAATACTACGATAAAGCATATGTTATAAGACCGCTTGTTTGGTATTTACGAAACATGGATTCTGACGTCACAAAGTCTTACAGGAAATTACTACATACAGGAAAATAATTTATTGCCGTTAGTTTTATCACAGAGCCCTTCAATTCGAAGCCCTACCCGCCAATTTTTGCCGCAGCGTTACAATAATTTTTCTTTACAACGTAGCTACGTAGTAGTACGAGTAAGTTAAAATTGTAATCCACTTTATGAAAACACCAATCCTGCTCCTTAAAATGACTGCTATTCACTGAACATTGAATAACAGTTCCATTAGAGTACTCACAAACATTACAGCCAACTTGTATGAATCAAATAGCTTTATGCAAACAAATACGTAAATCCAATTCAGGTGTTGGTTCAAATTCCGCAATCTTCAGCTACGAACCCTCCACTGCATGATCCTCTAATTTTTTGACAGGTTTCAAAATAACTAAGTATTTGTTAATGAAATACTATTTCACCACTCAGTAAGTCACATAATCGATATTTAATGATATTTCAAAAATTATATCGCGGTTCATGACGTAGAAGAAAAATAAATACTGAAAATTAATATTTAAATGGCAATTTGTGTTCAGCAGCCAGTTTTCCGAAAGGTCATTCTTTATTTATTTGCTCACCCGAGGCACAAACGAACAGTATTATTACAGCGTTTGCATCTGTCATGCAAAGAAATTATAAAGTAGATGTATGTGATATTCATTTTATGTCCGAAACACAATAATTTCGTAAGTCAACAATTTCACGTTTGGATTCTGGATAAAGCAATTTATTTAATCAAAACGTGTTATAAAACCGAATTACGATTATAATATTAAGAATCTTTTGTGCTGCATAACTGTTTCTATACAAGTAGAGACTATACTGATCCTCAAAAAGAAAAATAATGTTTACTTTAACAAAACAATGTAGTATAATATAGTATAATGAATTAGTTCACATTTGTATTGTGTATTTTTTAAAAGACTTAATATGCCTGTAAGAAGTAATGTACTTCAGCTTCCGGGTCAATGACCCCCAACTCGATCGGGTGTTTGTCCAGTTTTCCTGATCCATTGAGCAAAAGAGCTTAGGGTGAGTTTCTCTTTTGTTAGCAATACAGAAAAATCAAATCTGCAGTTCGTTTACCATTACAAATAAGTTTTCTATAACTCGGAAACGAAAATATCTAGTTTTTTAAATGTTAACCTTTCACTTTTTAAAATTTATTATTATTATAATTACCATTACTATTTTTTCCATCTTTCAACTATTAATAGTTAAATTGTTGGGAAGGGATTCTGAAACTCAAGAACACGTGCGCAGATGATTTTCTCCCCCATACGTCACATACAGTTTTTTGACTGTTTTTGACTAAATAGATGTAAATATAAATATATTCATTAATATGATGTGATTAGATCCATCGTTGTCACAGTCTTTACTTTAGTGTTACTACGCTATGCAAGTTATTTACCTTACCTCATTGACATTTATGGTGAGGTTATTCTCTCTATTTCCACTCTATAAACCCAGTTCAAGTTGGCTAAAGACCGTCTTTCTGTTTTTGTGGAAATCCAAGTTCTGCTGTTTTCTCTTGGTTAGTTCATTGTACGTTAGTTCATTGGACGTGTCTTGCTCCTTTACTTGTAGCTTTGAACATTTGCCTTAATGTATCTTTGAGGTTAAGAAGAAGCTGAGCACTCTCTGAGCATGTTAGATTAATTGCAGCTCTTCCTGCTATGCATGTTACTCTCATGACAACACTATTCGAACGGTTGTTGTTCAAATGTTCGGTAATAATATCTACTTTTGCACGTAGCTCATCAATGCTTTTTTCAAGTCTCATCTTCCAAGGTGGTGTTTTTTCTTATGATTTCTTTTCTGAAGAATGTGTTGGTATGTTTTCTGTCCATTTAACACGATAATAGTTACTGCTGCACAGTAACTATGCAAGTTGCAAGATGTATTTCTGGCAAGTCATAAGTGTCATTTATGTATTGACCCAAAACTTCATTTACTTCTTTCAGTGTAGGTGAAGCTTTAACTCTAAACTTTTGACTTGATACTCTAAACATTTGGAATTTTCGAAAATTCAGGAAATTCAGACGTGCAAATTTTTATAAGCGTAGTTCGAAAATGTTCTTAAGGCTTCATGTAACGTATCTCCAAAAACCAAAATATAAGTTTTAATTTCGAGAGACCAAGACATCACCCAGATCCATCGCGACACATCAAATTCGGTGAAAATCCTGAGAATGATTAAGGCGTTAGTGTTGTTCGCAAACGGACGGACAGACGAAGACGTTTCGAATAAAACCACTTTTCCGGAAACAGGGGCCACCTAAATGTTTATTTCTGGCAAAACATCGACATCGATTTTTTGCAACATTACATAATTTGGTCAATGCTACATATACGAGAAAGTAAAAAGTGTCACCTGATCTAACACATTTTCTTCTTAATGAATATTCAATACAATGAAAATGTATTAAAGTATATACGAGTATGACCCACTACCTGGATGAATGTTTTTATACACGACAATACATTATTTTCACAGTACGTTTTGTCACTGAAGTCAACTGTAGTGATTGAAATACGATACAGTCATAAAAACGACAAAATAAAAAAAATGACACTTTTTTCAGTATAATATAGACAATGAATTTGTCGTTAATACATTACTTTACAATTATAGTTTCATTTCACCTATTTGATAAAAACTTTCATGCCCAATCGCGTTTTTTGACGTTTAATCAATACATCATTACAAAATAAAACTGTCACACAACAAATAAAATGTCGAAAAGATATTGTGCCGGTCAAGCCCAACCTACAGATCCGCGTAATTTATTTTTTTTGTTACACGTACACTATAGGGTTAATACGTCATTTTACCATTATATTCAGCGAGTAAAGAGCTTCACAAATTGGCTGTAACAGTACAATTACCAATTCCGCGACAGACCAATACCGTTACGCGCAAAATCATCATTTCCAATTTAAACATCCACATCGAAGAGCTTTTGCATGCGCTAGTTCCGCAAGCCAGCACGCACAAATGGTGTTCTGACAGCAAGGTATAAGTTTGGCAAAAGGATGTATTTTACGTTACTCATTTACGTTTTGGACTTCACTTTGAATATATTTTAGGTTTTTCAAGGAACTATGTTTTGGATAAATATCGAATTTTTGTGAATAATCAGGATTATAGTAATACATTTTGAGAATATATAGTATTCGATTAAAAGTGACCTTCGTCGCGCAATCTTCTTTCTTTTTATAACCTTCCCCCTCTCACATAAAAATAGTTTGGCGGACACATTTTTTCTCCCAATTGACGTCAGAACTTCCCATTTCCAGCTTCATACGAGATAAAATGCCAGTAAATTTTAATTGTAGTCCAAGATTCTTCACTGGATTAAAATCCGACTTTCTCATAGGAAGTACATAGGGTTTTATTATTTTTAAATGCATCGAAGAACAGTCAGTATCAAATTATGTACTTTTAAATACAACGTTCACTAAAAAAGGCGTTACTGTTTGATCAGCTTTGAATGAGCCATAAAATCGCTCATAAATTCATGTTAAGTCTCGACACTCGCTAAATGGAAATAAAACCACCTGTTCCGGTCAGTCATTGATTTCCTGACTAACTTTTAGATAATTTAGTTAGTCGTTGGACAAACATAATATGTGGGTCTATTGTGAAAATAAACATTTAATAAAAAATATGAAATACTTTTTAAAACAAAAAATCTATTATGATAATAAATATTTAATAAAAATATTAAATACTTTTATACACAAAAGACATCATACCGAAAAATAACATATCATAATTCTGTTTTGCTTTTCCCTCCCCATGTAAATTCTGTAAGCTTCTTCCTTCACAAAGGCTTAAGGTACTTGCGGCTAGCACCTGCCTCTCACGAGGGGTGCCAGTGCTCTTCCTCCACTGGATAGTGAGATCCGACGCCCACCCCACGTCGGTCTGCGAGGATACTACCCTCAGTTAGCCACCGCACCAATCGGACGTAGCTCTAAACTCCCGACTGCCCTCCCGACCAGTGTTCTACCATTCAGGTTATTTCCTTTCAGAGGAACACTGTCCCAGAGGGGCAAGCTCTGCTCTTCCGACATGTGTGGCATTATAGGGCATGTAAGTGATTGGGGAACATCAACTTTGGACAAAATCGGCTGAACGGTTTAGCTTCTAGCAGTTGTTCACAGACGTACGAACAGGCGGATGGACTGACGGACGCACAAACGGACGGACAGATGGACCGACAGAAAGGCGGACAGAAAGGACGGACTTACAGACGCTCAGACGAACGGACACACACACAGACGGACGGACAGACAGACAGCCAGACGGACAAACGGACAGACGGACGAACGGACAGACGGACGGACTGACTGACTGACTGACAGACGGACGGAAGAACAAATGGCCAGACAGACAGACGGACGCATGACAGATGGACGGAGAGACGCATGACGGACAGACGGACGGACATACGGACGGTCGGACAGACGGACGGTCGGACAGACGGACGGACGACAGACGACGACGACAGACGAGACGACAGACGGACGAACGAACAGATAGACAGACGAGACGAACGATAGACGGACAGACGAGCGATAGACAGACAGACGAACAGATAGCAGATGAATGAGCAGACGACAGATGACGACGGACAGACGGACGACAGACGGACGGACAGACGAGACGACAGACGAGACGGACAGACGGACGGACAGACGAGACGACAGACGACGGACAGACGACGGACAGACGGACGGACAGACGACGGACAGACGGACAGACGAGACGACGAGGCAGACGGACGGACAGACAGACGGACAGACAGACGACAGACAGACGGACGACAGACGACGGACAGACGACAGACGACGGACGACGAGACGAACGAACAGACGGACGGACAGACGAGACGGACAGACGACGACAGACGGACGACAGACGGACGACAGACGACGACAGACGGACGACAGACGGACGGCAGACGGACGACAGACAGACGAGACAGACGAGACGGACAGACAGACGGACAGAGACGGACGGACGACGACGGGCAGACAGACGACGACAGACGGACAGACGACGGACAGACGACAGGACAGACGACAGACGACGACAGACGACGACGGAACGAGACGGACAGACGACGGACAGACGAACGGACAGACGACGGACAGACGACGACGCAGACGACAGACGACGGACAGACGGAACGGACAGACGGACAGACAGACGGACGACAACGGACAGACGACGGACAGACGGACAGGACAGACGACGAACAGACGACGGACAGACGAGACGGACAGACGGACGGACAGACGACGGACAGACGGACGAACGACGGACAGACGAGACGAGACAGACAGACGGACAGACGACGAGACAGACAGACGGACGACAGACGAGACGGACAGACGACGGACAGACGAGACGGCAGACGACGACAGACGGACGGACAGACGGACGGACAGACGGACGGACAGACGACGGACGACGACGACGGACAGACAGACGAGACGACGGACGACAGACAGACGGACAGACGCAGACGGACAGACGAGGACAGACGACGACAGACGGCAGCGACAGACGCAGACGACAGACGAGACGACAGACGAACAGACGACGACGACAGACGACAGACGACGGACAGACGACGAGCAGACGGACAGACGACGGCAGACGAACGGACAGACGGACAGCAGACGAGACAGAACGAGACGACGACAGACGACAGACGGACAGACGACAGACGGACAGACGGACAGACGACGACGGACAGACGGACAGACGACAGACGACAGACGGACAGACGAACGACAGACAGACGACGACAGACGAGGACAGACGACAGACGACAGACGGACAGACTGATGGATGGACTGATGGACGGACTGATGGACGGACTGATGGACGGACTGATGGACGGACTGATGGACGGACTGATGGACGGACAGACATGTTGCAGGCATTCGAATTTTCGGTATCAAGGGGGCACAAAACATGGATTCTGTTCACACAACGTATTAAAGGATTTTTTTCTAAATTTAACATCTGGATTCATCCACTTTTTCGTTACCAGAGCCCAATAATAAACAGTTTTTTCTGCGGAATAATTGCTGATTTTTCGCGTAGCATTACATATATTTCTCTCTACTGCGCAAGGGTTAGCGAGGAAGTAAAAACGAACACTAACACGTTGGCCTGAATTTGGAAAATGTCAGATATCGATCACCCTACAGCTAAGTACACCGGAGGATTGAGCTTCGCTAAGTACGACATGCAGTTGAAATGCTCCATCAGTGTTCAATTTCGAACGGGTCATGAAGTTTAGCTGCTCTGAAGGGTTAGCTAAAATCGGTAAAAATGAAATATAATAAAAGGACTTAGGAATTTCTTCAAAGAAAATACACATTTCTGTTTGCAAATTTGATGAGTTTCAGACATTATTATCAAATTATATCCATTCACAGATTACTAGACATATTCACGACTCTGACTGTAAGGTCTAAAAGTGTCGAAAGACACTTTTAGACTAACTGGATCCGTGAGAAAACTTTGTACTTTATAAACAGTTTTAAAAATGAAAATTATTTCATAGTAGAACTCAACTTTGAACGGTCTTCCCGTAAATTGTGCGTAACAGCATTACAGTCGCGGTACTGCATGAAAGCAACCAGAATAATATTGTTAAGTGTTGAGATTATATTGCAAAGAAAATCAAAAATGTCTTTAATTTCCTTTCGCCTTTATCGAAAATAATTACTGTTGTCTTTTGCTTCAATTTAATTTTACATAGGTTTCTGCACTTTTCTGATCATAGGATTATGAAGTGGAAGCACTTACAAGAACTAAATCTCAAAAAGGTGGTAGAAAGTTCAAAAAGATCTCGTTTTGTAGGTCTCAATACTGCGTAAGGAACATAATTCGGACGCCACCTGTGCCTTTCATTTCCCCAATTACTACCACATGTCCCCCAAAACGCGCGACCTGAGAAAACTGATCTCGCATCACAAAATTAACGGTTACGGTCCCTTATGGGCACAAAATCTGGTTTTAAGGGCATAGGACACTTCGTTTCCGAGCTACACGCGATTAAATGTGTATGGTAGTAATTTTTTTTATTGCATAATCTTCAAACTTGATTTTTTCATCTTAAAACTGTTAGATACAGGTTTGGTAGTAATTCCCTTTCCAACAATAGTACATTTACAGGGTTTAGTGTCGATGGTCTCTTATAAATTGCCAAACACTGTCATATATCCTTAGCGTTTTATGTATGGATAGGATACGAATATAAGGATGTAAGGATAGGATACTCTTGCGGAGCACAAAGGAGAATTCCAAACAACCGCTTCATTTGAATTGACACATGAAATCTTCAAAACAATTTCTTTTAACTTTGTAGTTGAAGTCCAGGATATTTTAGGAACATTCTTCTAATGTGTAACGCACAAATAAATCCAATAATGTTGTATACAAACTATTAAAAATACTTTGAGCCATAGACCGTTCCAAAATATATTTATTAAATTGCATCATCCATTCAGAAAATTTCGGCTTTTCTCGTCACACACGTGAGCAAACTAGGATATACGGATGGGAAATCCTGCACTCGCAGAAGTTTCAGTAGACCGCTTTCCCGGTAACTGCGAGTCCTCCTGCCCGATCCGTCCCAGCGGGCAGGCGGAGCTGTATAAATCAAATAGCGGTTATAATCACACGGTCGGCAAGGCGGGGGGCGGGTGGTCGTCGGTGGAGGGCGCCAGGGGTGGCATGGGGTGGAGAGGGGAAGAGGACTGTCCGAGAGGGGGGTCCGCGTCCGCATTATCGATACAAATCATCCACAGCTCCGCACCGCAGGGGATACATCACGCGCCGACGCGGCGCGGCGCGGCGGTGGCGAGCGAACTGCCCACTGTCCCTCAGCCCCCCTCTCCCGTTTCTGGTAGTCCTGCCCCCGGCGCAGTCGCTGTCCTCATCGGCGCAGAGTCCCGCCGCCGCGCCCTCGCCGACTGCAGGCTTCTCCGTACGCAAAGCTGGTCCCCGCAGTCCGAAAAACGCTCTCGCCTGCGAGCTGCCAGTGTTAAGCGCGGCATTTCTGGCTCTGGAGGTGTAACGGTTAGCATATAGGGCTGTTTTACCCAAGTTTGCGGAATGAAATCCGAACGAAACAGCCTTTTTAAAGGTGAAAAAATGCTTCGTACTTCTTCCTTAAAAGAGGAAGTAAAGCCGGATATCCCATGTTGTAGATTTACGGAAACATCACGCCTAAAAGGAGATTCTGATCTAAATTCTATTCGCCTGTTTCGTTCCCTGAGAGATACCTTCCTTCGATGCTGTATGCAGCGGGGTAAACTTTCTGTGGTCAGACGGAAGAGTATTGAATCATCCACTGTCTGTTACGAGCGCCATTCTTAAAAATAATATTTTTGGATATATTCCTTCCCCAAAGAAAGAAAGAAAGAAAGAAAGAAAGAAAGAAAGAAAGAAAGAAAGAAAGAAAGAAAGAAAGAAAGAAAGAAAGAAAGAAAGAAAGAAAGAAAGAAAGAAAGAAAGAAAGAAAGAAAGAAAGAAAGAAAGAAAGAAAGAAAGAAAGAAAAAGAAAGAAAAAGAAAGAAAGAAAGAAAGAAAGAAAGAAAGAAAGAAAGAAAAAGAAAGAAAGAAAGAAAGAAAGAAAAAAGAAAGAAAGAAAGAAAGAAAGAAAGAAAGAAAGAAAAAGAAAGAAAATGTTAAACGAGGCTCAAGGCAAATTTTGTACATGTACTGCATTTTGTATGTGCTTTTAAGTTGTAAAATCACTGGCGGAAAATCACAACGGAAAATTCCTATTACAAAACATATTTTTTTTTTTTTTTATTTAAAGCTTTTTAACCTCCTTAAGGAAGTTATTTGCTTTTCTTAAATTTTACAATACATATTACTTCAATTTTTATACATTACATTGATTTACATTTTACACTACATTTCAACTTTTACATTCAGTAAATTTCTCTGTTTCAACAATTCCATATATCTTATACTTTTATTTTACATAATGACAGAAATGCATAAATGTATTTTGACATCTAAGGGTAAAAATATTTTTATCTTATTCAATCTTTTGATTAGGTATTCCCTTTCCTCTTTATATATTGAACATTGCCATATTACATGATTTAGATCCTGATTATTGTATCCACAATTACATGCTGGATCAGATATCAATTTGACTCTAAATAATGAAGAGTTTAGACTGTAATGGCCAGCTCTACATCGGTTCACCATTGAAGCAAAATCTCTCAATGGATTTGCCATGAAACCAAGGTCTGCCAGCGAGTCAGCCATTTCATTTGTTTCCTTCATAGCACTGCTCTTAAAAATATAATGAAAATCGGTATAAGGTATTTTTAAATTTGAAGGTTTCTTAGTTGTAGCAGTTTTTGCCAGCGAGTCAGCCATTTCATTTCCACTAATCCCTTTGTGTGCAGGTATCCAAATAATATTAACTTTAAAGTTATTGTCAGTATGAAATTCCTTTATCTTATTTTTAATATCTAGTAAATAGTAATTAGTTCTTATATTTACTGTCTTTTTTTCTAATGTTAATAACACACTAAGGGAATCAGTGTAAATATCAACATCTCTGTCTTTGTGCTTCAAAGCTATGTCCATTGCATCTCTGATAGCTATACATTCAGCGGTGAAAATTGATGCATATGGATGCAGACTTCTAATTACGTGAACATTGATATCAGGACAGATACAAGCAGTTCCAACTGCTTTGGCATCCTTGACTTTACTTCCATCAGTGTAAATGGATATAGCTTGTGAATTTAGTACTGACTTTTGGAAGAATTCATTAGGATTCTTTGCATCCACTAACAATTTTCCATATTCTTTATCCAAGAATACCTGGTACATTAAAGTGTCATAATTAAACTTATATAATGGAAAATTTTGATCAGCTACAACTATTTTTTCTAAACATATAATGTTTTTCATACAATTCTGTAATACATGGACTTTCTTCCTGTGATCAATTGTAATATTTTTAAAATAGTTTTGAATTCCTTCATATGTTACAGACTTTTTGTGAGTAATGCTCTTAATTAAGAATTTATTACATAAAAATTTTACACGATCCTCAATTCTCATTAATTTGGATTCAGCCAGAAGTACATTAGTGGGAGTGCTATTCCTGTATCCTAGGGCTAATCTAATCGCTGTGATTGTAATCTTTCTAATTTGTCCTTTAGTTGTTTTTGTTTGGGGTAATAAACAAAACAGCCATAGTCTATTATAGATCTCACATAGCTCTTATAAAATGTAATAATGTAACAGGCTCAGCTCCCCACCATGTACCTCTGAGAAATTTAATGATATTCATTGCTTTACAACATTTTTCTTGTATATACCTTATATGTGGCATAAAAGTTTTTCTGAAATCAAATATTAGACCTAGAAACCGAACAGATTCAGAAGATTTTATTCTGGAGCCTCCTACATTGATATCAATTTCCCCTGGGAGTATGTTTCTTTGATTGAAATGAATAAAAACAGTTTTGTGATGTGAGAGCTCCAGCCCTAACCTTAGTAGTTCTTTTTATAGTTTCAATTGCATTCTCCATTATTTGTTTATCACTACTTGGTCTTTTAGTTTTCATATATAAAGCTATATCATCAGCAAATTGAGATACTTTAATACACTCTGGAAGATCATTCATTATTTTAGATATGTACAATGTGAATAAAGTTGGACTCGACACTCCTCCTTGAGCCACACCTTTATAAACATTACGAAATTCACCCTCAACACGTTAGTGTATAAATACCTCTTACTGGTCAAAAATTTATAAAACATTATCATGCGTTCAGGACATCCTATTTCAGCTATCTTTTCCATAAGTAAGTCACTATTAACATTGTCAAAGGCTTCACTTACATCTAAAAAAGCAGCAAGAACATCTTCTTTATGCATAAAGCATCTTCAACACATAAGTTCAGGGCAGTAATATTATCAGCACAAGACAAACCTTGTCTGAACCCAGTTTGATGCTTTGCTATTATATTATTTTTCTAACCACCACTTTAACCTTTCAGTTACCATTTTGTCAAATAATTTACAAATGCATGATGTAAGAGCCAAGGGTCTTAGATTGTTACTATTTGGCTTCTCAATGAAATGAACATATATTTCCTTCCAACTGTTTGGGTATTTTTTTTCTACATACATTCTATTAAATATATCCAATAGCATAATATGATAATTACAGGTAGGTTAGTTAATAATTCATAATTAATACCATCAATGCCAGGAGCAGAGTTCTTATTCCTTGTTTTCATAGCTCTGCTGAATTCAACAAAGTTGAAGGGATTATCTAGAAAGGGAGTATTTTGACATACAGGCAGCATACTGGGATTAGTAGGAACCCAAGGTGGGCATATTTTTGATAAAGCACTAACCACTTTTTTTTCTTGCTGTAAATTTTCATGTACATTATTAGTCTTAATTTTTACCCATTTATTTTTGAATATTTTTGCCTTATTCCATGTATATGTTAGATTAGAATTAATATTTATTGATTTTGCAAAATTTCTGAAACTTTCAATTTTTTTCCTTTTAAATAGTTTTTTAGCACAAGCTACATTCCTTTTATATTCAATAAGATCTTTTAATTCTTTGGTGATTTCCCATTTTCGATATGCTGCCTTTCTTAATCTTTTCATTTTATCACACTCTGCATCCCACCAAGGCACAGGATTGTGATTATTTTTAACTTTTCTTTTTTTTACCACAGGGGTATTGTCCTGAACTGCTTTTGTCACAATGTCTACAAATATATTATATTTACCAGTACCAGGGGAGTTAACATATTCTGTCATTCCAAATTGATAATAGTTATCTTGAAGATGATTCCTCACTTTCTCCCAGTCTGTTTTCTTTGTGTTTATTTTAAATGTTTTCTTGTGATAGTAATCTTTTTCCACATTTACATTTATATATACTGGGAAATGGTCTGATCCCAAGTTTCATTTTCCTTTAAGGCTTTCACTTGAATTAGGTGTGAAATATCAGTAGTAGAAAAAACTAAATCAATGTTTGATTTAGCACCTGTAGTAAGGTCCACATGAGTATAGGAACTGGAATTATGCAGAAACAGATTATGTGTGTTAACACTGTTATTCAACAGGTTTCCATCTGTTTTATTAAGGCGACAGTTCCATAGCTGATTGTGAGCATTAAAGTCACCCATGATTATAGTTTTACTGTTTGGATAAGCATTTCCATTATTGAGTCCCAATCTTCCTGACTTATATTAAATTTTGGAGGCTTGTAACCAGCAATAATATTCAAGTTTTCTTTCACATTAGTAATTTTAATTCCACCTAGTTCACACATACTGTGTGGATATTTTAGGTCTTTAATCTCTACAAAGCTATATTTTTCCTTACAATAAAATGATTCCTCCACCTCTTTGCTGAACCCTATCTTTTCTGACTATTACAAATCCTGGAAAATCAATATTACTTTCACTTCTATTTTCTGTAAGCCATGTTTCAACACAAATCACAATGTCCATATTTTCTAAGGTCTTCTGCAATTCCTCTGATCTTCTAAGGATGCTTCTAGTATTCCAAAACAATAATCTTAAATCACAGCTTGTGAATTTATGTTGACTTGGACTTCTGATCATAACTAGATTTTGTTTTCCAACTCCTCAGTTGACACTTCTGATTCTTGTTCATTGTTTACTAATTTTTTCATAATAGTAGTTATTCTCCTTTTTACATTTTTCTTATTTATATATCTGTGTATCTCTTGTAACATGACAACCAGTCCTGGAATATTCTCTGTATATTTTTTAGCTAGCATAGGAATGTCATTGTATGGATGTTCATATGATTTAACAATAAAGTCAATAGCACTTTCCATTGGGATGGGAAAAATTGAAATTAATGTATCTGAAATTTGATTTTGTATTTCACTGAAGTGTTGTACAAGATCTTCAGGTACTGATGATATTTTCACTTTCTTTTTAACACTCTGAGATCGTTCTGCAATTTCATTGCATATATTAACATATTTTAAAATATTCCAAAATTTGTATAAGATCCAAATGATATTGTTCTCCCCTTCCGCTCAAATACTGTGTCCGTTCTGAGTAAAATTCGTGCAGTAATGAACTCCAAAACAGTAAACTAAGTGGAATAGATAAAGTCAGAAGAAAATTTCTGGAGAAAAATTCACCAAGAATTGTCATTCACGGTCACAAAATGCTGAATTTTTTATGCGAGGTTCGCAGTTTTTCAGAGGTTCACAATAAGTGAGAAAAGGTACCACAAAACGTATTTACGGTGAAATATTTGAATGAATTCTGGTATTCGGAAGGAGACTTCTAATTAAGAAGGTACTAAAATCAATATGTATCAATCGGACAACAAAAATATCATGCAGTGATATATAAATAAATTATTGCTCATTCAAGTATTAGTGTTAATTGTTAGTGTTAGTTGAGTACAAATTGTTAATGATGTCACTATTATTACTATTATTATTATTATTATTATTACTATTATTATTATTATTGTTATTACTATTGTCTAATATATCTATTTCTGAACTTATGTTTGAACATTTATGCAAATATTTTCAAATAATACGCAATTTATTCATAAACAAGTGAACTACAGAAATATTAAAACTATTAAAAATAACGTATGTTTGTTCGTAGGCGGAGAGAAGAATGGAATGCAAACTTGAAGGTATTTTCAGGACCGGAGTGAAAATGCACAAGTGTGCGGAAATAGTATTTTAAATTGGACGCAAATTAATATACAAGCGAAACTGTGTCACAGTGCTGCCAGGTTTCCTCTTGTTCTCAAGAAATCCGCCCGAGAAACTTTTAATTGTATGAAAATTACACCGACAAACGTGCTAGAACTCACGACCTACTCCAAGAACAACCAATTCACTCTTTCCTCGTTCTTCTTTTACAGTTTGAGTTCTCAGCCAGGTCAATCTGTCGCAGCGGTTCTTCCCACTCATTTTCCGCCACACGGTTATTCAAGACGACGAAGGAAATTTGTCTTCGTACACAAGCATGAGAACAATATTTTATATTATTTCAGTCACTAACCTACTTAGAAAATGTAATCTTTGTGGTAGCGCAAATTTCTCGCCATTCTGGCGAATCACACCATTTTGTATTGGTTTCATGTGTTTCAGACTTAGAAAGCTTTAAGTTATTTCTGGCATAATTACACCAAACAGTGCGCTTGCGCCTTCGTTCGGTAATTTGTGAATTTTTAATTTTACTGTGCCTATCCTCTTCGTAGGAAACGAAAATGAAAGGATGTGGCCCTATAAACGTGAATCCGTGCTCCCTTCTCTGTGCTGCGTTGATTGCCTTATAATGTAACAAAGACGTCTTTCAATGGGCTACACTGCACGTCGTAAAATGTACAATGGCTTTCTTCTCATTCTAAGGGCCGTAACGAATATTATGCCTGGTAAATTCTCAGGTAAGTCGACAAGTGCCAACAAGCCATTGATGAGGTTACAAATAACTAGCTTACCGTTTTTAAGGCAGAGTACATTGTTATAAACATTAGAAAACCATTGCAAATAAAAGTATAATCGACACATTGCTCTATTTAAAACTTGTTTACTCTATGTTAGGCACTCCAACAATAATTTTATTTGATGAACATTCAAATGTCTTTCAAAGTCAGATATGTAAATAAGGCTAAATCATACGATGCAAACCATTGATACCAACACCACAGTACGTAATAAAAAAAAGTTCATATCGATAGAAATACTAAGTAAATTATATTACTGCACAACCCGACTGATCTCAACCAATAAAATGTCACGATGAATATCACGTAATTCTTCTTCTTTTTGCGAGTTGTCTACAGCTCCTGCGGCCGTCTCTCGCATCCCAATCGCCAAGCCTCTCTATCATTCCAATCGTCTTCTTCAAGGCCTCTTTTCTGCATGTCATCACGTAATTACAACCAATAATAATCGATCGAGGTACATGAATTCTCAGTGGTACACTACCTCATGTCTAGGATATATTAGTTGCTTGAAGCTGTGAGGGAAAAACATTCAAAGTTACATTGTGTACCTCAGAGAATGGAAGCGACATCTGACATGGCCGTTTGAATATCCGCGTCCGCATTGCATCGTATTTATATTTTTATTTTATTCATTTAATGTCAAACAACTGACAAAAACTATGTCACGTACTTTGGAGAGAAGTGTATTCTGTGAACTTAAATTCTGAGACCTCTTCCCTAACCCGTATACACGTAAAATTATGAATGCAGGTGGAAGTGAGCGTTTTGGACAAGAATTGATCAGAAAATACTAGCTCCCGTGTGCTAAAAAATATTAGTAAAGGTAAATCGGATAGCAGATTTTTGCTATTATCCCTCATCGTGCCTTTCATGAAGGAATCGACTTTCTGCCGGGAGAACATGGGAAACGTTAATTTGATTAACTATATTCTCCACTAAACTCTAGAAAACGTCCACGTATAGTAGTTACATTAGTCTAAGAAAGAACATTGTCGAAGAGATCTCTCTGCGACCTGGCTTCAAATTTCTGGAATACAGGTTTCCTAGGCCCTGGAAACAATTTTCCATCCGCCATCGACGGTATGCGAACAGCTGAGTAATTACAATTATTCCGTTTGCGTCTCACGAAACGTAAGAACGTCCTTTTTCACGAAGAAGTGGAGGTCTATGATTTGTTCTATAGGGTCTACATGTTATATTCAGGGAGATGGGAGCGTTCCTTTGATGAACCATGAGATCCTGACCTACATTTCAGCTTGCAGGATTCCTCCAAAGTGGTACCTCCTCAGCAGGGACACGTTTTGAGTTCCCGACATGTGCGGTAGTATAGTGCATGTCAGTGTGTGTGTGTGTTTGTGTGTGTGTGTGTGTGTATATATATATATATATATATATATATATATATATATATATATATATAATTAGCGGATAGGAGGGGACGAGTATGAAAAAGAAAATATCGTGCGCGGTCCGTGACCGGTGTCATAAGGTACTGCTCCATCATTCACCTAGTATTGATCAGCGGAACCACGAAAAAATACCGATCAGAGTAACTGTCAGTACTTAATTCCTAGACCTTTCGCTCAGAAACGCTGCCTTGGTAACAGCTGTTTGCTCTGAGCTTTCTCACACAATCTGACACTTTCAGAAAACTCTGGTGATAGACGAGTATTAATTATTATCATTCTTTATCTACACGAAATGGCTATAGCTGTTAGGATATATGATAATAAATACATACTTATGACGATATGACTTGAATGGTAATGTGGCAATGGTGGACTGAGAAGCAGGGGAAATGGGTGAACCCTGAAAAAACCTGCCACACCTCCGCTTTAGCCTCTACAAACTCTACAAGACTAGACCGAGATATGAACCCCGATTATGTTAGGCTTCACTTTCCACAAAAATTCTTCCCATAGTTGAGCGTTGCTCGTTTTTCCCCGCACTCAGTCAAACGCTTTCGCAAGCACTCGTTAGAGACTAAAACGTTGAATCTGCCTACGGTCGAGCCAAACATGATTCTGTAACTCTAGCGGGGACCTTTTCAGCATCTATAAGGACGTCTACAGCAGACGGTGTTCAAAGGGAAGCTCGCCACGATTTATTGTGCCTGACGCACCGAGAATAACTGTAGTGTATATAAGAGTACAAAATTATAGAATATGAGTTACAGGTTTAGAATCGACTTATTTAGCTTTTGTAACTCTGGCAATACAAAGACAAGTTCTTTCCTTGTACGAATTTCTCCTGGCAGTTCTTCACGTGGGTGTACGGGCATCTTCGTCTCTTTCTCAAGCTCACCGGCGATCTACTCAAGTTGGCCGTGCTCAAGCGAAATGTATTAGGAGAATCAGCACATATCTACCTGCTTGACTTCGTGTACCATTAATCACGTGACAGTCGATTCATTCATTATTTCGTGTTTTCTGCAAGCGTCAACTGCTATTTCCATTAGTCTCGTAAATGTTTTGTCACAGGAGGTGGTGGTGTTCTTACCCCGCTGAATAGTGAGATACACGTCGGCTTGAGGGGGGTGCTCATCCAGGTATCTCCCACCAGGGGACATCACCCCAGCCGGGACGAACGCTAAGCTCCTGACTGGTGTAAATAATGTGGGGGCGAGGAAAGGGCAAGGAAGTTAAAGATAGGTCGCGCCGTCCGTGTCCCTTTTGTTACTGATCCGGTATTGCTTGTTGTTGTTCGGACAAACACGAAAATATACCGATCGGAGAAAATGTAGCCAGTGCCGAAAATCTGCCGCCGTCGGACGAACCCTAGACTCCGTTCAGAGGCACACAGTGATATCAGTTGATATCAGGTATTGCTTGTTGTTGATCGGACAAACACGGAAATGTACCCAATCAGAAAGGATGTAGCCAGTGTTGAAAATCTTGCCGCCGTCGGGATCGAACACTAGAACTCCCGTTCAGAGGCACAGCAGTGATATCAGTTGATATCAGGTATTGCTTGTTGTTGATCGGACAAACACGGAAATGTACCGATCAGAGAAGATGTAGCCGCGGTCAAAAATCCTGCCACTGTGTGGATTGAACCCAAGACCTCTCGTTTAGAGGCAAAGCAGCGATATCAGTTGATGCCCTTTGCGACATTCGACGTTAGTATCAGAAAATCCTAGAGTTCAAAAACAGTTTTAGCGCGCTGGCGTTATATTTTACGCCCCAAATGAAAATTAAGCGGTTAAGCGCAAAGAAAAATCAGAGATTCATATAAGTTGTGTACATGAGTGTTTTACACATGTGATATTGCCTTGAACTTGCTCCATGAAGCATAAGGGTTTAGAATTTTTTCGCTGCTTGACGACAAATACGTCACTGGACACTATATTGTAGCCCCCTCCAAAAAAATCACACACACGCGCACAAATCGTCGGTACGCCTCTACTCACAGAGCATCAATTTTGAACATATTCGTTCAAGGTTAACATCACAGCCCATCTGTGAACAGAAGGGTTAAAATCGTACCTTAGGAGTGAGGTTCGGCGTTACAATTCTCTCGTCTGTCACGTGACTCGAAATACATACATTTAAAATATGCTAAAACTCCCTATTACTAAAGGGCTCAGAGACGTTCTCGGCAGCCGCGCTGTTTCCAGAAGGGGCTTTTAAATTCTCGGAAGGGAATCGCTATATTTGACATGACAAACGCATCGGGAATACCTGTGAAATGTCAAGAGTACAAAATTAGGCAACATAGAAAGCTTCCACATTTCGTCCCAGATTATTGGGCATCTATTCCCCTAGCAATGGACTGTTGATTTTGCGTTGTGGCGCGTCTCATGCACATTATTCCCTGCAGACGCAGGGAAGACACGAGCGTCATCATCTTTCCCTAGCAGTTCACCTTCTCCGGTGATCCACTCATTATCGCTGGCTCCGTTCGAGCAAAGCCCATTTCTAAAGGGCTGAGGCGGAGAAGTTCGCCGGCAGCCAGCCGCCGTGTAGGAGCGGGCGGCGGGCGGCGGGCAGCGGGCGTGCTTCAAAGGACGGACGCGCCTCGCGGGGCGCACGTGGAGTTTGCAACCGGACAGGGAGCTTAGCGGGATCGCCGGCGCGGTTCCGGATCGATAGCTTCGCCTATCCGCCGACTGCTATTGTGCCAGGGGCACAAAAGGGCGGACTGCGCTTTAAATTCGCGGATTAGGGCGGGATGAAGGGCCGATGGCCGACCGCGCGCGCCCCGCGCCCCGCGCCCCGCGCCCCACGCCCAGCGCCCAACGCCCAACGCCCCGCGCCCCGTACCCGCGCGCCGCCCGACGCTTGTTCGCGCCGCCCCGACACATGCTCTGCCTCCTCTTTGATGAACATGAACACGAAATTCGGTTGACACGCAACCAGAGGTAATGATATATGCATTAAAGTCCATTTCGTTCCCGATGAAAATGCGAGAATTAAAAAGACTGCAATGTAAATGAAACCCGGCGTCTCTCGCCTAACTTTTAATCGTTACAATTCAAACAGCGACCGTCGGCCGGCCGGTATTTGTTCGGTTCGCGGTACGGACCTCGAGTTCCGAAAATTCACAGACTGACAGTCTAACGGACACGCCCGTTTTTTTCTGCACTTCATAGTGCAAAACACGTCTGAAAAACTCCCGGTTTCCCCTCTATTGGTGCGTTTTGATGACGGAGAGATTTTTTAAAAAATTTCCCCTCGCCCCTGGGTGTTTGAGATGGCTGTAATTTATTTTCGCATTCAGTCCCTCGCCGCGCTGCGCCGCCGCCGCCGCCGCGGCCGCGGCCGCCGCCACCACCGGCGCTGCCGTCACCGCCGCTCCCGTCGCTCCGCGGCTGCCCCTCTCTCCCGCCGCTTTCGCCGCGGCCGCCCCGCCCCGCCCCGCCCCTCTTCCCCGTTCGCCACCCCGCTGCGGACGGCCCCGGTAGCGCTGAGCCTCGCCTCTTAATATGATCAATACACGGCGACCCAGCGGCCCCCGGCCCCTCCCCGTCAGCCGGCCTCCCGCCCGCGCACATCGCCCGGCGCCGCCCGCGCCGCCCGCCCTCGCCGCCTCCGCCGTTCGGGGCTGGGTGATGTGGGCGCGGGGGCGGAGGGGCGTGCACTGTGCGCCCGATGCGAACGTTGCGCGGGGTGGCGGTGCGACGGAGGCGGGCGGGTGGACGAGGGGCGGGGGGCGGCCGGGAGAACGAAAGGGTGGGGGGGGGGGAGAGGCGTGCGCGAAGAAACGAAGAGCGCGACTGAGCGGGCCGGGGAGGACGTTCTGGCAGGCTCAGGGAGGACGTGCGGGCGGCCTCCTGCTTCGCGGAAAACCGGTAGGCGCGTGGGAGGTAGGTGCGGCAGCCCGGGTCGCCGATATGAGAGGTCCCCGAGGATGAGCGGCACGTGCGGGTGACGGAGTGGGAGCTTTAGGCGGAGGCGGAAGGATCGGCGGAGGCCGGCGTCGGTGTTTGAGAGACAAGTGGCGCAAGAGAGGAACAGCGAAGCGGCAAGAGCAGCAAGTTGGGGAGCGCGGCGAAGCCGAGGCGGAGGGAGCAGGTGAACTGATTGAAGTCAGCGACGAAGACAAGGGAAGAATCGAGCCCAACGAACGGGGAGACATGAGCTCATGAGATGGGGACGAGACGTTGACGTAAACAGTTAAGGCAACTGAAATGCTACAGGAGCTAGGCTAGGCGCACTAGGTGCGCGTCGAACGCGAACTCGGGTGAGGAAGCACAGAACGGAACAGGAAGGCAGCGGTCGGAGAAACGGAAAATCGGTGCGGCGCGCGGGCTCTCGCGTTCCCAAGAGAGCGCCAGGCGCCAGGAAGAGAGTGACAGGAAACGGGTCGGATGGACGGTGGGTGCTGGGGCGAGGGAGTGCGGCGGGGTGTAGGCACCGGGGACCGTGGCGGGGGCGGGCGAGGGACAGGTACGCCCGTCAAAGGGCGAGAAGAGGGGAGCCGCGAGCGCGACGGGAGCAACTCGTGTCAATGCTGCAGGGGGCGACAGAGAGCGGGGGAGCGGCAGACAGCGGGTGGGGGCGGCAGACGATGGGGGCGGCAGAGGGCGGGGGTGGGCGGACAGCGGGCGAGTGGGCAGCGCGGGACAGAGACCGCGGTGCGCGGGACGAGGGGGGAGGGCGGGGCCGGTGCGGTCGGCGTTCCTGGAAAGCGCGAGCGGTAGGCGCGCGGCCCCGGGTCGGGGCGGGGCCCTCGCCCGCTCTGCTCGTTCGCTTGTTCGCCCGCCCGCCCGCTCGACACCGCTCTCGCCGCGCGCGGCCCGGAAAAGGTGATGGAAGGAGGGAGAAGCGGGGTGGAAGCGCGGCGTTGCGGGGCGGGGCTGGCCCGTCGCTCCCCGCCTCTTCGCCCGCCCCCGGGCCGTGCGTGTCCTCCCCGGCGCCGGCGACCCGTAGCGCCGCTGCAACTCGCGCCAAATCGCGAGAGCTTCCCGCGAGCGTCCCAGCGAAGCCGCCCTCTGCGGAGGGGCCGATCGCGCAGTCGCTGGTTGGTTGGTTAGTGATTCCGGGCGCGTCAACAGCTTAGGTCATTGGTCCCGTAAGTGTAGTGCATGTTTTTCCTCAGGCGATAGCTATGATCTTCCCCCGCTGGATGGCGATATCCGGCGCCGACCTACCGTCGGCTAGCGGGGTTTCCCCCAAATCAGGACTCTCCCACCAGCGGGGCACCGCCCCAGCCGGGACAAGCTCTAAGCTCCCGACCGGTCTCTCAGAATATGTGGCAGTGTAGTGCATGTTAGTGTAAGTGTGTATGTGTGTGTGTGTGTGGAAGATAGGATAGGACAGGGCAAGGGAAACGAAGGAAAGATCGCTCGTGGTCCGTGGTGTGTTTGTTAGGGTACTGCTCCGGCATTCGCCTGGTGTTGATCGGAGAAACTACCGAAAACTACCGATCATAGCAGCCGCTCGCTAGAATTCTCCTCCAGACAGCGACTGAATTCGACCTAACTGAAAAGCTAGTGTCGAAAATCCTGCCGCCGTCAGGACTCGAACCTAGGACCTCCCGGTCAGAGGCGTTTCAGTGATGTACACGTAAGCTTCGGAGGCTCAAGTCAGCACTTCAGTGGTATCAGTTGATGCACTGAGCTGCAGTTTCTGGTAACGCAGTCGCAAGGGATGGCTCCAATTGCAACGGAGGTCGCAGAGTTTTCATAGGGCAGAAAATTCGCGGTCACCGTATAAATATAAAACCTGTCGTCTCTTTTCGAAATTTGTACACAATTGAGGCATTCGAATGTAAGGGATAACATCTCACTATTTTGCAAAATTAAGATTATTGATTTAATACTCCTTTCTTATGAATGAGGCGCAAAGGTTTTCTTTATATCACATTACCTTTCGGTTTTAGTAAAATGACAGTGAAAATGCTTTCATTCCCTATGAGCAGTGTGAAATTAATGAGATCATTACACTTTTCTGTTACGTGAAACGTCAGTTATATTTACATGCGCCCGAACGTCTCTGTTGTAATTATGTAATGATATTTAAATGGCTTGGTGGAAGAACTGACATTACGGCCTCGCCAGAAATAAAGACATCATTATTATTACAATTATTATTATTATTATTATAATTATTATAATTATTATAATTATTATTACTATTGTTATTACTATTATTATTATTATTATTATTATTATTATTGTTATTACTATTATTATTACAATTATTAGTATTATTACTATTATTATTACAATTATTATTATTATTATTATTATTATTATATTAATGCGATTGCATGTAAAGGACGTCCCATTAAGGCCCAGCAATGAATAATCCTAAGGTCACGTTTTCGCTAGCGAGGTAGTCCCGAACGGATAATAGTGCCTTGGACAGATGGATGCACAACGATACGTCGCTGTAAAAATTCATCGTAACTCAGGGAGCCGATATGCTGAACATCAAAATCTCTATGATAGGCAAATTGATACAAGGAAATGAACCAACAAGCAAATTGGACGAAAGAGGCTCGTCAGCTATTATAACCAAGTACTAGGTGTATAACCACTTAACATAAAAGCCCGAGTATACTCGGGCTTTAAATTTTTTCGAAAATTTAAAAGTCCGAGTATACTCCTGTTTTTAACATGAATAATAAAAATTGGAAAATTTTTTACCATCTTTCGTTTCATAATTGGTAAGTTAAGGAGTTAATTTTTGTCATTTCTTGTAGTGGCTCTGTGTAGACTGCGTACATCCATTTTTACGATGTGCGCAGTCTACACAGAATCCATTGATTATGATCCTATTGATTATGATCCTAATGATTATGATATGACGATCTATATGATTATGATTATGATGATTATCCTTATGATCCATTCTATACATTATTAACTTCATAAATTTCAAAACAAACGTTTTAATGAGAGAAGGTTCAATCCCGAGGAAGAACGGCAAAGTAAACGACAAAACATTTACAATACAACTTTTAATACTTCTATGCAAACCATGTTTTACAGATATTTTCACAAATGTTTTGAAAAATCAATTATAATTTCTAACCTTTGCTAAACACTTAACATGATTTTTGGTGGCACTAAGAGTGGATAAACTGTTTTCTGCCCCAAATTTTGAACGTAGTGAAGATCACGGTCTCTAAGTAACGATATTTACACGACAAAAGTCTTTCTCTGGCCACCAGGACAAGTATCGAATGAAATCAAGCTGGATGTTGAATTACCTTGTCACTTAATTTTTTGTAGTTTACTTCAACACACCATAGAGATAGTAAAATCTATTCACATGGAAACTACAGAAAATACTACAAAAACTACAAAATCATCTTAAACTTATCTTCCCCAAAACATCGCATGTAATGTCAATTCCATCCAGGTATATAAATAATAAAAGTTAATTCTTTAAAAAATAGTAACAAAAACATTTTTTCTGCTAAATGATTTGTTGAGTTTCTTCTTTTCTAAATGATTTGTTGAGTTATTTGAGACATTTTCTTAAAAAGAAATCGCCCATTGACGCGCGAAAGAGCCTCTAAGAAAAAACTTAAAAACTAAATGTAGATCGCTAACGCAATTGTACTAGGACTGGAATCGAGACAGAAAGGAAAATATTGTGATCACATAATCTCTCATTATGAAATTACCTTGCAATATTGCGTATTGAATTGATAATATTTCAATTGTCTCTAAGAACAATATTATGTGAAGGAAGTCACTTTCGCGTTGGTGATTGTGTTCGAGAAAAAAGTATTACTAGGACTTCATTCCGACAACTGTTCCATTTATATTCATTCTTGTCTATTGAGATGTACTGTTAGCCTCATTCATGTTCGAAGAGATATTTCGTTAGTGTAGCAACGTTACAAAATTCATAAATAAAAGAGGAAACGGAGATGGGATAAATGGTGAAAGAATTACTGGGAAAGCAACAGGAAGAAATAGGCTGTGAATCCCTGATATTCCATACACGGGGTCTAAGTATTTACTCTCAGTACTCAGAAGTGTCAAACCACCGTTCAAGCAGGTCGACACCCTTTGCTACTGAAATACGTACTGTAAGTAGAAGTCTCGGATATGTACACAGTACATTGAAAGAGCATATTCCTTACCAATGTATAAAAGCAAGAATATAATTAACCCAGCTTAGCGGTTAAGATCTTTGTTTAGGGATGAGTAAAAAGAATAGATAACGAGAAAATGATTACAAGAAACAAATTGCGGTATATTCACAGAAATGAAGCAAAATAAATCTTTGTTGTATGAAATCTGTTGTTCAAAGACAGATCTTGAAATACGTTCTTGTACAATTTTCCGAAAATATGTTTGGTTTTCCCGTAAGCTTGGGTGAAATATAGCCAACTTTAAAACTATTATTTTCTCAGAAACAACTCCAATTTTTTCCTCATATACGAGTAGAGCAAAGGTCGCTTAAAAATGGCGCAAGTCTAATTTACTTTAAACTCTCTGAATTTTTGAAAATCCAAACATTACAAATAATGCGAGAAAGAATGTGCACCCCTGTTACTATGATTATAAAAGTCCGTATAAAATCGTATATTAAATTATTATTGCAGCATTGAACAATATATATATTCACTAACACGCGGAAACAAGCTTCACTTTTCATTTATACAAAATGCATTAAAACTGAACAAATTGATATGTAAACAGACATTAAAGAGTAATTGAGAAGATCATTATGCGAGGGAGGCAGAGGAATTGGTGAAAAACACTAAAGTGGGGAGTAAATAAAAAAACTCCTTTGCTAATTTTAGTCACAGAATCGTCGCGTCCAACACCTCCGAAGGTGGGAAAAGATATCCTATCTCGTTTGTTTTGCCTTTAACTAGGGTGTAACCTGTTCAACTAGCGGTGGCTATAACGTTATTTTTCACTGTATAATAACCTGTAATTTCCCACCATTAACTGAAAATTACTCTTTTTGATGCCATGAACTTTCACACTACCAAATAATCAGCTTTATATACTATTATTTTTCACATTCGTTACACTGTATAATGATAGCGCCGTTGTTCACTCTTATGACAAAGGAAGAGGACCAGTGTTCGAGTCCTGGTACGGCGACAATAGAGCCGTTTTAGGAGCTCCCTCACAACTCTGAATAATTGACTATTCATTCACACCTATTTCCAACAATCCCTGCATTATTACATACCGCAATCAGCTGCATTCATTTGCAATGGAATTTATAATTTTATGAGCCAATTGAGAACGTGTGTCCCACATTTCACATGTTAAAAATTGGAGACACATTGGCAATGGGGGATACTTTTGCAATATTAAAAAATTGTTATGAATAAGTTTATCGTCAATACACACGTACAGCTAATGAAACACTGGGAAATTAGTAAAACGGTGCATATAGCATGGGCATGCACATGCGTGATTATGTGTGTATGAGGTTGCAGTTGTGTGTTGTGACTAGCTAGATAGCTAGGTCGAATTTATCTATTGGATGGAGAAAAATTCTAGCGGCCAACTGCTCCGAACGGTAGTTTCCCGTGTTTTCTCCGAACAATACTAGGAGAATACCGGAGCAAAACTTTATCAAATGGGACACGGACGGTGCGTGATCCTTTCTCCTCCCTTCTTACACATAAGCACACTCACATGCTTTACCACGTGGTCTACACATATCGTCAAACCAGTCGGACTTAGTCAGCTGGGTCGGTGTTCCATTACGGGGAAATACTTGGAGGGAGAAATTCCGGAAGCCGACGTGTAGGTCGGTGCCGGATCAACGATCCGCCTGACACCGATCGGTGCCGGTCTGAGCATGGCCACCTCCCAGAATGTAACATTCACTGTAGAAGTTGACGCTTCCGAATAATAATTTATCAAAAACTGTGTATGAGCGTATCAGAGCGTGGGCTTCTGCGCCTGGAGTCAGTAACCACTTGGCTGTCCGGGAGACGCCGTATCCTAATCTCAGCTGCACAGTTGTACAGGTAGTTAGGTTGTATGTGTGGAATGCATGTATGTATGTAAGCGTCTGAGTGTGCACTAGAGTTGCTGGGTATCCTAACTTTGTCGAATGCTTGAAAACGTTTGTGATTGTGGCAAAATGTGACATTCAATTAAGCGACAATGAATACAATCGCGACAGTGTTATCTTTCAATGTCTAAATTTAACTATTAAAATCATTTAAATGATAATAATGGTAAAGTAAACATCCCAGAATGAATAATCGTCATTCTAAACCATCTAGTAGTATCATAAAGGATTCTTCCAAGATAAAAATTAAGTGCTTGATTTTTATGTTGATACTATCATACAGCTGATAACACATTCCATAAGGAGAATAATGTTGGCAGAAATGCCAAAGAATGCGGCATCCCGAATTGCCTTAATGACACCAGAGATTCCACGATGGTGAATGGGAGTCAAATCACACAATCATAAGTACTCCTAATACCCTGATCTCTAGCAGGAAAACCACGGTCAATGAGTAATTACCCCTAAGTCACTAAGCCACCGGATCGTTGTTCCCAACGATGATGTAATTAAATGCAATTCATAAACTCCTGAAAAACATTTAAGTTAATTGAGGGCGCATTTTCACGTCGATAGTCACACAAGCAATTTGGAAGGACACGTGGCTGCGTAAATCTGTTAATGTTTCTCGTTAGTACGAGAAAATAAGCGATACAATTGAGATTTGTAAATGTCGATTCGGAACAACTAGGTACGTTATATTTGAACGAGATGTTGAATTGTTAAGGGAAAATTGATTCTCATTATCTTCGGGCCCCCGCCCACGAGCGTTGCGTTGACGCGATTTACGTAACCCGTGTTGCAGAATCTTATGCGTATCTTATGCGAAACGGCACACTAGCGCTTTAGCCATTCCACAGAAGAGTGTTAATCTACGATACACGTTACTCAAATCGCGTCAAACGCGCGTCAACGCAACGCCCGTGTGACAGGTCTTTGCCCGCGATCAATCAGTACAACACTTAGAAAATTGACAAAACTTCATACGGCAGTTGATCTGAGCGAAAAAGATTAATGTAGTTTTAACCCGAATTCAAAAAGACGTTATGCAATTTATAGTGTGTATTTTACTTCATGATTGTTCACCTTTTAGATTCGCAAAATTTTCCCAATTAAAATTCCTTCGCCTTAAATGGTTTAATCCTCCGGTGGTACCATAAACATGAAATGATATTTTGAAGATGGCGTCCAAATATTTCGTATTAATTAAATTTGTATGATTGCGTTTAAATTTAACTATCTGTATTTGCTATCAATTATTATCATGTTTATACTATAATAAATAATGAATTGGTGCATCGCTTCAATTCTAGACACAACACTACCGCCTAAATCGCATCCAGGATTTTGTTCAAAATGGCTATTTCTTAATTGATATTAACTTGACGCTATGCGAATTTGAAATGGATCTGGTAATAATCCTGATATTGGTATTATTGATATTTTTACTATTACTGGTAATGAGTATATGATTAAAGCTCGTTCTACCTTTTGGAAATTTTCTTAACTCTGCTCCAATTATTTCTTTACATTTCTCTTTCTAATAGTGGACAATGCGCTTATAAATAAATTAAAATTATATGGTTTTCATTACGAATTCTCAGTTTTTAAAAGTTGCAAATGTTCAAATATTTCTTGTCAAGTGTTTTCTAACCAGTCTTACATATTCATTATTGAATATAGAGGTTTATTTTTTGGTTTGAGTAGCAAAATGATTTTAATGTACAGGTTTTTCAAAATAATAGTTTTCTCTTAATTTCGAATTAAATACCGGCTTAACTGTCTCAGGGCATCAATTGACGCAAATGCAGTACCTAGGACCGGGAGGTCCCAAAGTTCGTCTCCCGACTGTGTCAGATTTTCGACGCTAGCTACGCAGCTAGGTCGAATTCTGGTGCTGTCTGGTGGAGCATTCTAGCGGCCGGTTGCTCAGATCGGTGGGTTTCTGTGGTTTCTCCGATCAACATCCGGCGTATGTCGGAGCAGTACCCAACTAAAAGGCCACGGACTTTCATTCCTCATCCTTACCCTATCCTCACCCCTTCAAAATTATTCTATGATTGTGTCTTTATATTGGGATGAGGTTTCTTATTATATTATCATTATATTTTTACTTTTACTTTTCATGATTAAAATTTTATTAAGATTCTAGTAATATCAAAGGAATTGTCTCGTATATTCTGCCTCTACATATAGATTGAATCTAGATCACGTCTTTGATTTTAATACGCCTTATTTTCGACAAGGGAGCTGAGGCACTATCCTAGGGACATCTCAGAGAGCATCCAGAGAAAAGTATGTACCTGATGAAGTCACCTTGGATCGCGAAACGTCGTCACTCGCACATCATGAAGAGCTCCTTAACTGTTATTGACGTTAACTAAACAACAACAAAAAACACTGGTGTTAGTGGCTGCTCAATGAACACTTCAATCAAAGGAATATAATCGACCAATCAATCGAGTCATCGATCGAGTCAATCAAAAGAATATTATCGACCAATGAGCTACAAAGTCACATGCAACGAAAACGTTTTAAGAAGAGAAAAATTAAGTAGAGAAAACAAGAACAAAAGAAAGTAAATCTGCCGTGCTTGCTCCCAAGTATTCATACAGTGCTAGCAACAGATTGAACTAAATTTGGCGAGCCAAACTTAAACTGCACATTTTTAGATCTCAATCTTCGATTCACTCTTCGTGAATGAAATTTATACAACCAAACATTCACGTTGAGAAACATATTCAATAACGAAGAAATAATGTGGGAATATTAGATTTTCTAACAAAACACTATGCTTTTTCAATATCTATCAACATCATCTTCAATTTCCATTTAGGTGTATGGATTTCAAAAATAGGGAGAATTCAGAGGGAGATAAAGTACATTTTATAGCCAAACATTTGTAAGTCTCGAAACATAAATGTATTATTTGCTCATATTAAATATCTACTAGGGATTTCACGTTTCCCGAATACACAAAAGGCGAGTTTTCGACGTTTGCATAACGAAATTCTACTTCGTGTCCATCCTAACACTAGTACGAAAGATCATTGCATTTCACTCGGCCAGCTAACTAAACATGCCGAATGAAACATAAAAACACATTCAAAGGTTTTATTACCGAGATACGAACAGAAAATCGAGTGATTCATGAAACGCCAGGAATCAGTTTGGTTGAGTTTTCTGAAAAAGGCATTCCACATCTGACAATGCATATGTGAGTACTCTAGGAAGGCACTTATTTTTACACCGACAGATTTATATTCACATCAGCTCGATACATAGTCTCGCAATGTTAATACAAACTGTAATAACACCGAGTAACAGGGCACTAAAAAACGCACAATAACTTCATTAAGTATCCATATAAACTTAACAGGTGCTTACTATGTAAATAACGTTAGTTGGGACAAAGAAAAAATCATTGTTTGTTCGTTGTTGAAGATTTATTGTTGCAGAAAACAAAAGTAATCTGCACGCTCAAGAAAAAATTCGGAATGAGGTTAAGGTTGCTACGGGGAATTAAGCAAGATATTTCTGTAATATGCAACTGGATCACGCAACCCGGAAGAGCTGAAGGATATTTAATGTACAAATCTAAGAAAGAACTCACACCGTAATTACTCCAAATTTTTCATTAAACTTTTTCCTACGGTAACTCTAAGTACGTTTAAAAAATGGGGCAGGTGTCATTTTGCTGAACTTTCTGAATTTTCGAAAATTGGGTTCAAGGTTCAAAATGTTTTGGGCGTCTTCCTAGAACTACAATGTTAAAAGCGATTTTTTCCTAAATAGAATTTGCTCTAAAGAGGCAGATCTCTAAATCAAATCACGTGCAAATTTTCGCAAATATGAGTAGTTTTCTCGTAATTTTGTGTAAAATTTAGACAATTTAAAAAAAAAATTATAAAGGATCTAAATTTTCTCTTTATTTTCTTTCCTCACATAGAACAAAGGACGTTTGGAAATTGGCGACGGTCTCATTTTCGACAATCTCGCTGTATTTTCGAAAATTCCAAAGTCCATACTACCTCATATTATTTGTAACGACTAAGCAAAATTATAATGTTATTTGAACCAACAGAAGTGTTCGAGTCATAATCTTTTTCCACGCTGGGCTTTAAACCCAGGATTAAACGCTCAGGTTTAAAGCTTCTTCCGGGCGGACGGGAGGGTGTGTAGGCAGACAAGCGGATTGATTGATATATGATTTTGGGCGCGTCAACTGCTAAGGTCTTAGTGTAGTCTATGCTTTTTAATTTGGGAAGAGGTGGTGATCTCCCCCCGGAGGATGGCGAGATCCGGCGACGACCTAAGTCGTCTTGCGGGGAGTTTTCCCCAACCAGGTGTCCTCCATCAGCGGGGCCCCGTCCCAGACGGGACAAGCTCTAACTTGCCAACTGGTCTCACGACAAGTGTAGTAGTATAGTGCATTAAGAGTAAGTGTGTGTAAGGAAGGGGGTGAGGATAGGGCAAGGAAGAGGAAGGAAAGATCGCGCGCGATCCGTGAGCCGTTTGATAGGGTACTGCTCTGGCATTCGCCAGGTATTGATCGGAGAAACCATGAAAAAACTACCAATCAGAACAGCCGGCCGCTAGAAGTCTCTACAGACAACGGCTGAATTCGATCTAGCTGTCTAGCAATGTCGAAAATCTTGCCTCCGTCGAGACTGGACCCCTACGACCTCCAGATCAGAGGCACCGCATCAATTGATGCCCCGAGCCATCTTTGCCTGTCGGACTGGAGAAGGGACCGACGTTTTCAATCAACACATTCGAGTTCGGGTATCAAGGAGCCATATAACCTGAATTGGGACTATACAAGTTGTTGGAGAAAGAAATTGTATACCATAGGAACAAGATTTACTCATTTGTTTCGATACCCGAACCCCATAATACGAGATTTTCTGTCAAAAAATTCTATTTCTGCCACAGCATTACAATACTTTCTGTTTACTACGTGAGGACTTAGTGTGGCGAAAAAATAAATATAAGACCACTATCCAAAAGATCTCCGAATCGATGATAAATCACAGTTATGAAATATGCATAGAATATTCGTAGTTGAAGTGAGTTAGATTTTCCTCGTGAAAGATTTCTTTACTTCAGGAAAATCTAACTCACAATCTACTAAGTTTTGTTAGTTACACGTTATGTTACACGTTATGTATATGTTCACACTCGCAAATTCATCAAGCCGCGATGGATGGATGACATGAAACAATTTCATCCCTCCATCCACGCCAAAATACTGAGTGAAACTAAAAACAATCCCCCTGCACATTCATTTAATTAAACTGTCATTATGCCATTGCCAAGTAGAACCTCAATCATGGCATATTTAACCTAAGATGAAATTTCTTATCGGAACGCTTCGTACACGGAGAAACGTTGACAATCATTGATTTGTACCTCTGGGATTGCTATCGACAGGATGTTTTCATTGGGCGCCTGTCCCACTTTATCGCGTGAAGATAAAGTATACCTCCGCTGGTATGCGAAGTTTTCCGACTGTTCGTTTTCAACTGAGTGAAACGATATGGAAACTGTATAGAGAGACAGTTTCTGTAGTTGAATTTCACCGTTTAAATGAAGCCTTGCAACATGCAGGAGCAAAATGGGTACATTTTGAATGGAGAAAATCAATTTATGTGTTGAAAACATTTTATGTAATTGTTTCCTTTATTTACAAAAATAAATTAAAGAGCCGACAAGTAGTGCATACTGTAACCGCCCATATGTCGGTTCCATTGATTTTTGAGAAGCACCCGAGAACGTCAAGACACGACAAGATGCAATTATAGTGTTACCGAATTGCAAGAGATCGCGCCAGCAGTAAATGGTATCCCCTGCGAGAATTTATTAAAGTTTCTGAACGCACTCGCGTACAAGAGAACGAGAACCAATCAAAAATCACCCTTGAAAATATCAGCACTAGCGCAAAGCACCGCTACGAAAAGCTCTCTCTTTTGCTGCCGACCGCCGATCTGGACACACCGGAATTGTTCGTGCTGGACGGAGAGGAGAATTCGCCGTATTTCGACGATAAAAATCTTGAAAAGGGAATTCGTCTCATCATGTTTTTTTTATTTATTTATTTATTTTACGTCAAAAAAACAGTTAAAAACTGCGTATGACGTGCTATGGGGAAAAGTGAATTGTGTGCACATTTTCAAAATTCTGTGATCCCTACACTAAGTCATATACTACTTAAATTTTGAATTTTTGAATGGGAGAAAAAAACAAAAACTTCCATGTAATAAAATCTATTTTCAAGGATAAACAAGCAATAAATTTTGGCTCTTATTACTTCCTGCCGTGACAACATGGAAACGATAATTTGAATAATTGTATTTCCCACTGAATTCTAGAAGACGTGCACAGAAAATGAAGTTACATTTATGTCCAGAAGCAAAACAAGGGGCCATCTCAGCATTTGCTCAATGGATCAGGGAAACTGGACGAAAAACCTGATCGAGATGGGGGTCATTGACCCGGAAGCTGTAGTACAATAGTTGTTACAGGTTGTTTATACTCATTTATACAGTCCAAATGGAAAATAATGCATTAAGTATCATTGTTAAAATTAATGTTACTTTTCTTGTGATGCTCAGTATAGTCTCTAATTGTATAGAAACAGTTATGCAGCAGAAACGATTTCACTTGGGATTTAAACTTTTCTATTGAATTTAATCGTTTAATGTCATCTGGCAAAGTGTTGTAAAATAATGTACATGTATTGTATGTGAATTTTTTGTAATGAGCTGTTGATACTGTCACCTGATGAATATGATTTCTACGTCGAGTGTTATAGTAATAGACTTCGGCATTTTCTGAAAAAATATGTTAAAATAACGATACCATGTATGAGAGAATTGAGAATTTTCAATAATGAATATTCTGATAAATTCACGTGAACGCATTACGCAGAAATATACTATTTTTCTATCAACGAGGAAATAATATATTTCAAGAACGCATACTGTAGTGCAAAGCATGCGCTATAGGAAATGTTTCTTTCTATCTCCAGCTTTTGTTGTTTTTGTCTCTCGTCTTGGCTTACCACGTAAGAAATTCATTACGGGGAGATATTGCAGTCAGATTGTATACAATTCGAAGAACTGTGGTAGCGATTCGCCAGAGCACGTGTTCGCCGAAGCAAAGGGGTTGCCACGACCTTGAAATGATCTGGGTCGTCGTCGTCGCCGCTCCAAGCTGTGGAAGTATTTCTTCAAGACGACGTTTTTGTGAGTTACAAAACTTCACTAGAAATTCTAAACAAAAGAACTGTTTAAAGAAGCGAGAATTATTATACAAAGATAGAATTCACCTCACTTACAGACGTAGATGGTCGAGTAATTATATTAAAATCATTTAAACGTAATCTTTTACAATATTGTAGTCGTAAAAGGAAGCCAGTTAGCTAATTCCTGTAAAGAATAGTAAAAACGTATTTATTTCATTTTTTATTATCGATAATATTTCTTCTTTTTTTTAATTTTTTTTAGTAAAAGAGTTATTATTATTTGTACGTTCATTGCATAACGACATTTTTTTCTTTGTTGGCTAAATTGTATAAGTAATAATCTATGGGAAAGTGAAACGTCTTGTGCATATTTCATTCACTATTCAAGTGACAATTTCTATGAAAGTGTATGTATAGGATATTTTGGTATGTGATTCTTTTTCAGTATTTTGTGTTTCCTTGTATTATAGTCTGATGTATAGTTATTTTATTGTGTTTTTTTTGTGAAGTGAAGGGTAATATAATTTTATGTAAAGTGTTTATGCGAGTGTTAAGACGCAACTGCAGTTGTTAGGTAATTACGTAATTGCTAAAGGTAGAGCCAAAGATAGAATTTTTCAATGCAATGTGTAAATGCTATATTAGAATTGTATTCAAGTATTTAACAGAATATATCTAGAACGCTGTTCATAGTTAAAAGATGAACTTGCCTAGGTTTCTTTTATTACAAAAAGCAGGTTAAAAGACGAACCCACTCCTGTAGGGCAGTTAGAAAACCATTCCTAATTTTTGATGTGATATTGTCATAACAAGTCACAGGTCAAGTAATACTACTAGGTTACTTGAGTGACCCGCTGTAGACGTTTTAGAGAATAGTGAAAAGGTAGAGCGGTCACAATACCGTATTTTACTAAATAATTATATACACATATATAAACGCAGTTGGTAGTTTCCTGTCTGAAGTATTCATGAAAAAGGAGTTGGACATCAACTTAGAAATTGTTTATTCAATCTTTCGTAAGCATAACTGGACGCGTTTTCCCAACTACGAGTCGCGTCTCTCCAACCTTCCCCATGCTCGGGCTGAGCTCTGTACAATCCAGGGCCTGTTGCTCTCGGCCTGTTGCTATGCCGCCTCCGTGCGGCGCCGGGAATACGCAGAGAGAACGATTACGAAGAGATAACAGAACTGCATGAGGCAGGAAATCGAACAATTGCAACAAGTTTATAATGCCAAGCTTTATTGTATGAGTACATGTTTTGAAAACAATCGACTAAAGTCGCTCGTTTTCAAATTTGTACGAGAGCAATAAAGCATCATTATAAATGAGTTGCATACGTTATTTGTTGCATAATAACACTATACATTTACACGGAAATCAAAGTTAATTTTTGGAAAAAAAAATTGTGACGTCACAAGTGTTTGACATCTGTGCGAAAAACGGTGATCGGCAGTTTGATTTACCGCTACCTTCCCACGATTCTCTCACTGCGATTGGCTGAAAGTGATGACGCAATTATTCGTGACATAAACGAGAAATACGACATAATCTGTGCCAAAAGATATAATTTTATGAACGATTTCTTTAACAGGAAATGTTTATAATGCTGGAATTCAAAAAATAATTTAATTACATTGTTCTTGCTACGAAACGTAAAGAGTAAATATGAAATTAACTGCAAAGTAATCTGTATCAACAGCTGTTTTGTGGTTGTTACTTTGAGTATGGGATAAGGACGAATCGAAAATAAAAATCAAACTAGAAGAGCAACGAATAATCATAGTGTTAAAATATTCAAAATCATTTATCGTGGTACAAATTACCCAATAACATCCTTTGGAACGTAAAGAAAAAGCTTCATAAGTTCCTGGAACATCAACAAAGAATACGGGAAAGAAGATTTAAAAAACGAAAAAACAAACAAATAACCAGGAGGCTGAAATTTGAAACAGCAAATGAAGCCCGAATTATAAAGGACCCAAATGACCTTCCGAATATATAACAAACGGCACGTTAAGTGGTTCCGATTCTTGTACAGAAGAGAGAAGATACGGAGAGAACAAAATAAAACAGTGCGATATTGCTTGTACGAGGACGGCCTTTTGGGCGTATACAATTTGGGTTCATTTTTACGTAATCACACTTAGATGGGGGTCATTAGCAGCTGGTTTATAGGTTAATTTAGCCAATTTCACAGCGTATTAAACGCGCGCCTGCCCCCCCCCCACCCGCGCGCCTACCCCCGCGACGCAACACCGCCCCCGCCGCTACCCCTTCTCTCGCCCCTCTCGCCGCAAACGCCAGGCGACGCATGCGGGAGCGTATCCCGGTAGCGACGGCGGCGACGACGACAACGACGATGGCGACGGCGACGGCGGCGGCGACGGAGGCACCAAACAAACCGCTAAACTTTTCCGGTTACTTTCCGGTTATCCACGTAACGATATTGCACAACTAAGTAAAGAACCGTATTTGTCAGTGTATAAGACGCACCCTTATTTTCAAGAAGGATTTCATTCTTTAATGTTAAATTTTATACTTGATTTTAATTTTTATGTCAGGAATGGGAATGGAAAGGAACTGTGAAAAGCAATGATCTTTTCTTCATATTCCGCCCAGTCTTCATGATATTTTTCTAGAACGCATGGAAATATCATATCTTTTCATAAATCTTCGCCACCAGGACGTTGATCCAACAAAAATTTCAGTATTGTTTCTTCTTGCAATACTTTTAGCTTCGGTAATAATTTTGTAGAAATACAAATTTCTGTTTTCAGTGTACAAAAATATGATTTTTGTAATGCTATGTACTAAACATTCAAACAGTTATAAAATTCCTATCTGTTGTATAAGACGCATTCTGTTTCTTGTCGAGTTTCTGAAGGAAAAAAGTGCGTCTTATACATCAGCAAATATGGTAAATGCATTTTTCCGAACGGTTCGCTTTCGTCTACCCACTTGACCGATGTGCAGTACATGTGGAAATCAATGAAAATATGCATTTAAACGCAGCATGCGGAGTTCAAAAAAATGCATTGAAATACGGCAAGTACTTCTTAACAAGAAGCTAAATTCAAATGTAAGATTAATAAAACAAGAAGAAAATCTGATCTAAAAAAACAAATTATACTGGAGTAGTGGAAATAGTGGCGGGAAGAAATTCAGGATCGATTTGCAGAAAAAATAGGAAACGAGTAGTAATATCCTATTGCAAAGCAATTAGTGAGAAGTTGCTTCATTGTTGAGTAATTCACAATTAAAATTTTGTCATCAATATCAAACAAAGGAATTAAATGACTTAAACTCATAAATAAGAGCAATTTTCATACTTTGTGTTCAAATATTACCCTGTTGCAATGAAATAATGCTAAATGAAAACTCAAAATCCTAAACAATGAAACCAAAACTCAATACTGGAATGAAAAGTCTGCGATATCCTTTACCCTTTAACGACCCTCCAGCGCATATAATTTGAATCCAGACGTGGAACGTTTGAATTTATAGTGAAACTTTCAAATATGTAGAAGAAATACGAGAATAGATTCTTCTGAAGAAATACCGCTATTCAAAAGAAATTACATATGTGGTTAGTAGATTAAGTTATTTCGGTGTTAGTTGGCGAACGTCAACGCAAAAAAAATTGGATTTTAAAGATTCAAAATATAACAATTGTGAATATATAACGATTTAATTACAATATTCGTGGCCAAAATTTATAATTATTATTGTAGAATGATCCACAGTTGTCTGAGGCGGGAAACGAAGTACATTTTCGGCAACTTGGAAACACAGAATTCCATGCCGATTACAAATCGTATAATCATCACCATGGCAGTGGTGTTTTTGTTTTCCAGGTACGCTAAGTATGCTGCGCTTACCCTGGTGAAAAGACAATTAAATGTAATTTTATTTTGAAATAACCACTCTCGCCATAGAGAACTAAGATTGGTTTTAAAATTCTGTCAAGAAAGGGTACTCTGGCTCGCGTAGGCGCGCGGCCCTGCATTGTGCATACACTGCTGTTGCTGACAAGCACAGAAAGCAGTTTAAAGGGACGGAGGTAGTAGGCGCCGCAACCCGGCCCGAACTGAACATGCCGTGTTCTCCACCTAAATACATTAGGCAATTCGCGCATGCGCTCTTCACTTTTTGGATGCTCCATTTGGTTGTATGCAACACGCTGGTCAGCGCCGCAACCCAGGCCCACCGCCGCCCAAGGGGGCTCTGTATTGGGCCTGCAGATGTTCGCATGCATACGAGTTGACACACTGGTACAAGTGCCGCCTGCTACGTAATGCCACGGTCTTTTACTTGCGGATTATTTTATCTGTGCGTGTTATTCATACTGTGCATATTATTTCTGTGTGCCTGTTCTTTTTGTTTGCACTGCCTATTTGTGCTACTTAGCGGTAACCTACGGTGCAATGACAGCTAATAATTGAGGATATTAAAAAACTATATTCAGTTGTACATTTGTGGGAAAAAGTGAATTATTTGTATAGGGAGACCTGTTCCAGAACTTTATGTCTTCAGGTGTTTGCACAAAGAAAAGGGAATCGAGCATTTCCGTTACTGTAACACCTCAAAATATGAAAACACCAGTTGGTTAATAGGAAACAGAAAACTTAATAAATTATTTTGCGGGGCCTTGATCAGTGTTTTCCCATGATCGTAATGTGAGGAATGAACAACTCTATTAAAATTTGCAGTCTCTCAAATACAATCACAAAAATGATTGATCACGGAGTCATTTGTGTCTGCTTTTTCAGCTGGCCAGGTTTGAAGTGGAAGTGTCAGCATTGAAACTTAAATTGATATATCAGATTAATGCAACATAATTACTCAGTTAGAAAGAATAGAGCCATATTAAAACGCCTGATTAACGCGACAATTTTTTTTTCAATGTAGGAATTGCCTTTCGGAAGGCATTGTAAAAGTTACGGTTAGTAAAAGTTACGTTGATCGAACTCCTAAATTTGTTGAGTAAGTACTACGTTACCTTGCAAGAATACTTAGAATTTGCCAAAATATTTAAAGGCACTTCTAACAGAATTCAAAACGATTTTATTTCTGCAATTAGTAACTTCTTGAGTAAATCTATCAAAGAAAACATTTCCATGGCCCAGCATGTTGCAATTGTTTTAGATGAAATAGTCATTGATCAGACGCTACGTCGTGGGACGGAGGGTAGTGCGAAGGAAGCTTCTTGCAGTCGGTTTCGATGTGTGAGCGTTGCCAATACAGCACGAATGATAGTGCCTCTCATACGGGATACAGCGTTCATCGCGTTCCGAAAGATAACTTACGAGTATTTACGACGTGTGAAGCGTTCGAAAGCCAGTGGTTGATAACTGTTGGTTCACTGAAAATTGTGGGCGCGTATGGGGAGGACTAGCGTTATTCCAGAATACGCAATAATGGTAATGATGATAATAATAATAATAGTCATAACCATAATAATAATAGTCATAATAATAATAATAATAATAATAATAGTCATAACAATAATAATAATAATAGTTGTTTTTATTATTATTTTTATTATTATTATTATTTGCAGTATTAGTAGTAATGTCATTTTTAATACAATGATTTAATTTAAAACGTAGAGAACAAATATTTTCGTTTTGTCTTTCAAAACAGACTCCAAATCGCACTCTTGCTATTTACAAAGCTTAGCCACACAAATTGGTCACCACACGCCCCTGCACCATGACACGCATTCTAAAGACGGATTCTGCAAAAATCTTTGAAAATGACCTATAAAATGAGTTAAAAGTAAGAGGAAAATGAGATTGTTTCAGTGAGTAACTTTAAAATTGATTCATTAAACACTCACTTACACAAATACGAAAAGGAAACAAAATGCTTAAAAATTCCATAAATCACGCAAAACACCAAAACAATTACCTAAAAACTGAAAAATGGTAAAAATCCTCCCGACCTACCCGATAATTATAAATTTCTATCACTTACATGTGGTAACAAACATTCATTTACAGGTAGCTACGTGAAGAATACACCAATGAAAAGTTGAAATGTCATCAGAATGCGAGCCCTGATCATCATTCCAGTTGTCTTGATGTACAGTTAATGATTATAACTGAATATTCTCCTCTGATAAATGTCCCAAGATATTCGCAAGAAATTAGTACTGAATTTATCAACAATGATAGCTGTTTTCAATACCTACTTAGAACTTTGTTCGAAGCACGAGTAGAAACTATTTAACTTCAATAAAGCGACGAAAGACGACTATGGTTATTCCGCAAGTCGACTCCCAGAGGAATGCTGGTAACAATGTGCAATTAGAAATAAAATTGCATCACATAACACACGCTCGCTGCTTTGCGGGATACCATTTTCCATCACTCGAAAACGATCTATCTTACGCTCTCAAAATTTTTGGCTTCCACATAAGCCACGAGTGAAGTTTCTTATGACGTAAACCGGGTTAGGTGGCTCAAGGCATCAACTGATGCCACTGCAATGCCTCTGATCGGGAGGTCGTAGGGTTCGTGTTCCATCTCTGACAGGATCTTCGACAATAGTTATACAGCTAGGTACACTTCAGCAGCTGTGTGGAAGCGAATTCTAGCGACCGGCTGCTCTAATCGGTAGTTTTCCATGGTTTCTCCGGTCTACACCAGGCAAGTATCGGAGCAGTACCTATGAAGGGGCCACGGACCGCTCGCCATTTTTCCCCTCTTTTTAGTCCTATCCTCATCCCTTACTTATATACACTAACACTTACATGTACTACGCTACCACACATGTCGAGAAATCATTCGGGAGCTTAGAGCTTGTCCTGGCTGGGGCAGTGCCTCGCTGGTGGAAGGTACCTGGTTGGGGAGTACCCCGCAACCGATGGTGCCGGATCCTCCAGCGGGACATCACCGTTACTTCCGTAACAAAAACATGAACTACACTGAAGGGAATAACAACCCTCGCAGTTGACGCGCCTGGAAACACGAAATTAATAAATAAATCTAATGCCACAATCTACAAAATGATACTTTGCTGAATGTTCTGTCATACATTTGGAGGGTTCCGTGGCACAAGTCGTCAGGAACGTTCAAAGTTGGATTGCAGTGTGCAGCTATTTTCCAAACAATTATTTTTTTAAATAAGAGGTGCTAAGGAATGGCACAGACTTTCTCGTAGCATTTTTTTAATTTCCTTGGTATGGACTGGCTTTAAGGCCTTGGTCTATTCTCTGGCTAGCTGCCATCTATCGTCGCCAAAAGTACATTTTAAAACTTTTTTAAAGTTTTTTGGTTTCTTAATAGTAGAACCGAAATATTACTTCAAGAATATTAGTGAAGAGTAAAACCTCGTTATAAATAGAAATTTTCATTGAAACTTTTTAAGCCGTTTCTAAGAAAATGGCGATTAAGCGTTATTGTAAATGCAAAATTTGAAGTTCTTTTTCCCAGAATTTTATTGAGATTTCGCAAAACCTTATTTAAAGTAATTTTAAGCATTTCCACTCACAAATGTAATAATGTATACAAATCGATGGAAATGTGCACATTATCGACGTGAGATATATTTTAAAAAATTACATTTGAGTAATTTTTGAAAAATTAAAAGAATGCACCAAAATGGTCTTTACGTCATTCTAAACAGTGTCATTAACACTATCCGTTGGAATAGTTTGAAGGAAAAATTTGAAACCATTTTTGAGAAAATGACTTTATCCGAACCAGAAAATGCGGAATTTTCCCATTATTTAAAAAAAACTGTTGAGTTTTCAAAAAAACCGTAAAAACTTATTACTATACATTATGTAAAGCATATGTACTCATAGATATAATAATGTGAAGAAATCTCCCTAATTTAAATATTACTGTGACAGACAAGACAAAAAAATTAATATTTGTAATATCGAAAAAACAAAAGAATATAGAAATATGGCGTTAAAGTCATTCTATATCACATATTTGGCACTACCGTCACTAAACATTTTAATGTCATGGTATAGGGTTTGTTTGGCACTAACACTACCAAAAGTTTAAAGAAAAAATTTGGAGCCGTTTTTGAGAAAAATTTGTTTTTGTATTTTTTTAAAATTGCAAATATTTTACGCAATATTGCACGAAATCTACTAAAATTTTCAAACAATCTACATGGCCTTAATGAAAGAACTATTTATGAACAACAAATTTCCTTTGAATGAAAGCTCTCTGTCTTCAATTTTGTAGTTATAAGAAACCGACAAAAAATTCAAACTTTTGCAATTTTTGAAAATCCAGAGTTAACCGTGAAAATTGGACTTTGCCACCTTTATAAACGTACTATACTCTATTCTTAGAAGAAATTTAAAGAAAAAAATTGGGTCCGTTTTTGAGAAAATTTTGAAAATGTCCGAGAGTCTTCATGTGAAGTACCCCCAAATTTTAAAGAATGTTTTTCAAAATTTCAAAGCTTCAAGTAGAGCCACATGGACAGTGTTTTCTTCAATTCGGAAGAGATCGTACGCGTGGTTGAGCCGCTGGTAGTGTTCTCAGACGAACGGGACGGACGGACGGAGGAACGTTTGAAAAAAAAAAGCACCTTTTCGGTTTCAAGGATCTCCGTTGAAAAACGTGTATTTCCGTTGAAATCTCGCAATCGATTTTACGCAGTATTACATAACTTTCTCTATTCTACGTATATTACTCATATATATATATATATATATATATATATATATATATATATATATATATATATATATATATATATATATATCTGTGTGTGTGTGTGTGTGTACGAAAAAGTAGAAAGGAACCAAATTATGCTCTTAAGGTAACGTGTTCAATGTCAATGGAGGTACTCTCTCGTATACAATCCCAGTGATGGACTCCCATGGCAAAAATTGATGTTTAAAACTTTTAATAATGAATGAAAAAGCAATATTTGTATGTCTTGGATGTCTTGTGTGTCTTGGATATTCTGCATTTAATTGTCCTTTATTTAACTTCAGAATTCTCTAATTCCTAACTCATATTCTATTCATTTTTAATATTTGTTTTCTTTTTTAGTCGGGATATGGGCTATATAATACTTACAAGTGCGTTTCACTGCTAGAGGGCATTAAACTGGATCAAGGCCGACTCCTGTCTTACGAGCCCTTTACGGCCATTTACGCACGCTGTAGAACCTCGTACTGAGAAGAAAAGCAACTAAAAAGCATTTGCGGCGACGACGTCGTAGAGAAAGTGAAACTGTGACCCCACGTTCACGGCCACATCTAGAGATCTGCATGAAAACCGGTTTAACTCGTTAATATGCCATTATGCTTCTATGGGTAAACAACGCGTCTAACAAGTCGCTTTTATGCTCTGAGTGCTGAGTTTGCTTTGGTGATAAAATGGGTTGTAGGTCCTACTATCAGCTGACACGATAGGCAAATGCATTTTTCTAGGACCTTGTATTAGACACATATCCTTTGTGATAAATTCTGTAACTAGCACGAGAAGAGATTCAGACAGAAGATACGTCACTCTCTCATCTTCTAATCACATACGCAAGACGGGAGACACAAGTTACACTTGTATGTTCGCAGTATTATCAGAGAATCTATGAAGGCGTATTTATAGAAAAGGACAAAACGTTTACACATATGATACAGGAATTACATTGGGCAGGTCTTGCCAACCCGGTGATAGAAGTACATACATTTTTCATAAATTAAAAGATTAGTGAAACTAGACGGGATCCATTCATTTTCAGCATTCAAAACAAGTCCTATTTTAGTCAAGCGTCTATAAAATATGAGCAGCAGATGACTTATACGCGACTAGAGTACTCTCAGAAACTTTTGATGTCATATGAAGATCACTCCCGTACGTAATTTTTCTAGTTAATCAACTAACAATAAGATACTAACTTTTACTACACTTGTTCGACGCAAGTGGGCACTTAAAAAATTTCATTGTGAACGTACCTTAACCTGTTAGTCAAATGCCAGACCTTTAATTTCCAAAACATTTGAGCTCTTCTGGTATAGATAGTTCGAAATTATGCCTAATCTTAATGATTGCGAATAATGAATTCCCATTGTAATTTTTAAAACTTGGCCTCCCAAATTTCCCTATGAATGTAATATGAAAATGACCCACCACTTCGGGACATTTAATTGAGAAGAGTGTTTAATGGGATATATGTACAGTACAATTATAATCTCCATTGCTGATGATATTGTTGGTTTAGAAAAATCCTTTATACCACAATGATTGATTGATTGATTTTTTCGTGTTTCCGGGCGCGTCAACTGCTTTGGTCATTAGTCCCCTTAGCATAGTTCATGTTTTTCTTGGGAGATTGCGGGGATCTTTCCCCGCTGGATGGCGAGATCCGGCGCCGACATAGCGTCGGCTAGTGGAGTTTCCCCTAACCAGGACTCTCCCACCGGTGGGGCACCGCCCCAGCCGGAACGAGCTATAAGTTCCCGACCGGTCTCCCGGAATGTGATAGTGTAGTGCATGTTAGTGTAAGTGTGTGTGTGTAAGGGGGAGAAGAAGGAAGAGGAAGGACAGATCGCGCGCTGTCCGTGGCCCGTTTGGTAGGGTACTGCTCCGACATTCGTTTGGTGTTGATCGGAGAAACCACGGAAAACTACCGATCAGAGCAGCCGGCCGCTAGAATTCTTCTCCAGACAGCGACTGAATTCGACCTAGCTGAAGAGCTAGTGTCGAAACTCCTGCCACCGTCAAGACTCGAACCAAGGACCTCCCGGTCAGAGGCGCTGCAGTGACATCAGTTGATGCACTGTGCTCCCGGTTACGACATTGATGAAGTAATGCTATTGGCAGATACTTAATTGCAAGCACAGTGGTCAATGCTAATGAGAACATTTTGCGACTTCCGCCCGTAGTATTCTGCCCCAACGGCTATATTTTTGTTTAATGCTCTAGGAGAGATAACTTCAATGGCTCTACCCTCATTTCGGTCTGTACAGTCGTTTAAACATCCCGTATCATGAAATTAATATTCCGATTTGGACGACTATAATGCTGTTTGTCAAATTCAACAGAGACGCTTATCAACTATACATTCAAAATCAAGTTTACATATCAAGTTTATCAAGGCCATGGATCTGAGACCTTTCCGTTGAAAATAAGAAACTATTCTTATTCGTGGACCAAAAGCAGCACAAGAATTGAAAGTTCACTTTCCAGTGAAATTTAACACGTAAGATTGCTACAGAGTCGTGCGTCGAAATTTAGGTCCTCGTGTTTAAAATATATTCTGGACAAATCTATTTTTCCATTCTCGCCTTACTTTTCCAAAATAGGTTATTTTTTGAATTCGAAAAAAATGTTTTTGTAGTTTTTCGTTCCCCCCTTATGGCCAGTCTCTGGGTTGGGTATACAGAAAGGGATAGTGACAATTGCCGTGAACAATCTACACGGTATTCTCTTCTTTGCAGGTATTACAACTTTACTCTCCCCATCTTTTACAAATTTCAGTTGGCAAAAATTCGAATTTTGTTAGATATACCCTTTCTGAATCTTGTTATTCAATTGAAATGTAAATATGAATACCTTTTTGAAAATATGAAATGAAATCTAAATAATTTAGTATTTTTTCCAGAAAGGAAAGTGACATTATCATTCGAAAAACACTTCGGGAATTTACTTAACCCCTTTTTCATACATAACACATGTTGAAGTCTGAAATATTAGGAGTTCTTTGTGCGAATTTACAAAGCTCCACCTGCCAAGTCAAAGATAAAATGTAGACAGAAATGTAGAAATAAAAAGTATACAAACGTTGACGGCGCTTGATGAGCATACAGAAATAGCACGTGGGGTAACTTTCTGTTTTGATGTAACGCCACATTCATTTGTGTTTTTTTAAGCGCTAAAATGTTTTTTTAAGCGCTAAAAATGGAACTTTCTTGACCTCCCCGTGATGTGGGGTATGTTCATAAGGACGGTCTTTTTTTATAAATAGGAAGTGAGCGCGTCTCTTAAAAGACACATTACTAGCAGTAGTAGCTTAGTAGAAGTTGCAGCAACTTGCTGAATGACACTGCACTAGGCAGATTATAAATCCCGAAGGCTTCGGACTCCCGTAGCGAGGATGTGGAAGAAAATCGCGTGTAGCACACGCCTCCCAATCTGCTTTTCCGAGAACTTGGGTGTGTCACGTATGTTGATCGGAGGGGTGGACTGAGAACGTATCGTTTACCTTTCTCCTTAAAAGTCGCGTGGAGACATCGCGAGGGAAGTTCTTAAAGCTCCTGAGTAGAGCGTTCACAGTGTTTGGTCCGTTCTGACTTCCCTTGCCATATTCCTGAAGTTACATGCCTGCTTTCTACTTTAATAACGAGTTGGAGGTCTCGGATATTCATGTTTTAGCGATGGAATCTATTATGCTTGAATTTTGTATACTGAGGAATGGTTCGGCGTATAAAACGGTGATTTTGCTATAACGGTGTCACAGTCAACGACATAAAGAACATGACAATTTTCATTACATGATGAGTATGATGTAGCTCAACGAAGGATATAAAGACATGTTTCTACCAAACCCACTATCTGACTTTTCATGTACCTATAAATTTGCTTTCCAAACACATAGACGTTGAAAATGAAACATGAAAAAATATCGGGAAGATAAACTGAGTTGTCCAAGTATAAAGTTTGTTTAAATTTTTTAAAGTATCAGTTTAAATTATATTAGATGAAAGTTTGTTTTAGTGTGCTAAAACTTTCATTAGCGTTTAATAAAAAATGAAGAGAAATTTTTTTCTAATCTTTGTCGATATTTGAAAATTAATATTGTAAGTTGCAACACACTGTGAAACCTTCATCTTAACCATTCATCATTATGTTTCCATCTGTTAGTGAGAACATGCATATCTTATGCGATAGAATATAAATGAATCATTTATTTGGTAAGCAAAATTGTTAAGCAATTTTATAATTTGGCTTCATACTTACAGTTTAGAGCAATAATGACAGTTAACGTACGTGATTTCAGCATTAATTTTTATTTTGATATGCTGACCAAAATCCGGCTAATACCCCGACTAATATAGTACGAAACGAGTTTATTACACATAAGCTCACTCTAAACTTCAAATGATTATAGACGTGATTTGTGCTGTTTCTGAAATGAAAAATGCAATGTGTATTTGATTCTGGCGTGAGGCAGTTTCGTACGTGTTGAGAGGCACACGTGTGGTGTAACGACGTGTTTGTAACTCCTGATTTAAACAGCACTGTAATTATTTCTGATATCCATTACGTGAAAACGATATGTAACTGCGAGTGTATTGGGAATATATCAACAGGGACGTGTGTACAAATATATTTTAATGAAGCACATAATTGTAACGTTTTCGAACCAAACACTATTTGAAACGTATGTCAATTTATCGATAAAATCATCTGCTTATGTGACATGCATCATTAATCTTACTGCAAATATTCAAAGGTATTTAAATTCTCCTTTTCGGGTATCAAAAACAATTAAGAGTTACGTTTGTACTTTCGATTGAATAGCTGCATATCAACAGATTTATTATGAAACATACAATTTGTAAACCATTTGGTAATGGTGCAAAAACATTCCGCCTTAGAATTCGAACAAGGAGAACAAAGACAACTTAATGTCTGAAGATAAAGTTGTAATTACATCTCGAATAGATTCAAAACGGTATTTCTCGCATCGTCTTTCTTCTCTGCTTCCTTTCTCTGACATTTTTTATTTACATCTCTACATTTCTTTAACTCTAGATAGAGTAGTACACAGTATTGTTTACCCGTTTTACTTGGTGACAATGAATTAACACTTACACACTGTTTGGGGACTTTTTTGAGCCCAAGGCCAAATAATGATTTGTAACACTGACAATTATTCACACGAACTTATCCTTTTAGATGTGCTATTTATGCCCAGTTTTACATGTATTGTAAACTTTTCAATTTTTATGAGTTTTTAAAAAAAATTGTTGCTAAATTTTGATTTTTATGCGTTTGGGGTCAGAAATGCCACATTTGACATCTAAATTACAAAAGAAAGAAGAGTTCTTAAAACCATTTCAGTTTTGTAATATGTTGCGGTTTCTGAATGAATATTTGGGTACTTGTCTATTATGATTTGGTTCATCTGTTTCAAACATTGTCCTACTGGTAACATAAACACATATGTATAGTTATGCGGATATGCTGGAATGTGTTTTCCCGAAAACATTATTCTTTGTGATTTAGTCTGATATAGTACACAAAGAAAATAAATAGCATCACTATCTCAATTAATAATTTCAAATAACATCCGCGAATCCAATGTTTGTAAGCTATTGTGTACAACGTTTGGGGTAAAAAATGACCCAAAACTGAGTCCACGTAAGTATTGAAGAAACAGTGTGGAAGGTTTAAGAGGCACTTAACATCCCTTTTATTTCTATTTCCATTGAGTTTCGAGACCACGATAATGCACTAAATGAGAAAACATTGACGAGAAAGGGAGAGAATTGTAAGAGTGAGGGAAGGAAAGGGAAATAATGAGACTAAACAGCAATGAAGGTGAAAAAGGAAAAAGGAACATACTTTCTATCAAAACTTCAAAAACGAAAAAAAATTAACAACAAAGTTTACTTCTAGGAGGTAGGTAATTTTTCATGGGGGAGTTTATTTGAATTTTTTCTTTGTAACAATATTCGACAGCGATTCGGACACAATACGTGTACAGAAAGATGACATTTGACACATTTAGGCACTAATTTACTACAATGATGTAGTTAAATCTTGAAAATCAAAAATGTCAAATGACTTCTCACTCCCTTTTTCTAGACTGCAGCAGAGAACCGTAAATTCGTTACATAAACGGAAGGTTTTGTTGTTAAAATATCATAAAATTAGTTTTATATTCTAAACCTCTTCTTTAGTTCGGTAACAACAGCTTACCAAACGGAATGAGAACATTTGTCAGAAAGAAGCAACACAACAACGACGTTACAGAAATGAAAACTAAAAACAGCTTGTAATTCAATCATCAGTTCTTCAACAAGTCTTAAGTTTCATTAGGGTCTTTCATTATGGTCTCTCAATTACTTTGAATACTGAATGACGCCTGTACTTTCTCAAAGCAGAATGATACAAAAGTTGTTAATAAGTTTCATATCTTTGTGGAAAAGCTATGAATTAGTTTCGTAAGTTTTATTATTATTATTATTATTATTATTATTATTATTATTATTATTATTATTATTATTACTGTTGTTGTTGTTGTTGTTAGCAAGCATTGAGAACCATTCATTTATTCATACGATTTAGGCACTGGCAAATGCAAGTGGTTATGACAGATCTGAGGAAAGACGGGAAGAAAATCATCTTTTCCCGTCGTTCTATTTAAGAATTTTCGCACAATATGCCAAGCCTGCAGGATTAAAGCTTTTTGCATCGTCATGCATATTCCTTTTGATTTATTATTATTATTATTATTATTATTATTATTATTATTATTATTATTATTAATTATTGGAAGATCAGACCGAAGTGCTTTACAAGTTACATTACACTTAACAATACATGGAAATATAATACATAATTTCCTTTCTGTATGAGGAAACCTCATGAGGAACCTCCTAGATGATGTGGTATTTGTTAAAAGAAAGTTGTAATTCGGTGAAATCGTGATACTTTTTTTTCGTTCCTTTATGTGCCGTCATGACGATCTTCTCTTCTCTGTACCATCCTTTTTCAATATAAATTTTCCATTGAAAATCCAAACCTTCAATAGGATAAGTATGCAAATTGTGTTCCTGAAGAAAGGATGTTCAAGTTAAAAGGGTAGGAAACGAATAACGAAAACAAGGTAAAAGACTTTTGCTAAGGAAAGGATACAAGAACAAAAAGACTTCTCACAAATAAAAAATCAGGCATATTGCATTCTAATAAGAAAGTAAACTACGTATAATACTTTTATACTACATGTTTCATCAATAGATTTAACAGGCGAAAACGCTTGCTGGTGCTGCCCCCCCCTCCCGCGAGATAGTGATTGCTGCACAATCGAAAGTTCGGAATATAAATTCCACACTTCTGAACACTCATGCATTATAAAACGTAATCAACTTATATAAATTCATTAAAAATACATGTTAAATAAAGTCTGTATTCAAACATTACTTATATAATTTTATGCCTAGAGTTTACGTAAGTTATGGGCACTTCCAATGCACACGGTTCTGGCTTTGATTACTAATGGACGCTCAAAATTTGTTAGTTCTGAATTGAGGCAATTGCAGGTGAGATAATTCTTACAAAATAAAAACGGCCAAGGATATCAAAATACGTGGATCATTTTCTACCTCTTTGCAACAGGCACTGTTGTGTGGACATGTTTTACACTAGCCCATTCCACGATAATTTTGGTATTGCTACTGTTAAGATAACGCAATAAAATTATTTTATTTTATATAAATTACGTAACAACGTAATTTTTCGGGAATGTATGCCCTCTTAGTGTGTCATTTTTAGAATATTCAAAACATTATTCCATAAAGCGATATTCAACTTTTTTTGTTTTCAAAATGTGAAATATGTTCTCAGGAGACCAAAATGTGTCGGTCCCAGTTTACAAACAGCAACAGCAGGAGGAAACGACAACCACAATGACAGTTAACGACGATAAACTACAAAACTTGTCAATCACAAACAATAATTGTCGCTTGAGATTACGCATGCACAACGATGCAAAATGACTGCTCGGAAAAGCACTGCACGCTCTGAGAACAATTCACAAAACGAGGAAAGTCTTCCAAGACGGTCAAGCTTTCCAGCAAAGAAACACCACTAATCAAATGCATATATTGAATCATCAAATTGTCGTGACCGCCCGCGCGCGGTTGAAAGACCCGTCGCCGAGCTACCTCAGCGGGGCGTCACCGCCCTCGGCCGGAGGGGAAGGCGCCCGTTGCGGGCCGGCCGGGGCTGACCGCGCGCGTCCGTCACGACTGAACAAGCGGGTAGGGATTTGCCACCGCCCATACTCCGCAGCTAGTCGGCGGGCCGCTAGCCCCAGCGGGCTATAAGAGGGCCCAGACCCGGCGTCAGGGGAGACTGATAGCGACGGTGTGGGCAACGGTGTTCTGGCGAGTTGTGCACGGAGTGTAGTGGTGATTAGTGATAATGACGACCAGTGCTACGGAAACGGAACCCTCTGGTGGATATTCTACGACTCGGCTGTATATGGGACTTCTGGACTACGGTGAAACGGCTTCGCAATTAACCCACTCTACAGGTTATTCAGAACTTTGGCTATTGTACACGGGATTCTCATTACTGTACCTGGATATTGAATAAAAAAACTATTTTGTGAAGTTTTGCCTTTGTTTGGATACTACACAAATCTAATATAACATGAAAATAAATTTCCCAAATAACCTAAATAATAATTCAATACCATCATGAATTGACTGAACTTGTCGTGTACTTTCAAAAACGCGCGTATTCTTAAAATGAAGATGCGAGGAACAGTCGAATACAAAATATTGGTATCTCCCTGGGGGGGTGCAGTCCATCAAGGCCAGCGAGGAGATCACCAGAGCCTATCCAACGCAAGATATAAGCCTGTAACGCTTTCTACGGATCGTTGCAGTACTGAAACTCATGAGGAATGACCGAGTGCTCGAAATATTGACCCATAGTGATAGGCGACCACTCAGATGGCTTCTAATTCGGAGTATTACACGTCCTTAAGAGCGTGACATCACATACCGGTGAACTTTCTGAGTCGTAACTAGACATCAATGAGAGGGCTCGACATGCGCTCTTAAGTTTTCAAAATGAATTCAAACGTTGATATTGGTGGAATAGTTCGATTATTGAAAGAAATTAAAAGGAAAACATATATTCTTAATAATGGATTAAGTATTATAGGATAATACGAGGGTTGGGGCATAAGTCACGGCAACTACTTTTTTGTGAGAATACGAGCACGGGTGGAAAATCTTAAATACACACATGAAGGGACAAGACATGAACTAAGTATTTAGACAACTAAGGACAGATCAAAATGTGTTTCACATACTTATTAAGATATTTGAAATGACAGTACTGGTTTCATGTTCCAAAACATTTTAGGATGTACGAGTTCACAGCATTCCAAAAGCAATAAATACCGTTCTAAAGGCCAGATTACGCGGGCTCGATTACCGCACTGGCCAAATCGGTCCTTACACTCACGTGCGTTCCTGATTACAAGATGTTACACAGCCCAGCAGAAACTCACCTGCCCATCTCGCGACTGTCCGGTATCAAGTGAATTATTCCCAACAGCTTCCACCTTCGATATTCTCCGGCATTTCTCCCATGGGTATTGGCTATCTTGATGAATGAGAGCTGCTGGAAACAGGTTACATTCATGTCGTACGACAGTGAGCAGACAACTGATTTCCCATTGCTCTCTGTGCTAACTGAAACACCCACACAGCCATCTACGAATTGTTATGAACACATATTAGAACAGCATTTCTTTCACGAGGCAAATATAATTGTGTGATCGGATAACATTTCTTTAAAAAAAAGTTGCCATCACTTCTGCCCCAAACCTCGTATATAGGATATTATAGGATAATAAGAATTATAGGATTTTCGGGGGATTGTGCAACCGTGCATCCTAAGCCGTGCACCCTAGCCGCTAATAGCCACGATGCACTGAGAATAAATAGTTTACTTTAACTACGCACACTGGCAATATCGACACTTATTAAGATTTCAAAGGGCAAAGCCAATATTTATGAAGGATATTCTATTTTTTTAAATTTTACGTCAAAAACAGTTAAAACTGTGTGTGACGTGCTAGGGGGAGATGTGAATTCTGTGCACGTTTTAAAAATTCTGTAATCCCATTCCTAAGCCAAATACTAATTGAATTTTTAATACAGAAAAGAAATGAGTGTTGTTTGCAAGGGTTGTTAACAAAAGTATTCGCTCCGATGAAATAAATTCTATTTTCAAGGATAAATCAGCAACAAATTTGGGTTCTTATCCCTGATCATGTCCTTCGTCAAGGAAGAATACTTCCTACCGCGACAACATGGAAAAAGATAATTTGAATTGCGATATTTCCCACTGAATTCTAGAAGAAGTGCACAGATAATGAAGTTACATTTATGTCCAAAAGCAAACCAAGGGTCCATCTCAGCATTTACTCAAAGGATCAGGGAAACTGGACGTAAAACCTGATCGAAATGGGGGGCATTGATCCAGAATATTGTGTGACTGGCCTTGTTTCAGTCATAAGCACCAAAGAATAAAATGAAAATGGAAAATTAAGGAGGTGGAGATCATCTATTTCCACAACACACGCAAATTGTGTGTACCATGTTCATGGCTAATACATCGATTGACTGATTGTATGATAATATTTAGTGTTACTAGGGTCGTCAACCTCTATAGTAATTAGCCTCATATGTGTAGGTCATATTATAAGACGAGTGGTGCGGTAATTCTTCCCCGCTAGAACGTGAGATCCGGTGCCGAACTACACCTTGGCATGAGAGGTTTCCCCCTCCAGGTTGATACCTTTAGCGGGGCACCGCCCAAGTTGGGACAAGCTCGAAATTCCCGACATCTGTGGCCTCCCAATGTTTGTGGCATGTGGATGTGGGAGTATGCGCGTACCTAAGAGGAGAGGGCAAGGATAAAAAGGAATATTCACGCACGGATCGTGATCCGTTTTTTAGATGAATTGCCCGTATATATTGCCAGTATTCGCCCGGCATATATGTGAGAAACATGGAAAATTACCGATCACAGCAGACGACTGCTAGAATGCTATTGAGAGATCTAAAAATATTCCGATAGGAAGATCATTTTGATCCATCCTCATCTCTTAAAGAAAAATAAATGGTTGTGTCCGTAGATTTTGATTTTCTAAATCCTTTTTGGTAATATGGAAAGGCTTCCTATTTACTGAGGAAGATTTCCATTCGTACACAAGGAAGTCTCTAGTTTTTTTGAAAAACTGTCAAAAAAGTGAAAGTTCTGAATTTTATTTTTTTAAATTGGTTATTTAAGGTCGCATCAACATCTTAGGTCATTAGCGACCACTATTGCTGTTAACGGTATGGTAACTATGAGGATGAAACGATATGATGATGATAAGGGATGAATGGACGAACACAAATACAACCATGCCCGAGGCGGGACGCGAACCCGCGACCCTTCGGTCCGAGATCACTACGACACTACTGCCTAAGCGATCTCGGCCACCGGGCCGACGAATTTTATTTTTGTTGTATTTTTGAAGAGCATTTCTACCTTAGCTGTTCTGAAAATATCTGGAAATGTTCTAGTGCTTAAGGATGCATTAAATATAAACCGTGCAACAGCAGACGCCCACGCCTTTAAGAAATGACCTTGAAATTCATCCAAACCGGCGGAATATTTAGTTTATCAGTAAATCGACTATTGTGAGAATTTCGTACAAAGTTCTTTAGGAAACAAATATCTTATCGAAAAAAATTGAGGAAAAATCTGTTGTTGAATTTTGTTGCTTTAGATCCTGTGAGATCAACCGCAATTCACGAAAAATATTGGTTGAGGAGACAGGTGACTGTTCCCGGATCGTTCACTTCTCTATCATTATCTTCTAAATTAACAACTATTATATGGTTTCGAGTTTAAGTGGCCGTATTATTTACTACATTGCACATTGCTTTTGTTTTGTTATTAGGGTTAAGATATTTTAATCGTGTTTCATGATTTTAGCCTGTCCTAGAAATCATGAGATGCGTTATGATGATTAGATGTGAAATAAAGTAAGTAATTCGTTTGAGTTACATGATGTTCAAATCCCTCGTGTTATCCAAGAACTATTTTTTCGATAAACGTTTAATTTTCTTTTTTAAGAAGAAAACATCTATTAAAGTGAAATGAAAGCGTTTAAAACCTCACGTTCGCCATTTGTGTCAACAGTATTCTAAACAGCGTCTCATGATTCCTGCTGCAAGTAGTCTACGAATAATTTTATTTTACGTTTAGAAAGCACTCTACACATACGTTCATTATAAATGTATCGATGTGTGCATTCCTTCCTATTGTAAGAATTTGTGTGTAGTGGACACTTTATTCTAATTCTATCGCTGCAATTTCATGTCTAATGCGTTAATTCTAGTTAAATACTATTTTCCTTAAAATCTTTCATTAAATCTATTTCTCTAATTCACTCCTGCAACCACAAGAAAAGTAGGCTCGTCTATTTTTCGATTCGGTGAATAAGGAGATTGGTCATAAAATACTGTCAATCCTTCATATTGAATTTCTTCGATATCGATCCCATCCCCTTTCATTATATTCAAAAAGTAAAAATAAGTATACATTTTTTCAAAGCGATTAAACAATATTTAACCACGCCACGGAACACATGAAGTTTATTTACAGTACATATTGTATTTTCTCTCATAGAAACAACGTGTGTATAGGTAATTGTGTTGGTAGATAGTAAAAATATCACTTCGGACTTCAATAGAGAATTCCTTTAGATGTAAATTTTTTTTAAAAATAAAACGGTGCTTTCGCAATTGGGGCTGTATTGCGCTGATACCCAAATAGAGTTGTAAGTCCCCCACAACCCAGATTTCGAAAATTCCGAAATTTTCGATTTCGACGATTTCGAAAATTAATTTTTATTTTTAGTGTTCACCCATGTTTCGCTGGCATACACGAGTGTTGGGACTGCAATTGTCGTGTAAAACTTAAGCCATGTGTCCTTTCGTGTTCGGTTCCTCAGATACTTGTGTATCATTCCACAAAACATTTCGGAATTTTACTAGCTTATCTTCCACGTCATGATCTACATATCACAGCCTAAGTACTTGAAGTTGCTAATTTGTTCTAGATTGTAATTTCGTATTGTTATTTTGATCTTACTGGATATTTGCCATGGCTTTGGGTTTTTCAGCGGACATTTTACGTCCCTATTCTTCGAGGGGGGGGGTTAAGACAAAAATGAACATTTGGAGCTTGTTTTCAGTCTCATGTATCACCAATTTGTCATCAACGTATAGCTGATTGAACCTATAAAATTGAATTAATGTAAAAAGAACATTTTAATTGCACACTTCTACAGACTTTATTTCTCCATATTCTCTGTTTGTCGTCCAAATATATGTTAAAAGTGTTGGTGATATTGAGCAGCCTTGCCTTACTCCTTTATTTGTAGGGACAATTATATGAGTTTCAGTTTCCTAATATGATGGAAGTTTCACTGTATACACCCTTCATAGCTTCGATACGGTGTCTTGGATAACCTCTCCGTTCTAATATTTCCCATTGAAGTACGCGTTGAACACTGAAAAAACCTTTTCAAGATCTAGAAATGCAATATGCGTTTTTTATGTTATCTATTTTTTCGCCCTTAAAAAGCCCACGGCGTTTATCGGGTTTGAACCCGCGAATTTGGTATCGGGTATAAAGACCGGAACGCTAACCGTTACACCATCGAACGCGCCAATTCTTCTTCTTAAATATTAAGGACAATTCAAATTCATAAATTACTGTTGTTTATTCCATGAATTTCTTTTTTAAATTTATGGAATAAAAAGCAATAATTTATGAAATTTGATTATCCTACAGTCAAAGGTAGGTCATTTAATTATAATATTATTATTATAACACAATAGTTCCATCACACAGGCGGGTCGTTGGCGACTAAACAGTAAGCTCCTCTAATACTGGTCTTCCTTGGAATTATGAATTTATTAACGATATAATGTTGAAATGTTTCCTAAATAAAATGTTGCCAGTTGTGGTTTCCCGTGATGTTTCGCGCTGCAGTTGAAATAAAAATGAATGCTTCACGCGGGATGCAAACCCGCAACCCTAGTCTCCGTGTAGTGCGGCTTGCCATAGTTGAATGAGTTATGTAGGCTGACCTTTTACTGCGAAGAGAATTGCAAAACGTATTAACGAAATAGTGGTTGCGGAACTCCACTCAATATCTACCTTTTGTCTTTCCTTCTGAATGATCGCAAATGATCCAGAACGAATCGAAATAGAAGTAGGATTATGAATAGTGGGCGCACTTGCATGTATTCATATTTATTTAAAGCGAAATATAACAGTAAAAAACCGTATGTCACGTTTGAGAGGCAGAGCAAAGTAAAGGATTATCTCAGCTTTTGCTCAATAGGTTAAGGTAGATTGAACGAGAAACCTAATTGAGTTGAAGTCTTTGACCGAGATGCTAGTTACAATTGTTGTCACAAGCATAGTTAGTACTTTAAAATTATACTATACACAAGATAAGTAATGCATTAACAACATTATTGTATTTTTTTTGTAAAATCAATACAGTCTTTAATTGAACCTACAACACAGTTTAACAACAAAATAGGTTTTACCTAGCGCTTGAATATATGTATCGCTTTTCTTTGTTTATTAGCATCTGGTAACGTATAACAAAATAGCGTATACGTTTGTAGTGGGCTGTTGATTTTTATAATAATAATGTTTTCTTTATCGTGTAAGATAATTACAGATAACTTCAATGCCTGAAAACTTACGACCAAGACGGACAGAAGCAAAATTATACAGAGAAAATGCTAATTAGTATAAATTACTTAATGGCGATTCGAACATTTCATATACAAACCCACACATAACTAGTTTTATTAAATAGTGAAAACGACATTGAGCATGTCATGTAGCTGGAATGGTTAAAACCATGACGTTCGTAGAAATTTAACAGAAAATTAAACCGTAGAAATAATGAATTTCGGAAGTTTTCGAACACAAACCCGACAATATGTGCCCGACAATTAATGGTGCTAAAATGGCAATGACTTTCTGTTATAAGTTAATATTGTATTCTCTTGAGTCGGGACTAAATCTACGGTTTCGCACTACTCTCTTCCCAGCGGCCAACTATCGGCGCCTAAAAGACCTACCAGGGCTTCTCACAGTTTCTATCTCTCCTCTGGGGTCATCCACAATGAAGAGCACCATCTCTCAACATTGCGTAGATCTAATTCAAACCTCTACCGTTACATATTTTCCTTCGGTAGACTGTGACCCTATCGCGATTCTCATACCATTGTTCTGGATAAAGAAAAACGTTTTTTCAACAATATATGCAACCAGACTGCACACACGACTCACCCACATTTGTCGGCCAGGAGATGAGATTGTGGAAGCATTGAGGGTTGCAGGAGGGACTTGGAATGCACCCCACGGCACGAACATAATTTAAACATGAACTTCATTCAAAGTATCAAAGGAACAGATTTCATTAAGGGAAAAATATCTATCTTCATAATTGTAGTTGCAAGAAGACTCCGAAAACATTTTGAATTTTTGAAATTTAGAGTTTTTAACGAAAAGTTCACCCCCACCATTCTCTTAAACTTTCTTCGAATAACAAAATTGAATAAAAAACGATGGAGCCATTTTTTGAAAATTGTGGAAGTGTCTCAGGAACTTCATATAATGTAACCTCCCAAAATTTAATTATCGGTATCTAATTGAAGGGATGGGGATATCAGCCAGATCGATTGGGTAATATTAATTTTGGAGAAAATTTGCTGAACGGTTTAGCCGATAGCGTTGTTCATGGACGGATGGACGGACCGACAGACAGTTTGACCGTCATTCGAATTTTCGGTATCAAAGACCCACAAAATATGGATTATGGCTACAGAACGTGTTAGAGAATTTTTATTTCTAAATTTAGCAAATTAATTATACCACTTTTTCGTTAACAGGGCCCTGTAATAAGTTTTTCTGCCGAAAATTCGCCGTTTTTCGTCGAGTATTAAATAATTTTCTCTTTACTCCGTAGCAAGAAAGTAAATAAGCTTGCCTTCTGCTGGTTACGAACCCACAACCCTAGTGTTCACATACATTAACCCACCTGCACCAAGTCCTTGCCTCATTAGGCCTAAGTATTTGATCGAACTATTTGTAAATGTGTTACGGCTATGAAACATAATAATTTGATCAAACTACTAGTCACTGAAACTGACTATTTTTGCATTCCTTAATGTGCTCTGTGGCATTGAATCTATGCACTGGCGTGCGCACAATCTGGGCCAAGAGGGCGTGTCCCCACCTGATAATTTCGAAAAGAACCCCCTAGCACTGTTTAATATAACATTTTATTACCGTAAATATGATCAATTCCTAATTTTCACGTTTTTAAGCTGACAATTTGTGGAATTGATACACGACATTTGGGGAAGTGCCTCCCCAAACCATCTGTCAATTCTGTAACTGATTCAACACATCAATATAATTTATTCATTGTATCATTAAAATTACAATTACATTACTTTTGTATTGTGTGTTATTTATTTTCTAGTAAAAATATGTCATAAGTACATTAAAAAATTAAGGGGCAAAGGAGCGCATACATGAAGTTGTTCCCCTGTCGTTTTAGGTTGTACACGACTATGAATCTGTTTCTTACTGAATTACTTTGTCATCATTCATTTCTATAGTAACAATACAAGTAAGATTCCTTTAGTTATAAACTCTAACAAAATCGCACTCGGTAATTGAACAATTTTCTCAAATTTAACTAACTCGACAAAAATGTTTTGGAACATACAATTCAAAGTACAAATCATTTAACACAACAGTTTAATAAATTTTCATGTAATATTCATACTGTGGAAATTTTTGAGAAAACAATGTTTGAGCGTTACTAAAAATGAGCAAAATTGAGATCTTTTACTCTGAAAACTATTGACTTTTCTAGAAACTAAAAAAAATTAAGCCTTTGTACTCACAAGAACCAATAAATTATTAAACCAGTTGTTCAACAACACCACACTCTTTCTCGCACTATTCTAAATTTGCTATTCTTGAAAATTCAGAGAGTTCAACGAAAATGAGACCTGCACCATTATTTAAGTGTTTCTTGTTCTACCCGATTGGAGCGGATTTTGAGAACACGTGTTTTATACATTGCATTAATTGCAAGTACAAATTACTCAAAACTATTCGCTTGTTAAATAAAATTGTACATGGCTTTTTAAGAGATGATTTTCAAGACCATATTCTTTAAACGAAAATTTCTATTTTCAATTTTGTAGTTTTAAAGTATTAAAAGTTTGCAATTTTCGAAAATACAGTGTTCGCTGGAAACTAGACTAGCCCCACTTTTTTACTTTTGATACGATCGAAGAGAAATTTTAAAGAAAAAATTTGGAACCGTTTTTAGAAAAAAGTGTTTAATTTTTAGAAATTGCCTACATTTCACGCACATTTACGCCAAAATTACTCATATTTTCGAAAATTTGTACCTGGTCTTATTTCCAGATATGGCATTAAAGAACACATTTCGCTACGGAAAAAATATCTATCTTCAATGTTGTAGTTGTAGGAAAACGCTAAAATATATTGAAATTTTGAAATTTTCAAAAATTTAGGGATATCGCTGAAAATACGACATCCACGTTCTTTTAAGCGTCCGTTTCGCTGTCCAAGGACGAAGATTAAACACAAAATTTTGAAACATTTTTGAGAAAATTTTGTTGAGGGATCATGTAAAGTAACCTAAAAAAAAAAAAAATAATCTTGAATACTTGCAAAATCTCGAGTTCGTTCAGATTGATCGGGGAATATCAATTTTCGACAAAATCGTTTGAGCGATTTCGGCGTTAGCAGACGGACGGACAGCCGCTTTCCGTCAATAGGTTTTTGGGTATCAAGGACCCACAAAACATAAAATTCTGACTACACAACGTGTTACAGGAAGTAATTAACTACTTACAGGAACAAGATTTATCCACTTTTTGGTTACCAATACTTGATTATGAGAGTTTTTCTGCCCAAAATTCACCGTTTTCCGGCGCACGATTACAAATATTTTGTGATATTGCGAAGGGCGACAAAGTCAAAAACGCCTGTTATGTATATATTAACGACCCGAGAGATATTTAAAAAATGTGTAATATGTGAAAAAATAAACGTTTCCACGAAAATGGTGTTAATCTCATGTTATTCAGTGCATTTATCTGCGTTAGTACTAGACGTTTAAAAAAAATGGAACCGTTTACTGTACCCGTAATGGAAGTACTCATATTTTAAAATGTACCTAACATGAAATAAAGAAGTAATTCTGAAGAACAAATTTTATTTCGAGAAAAAATATCTATTTTCAATTATGTATTTGATTGAAAATTTCCAAGAAATTTGAAAATTTTTCAGATTTCGAAAATTCAGATTTAGTTGTGAAAATAGATTCTATGCCATATGTATAAGTGTATTTTAAAATATTTGAGCAAGAAACTTAAAAAAAATCTGTAACCATTTTTGAGAAAATTTGATAGTGTCACAGGGGCTTCATGTTAAGTATCCAAAAAAATTAAGGAATTATTTTCTGAATCACAGGACTTTGAGTTGGGCCAGAGAGACCGGGGAATATTAATTCGAAAAAAATGCGACGAATGATTCACAGGCTGTTCACTGACTGATAGACGAACGAGCGGAGAGACGGACGTTTTGAAAAAGGAAGTACCCTTTTGCGGTAGCAGGAGGCGCGCGAACATAAATTTCCATTACAATATCGAAATCGATTTTCCGCAGCATCGAGTTTCTCTTATACTACGTTTATTACTCCGTAAATACATAAATATTTGACAAAATAAAACGTAATGTTAAGTAAAATGTAAATTTTATGTAGAAAGTAAAAACGTAGTAAATGCAACAACGCTTATAAGTTACGCGTTACTGATAAATTTATCAAGCAACAACTGACTTAACTAGTCATTTGCAGCGTTTCAGGCAATTGAATCGCAAACTAACTCAATTACGTAGAATGTAATATTGAATTGTCTCGTTCAATGTTGCAGATTCAATAGTGTTTTTAGAAGAATAGTAAGAAAGTGACAATCCAAAAGTGTAAATTTGAATAACATTTTACGTTCCACGCGTTGAACAAATTTTATCTCCAATCACCACATTATTTTTTTTCCTTACCATCGTCTCAAAGAAACATTATATTAAAATTTCTCTTGCATGTCTTCGTTCGAAAGCAAGACATCCTTTTATTCCCTAATTTAAATCGAGTGACAAAGATACGCGTTTTGGACAACGTACATTATATGCACAATATACAATATTTTTATTTTACTCGCGAATGAAAGCATTGTTTTTGACGCCAAAACAATGAAATATATTATTATTTAATGATTTTAATTGGTCAATGGACATTGTACAAAATGCGTTATAATTTTTTACGTACGATATTTCATTTACTCACGACCACAAGCACTAGACCAGGAAACAAAACTTTTGAAGAGTAACACACATTTATTCCTACCAAAATTTTCCATTATATACTCCATTATATAATGATCAAAAATCAGCATGGACATTTTTATGTGAGATGCGTACGGGTATTCTTATATAATTTATCAGTCACCAACTGCAGACGAAGTGCCAAAAAAACGCAACCAGACTAACATGAAAAAATACAATCATTAACAATTAATAATATTTAAGATGTGGGAAAGAACATCAAATTGTTTTATGCTTGCAAATTAAAATGTGTGTTTATATGTGTAATGTAAGAATATGTAAATGTAAGAATAGTTGCCAGAATGACCTTGTAGATTTCAAATTTAGATTGAGTATAACTCAAATATTGTGAAAAGTTTGCTAACGCGTGAAGTATCAATGAATATTAACCGCTTTAACATGTTGGGATTTAACATATAACTGATTTAACATCATCGGGGTAGAAAATTTTAGCTCGTGCGCCGTGGCCACTTTTTTCGGGTCAGTTTTCTTCCTGCATATAAAACATCCTGATACCTATACCAGAACTTGAAAAGCGTGTGTAATTTCACAATAATCTTCCCCGCCTCATTTTGACATTTCGATGAAAAATTTGATTATTGAACTCGAAGTAATTGGGTGATGATTTGTATTGGGGGTATTTTAATGTCATGCGATACTTAATAATCGTAAATTTCACTTTATATGGAAGTTTTCGCTAATAATTTGGATTTTTGATAAAATTTCAGTGAAAAATTGTTTTCTCACTACTGCACGCAAGAATACAGATAAAATACAAATGCTAGGATAATACGGTTTGCGAAATTCAAGCAATGATTTCAAATAATTTATTCTGTACAGCATCCCGTCGTATTATTTTTGAAATAGCCAAATGGCCATGCGAAAAGAGACACACTGACACAGTAACCGACATTTATGCCACGGTAATAATTCCAGAGTGATCATTTTTTACGTTCGCTAAAATTGATTTCAACTGGTACTGACGATGTTAACTACGCTACTGCAAATTACATTCCATCGCAAAATAATACATTAGTGGATGTAATAAAAGACAATAAATCTCGCCCATTGACATTACTAATAATTATTTCAATCTACAATTGAAATATCAATATTTCTTCATTCTGCCGTTCAAAATCATCCGTTCTATAAACATATTTAATGATCTTTATACATACCGTAGGCTGAGAGCAAAGTAATTTGCCAGTACGTTTAGTGCATGGGGAATTTTTCTTTTGTTCTTTATAATCAATCCCTTTAATCTCCGGCCTCAAAAATTTACCCAATATTTTACGCTCCTAAACCGATTAACATAATAACCTACTAACCGCCTCCTTTGTTGAGTATTCAAGGTTCTTTAGCCGTGCAATTCATATTATTCTATTAGTATTCGTAACTGAAAAATCAATTGAGAAATATGTAAACAAGGAAAGTGTATGCTATGGAGAAATGGCATGTGGATCGCAATAAATAAATAACAATATACCCCTTTGGGTGACAATGCTTTCCCATGGGAGCCCAGATGATAAGTAATTCGTCAAAGAGGTTTCGATAGACGTCCTTGAAAAGCGAGGGAAATGAAGCTTCTTCAGTAGTCTGTTTGAAAGCTAATGTAATGCAGTAATAACAATTCTCTTTATTTTATTTCTCATCATTTACATTTACTCTCCGCTTTAATATATTTTACTAACACATTCACTCTTCACATTCATTTTTTATTTCAGGTAAACACTGTTCACAGATTAGGACATGCGCCTTGAAAGGTGATAAATGGTATATACCAAAATAAATGTTTCAAACATAATTACATAGCAGAAACAACTCATTGATTAATCCAATGTGTAGTCGCAATGAACTAATTCTCCTGTTCCGATTTGAAGTAAGTCTCGAGAAATTTCCGCTAATAATTCGATGAATTACTAGTCCCTTCTACGATGGTAAACAAAAAACGAATGAACAAAATGACACCTTTTTCAAAGTGAATTACTCAGCAATTCAGTTTGTATACAAATGAAAGTTAATAGGATTAGGAATCTTAAAAAAGGAATGAACATAAGGATATTAGCAGTTGTTCAATCTTACTAAGAAAATTATGAAGGAAAATGCGACTACAATTGCTCATTTTATAGGCATCATTATCGATATTACTCTCCTTAGGAAGCAAGAATTTAATTAATTTAATTAAAACATTCATCGATATGAATAAACATCATATAAAGGTTCATATCAAAAGCAGCCTATTAAGAAATTGTCATAATACTGTGTGATGTAGCTATGCCCTCGTTTAGAGCCTATTTTGTTGACAACAGGAATAGCTGAAGCACTGAAAACAGTTTTGTTTACACTACCTGAATGAGTTCAAAATCAAACAGCCAATGAATTAATTAACTGTGTATATATTACCATCTGATAATTCAGGTGTCTTTATTAATTGCAAATTAACGTGACATATTAATGATTGTGCAAGACATACATTCCAATGGATGATGATGATACTTTAACAAAGCAAACTAAACAAATCATTACTATATACAATGTCAGAAAATGAAATTGATGGCAAAAATCCAATCTACAAAAACTGATCTCAGAATCAATTAAATCTTTGGTCAAAACTCCAATGTTTGTGGACTTGTGTACCACGTTGGACGTACTACGTGATATTAAAGTGATTTATACTTTACGTCCAACAATGTAAACACAAAGAGTCCGTCTTTTAAAACATTTGTTTATTTTCATGTCATTCTGTCACTTCATTGTCCGTTCATCCTCCGAAAACTCTAGCAATGAGGCGTTAAAATTTATGAATGAAAATTAGTAAGTTCAAAATTCATGTCACACATGTAAACAAATGTTCCACGGTGTTTAAAATTTCTTAACACAAATGTTTCAGATATTTATTTGTTCCCATGACAGACACTTCATAACATATATAATTTACTAATGTTATTGTCTTAGTCACGGTGTTATACAACGAAGTCGGAAATTGCACCACTGACAGCTGTCACTTTGACTCGTGATGAATACCCAATGTCCGAAGACAGTCCGCAGTGGCACGTGCTTGGATTCTGTTGATATTTAAACGTCTAAAACTAATGGTATTCAAATTTAACAAGTAGTAGTACTGTCAGGTCACTCACCTCTCTGGCGATTTATATGTTGTCTTGTTTGTCAATTGCGGAAAATCATTGGAAACCACATGGTTCACAATCACATCACTACCATCTCACTAAAGGTACTACTACTGTTACTACAATTCTATTATATTAATCAGTCCCACTACAATGAATAAATGCCGGGCTATTCAAATGACCGGCTGTCTGTTCGGGGAAATTCACAAACATGTGAATGCAAACACGCACGGCACATTTACATGTTGGAAAACACGGCAATTCTTGCACTGTCAAATGGGAAGATGAACAAGATGCACAGCTTCGGCTGGCAAGATGGCTGGTCCGAGCTGTAGTGGTGCGGCGGCGACAAACAAACGAAACTCTCGTTGCGTGAGCGGCGCTGCACACAGGCGACCGGCAGAGGAGCGAGCGGTGGTGCACCGAGCGAGCGAAACGGCGCGCGGCGGACGGATTACGGGGAGCGCGCCAGGCAGCCCTGGCGAGTGGGCCACAGGCAGTCAATAATGACTGCCCGTCCCCCGCCCCCTTCCACTGCGCGTCCTCCTTGTCGTTCTCGTCCCCTCGTCCTTCCCATCCTCCTCCTTCTCCTCCTCGTCCGCCCATCCTCCTCTTCCTTCTCCTCCTGCGGCTCGGCTCAGCTCGGCTCGTCGTCCCGTGCGCCCCTCCACGCGGGGTCCGGCGGTGCGTCAGGCCTCCCCACCCCGAGCGAGCCGGCAGCCCGGCAGCCATCTTTGCCTACGTCATCCAGGATACGTGTGTATTTATACTACGACTCGCGCGGCGTTGAAGATTCACAAGACGACTATTGGAGTACTTACCGACTCTCTATTCGACCGTGAGGAATATATGTTTTAAAACTACAAGATCATCGTAATACACCGTTACATGGATTAAAATACAATTAATAATTCCCTTGTTTGAAGGTTACGCATGAAAATGAAAGAATCTATGAATGCTCATACATACTATCGTTAATGTTGTTACTTTTAAATTTTATGTAACTATTATTTCTGGCTCCCAGTTTCCCAGGCATGAGCTCGTAAAAAACATAACACTGTCTTTGATAAGTGTGTCACACGACGTGAACATTTGTATTTTATCACGAATCAAAATGAAATCCGATTTTGTTTGGTTACGCCATTAGTTGTTCTGTTCGCGCTGCAATGTTTGTAGTATTTTACAAAGCGGAAGAGGAGTATTGTGGAACGAATTAATGAATTGAAAATAGATGGTTGTTTAGAATTGTGAATGGCGGCGGTGCATGAATGAGAGGGACAAATGATTGAACAAAGAAATAAACGAAGCTCAGAAACGGCATCAATGGATGAATTAATGAAGTAATGATTGAATAAATGAACGATCGATTAGTAGGTTAAAATGTATATAACAAAAAAGAAGATTAAAAATAACGAAGAGCGAGAAAATCAATTAGAAGAATGAAATTGAAGTAGAGGTTCAACGTTGATCAAAAGATGTGTTGAGTTGGATTATAAGGTCATGATTGGATTTTGATGGCGAAGAGAAGAGAATAAATACGGGAGGGAACCATCGATATTACATTGGGCAAACGAACCCGGAAAACCGACTGGCCGAGTAATCCTACTGTGGGTTTAACCACAAATGGTCAGGAAAGGAAATCACAAGGTGAAAATGGACGAATGAGGACACGAAAAATTAACAATTTTGCGCGACCGGAAATGATGTGTGAAGAGTACATTTTTACCTTTATCCCCTTACCTGACCATAAGATTGAAGAGAAACCTGTCTAAAGTTTATAATGTTCTCTCGTTGTGATAAAATTGAATGCATGCCATTACGAGTAATACGATTTCGCTGATCTACACGTCTTTTAGTTCATGCCCGCAGCTTGATGATATGCTGAAAAAGTAGCATAAATTGGAAACATTGTTGTCTGTCAGACGCAAATAGGGGAAAAAATGGATCAATTTTACTTGTTGGTTGAAGTATTGTCTAAAATTCTATCATCGCTTAAGAAATAAAAGCACATATGTGTAAAAGCACGAATATGTGCACATATTCGCATCCAATAAAGTGGTATTAAATTTAGTATTCTAATATTCTACTTAAGTGTTCATATGTCGTATCACATACTTGGAAATTTAAGTACCTTTAATTGAATAATTGAAGGTAGTTCTTGTATGGTTAGCTTAAAAAAATATACTTCTAAAAAAGACATTTCGGAAGCAAACGTGTGTTGTAAGATGTCAGTCATCGGACTAAATAACAGAAATTTGTTTTATTTAAAAATTGAAGCGGAAATCCTAGTTTTGAGTAGTTATTCTTATCCTGCAGAAAAAGTAGTAACTTTTTTACACTATTTTGTGAATTTATGCATTTACAAAAGTTATTAAGCATTTGATATTACTCCTACCAATGTGTCAGTCATATATAAATAAACCTACAGTTCTCTTGCAAGTGAAGTATTTTACAGAAATATCCAATAATTCATTCAGGCAAATTAATTACTAAACTGTAAAAATTACAACTGTGAAACGGAAATGGTCAAATGTAAAACCGAAACTACGTATACAATTCTGGGTTGAAACTTTTACATTGTGAAATGACTCCATTTAACTAAGTTTGAGGTTATTAGAAACACTTGTAGTGACTTGAGGCAAATGGCCTGGTTTGTAGGTTACTCCTTTTGCACAGATGTTCGGAAGTCACGTGCTTCAGTCAAAGAGATTTCATATATTATTCGCGCACGTTTTCTTGAGCTCTTATTTCGCTAGAGGGGAGAGAAGGGGGAGGCTCTTTATTTCGAAGTCAGGACTATTATATCAAATCTGTTACTCGTTTTTCGATGCAAAAAAGGTTTTATTACACGGGAGCAAACATTTCTGGATATCAATTTATTACAACAACTGTCGTTATTGTCAATTATGCTTAAATCATATAATGATAGTAAGGACTGAGAGGTGGGTTTTACAGAATTCAAGAAAACGTGCACAAATAATTCCTACTGAACATCTGTGCATACGAGTTACCTACACGTCAGGAGAAACGTCACAATATCATATATCTACGTTGTAATTTCCAACTAGATGATCAGCGGTAATTTGTTTTCGACCCCTGTCCTCGTATACGTCCTAGAAGTTAATAATATTTATTCCGAGATCCTGCATTATTCACAAACACATTTTACATTCAGAGAAACACGCATAACGAACCCGATCAACTCCACCCTCAATTTTAATAATTAAAACATTTGGCGCGGCGCAGGCTTGCGGCGCGGTACCTGACCTGTAGGATCCGGCCCTGCCACCCTCTCCCCCTACCACCCCGGCACCACAATACATCGCGGGAATGTTGTAGATTCCCTCAGGGACCGGTGTGTACGACGATCTGTTTCTTGCACCGAGGCGCGACCAAATAGATTCTATAGATTCAAAAGACAGCCGCGTTTTTTTTGTCGACCCGCTCCGCCCAGCGCCATCGGTCAAAAAATGTCTCCTTCACTAAAAAACAGGAAATATCCAAAAGACGCCGCGCCGCAGCCATATCATGCGGGAGAGGTAGCGTTCAAACTTGCAGTTGTCAAGTACATAGCGTATACTTTATATTTGCGCGGGCGTGATACTCCGAAAGATGCCGCGATTTTTTCATAGCCACCCTTGCGAAAGGGAGACCGTTCGACCGTCCCATACAAATAAAGGAGCCGGCAACTCGTCGCATCGCAGTATGCGCGTCGGCCAAACGGTTCTTTTTGGGAAATAGTAATTTCAAAGATTGCTGTATCAGGCCTGGGTGAACGCCGTCAGGCCGCAGCTGCATCGCATTCCACCGACCGCAAAGACGAAGGGCGTACCCCCCGAGTGGGGCTGTGCATTAACCGTCGCACCGAAAATGCAACTGCAATTTTTTTGTGTCATGAGGAAGCGCACCATTGGTTCTAGTGTCGCCCCGCCCCCACGCCCGATAGCTGATTTTAAACAATCAGGGTGAGGCACTCGGATCAGAAGAGGGGATGAAAGCCTTCATTTTGTCACGTGTGAGGCCCCGGAACCACTTGCGTTTTGAACTTGGTCTCGAATTCTCACTTATGACTTTGCGTTTCGAAAATGAACTTCTAGACTAGACTTTGGACTTCGAAGATGCATTCGCAGCGACTTGCAACTAAAACTCGCACGTGCGATCACGTACGTCTCAATGACGCACTTGCAATGTCTTGCGTTTCAAGTCTGAAATCGCAATGACTTGAACTTCTGACGTGTACTAGTAAATAACTTACAGTTCATTTCGGCACTAGACTTGTGCTTGGATCTCCATCTCTTGACTTTATCTTAACATGTGCTCCAACCGGCACTTCGACTTAAGTCTTGCCTGATTCGGGAATCGAACTCAGTCCATCGCCACGTTAACGGGACAACGACGACACCACAGTGGGTCCTATGGCCGTGCGCTGTCGCCCTGTGTCTGGCCGGGTGAACGAGAAAGCGACGACCGAGGCGGGTCGTTGGCTTCCGTAATCACGCAACCCCGCCGAGGGCGGTTGTGATCGAGCCGCGCTCCGTGTGAGGCATTCCCGCCTTCCCCGCCGCCCGCTGCACCGCAGGTTTCGCCGGAGCCCACCCGCTCAGGAAGGAAGTCATCACGCCACGATAACTAAGAACCTTGTGGATGACACTAATCTGGTCCCCGTCAGCTTCTTTTCCTGCTGAGATGCGGAAATACTGTGCAAAGAAGGAAGCTGACAGAGTAGATGCCACCAATTCGGCATATTATTTGCAGGCAAATTTATTTTTTGTGATCACTTCAATCGGACTAGTAAGCCGCTAGTACTAAATCATAATTTGTACGAATTTGATTGATTGATTGATTGATTATTTAGTGTTTAGAGGGCGCTTCAACTGCCAAGGTCATTGGCGCCCATGTCAAAGTATTTAAAAGGGTAGATTGAGTAAGTTTGCAAAAGCAACTTACCCGCTAATTAAAAGCATGAACATTACTTAAAAAGGGCATGAATCCCGCAATAGTGTACGACTAAATAAGGCAGAAGGAAAATATAACAGACTCGTAAAATTTATCATAAAATGTAAAATTGGCTGTAAAGGGGCCACAAAACAAACTACATAAGATATTGTCCATGCCACTGAAATAAAATTACGTATTCCACTTTCTCTCAAAAAACAAAAGAGTTTTGAGAGTGCAGAATCGTCGTCCCCAAGCACCTCCCGTAGCGAGTTGCCCAGGCTATGCCTTCGTCGGCTGTCATCGAATTTTGTGCAATGCAGCAGGACGTGTTCCACAGAAAGAACCGTCCGGCATGTGTCACAGATGGGAGGACTTTCCCCTCGAAGGAGGAAACTATGGGAAAAGTGGCAGTGTCCAATACGAAGGCGGGTTAAAATTACTTCCTCGCGCCTACAGAAGCGGGATGAGGAGCGCCAAGGATTTACGGAATTCTTAATCGCGCTAAGTTTAAAAGTAGTATTGTGCCACTCTGTTTGCCACGCTCTAAGTACGGATCGTTTCAACGAAGCCTTAACATCCGACAATGGTACAGCAGGGATGTCAATGTGTATCCTACGGGTCGCTGATTTCGCCGCTCGGTCGGCCAGCTCGTTCCTGTGATGTTCACGGCCTGGAACCCAACTAAGGACCAGGTCATAGTGGCAAGACCGAAGACGATGAATGAGGTTCTGAACTGATTTTATCAGGTAGTCTGACGACGGGCATGAGACTGCTTGAAGGAGCTGAGAGAGTCAGAACAGAGAACAACACGCCGCAGCCTCGCTGACTCGATGTATTTCAGGGACTCCAGAATTGCATACATCTCAGCAGTAAATACACTGCACTGGGAATGTAGTCGATATGATTTGGTGGCCTTGATACAATAAAAACTACATGCCACTGCATCGTTGCACGATGAACCATCTGTATATAAGAATAGATGGTCGGGATAGGCTTCCCTCATAGCCTGAAACTGCATCTGGTAACCAGAGGACTAGCGATATGTTTGGAAAGATTGGAGAGTCTGAGGTCAATATTGGGGAGCAGAAGCTTCCAAGAGGGGATCAGGTCGCTTGGGGGCTTTACAGGAGTGGGAAGTTCGACATTAAGTCCCCGCAAAGATTTCTTAATCGTATGCCTGGGGCTGGGGTAGTGATGTTCGAAGTATGTACGATGATTCATATTTTGGTGGATAATAATTCGGCGACACGGATGGCTATGGAGACCCGACACTTTAGCTCCATAGGACGATAATAGAATAGTTCGCCTTCTTTCCAGGGATGGCTCCCCAGCGTCAGTTAGAATGCACTCAATTCGGCTGGTGCGGTATGCACCTGTTGCAAGGCAGATACCAGCGTGGTGAATGGTGTTAATGGGCCGAAGAGTGGAAGGGGCTGCCGAACCATACACTTCACTACCGTAATCCAAAACTGAGCGGATGAGTGATTTATATAACCGCAATAGGGTAGTGCGGTCGGCTCCCCAAGACGTACCACTCAACAATCGAAGAAGATTGAGGGAGGAGACGCATCTCGATTTTAGTGTGCGGATGTGAGCACGCCACGTTAGGGACTTGTCAAACGTAAGTCCCAAGCTGAGAGCACCAGTGGGAAACCCTGGCAGAGTCGGCAATGAAAGCGGATTCCCTCCCAGGTAGAGAGCTGGATCGCTGTGCAAGTGATATATTCGGCAGAAGTGTACACCAGTAGATTTACTAGGCGAGAATTTAAAACCTGTTGACAAGCTCCATTCATGGAGCTTGTTGAGCACCAGTTGGAGTTGCCTCTGGATCACACTGATGCTACTGGACGAACAATAGATGGCAAAATCGTCCACAAACAGCGATGCCTTTACTGGTTCTCGCACGACCGACGCTATACTGTTTATGGCAATGGCAAACAGAGTGACACTTAGCACCGACCCTTGGGGAATGCCGTTTTCGAGAGGGTGGCTGCTAGACAGTTTGTCACCAATGCGAACTCGGAATGATCTGTTCGATAAAAAATTTGGAGGAATAAGGGGAGCTTCCCCCTTAATCCCCACGAGTGCAGGGTTCGCAAAATGCCATACCTCCAGGTGGTGTCGTAGGCCTCTCTATGTCAAATAGTACGGCCACAAGGTGTTGTCTCAGGACGAAAGAGGTTGATATTTCGGTTGCCAAAGTGACAAGATGGTCCAAGGTTGACCGGTGTTTCCTGAAGCCACACTGGATTGGTGTGAGCAGGTTTCTGCGCTCCAGGGTCCAGAGCAAGCGCTGGCTTACCATCCGTTCCAATACTTTGCACAGGCAGCTGGTGAGAGCGAGGGGTCTGTAGCTCGATGGCAACGACCGATCTTTTCCGTCCTTCAAAGCTGGAATGACTATGGCTTCTCGCCATTGAACAGGAATGGTTTGCTCTTCCCAGATACGATTAAACAAGAGGAGAAGGAATTGCATTGCCTCATCAGGAAGATGTTGTAGCATTAGATTATGTATCCCATCAGGACCTGGGGCAGTTCTTTTCGCCAATGCAAGAGCGCAGCGCAATTCCGACATGGAAAAAGGGATGTTGTAATCGGCAGTCTCTCTGGAGGAGAATTCCAGCGGACGACACTCCATCCTCTCTTTGATCAAGAGAAAATCAGGAGCGTAGTTCGCCGAGCTTGACATCTGTTCATAGTACGTGGCAAGTTCCTCTACAATCTCATCTGGAGAAGTGATCATTCCACCATTTTTGAGAAGACATGGCACCGTGTTTGGAGAAGAGTGTCCTTTTATCTGGCGGATTCTTCTCCATACCAGGCGTGGTGGCGTGTGGCAGTTCAGGGAGGAGACGTATGCTCTCCACGATTCCTTTTTTCTCTCTACAATTATTCGCCTTGCCCTCGCCCTACATCGTTTGTATTCGATAAGGTTGTCCACAGTTGGATAATGTCTAAGACGTGCATGTGCCTTTTTTCGGGCGCTGACCGCTCTAGAGCAGTCCTTATTCCACCAAGGCACAGGGATGTGTCGGGACGGGTAGCGTCTAAACTAGGAATATTAAAGCGTACCATGGTAGGAGACTTCGGGATTGCAATGGTGGCTGCGCGAAGAACGGCGTCAGTGAATTGGGCGACTAAGGCATCAACGTTACTTGAACGGTTCTCTGGAATGTTTATTTCCTCGCTGAATATATTCCAGTCAGCTCGATGGATTACCCAGCGAGGTGAACGGGTAGCGTCTAAACTAGGAATATTAAAGCGTACCATGGTAGAAAGTGGTCACTCCCATGTAAGTCATCAAGAACAGTCCACTCTAAGATGGTAGATAGAGATGGACTGCAGAGTGCCAGATCTATTGACGAGAAAGTGTTTGACGCTGTGGAAAAATGTGTATTTTCCCCAGAGTTCAGAAGAATTAGGTTCTGCTGGTCAATAATATTTTCGACAATAGTACCTCTGGGGCATGACCTCGTGCTACCCCAGGCGGGATTGTGGGCATTAAAATCACCCACTATAAGAAAAGGGGCGGGCAGCTGAGAAACAACTTCTTCAAGTTCCTCTTGTGACACGGCTTGGCCAGGAGGAATGTATATATTGCACACCGTCAATGAAAAGGACGGCAGATATATACGGATGCATATAGTTTGAAGGTCGGTTCGAACGATATGTTCCTCAGAAAACAGATGGTCTCGGATAAGAACCGCGACACCTCCGTGAGCACGAAGTCCGGCATCTTGGTCAAACCGATAGGTTTGAAATCCGCGCAGGCAGAGGGGGTGGTTAGGAAGAAGATGAGTTTCCTGGAGACATACTATAAATGGTCTGTGGCGGGAGAGTATGAGCTTCAATTCTTCTAAATGTATGCGAAAACCGTTCAAGTTCCATGAGAGAGCCATTCAAGGAAATTATTATTTCTTTGGTGCCTTCTTTTTCTTTCTCACCTTCGAAAAAGAAGAGCTCTTGAGGTGCTCCTCATCCACAGCAGAGTCGTCCTGACTGCTGCTGGATAAGGTCGCCTGTGTCAGGGGGGTGTCCCGGTGTTTTGACACAGGTGACCGAGATCTAAAAGGTTGGAAGATCTTCCAGTGTGAGTCTCGGCAGTGGGAGGAGGACGAGACTTCGGCGACGGATTTTGAGTTGGTGTCGATTTCTGATTGGATCAGTTTCTATAGGAGCTCAGTAGAAGTTTTCGGTGGCTGAGTTTTTGCTGTTTATTTTGTATTTGGTTGGTATAATAACTTTTCCCCTTGGATACAGGCCGTATCTTCAGGGAAGTCTATAGGAGCAACCTGGCAGGAGAAATGCGCTGCTGGGGCTGGAGTGCATTGGGTTTGGCAGCTCACGGTTACCACCGGGGGCCTAGCTTTTAAAGTGCTGGAAAAGGATCGTGACATGTCTACTGGATTCCTTGCTTGGAATCGACGCTTCGCCTCAGGGAAAGAAACTTTTTCTGTCACTCGTATCTTTTGGATTTCCCTTTCACGGAGATAGATTGGACACTGGTTGAAATTGGCTGCATGGTTGCCTTCACAGTTAAGACAGTGCGGTGGTCTGTCGCAGGGTTGTGGGTCGTGCGCTGGTGTTCCGCACTTCCCGCATACTGCGCTAACCGACATGCAGCGTTGCTGAGTATGACCAAACCTTTGGCAGTTGAAACAGCGCAAAGGGTTCGGAACATATTGTCGCACACGGAGGTTGTAAAAACCAGTACTTATTTTTTCCGGAAGGGACGGACGGTCAAATGTAAGGATCAGGGTCGAAGTGGGATTAATTTCCCTGCTCCTTCCGTCTGATCCTATACACTTCAGTGACTCCAAAACTCTCAAAGAAGTTCGACAGATCTTCATCACTTTCAGAAGCAAAGTCCTCGTGGTTTACCACGCCTTTGCCAAGTTCAAAATCGGGTGATTCGTGACTACCACCTGGATGCCGGCAATCTGCTTGGTTTTTTGAATTTTTCCAATTTGTTCGTCGGTGCGTGCTTCAAATAGAATGGTACCATTTCTTTGTCGCACGACCGCTTGAGCTTACCAAACTCGTCTTCAATGGCTCGCGCCAGACGGACAGCACTTATGCTTTTAAAAGTTTTCCCTTCCTCGGCGCATGCCATGAGGAGGAAACAGGGCTTCTTCGGTTGATCATCTTTTGCGAAAAACTATTCAAATCGATAGTTCTATCAAAATACCTCCTCTTCCTTGCGGAGGAGGGCGGGGGTTTATTTTCTGCTCCATAGAGTAGAAGGCGGTTCATCTCCGTGCTCCCCACCCACCATGGAGTCCAACAAGGGGACACCCCACTGGGGTGCCAGGGTTGGCACAGAGATATAGTAGGGAGATGTCACACCGCTGCCCGCCGTGGATCCCCGCTCACCCTGGAGTTCAGTACAAGACCTAGTCCAAGCCGGTTGATCGGGAGTGGGTTAGCTCCCGACCGCCCGTCTAGAAGAGTCCGTAGCCAAAGCAAGTGTATTGAGACCTACAGGGAATGTTCCCCAAAAATACGTAAGAGCACGTATCCCTAGATACCAAGAAAGAAGTAGCACGAGGAGAGTAATTGGGAAACAGACAGGACCCTCAACCGCCAGGACATACATTCCCTCCGACACGGGTCGCCATGCACGGCAAACACATGTGTGGGCGTTCAGCATACAGAGAGGGCCAGTGAAATAGAAGAGGAGAAGAAAAGAGAAAGGATGTAATAAAGGAACGAGAATGATATATGGGAGAAGAAAAATGTCTGGTGAAAGAAAAGAATACTTGAGAGCCCTCTCTGCATCCCCGTCAGGACGTGGACCAACCCACCTCGACGGGTGTACGAATTTGAAAAACTATTCATTTGCATTATCATAAGTTTTAACTAAATGTAAAATTTATTCTGTTTTATTGAACTTGCAATCCAGCATCAAAAGACACCCGAGCAGGTTACAAAATGATGTGGGTCTGAGCATTAACAATATATATATATATATATATATATATGTATATATATATATTTTCTAACGCCACCAACTACCGTGGCAGTCGTCGGAAAGAATGCTCTTTCGAGCTTTGAATATCTCAGGGGCAGGATCTTTAGGATGTGAGAAAGACGTACGCCCAGACACAGAATTAGGTAAAAACAGTAATATATTCTTCGAAAGTATTGCACAAATCAAACCCTTTACACTGTCACAGAAAAGAGGAGTACAAAAAAATACCAAATTGTGTAACTGCGCGCTAGGACGCATGCAAATACACTAGTGGTAACATCTCTTAGAAAAATTACAAAAAAATGTTTGCTTAATGATTTCACTCTTCACCTACCAGCGATCATTTGCCTTATAACACCCGTGCACGGAGTTCTTGTTTGACCAAAATTAATTAATGAAATTTAACTTTTCCTACACTTCCTGGATTGATTTACCAGTACACATTAACACAGGTCTTACTGCTATTCGCATACAAAATTTTCCTCGTCAATAATTACATACACAAAATGAGGAGCACCAATTAACTATCTTTACTACAGCTTTTGAATGAAATGTACCACCAGCGTACGAGGTTATTTCAAATATTTCGCCGTTACTCAGCTTTAAGGCGAACATGCAAAAATTTAGTATTCTGGTTTCTGTGCTAACCATTCCTTTCTAGTTCCTGTCTCCCACTTCAGTTTTATGCAAATTTGTAAATCCAGCCGTGCCGCCACTCGCGTTCCTGCCACGTAGCCCGCTTTGGTGCTGCTCCGAAGGCCATTCTGTCTCCCTTGCGTCCGCCACGAGTGCAAGGGACCAGTCTTCTTTGCGCCCACTACCAGATCCACGGACCAGTCTTCTTAACGCCCACCACCAGATCCACGGACCAGTCTTCTAAACGCCCGCCACCAGATCCACGTCTCGTCTTAATTTCGCCCGCCTATCTTGCCACACGAGTACGCGTATTGCCCAGTCTCTCTGCGTGTGCTAGCTGGCGTGTCGTTTCACTAATGCTTTATAAAACTCGCATAGTTCCGCAGTCGCGGCCACTATTCTGCTCCGTCCTAAATTTTCACAGTTCTTACATCCGTCTCATATAGTGTTCTACTTAAATCACGTAGCCTCGTTACTATATCACTTCTCCCACTTCCTAACGCCTCAATAACTACTACGGCTTCTCTCCAACAACTACCCCGTTATCTTACTCGACTTCTCACCTTGGCGTCTCACACAAGAAGGACCCCTTTTCTCGCTGATCCGCCGTTTAAATGGTGACGTGACATCACGGTGCAACCATGCCACGCTGCCCATAATGCGGAAGTACAATTGTAACAAGTATTGCATCATCTGTCGGAGTCCGCAGCGAGGAGCGAGACGGCACCCATCCTGACGGGTTCCGTGCGTGTGTGCTGTTCGCGGAGACGAATAACACAAGTTTCTGGAAGCTCCCACGCTCGGCGCCTGCCAGGTACTACACTGAATAAAAAAAATAGTACACCTGCCTAATATCGTAGGGCCCTCGCAAGCACGCAGAAGTGCCGCATCACGGCGAGGCATGGACTGGACTGATGTCTGAAGTAGTGTTGGGTAATTGACACCGTGAATCTCGCAGGGCTGTGCATAAACTCGTACGAGGGGTGGAGATCTCTTCTGATCAGCACGTTGCAAGGCATCCAAGATCTGCTTAGTAATGTTAATGTCTGGAGATTTTGGTGGCCAGTGGAAGTGTTTAAATTCAGGCGAGTGTTCTTGGAGACTGTTGTGTAGCAATTCGGGACGTGTGGCCTGTCTCATGGTCCTGCTGGAATTGCCCAAGTCCGTCGGGATGCACAATGGACTTAATGAGTGGGTAGGTGATCAGAAAGGATGCTTACGTATTTGTCACCTGTCAGAGTCGTATCTAGACGTATCAGGGGTCACATATCACTCCAACTGCTCACGCCCCATACCATCACAGAGCCTTCACCAGCTTCAACGTTCCCCTGTTGACATGAAGAGTCCATGGATTCATGGGGTTGTCACCATACTCGTATACGTCTATCCGCTCGAAACGAGAAAAGTCAGACCAAGCAACGCGTTTCCAGTCATCAACAGTCCAATGTCAGTGTTGATGGGCCCCGGCGAGGCGTAAAGCTTTTGTCGTGCAATCATCAAGGGTACACGAGGGGGCTTTCGGCTCCGAAACCCCATATCGATAATGTCTTGTTGAATGGTTGCACGCTGACATTTGTTGAGCCAGCATTGAAATCTGCAGCAATCTGCGAAAGGGTTTCATTTCTGTCGCGTGTAATGATTCTCCTCAGTTGTCGTCGGTCCCGTTCTTGCACGATCTTTTTGCGGCCACAGCGATGCCGGATGTTTGATATTTTACCGGATTCCCCGAAATTCTTGGTACACTCGTGAATGGGTCGTATTGGAAAATCCAAATTTCATCGCTACCTCGGAGATACTATGTCCCATTTCCCTTGCGCCGACTATAACACCACATTCAAATTTACTTAAATGATGATAACCTGCCATTGTAGTAGCTGTAACCGATCTAACAACTGTGCCAGACTAATAAACAAGCGGTCGCGGTGTCCCGCAGTCGAGTCTGAGTCTGAGCTGTGAAATGTATCAGCAGTGTAGTGATCTGTGCAGTGCACAATATAGCAGCGCAAAGTAATTGACCTGTTTGAAAATTAATGCGCACCAAGTTACAGTGACATAAAGGCTGTGACGAAAACTTACAAAAAGAAAAAGAAAAAACTATGAGAACATGTTTCTGAGATCAAGACTGTAAAGGAATTGTTTTTTCCTAATATTATATGGAACATGCTGTGGTACTGCTTTGAACTGATATGAAATGGCTGATCAGTATATACGATTGATCGATATGAATTCATTTATTCAATAAAAATAATTAATTGTATGTGATTAATTGTGTGTGTAATTTCCATGTGATAATTCGATATCAATTTTTCTGGGTCTAAAACCCATTCCTTTAGGCGCCTAAATTGGGCTCTAAAACATAAATAGATTTAATTTCCGATATAGAAAATATAAAGTAAATACCTAGAAATATTTTTCAGAATAAATTTTATTTTATTTCAAGATATTTTGTTGGCACTTTACTTGACATTATTATTTAAGTCAGTGATCGCCCAATTTGTGAAGTCTCTGAGCACAAACGTACTGTATTTAAATCTTACGATGAGTTGCCAAAAGAAACTAGAACAGAAATAACTACTTTAATTGCTTCTAATTTTCGGCATCCTGGAATTCAATTTTTCGTATTTTGTCCGTGTCACAATAAATCTGACTTGCAGATTTAGAAGCATGAAGATGTAAATTGGTAGAATGTTTGATGAAATTTTGTATTATCTGTAATCGGGGATCATTCCTAGCGCTGAGCTCTGAAATGGTTTGTATTGATCCACCAACCACGTAAATAAGAGAATTGTCTCTCTTTCAGATGATTCGTCAATGAAACAAAAAATAATAAATCGAAAAATTGCTTTTTCTTAGAACGAATTGAAACGTTTAGCTTGTAAACCAGACATTTAGGCACAATAAATACATTTTCTGATATAAAGTAAAGATCCGAAAAGTGTTAAGAAGAAATTTTGAATGTCCACGTAGTAAATGTCCGTCCTCTCCGCCAGTCCGTCCTTTCCGCCAGTGCGTCCTTTCCGCCAGTCCGTCCTTTCCCCAGTCCGTCCTTTCCGCCAGTTCGTCCTTTCCGCCAGTCCGTCCTTTCCGCCAGTGCGTCCTTTCCGCCAGTCCGTCCTTTCCGCCAGTCCGTCCTTTGCCAGTCCGTCCTTTCGTCAGTCGGGAAAAGGGCTCAGAGCATCAAATGGTGCCTCAGCACTGACCAGGAGGTCCTAAGGTTCAAATCCCGACGGTGTGGTGGCACGATTTTCGACACCAGCTTTGGCCGATTTCAGCCTGTGGGATGACTTCAGCCGCTGCCTGGAGAAGAATTCTAGCGACTGGCTCGGTAGTTTTCCTTGGTTTGTCCAATTAACATTAGGCGGATGCCGGAGCCGTTCCCTAACAAATGAGTCATATATCTCGCGCGATCTTTCCTTCCTCTTCCTATGTCAATCCTCTGCACTTGCACACTTACATTCACATGAACTTCACTACCACACTTGTCAGGAGACCATTCGGGAGCATAGAGCTTGCCTCGAATGGGACGGTGCTACGATGGTGGAGATATCTGGTTGGGGAAATTTTCTGCAAGCCGATACAGATTGGCGTCTATAGCTCGCATTCCAGGGGGGTGATATCACTGTCACCTCCCACGTTTAAACATACACTACGCTTACGGGAATTATGACCTCAGTTGACGCGCTGCGATCACTTAATCAATTTGTCAGTCTGCCAGTCAGACCGGCAGTCAGTACTTCTGTCTGTCCGTCTATCCGTAGTATGTCAGTCTGTCTACCTGTCGTCCGTCAATTCGTCCGTCTCTATCCTCCTATATGTCTTTCTTCAGTCTGTCTAACAGTCTGTCCGTTCATTCGTCGGTTTTCGCGTTCGTTTGTCCGATTTGGATCGTCTGGAGGACTGAATGTATTGGAGTAGAACTAACTTTTCACAGGACTTTCTGCAACATTGATAATCTTTAATCGATCTGGTTGATTTTGCCGTTCCAACGGCAGCTTTCGAAATTAAGCGACATTAATTCCCAACGGAAATTCGGAAATTTTCTCAAAATGTCTTTTAATTTTCTCTTTAAATGTTTTGTTCGAATAGAGGAAAATACGATTATAAAAAATCAAAAAGGTCTGGTCTTCATTGAATTCGTCGAAGGTGCAAAAGGTACATTTGTAGTATTGAAGAAGGTAGAAATTTGTTTTGTAAATGAAATTTATTTTTGACAATTAAATCGTCAATTCATTTCACGTATAATTTTTTTCAAAATATTTCTAATTTTTGCATAATTTTAATGTACATCGTTTGGATTTTACAATTGAAAGCTGGAGTGCTTGAAGGCTAGAAGGTGTATAACATTTAAGATAACATTAAGAAACTGTTACGAGAAATTGCTTTGTACACTCTCTCTCTCTCTGTCTCTCTCTCTCTCTGTCTCTCTCTCTCTCTCTTACTTTACAAGGAAATAAAGTATTGAAATTGTGCGCAGGAAAAATTTAATAATAAAATAGTGGATATAGTTTCCTGTGTTGCTTGTGTTCATGAATATGCTGTGTAGTAAGTATCCAAGTTTTGTAGCTCATTGATAACGAAAAAGTGATTAACGGTAAAATCTCTGTCTGTGGGAAGAGCTAGCGCCAAAACAGTTCAGTCGATTTTCACCAAAATTGATATTCCTCGATTGATTTAAAGGAACTTAAAACCCTCAGTTGGAAGTGGATATTTTGATTTAGGAGGTACTATACATGAAGCCTCAACATTTTCAAAATTTTCTCAAAAATGACTCCAAACGTTTTGATCAAACTTTGCCCTCCGTGAACCTATAGAACGCTTAAAAGAATGCCGCAGGCCTCATTTTCGAATATTGTGAAAGTTCGTATGTTTGTGCGGCCCCAGCGGCAGGATTTTTGACGCTAGCTTTTCAGCTAGGTCGAATTCAGTCGCTGTCTGGAGGAGAATTCTAGCGGCCGGCTGCTCTGATCGGTAGTTTTCCGTGGTTTCTCCGATCAACACCAGGCGAATGCCGGAGCAGAACCCTATCAAACGGGCCACGGACCGCGCGCGATCTGTCCTTCCTCTTCCTTGTCCTATCCTCTCCCCTTACACACACACTTACACTAACATGCACTACACTACCACATATTCCTGGAGACCGGTCGGGAGCTTAGAGCTTGTCCCGGCTGGGGCGGTGCCCCGCTGGTGGGAGAGTCCTGGTTAGGGGGAAACCCCGCTAGCCGAGGGTAGGTCGGTGCCGGATCTCGCCATACAGCGGGGGAAGATCACCGCCATCTCCCGAGAAAAAAACATGCACTACACTAACGGGACTAATGACCGAAGCAGTTGACGCACCCGGAAACACGAAAAAATCAATCAATCAATCGTGCGGCCCCACTTTGTATTAGCGCGCACGCGAGTTTGCAACTGGCGTTTCGGGGCTCACCGCATTGTTGTGGGCAGACGTCGGAACCAGAGGCGCACGTAGCGAGTCATCGGCGTGACGTCGCCACTAGTACACAAGGGGCCCGCAAGCGCTAGCAGAGCCGGCGTGTCGCCTGACAGAGGTAGTGTGGTCGCTGTGACGGACGCGACGGGAGACAGTCCAGTGACAGGCCGACGAGGACGCGATCAGACCGTGCCGAACGAGCACGGAAAGTGGCTGAGACTGGCGACGGGAGACTGTCAGTGATGGGTCGACGCGATTGGCAAACGGGGTCGTATGTAAATTGGGGACCAACAATTCCCTTCATTTTTCCTCGCCAAACTTGCTTTGTAATTCTACGCGTAAATTGGGGACCAAAACAATCCAGGTAAGTAAAAGAACTATTTGAGCAGGTATGGGGCCGCGCCGTCGCTCTGCTGACTAGCATTCCTTGTGCCTTTTTGAAAATCTTCCGCACTTGCTCTTATATGAAAATGAAAAGCAAAGAAACACTAGAAGAGTGTCTACATTTCATGTTCAGCGTTCATTTCATGATAAGCAGAATTCCTTCAATCAACGAATGATTCAATTGAATGAAAACCAAATTTAACCAAACCATATTTCGAAAAAAAATTCTAGTCCTAAGTCTGGAAAATTGGGAAGGAAGTGGTGTTTTCAAAATAATGGCTACAAAAATGTTCTAGGAAAATAAAGTGTTACCTTTCACTTTTACCCGGAAGGGCATAAGATAGTCGGTCCCCAATTAACGTATGCCCTTCTCTGGGTCGGTCCCCAATTTAGCCTACATATGGGTTAAACTACTATTTTTCTTCTGGTCCCCAATTTGCATACACTGGCGAAAGGACCGTGCCAGGGTGCGCACGGTAAGCTAATGAGAGAGGCGTCTCCGTTGGAGTGGGCGAGCTGGCCGCTCGCACCATAGACGGCCCCACCTTGGACCGGTGCTCGTGCTTCGGAAGCACGGGAGCAAATGGAAGAGGTATCCGCGCCCCACCGCCAGCAGAGCCATCTAAAGCCAGCAGCGGCCAAAAACCAATCTCAACCAAAGTATATCCATAATTTCAGACTAATTAAGTGCTCTATTCCCGAATTTTAGGCTCTTTTGGATTTCCCAAAATCGTAGGCGGTCCTAGCTTTATACAAAAGCTAGCAGTGCCCACACAGATAATTCATCACAAACTCAATTCAAAAATATAAAACCACACCCAAAAATTGAGGCTAATTTGAGGCTCTGGGGGGGAAAATTATTCCCGCATTTATATTCCAAGACCCAGGCCTGTAGAGAGAGAGAAAAAATAACATTGATCCTTATGGGCGAATAATCATCAAAATTAAAAAAAAAACTTAGAAAAGAATCTGAAACCTACCCAAAATTTAAGGCTAATTTGAGGTAGGGAGACAAAAATTATTCCTGCATTTATATTCCCAAAATCAGGGCTGTACAAAGAGGAACAATTAACGATCGTTCTTAAGCACGAATACGCCCAAAATCAAAGAATCTCAGGAACAAATATGAAACGACAGGTATATGTATTGGAGTACAGAAGAAACGTAGACATTTCGGAGTATTGACGAAAGTTTTGCATCTTAAAGAATACACGAAAGGAAGACGTTTTCGAAGTACGGGACGCCTTGGAGTACAGACGAAAGTTTGATGTTTTGAAGTAGAGACGGAATGAGGACGTGTTGAAAAAACTTTTGCATTCTTTAATTACAAATTGTTGCGTAAAGTTTCTGTTGTTATTGTTATTGTTATTGTTATTATTATTACTATTACTGTAAATAAATGTTTCTTTTTTATTTTGAAATTGTGACGTTTAAATTTAATTTATCAGTAAGTTTCCATATTTCAAATCTCCGGCGTATGCCGTAGAATCATCAGCCTCTAAAAATAAACTCTCTCATTGGTTAGAAAAAAGAACTTTTTCACGGCCCCAAATCAAAATAATTACTTTCGTTGTTTGTTGACCAACAAATACGAGACATCCCACGCCGACGCATCTAAAGAAATGAAATCAAGACACAAAAGAGAAGACAGAGTATTTAACAAACACTGGTTGTTTTGAGAGGGTTAGTATATATATATATATATATATATATATATATATATATATATATATATATATATATAATATTCAAGTTGTATTGCATAATAATTTTATGTCAAGAAATTGTAAGACGGATTGGAACCACTTCCCTATTTTGGTGCCATTCTAGCAGCTTCCAGACACACATGTACGATGCAGAGTAAAAGTTGATAAAACGCACAATGGAATTTTAGTTCAGTACGTGTTTTTATGTTTTATTGCTTTTGGAACAATGAACAATTAACAATTTCTCTAAATGTTACTCTGTCAAATTCATCTTTTTTCATAAACGAATGTTTATGTCCTGAAATAAAAGAAGAGAATGAAAATCTTGGAACAACAGAACAAATTACATTTCACAAATTATACAGGGGTGAAGAGAAAGGTGTAGAAATGAATGTCTTGGAGGCATAGACATGCAGCTAGCTTATTGCTTTTAGGATGATGATGATGATGATGATGAATGTTTCTGAGCGCAAAATATGCATCCCACCTCATAAGAAGTAATTGGAGCATACTTCAACAATGAAATCTGAGTCAATGTGAGGTCAAATCCCGCATTTTCTGATATTTAAACACTATTAATGTTTCTTATATTTTGAAAATATTTCAAATCAGGATTTGAATATTACCCTTTATAAAATTCTCCTTGGCAGCTGCACCCATACCTACGAAACCCTAATTCCGAAGACATTTTAATTCTTTAACAATTTTTAATGACACCACTGCAGGTAAACCAAATCCATGTCCAAATCCAAATCCAAATCCAAATCCAAATGCAAATCCAAAACCAAATCTTGTTTCCAAATCCTGAGGTGGGATTAGCGATTTTAAAAAATTGATTAAATATATATTTTGTTTTTTAACGGCAATGTTCTTATTCATTTAATTTTTATTTCTTCGTTTTGCACAGCCAAGCGGACTGAAAGTCAGCTCTTGATTATTTTCGCCTCCCATTGTTTGTTAATAAGTGATATGGCTTCCGGTACCTTCATTATCCTTTGTGAGTAAATCACTTGGCGTTGATTCATTCAGAAATTCTTCCTCACAGCGCATATACTCGCTTGGGAAACTTAAAAACCTATGCCGCAGGCTTAAATTTTGTACTATAGCAATTGAAGAACACTCCTATTGGGATCTCCAACTGCTAAAAACGTATGTTAACTGTTTCTCATTGTACAGCCCTGCTTTTGATATTTTGCTTAAAATTTTTTTTGGTTTTTTTTTTTTTGTACAGGCCTGTTTTTTTTAATATAAATGCAGAAATATCTTTTTCCTAGAGCCTCAAAAACTGGCCTTAAAGTTGAGCTAGGGTTTCAGATTTTTCTAAGAGTTTTTGATGTTGGTGATTATTTTCCATAAAAACCAATGTTAATAATTTCTCTTTGTACAGCTTTGTACTTTTTTTCTAGAGCCTCAAAATAGCCTTAAAGTGTGGCTCTGGATTCATATTTTCGAATTGATTTGGAGATGGATTTTCTGGGTGGGCGCTCTTAGCGTTTGTCTAAAGCTAGCAGCGCCCACGATTTTGGGAAATCCAAAATAACGTAAAATTCGGGAATGAGAATTTAATTAGCCTCAAATTAGCATTAGATTTTGGATATGGATTCGTTGAGATTGGGTTTTGGGTGCTTCTAACTTTAGATGGCTTGCCAGCACGGGCAACGCCTGCAGTAAGGGAGGGGTATCGCGTCATAGGCACTTTCACGAAACATGCGAATAGTGCTGACTCAAGACAGTATTTTGTGTTGCATAACTTTGGGTGAATAAATTGTTGTTAAGTTGCACTCAACGTTTATTTTCTTAATATAACAAGTTCAAAATTTATACTCCGTTTTTCTCCAACTACAATAATATAGTTAGAGATTCGTTCCCTTAAATAATCCGTTGTTCAAAGGCTGATCTTGAAATAAGGCCATGTAGTACAATTTTCCGGAAACATGAATACTTTTTACGTGAGTTTGCGTAAAATATAGACAATTTAAATTTTTTAAACAATTTTCTCAAAAATGGTTCCAACAATTACTATAGATTGTCTCCTCGTATGTCTCTAAGAAGAATAAAATTACGGCGTGCTAGTCCCATTTCCGGCGATTTCCCTGTAGTTTCGTAAATTGCAGAAAGTTAAAGTTTTAAGACTACAATACTGAAAATAGAGATTTTTTCTTAAAGAACATCTGTCCTAAATATCAGATTTTTTAAAAAAGGTAATGCCCAATTATTTAGAAAGAAAAACAACGAATAGTTTGCGCCTAATTTCTGCTTGAAATTAATGCAATTAATTAAAAACTATTTTTGAAACCCGCCCAAAGTTTTTCTTTCTTTCCTTTTTTTAAAAGAACGGCGCGGGTTTCATTTTCGTTAAAGTCACTGAATTTTCGAAAACGGGAAAAAGGTTAGAAATAATGCGAGAAAGTATGTGCTGTTGTAGTACCACTACTTTATTTATTTATTTATTTATATATTTATTTATTTATATATTTATTTATTTATTAATCTATCTATCTATTTATTCATTTATTATTCTTAATACCGAAAAATCGAATGACCACAAAATGTCTGTCCGTCTGTGAACAAGGCTAGCGACCAAACGGTTCAGCCGATATTTTAATTTTGTGGGTACTATACATTAAGACCCTGGAACATTTTCGAAATAATGGCTTCATCGTTTTTGGTTAAATGCTTGTTGTTGGGTAGAGTGAAAGACGTTTAATAGAAGGGCCAGGTATAATGTTTTGAAAAACCGAATAGTTTGTGCGTAATTGTACTTTAAATTAATGCAATTTTAAAAAATTCAAAAACACTTAAAATTTTTTCTTTCAATTTTTTTGGACGGATAAAATAAGGGACGTGTAAAAGAAAGGCGCAAGTGTAATTATCGTTAAACTCCTTGAATTTTCGAAAATTGTGTATTGTAAATATTGTGCGGGGTCGGCCCAATTTGCTACTACGTCAGAACGGCTGGATATGAAGCGCTAAAGCGCACGAAGAGTTATCTCGGGGACCTGAGTTACAGACAGTTTGGAAAAAACTTGCTGGTTGAAAACACCTTTCCTGGTTTGTAGTGGTACAATATTGCGAAGCGGAACGTATAATACGAGAGAATATGTCTTGTGGTAGCATCACTAGTTACTAGATTCCTCCTTGTTTAAAAATGAAATCAGAAATTCGGTTGGTTTACATGATGTTCTAATCCCTCAAGTATTGCTTTTCCGTGAAAAGATTAATCTTTCTTTTGTAGGACGAAAACACAGTGAAACAAAAGCATCGAAAAAACTAAGTATGTTTGTCATCTGTATCTACAGTATTGTAAGCAGCAAGTAGTCTACGAATAATTTTATTTTACTTTTAGAAAACCTTTTACACATGCGTTCATTATTGAATGTATCGATGTGCGCATTCTTAATTATTGTATCGTTATCTTTGTTATTGTAAGATTTTGTACGTCGTGGCCAATGTATTCTAATTCTTTTTTTGCGGTTGCATACGTAGTTGTTGTTTAATAACTTATCATTTGATCGATTGCCTTCTTTTAGTCTGAGCCTTGTATTGTTTGAGTTTTAAAGGGCGCTTGAACAGCTGTGGTGATTGGCGCCCATGTCATAATTTAGAATCGTAAAATATATTATAAAAAAACGAAACACAAACAAAACTATTTGAAGTTTGCAATTATTACATTCAATAAAACGACATAAATGATTTAAAATAAGTCTAAAGCCCCATTAAAAATTCTAATGGCCAGATGTGCAGGAGTCGTAAAAAATAATAATAGAAGACTATAAAATTGACTGCATAGAGGCCAAGTAAGATGCAGAAAAACGATATTGTCTTTTTATCTCAAACCAAATTGTATAGACCATTTTTCCGCAGAAAGGAAAAATGGTTTAAGGTCTCGGCTTCATTGATGACCACCTTTATTAGAGAGTTGCCCAGACAGTGTCTGCATGGGCTGCCATTAACATTTTCACAATGTAGAAAATCCATTTTCCAGGGATAGGTCCGTCCTACATTTGGAATGGTTTATCTCAAAGGAGGAAACCATGCGAAAAATGGCAATTGCCGATGCGAGGACGCGTTAAAATTTGTTCTTCACGTCTAGCAGGACTGGATGATGAAATCCAGGGCTTCACACAATTCTTAATTGCTCTTAGTTTGAAAGTGGCATTGTGCCACTCTGTCTAGCATGCACTGAAAATAGAGCGTTGTAGATATGCTTTTAAATTTGATGATGGAAAAATGGATGTCCCATCATTAGACGGGATATCAGATGTCCCATCACCAGATGGACTGTCAATATGCTCCATTCGTGTAGTTTGTTAGAATCAGTGAGAGTTGCCTTTGTGTGACAATGATGCTGGATAAACAAAAGGTGGCAAAATCATCCACAAACAGCGATATCTTTACAGGTTCTCGCACGACCGACGCTATAGTGCTTACGGCAATGGCAAAAACAATGACATTGAGCACGGAGCCTTATGGGGGGCCGTTTTCAAGAGGGTCACTGCTAGACAGTTCGTCACCAACGCTCAGGTAGTTTTCCGTGGGTTCTCCGATCAACACCAGGCGAATGCCGGAGCAGTATCCTAATAAAGGGGCCACGGATCGCATGCGATCTTTCCTTTCTCTTCCTTGTCCTATCCTTAACCTTTACACACACACTTGCACTAACATGCACCACACTACTACACATGTAGGGAGACTCGTCGGGGAATTAGAACTTGTCCCCGCAGGGGCGGTGCCCCGCTGGTGGAAAATACCTGGTTGGGGAAAACCCCGCTAGTTGACGGTAGGTCAGCGCCGGATCTTGCCATGCAGTAGGGGAAGATCACCGCCCCTTCCCGATGAAATAGCATGCACTAAACTTACTGGAATAACGACCTGAGTAGTTGACGCGCCCAGAATCATTAACAATCAATCAATCATGTTACAAACGCGAATACGGAAGAATATATTTGAAAGAAATTTTCGGAGGAACAGGGGGGAGCTTCCCCCTCAATGCCCACGACTGCAAGATTCGCAGAATGCCGTACCTCCAAGTGGTGTCGTAGGTCTTTTCTATTTCAAATATTAAGGCTACAAGGTGTGGTCTCAAGATGAAAGCTGTAGAAATTTCTGTTGCCAATGACACGAGATGATCGAGAGTTGACGGGTGTTTTCTGAACACGCACTGTATTGGGGGGGCGCAAATTTCCTCTCTCGAAAGTCGAGACCAAACCTTGCGTTCCAAAACTGCAAACACAGTTGGAAAGAGAGAAAGGATGGTAGCTGTATGGCAACGATCGATCATTTCCATCCTTTAGAGCTGGAGTAATGATGGCTTCTCGTCATAGAGTAGGTATGCTGTGCTTTTCGCAGACCCGAGAGGAAATCTGCATTGTCATTTCAGGATGATGATGTAGCATTTGCTTATGAAACCGTTAGCATTTACGTAAAATATTTCTGACATGATTTTATCAACATCCTACTTTTTGTATACATATTTATTTTTCATTCGGATGTTCATAGTTCAGTTACATGCACTTCTTAATATGTATTAATGGCTTAAAACTATTCTCATTTCCTAATCGAAAAAACTAACTCTAACTACGGGAAGGGGTAGGAAGCTACAATCTGCTCCTACAGTTAACAATTATTTGAGAATATGTTTAGGAAGGCGTTAAAAGTGTAACGGTTTTTATATGTGCTGGAGTCTGTTGAAGCGAGGTTGTAGTGGATGACGTATGGTAAAGAGTTGATATTTCAATAAAAGGTATTGGAGACAAGGACTATGTGTTTGGTGACGCAAGTCATATTCAGTTCTTTGTGTATTTATTTGTGGGATATAAACCATGGAGCGTAAGTTGCTGATCGGAGAAATCTATTTTGTATTATTTGCAGTTTATTTATGGTTGTAGCTGATGCGTTACTCCGGATGAGGCATTCGTGTAACATTAAGGTTCTGATTATTGATTTGTATAATGTGATGGCATTATCTATTGATAGACAGCTTTTGAAGTTTATTAGAGGCTTTAATTGTGCTATTTTGCATTTTTCTTGTTGAGTTTTGGTTGTAAAATGGGAATTCCAGTTCAGTTTTGTGTCTAAGTTTGGCTCAAGGTATTTGACTGTTTGACAGTAAGAAGTCCTTGGAATTGTATGGTTATTGGGTTGAGTATTGAATTTTTGATTGTAAAGGAGGAAGGAGTGTAAGAAATGCTTTAGAGAGAATATTTTGGTAGTGGATTTTTTGGAGTTTAATTTAATTTTCCAAATTGTTGACCAGTTGTCTATTCTGTGTAGATGTTTTTCAATTTTTTACTAATAGTTTTAATTGATTGGCTGGATTTGTAAATTACCGTGTCGTCTGCAAATTGTGTTTGTAGTAGGTATATCTCACGAGTAAATATTAAATAGAGTTGGTGAAGTTGGTGAATAGAGTGGGGACCCTTTTGGTAGGCGTGCTTGTATTTTACGGGGTTTGAATTGTGATTTTCTACTGTCACTGTGAATATTCTTCTGTTGAAAATGTTTTATGATGTTGAACAGGTAGAATGGTGTCCCTGTTGATTGCAATTGGAATAGTAAGCCTTGGTGCCAAACTTTGTCAAAGGCTTGTGATATAGATCAACATTGTACTGAAGAAAACAAAAATAAAATGTTCGTTGCCACTAACGAGTTATATTTCTAATGAGATACTGATATCGATGCATTATTTAGAGCATTATGCTTAATCCTCGCGTTCTGTCTGTCTTTTGAAGGAATAAGTGTTTATAAAAACTTTTTCTCAAAACATTAAATTTTTAACAATTGTATCTAATTTGAAGGAAATAAGCAGCTGATGAAACGAAAAACAAAATTCTGGACTTCTTACTACGTTTTCTGGATTCTCATCAAATCAGAATACACCTTGCCGTGTTTTTGTCAGCGGGAGAAAAGGGATTGTCAGCGTCCATTTGCACATTTGCTAACAAAGTACCTGGGCAGGAAAACGAAATATGTGTGGCTGCACCATAAACATGATCTACCAAACACACCACAGTCTGTAATTGCCTATCAATGAAAGGCAAATATCATTGTGTTATTTGGATTTATGAAATTCCCACCTTATGTTTATTTTCAACAACTTATGATCTTAAAACCCATAAGTGTTTTAGAAGTGTGTATAATTTATTCTGAGACAATGTGACACTAATATCACGAAGCTACATAAAACATATACAGGTTTCAGTGGTGACAAATTGTCTCTTCGGCGTACGAATGTAAATTACCGTCATGTGATATTTTGTCGAGTCCGAGTCGAAGGGCAAATTCAGCTTCAACAAAAGGGATATGTGAATGACCCTATAAAACCTTACGAAAAACCTTAGTGGTTTTGGAGGTGATTTATTTTGCAATACTGCACGCAGGTGGATTTTGAGATGGAGAACGTGACTTCAGTTTTACCGTTCCATTCATGCAATTTCCTTTGTGTGCAAGTAATTTTCAGTAAAGTCGATGCACTTTGCAGAGCAAGAGGCGAAATCAACAATAAATGGTGATGCTTACGCAGACTATTTTATGACTGACGCCAGACCGTTGATAATAATGGCAAACAGATAATACTATGAATTGATCCTTGAGGGTTCCCGTTCTTCAACTGATGGTTAAAAGGCGTGCCTCAAAGTGGCGTGTTCGTTCGTAATAAAAATATGTGTACGAGATGTTGGAGAATGAATGTATATAGTGTGTATGCAAGTATGCAATATGTAGACACATCTTTGTATCAAGACTCATCAGCCTATCTGTGCCTTTATTGTCCTGGTCTTTCTGACATCACAAGTGTATCCATAGTTCGATTCCTTCGCAATGGCCTGTCTTTGTTATTGTGCAATGTTCCCTTTACATATGGTCGATTTGCGACCCACCCGCTCATTGGCTTTCGGAGGTATTGACACATCTCCGTCTCTCTTTTCCTCGTAGAGAGAATTTACTGAGGTACTCCGTGGTTACGTTTCAGCTCAGCTAGCCGATATCGGGGAGTGGATATTTGTCTGGAGGGGAAGAATTCGGAATTCTAGGGAATGATGCATGGGAGTTGGGTCTCTTCCATTATGTCACAAAACAAGTGGAATCAGGAACGGCACCGTCCGACTGTAACGCGTACATGTGTTGTATGCATGATCATATGCCACCTTACGCACCAGGAGCGGAAGGTAGCATGGGAGCATGCATATGTATATGCTTGTGCATGGGAAAACCAACCATGCTAACAGGCAATCAAGACAGAGATAAACAACCATGCCAATGGGGAACTAGACATGCGACCCGAGCACTCTACTGCCCTCCTGCCTTCCTGTGGCTTCGGCCACTGGGCCGGCTGGGAATGTTGCAGTATTAATGAAGTTGAAATCTGAGTAGCTTAGAACCAAGTTTTGATGAATGTGATTTGTCATGTTTTCTCCGTGATCAACTATGTCGTTATTATCCAGTCGTTGACATATATGTTATGTCAAGTGAATATATATACTATAGGCTTATACATTTAATAGTGAGAATACATTTATGTCTAGAAGAAAAACAAGGGATATTTTAGCATTCGCTCAAAGGATTGGGGAAACTGGACGAAAAACCTAATCTAGATCGCGGTCACTGACCCAGAAGCTGAGGTACAATACTTGTTACAATCATATTTAATCTTTTAGAATTATACAGAACAAATTGTAATTAATACAATAAATAAATGTCCTTGTAAAAATCAATGTTACTTTACTTCTTGATGCTCGCTATGGTCTCTAATTGAATAGATTACAAATTGTATAAACGAGTTATGCATGAGAAAGATTTTACTTGTCGCTTAAACTAGTGTATCGGTTTTAATCGTTTAATGTCTTCTGCCAATGAGTTTTAAATTAATTCTCAGTTCATGAATTGTGTACGAATTTTTTGTAATGAGCTGTTGATACTGACTCATGGTTAACATGATTACTACGTCAAGAGTTCTAGTTTTAGATACCTGCATTGGCTGAAAATATGTTCCCAACCTTGAGTAAATCATTTTTTGACAAAACATTCGTAAATCAAGAGGTAAGGTCATGGTTCCGCCCGTCCGCCCGTCCGCCCGTCCGCCCGTCCGCCCGTCCGCCCGTCCGCCCGTCCGCCCGTCCGCCCGTCCGCCCGTCTGCACGTTTGCCGAACTCGAGGCCTTAAAACATTTTCAAATTTTGTAAAAAATTGCTTCAAAATTTTCAAATTTTTCATTGCATTTCATTTTGTAAAAAATTGCTTCAAAATTTTCAAATTTTTCAATGCTTCAAAATTTTGAATTAATTTTTTTGGATAAAGCAAAGAACTTAAAAAATAACACACGTGTGTTTTCGTTCAACATTCTGAATTTTCGGACTCGGCAAAAGTTCAAATTATTTTGTGTGTTTGATTATTTATTATTTATAGGTACGAAACAGATGTAATTATTAACATCGGCGACTTAAAGAGCATTTGAATAAATAAAAATATTACAGATTCCTTAACAATCTGTTATTTGTAATTCAGAAGATAGAGAAAAATCATGTTTATTTCGACTGACCAGTGAGGTTTCGTATGAGTTTTTGTGTGAGTGCGGAACATATAGAATTTATTGTTTCAACCCACTACTTTAGATTTCTAGGCTTATTTATCTGCTCGTCGCCAAGCACGTCCAATAGCGAGTTTGACGAGATTGAATGGCTGCTTTACACGCACATAAACGGCAAATGTGTGTTCGACCGACAATAATTAGTACAATGCAATGGTCTATTGTGAAAGCAGAACACTGAAGTAAACGCCGTAACTAGACGTAACAACGCGACACTGCTACACGTGTATATTCTTTGGTGTATTATGCTCGTAATAACTTTAATGAAACACCAAAACTGCCGTGAGCTTACGAGGACACATACCGAGTAAACGGTAAAATATTTCAATCAAAAAACCTAAACAAACACAGGTTATTCCAGTATATTTACATTATTACTTTTATTATTATATTACTTTATTATCATTATATTAATTTATTATTATATTACTTTATTATTATATTACTTTATTATTATTATTATTAATATTATTCTTGCATAGGCCATTTCTGACCACGCTATACGTTATCTTCCGAGGCTGAGTCACATTTATCATGGAGAGATTAACGTGTGACAGTATGGGAATCAGCTTTTTGGCTGTATCACTTGGTAATATAAGGTTGTTAAGCCATGAATTATGAATTATGAGGTGATAGGATGATGAACAGAGATGATCGTGGCCTTTTTGAACCATCCCAGCATTCGCCTGTATGACAGAGGGAAACAACGAAATCCCCGGTCAAGATAGGCCGGCTCGGGGATCGAACCCAGACCTTCCAACTGCGAAGTCAGCGTGCTACGCACTGAGCCACTTGACTCGGTTTTAGTTTCATTATTATTATTATTATTATTATTATTATTATTATTTTGTTGTTGTTATTATTATTATTATTATCATTATTATTATTATTATTATTATTATTATTATTATTTTATTTTTTCACAGCTTCCTGGTACATGTTTGAGGAGTCATACAGATATTTCTATCAAAGCATGATTTCCGTGGTACATTACTTTTAACAAAGATTTATTTAGTTTAAGAACTAATTAGAAGATTTAATCTTTCTTAATGGTAATTAAATACACTTAGTTTATAAATTAAATAGTAAATAATTCTTAAATTTATTTAGGAACCCATAAATCTACTGACCAAAGAACACGTACTCAGGATCACAGCTTTCTTTAGATTGATAATAATGTTTGTCTCGATCCCCAGTTTATTCAGAGAGTGCTTCAGGACGGTAGGTATAACACCTGTTGCTGAGAGGACGATCGGTACAATCTCCACCTCCAATACATGCCACTGCTCCTTTACAACTTGCGTAAGTTCTCTGTACTTTTGAGTTTTCTTTTTGTGTGTTGTGTCGAGGTGGTGGTATCTACAACTGCTATGTCTATCAGCCATATTTTTTTTTAGATTTATCCCAGAGTTACATCCGGCCTGTTATGATGGACTGTTCTGTCGGTCAATACGCTTCGGTCCCAGTATAATTTATAGATGTTGTTCTCGATGACATTGTGTGGATGGTACTTGTAGGAGGGTGTATGAAATTCACCAGCAATTCCACATTTCCTTCCAAGTTTGGCGTGGATGATTCGTGCTACCATATCGTGCCTCTGTTTATAATCCGTTGGGGCCAGCATACTGCAACCCGTAGTAATGTGCTGGATCGTTTCTTGACCTACACCACAAGCCCGGCAGATATCAGAAGGCACTTCGGGGTCTATAATAATGTGCTTGAGATAATTTCGTGTAACAATTGCCTGGTCCTGGATTGCTATCAAGAATCCTTCAGTCTCGGGGTAGAGGTATCCTGTTTCAAGCCCCTTGTACGACAAGCAGGCGTCGACATTTGATTTGGCTATTTCTGTAGGATATCTACCACGGAGCGCTTTTTGTTTCCATTGTTCTAAGTCCTCGGCATATGTTGATTGTTTGTGTAATACATTTTTTTGTTTAAGGTTGAGTGGTGTATAGTTCTCTTCTACTTGCTGTATTACTCTGAATAGCTGAGATGACAAGGCTTTCTCATTGAAATACTCTCTCATGTCCGTTATCTGTTTTGCATGGAGATTACCAATATTTAAGATGCCCCTACCCCCTAATTTCCTTGGTAGTGTTATTCTTTGGATATAACTTTTTGGATGGTGATATTTGAAACGAGTCATTTGGACCCTTGATAATCCTCTCCAGTGAGTCCAAATTAGTTTCGGGTCCATTTTATAATGCCTAATGAGTAAGTTATCACAGGAATGGCATATGTATTAATTGCTGTTGTAAGATTACGAGAGTTCAGGGAGGTCTTGAGTATGGTATTCAATATGTTGGTAAACTCTGTTTTTAACTTCTCTTTTATACTGTGTATAAAACTGACTGTGTATAATCATTTTATTTTGTTGTATCCCCAGATAATTATAAAACTCATCCATGCCCAATGCAGTTTTGATCTCTCTTGTTGCAGTCTCGTGCTCTGTGCTGTCTGTGAATTTTCCTCTTTGAAAACTTTGTATTTTGCATTTTCCCATGCCAAACTGCATGCCTATATCACTAGAGAATATTTCAGTGATATATATTAATTTCTTCAGACCCTGTAGTGAGCCAGAGTATAGTTTTATGTCATCCATGTATGCTAGGTGAGTGATCACACACTTCTCTTGACCTTTCAGTTCAAATCCCAGTTTGGTGTTGTCCAATAAATATGACAGGGGATTAATGGCCAGGCAGAACCAAAACGGACTGAGGCTACCTCCTTGAAATATCCCCCGCTTAATCTTCAAAATCTTTGAGACTACTGTCTCGTTCCCTGAATGTATGTGTATTCTTGTACACCAGTGGTTCATTACAGACATGAGGAATTCCAGAATCATAGGGTTTATACCATATATTCTAAGGACACGGATGAGCCAATTGTGAGGGACCATGTCGAATGCTTTTCATGCGAATCAATAAAACAAGTATACAGGTAACGCTTTTTTCCACATGCCTGAGACATGATAACACTGTCTATTATTAACTGTTCTCTACTTCCCAATAAGCCCTTGCAGCTGCCTTTTTGGGTCTTCAAGATTATGTTATTTTGTGTACAATGTTGTTCGATGATCGTATGTAGACAGCCAGTCATGATCTTGTTTAATGCATTAAGACAACGCATTAATACATTAATTCCCTGGATGTGAAGTGTCATTTGCTTTTGGTTTTAAATATGTAACACCTTCTCTCAAGATGTCTTGAGTTTCTTCCGGAGTTTTCAGGTAATGATTCACAAGTGTCAAGATCTTTTCATGGAGACATGTGGATCTCTTGAACCAGATGTTATGAAGCCCATCGGGACCAGGGCATTTCCAGTTAGCCAGCTTACGAATAGTAGCCCGTAAGATATCCATTATTATTATTATTATTATTATTATTATTATTATTATTACTATTATTATTATTATCATCATCCCTGTCAATGGTGGAGAAATGTAAACGGCGTCCGGTGGATCGAATTTTGTTAATAAGAATGATAAAAATACTTGCTTCATATCTAATGATATAATGAGAATGTGACGTTATCTGGAGAAACGTTCGATCGTACTTTTTTATTTTAAAGTGAATTGGAGATCTTTGTATATTCTTTGTATTCTTCTTTGTATATTCTTAATAAAACGCAAATTCGACATCATAAATGAAGATTATCTCCTTCATATTTATGCTGTGCCCGGCTCTTGCATCATTCCTTTTCGCTGTACAATACTTTGATTTCGAAGAGGCTCCACAGTATTCTGGGCCCAAATGTTAGATTAATTAGAATATTTTACTGTTTTGATATGTTTTAATGAGTTTCATGAATTACGATTAATTTGTTGATTAAACAAATTGTAAATTATTTTTATGTTCAGTGGAGCTAGCCTTTAAAACATATTAAATATAATGTGAAGGAGACTCGATTATATTACCTGAAAATAGATTTATTAATATTTTTGCGATAAAAAATCTTAAATGTTTTCTCGCAAAACTTTTTTGAATAATGTTTGTCATTAACATGTTTTGTTATATTCATATAAATGCATTATACGATTGTATATTCAAAAATGGAGATTGAGGGTTTTTTTTCAGGTCAATTGGTTGAGAAAAACCAATCGAGGACTAGTAGAATCTCTGCGCTTCCGGCTGGTCTTCTCGCATATGTGGTAGTGTAGTGCATGTATGTATGTATGTATGTGTGTGTAAGTAAAGAGTGAGGTTAGGACAAGGAAGAGAAAAAAAGATCGCGCGCGGCGCATGTCTTGTTTATTAGGGTTCTGTCAGAGAATGTGAATTTTACAGTAGGCTAGTACCGCTCCGTGTTAAATGCCCTATGCCGACGTGTTGGTCAGCGACTTTTAGCGATCCGACTACATTCCTAATACAGCCTCGTTCTCCTAACTATAAACGAAAAAGAAAATTTATGTATTTTAATTTACTTAAGCAAATAACTAAAACAACATGTGAAGTAGAAGTTTTGCACAATTTTAAAGGAAACAAATGATTTAAATCTAATAAATATTGTCCATTGAAAGAGAATAGTGGAACTATGAGGAAGAACAAGAACTCCTTTACTTATCATGAAAATATCTCGAAATGTAAGTAATCTGATAAGTAAACAAGAAGCTGGCGATGAGGAAGCCCCGGATAGTGTCATAATTCACGGAGGCACAACCTTACGGGGATGTCGCTCGTTTGACCACCTCACTGGCGACATCTACGAACTTGGTGTGGCAGCTAAAAAGCGCTTTACATCCGCCCGCCTAGTGCCAAAAGGTATCATCCGCCACCGGGATGTTTGGTCCCGTAAAGTCGCTAGGGTTAACCGCGATATGGCAAAAAGCGTGTGGCAAAATGTGGCAAAATTGTGGCAACAGCGCTTGAGTTCATCTTTGTGGATCCAAACGGGTGGACCTCGGAGAGCGCCCTAGGCCGGGACGGCATCCACCTCAACCGGAGGGGCGTTGCGGTGCTCAGTGGCCTCTACACCAGAGTTGCCAAGTTCTGCACACGCCCTTCTGTCGCCCGTTGACGCTGTGGAAGTCCGCCTGTTTCGCGCACTACGGTTGAAGTAAATCTACGGGCAGAGGCGATAGGACTGGGGGCTGAGGGTCTCCTCCGGTGACGGAAGCTTCAGCGGAGACGTGTGTGACGGTGGAGAAGGCGGAAACGGCGGTGTCGACAGAGAGGGCGGAGATGGTGCAGACAGCGGAGACAGCTGCGGCGTATGAGAGGGACGTCGGCGAAGGCGGCGACGACGACGTCGGCGGCGGCGGCGGAGACGGCTATCAGAGATGTTTTCCCTCCTATGTCTGGGAGCACTGAGTCTGATTGACTTCGAGCAGACTGCTGTGCTGAAGGAATCGGCAATCAGGCAGACAGCGGCGCTGGAGGAATCGGCAATCAGGTAGACTGCGGCGCTGGAGAAGCCGGGAATCGGGCAGACTGCGGCGCTGGAGGAGTCGGGAATCGGGCATACTGCGGCGCTGGAGGAGTCGGGAATCAGGCAGACTGCGGCGTTGGAGGAGTCGGGCTGTGGGCAGACCGCAGCACTGGAGATGGCGGAATCCGAACCGTCGACAGCGCGAGAGGAGATTGGCGTCGGAGCAGGGGTGAGAATAAATGAAAAAACTGAGACCAGATATGTTCAGGTGAGGAACGGTTTTTTAAGATTGTTGCAAGTAAACTGTCGAAGTATAATTAATAAAACAATTGAGGTTGGGAACCTAGTTGATACATGCGATCCAGATATAGTGATAGGGACTGAGTTGTGGTTAACAGATGAAGAAGCTAATTCTGAAATTTTACGATACGTCTATGAATTACATCGTAGAGATAGAAAAACAAGAGGTCGTGGAGTATTTCTCTGGAATGTATTACTTGTTACAGATAGCCAAACGACGGTTATGAAATTCAAGACGAAATCGGCGACGGGGTGGAAAACAGAAACGGTCGTTCTATTATTGTCGCTGGCGACTTAAATCTTCCCGACGCGAAATGGAAAGGAGGGGTATGCGACAAGAAAATTCAAAAGCGCCTAAATCCACTGGCATGGGAGCAGGGATTAATATAGGTAGTCGACCAACCCACGCGGCAGAGCACAATTTTGGACATTGTCCTTGTTTACCCAACAGAGATGTTCCTTTCTTGCGATGTCTTCAATTTGCAACGACAAAGCAGTGATGTTAGAAGTACAAGCAAATATGATTAGGCGATCTAAGGCGACAGGAACGATAGTCAGGAAATATAGAAAAGCAAACGTCGAAGGATTACATAGTTTCTTAAGAGAAAAATACGACCAATTTCTAAGAACAAAAGGCGGTATGAAGCAACAGTGGGGAAATTTTAAAATAATCGTAGAAATCGCTTTAGATACGTTCATTCCTTGCAAAATACTGAAAAGTAATCCTGATTCTGAATATTTTAACGGGGCGAAACGACCTTTAAAGAGAAAAGTTAGATTAGCATTTAATAGGAGACACGAAGCATTGCTGACATAACTTTTAAAAAATACTACAGGGAATTAGAAAAAGAAAAGAAAATTCCACATGAATGATTTATTAAAAAAATATTTTGGAGACGCAGGGGGAATAAGGAAGAAATACAGTAAATTCGAGAGGCGGACCTCGCGCCACTGCACGACAACCGAGCGAAAGCAAATACGTTCAACGCGTATTTTGTATCGGTGTTCACACCAAAACGGGCGCAGAAGCAAGTAAATTATTTTCCATTTGAAAATCAGTTCAAGCTTCATGCATGGGAACTCTGCAAACGTATAAAATCACTGGAAAACGGTAAATCTTGCGGACCATACGACATCTCGACAGATTTTATTAAACGCTATGGTGAGGTAATATTTCTTTACTTGTTAATATTATTTAATGTTTCTATTAATAATTGTGGGAGTTCTGATTTGGTGTTGTTGACGTTCTTATAAGAAGAAATAAAAGAGGTCATCTTCGTCAACATATCAGCTTTATTAAGATAGCCGGCTTTCGACGGCTTTGCCGTCATCGTCAGGCTCGCTGCTGTCGTCCGACTTTTGCCGCCAGCAGCGAGACTGACGATGACGGCAAAGCCGTCGAAAGCCGGCTATCTTAATAAAGCTGATATGTTGACGAAGATACCTCTTTTATATCTTCTTATTCTTCTATTAATAATGCGAGTTTACTAGATGATTGGAAAACAGCTATAGTTGTTCCAATTTTCTAAAATGATAATGAAGCGAAAGTATGTAATTATAGACCAGTATCTCTCACATCAGTAGTATGCAAAATAATGGAGCATGTAATAGCCCGGGACATTCGCCGCGAATGGGAAAAAACGAACCGGATTTTCACGGACAGCATGGTTTTAGAAGTGGATATTTGTGCCAAAGTCAAATTGTTTCCGTTTTTCAAGATCTAGCTGACAAACGTGACGCGGGTGGGAGGGTGGATGCAGTCGTCATTGACATTGTGAAAGCATTCGACGTAGTACCGCATGATCTACTTATTAAGAAATTATTATCTTCAGGATTTGATACTAGAGTTTTGAAGTGGATAAGCTGATTTCTTAGAGCCAGGAAACAAAAGGTTCGAAGAATGTCGTTCGAAGTTCGTCGACACAGTTGTCGACTATGAGTATTGTTACTTCAGGGGTTCCGCAGGGAAGTGTTTAAGGGTCATTACTTTTCTGAGAGTACGTGAATGATCTCCATGTTAACATACAATCAAAGACGGGTTTATTTGCAGAATTGTGTAATATACCGAATATATTGTGGAATATACCGAAAAATCAAATGTAGGTCTGACGAACAAATATTACAGCAGGATTTAGAACATTTACGTGACTTGGCTGAAACAAGTGACATGGGAAATAACGAATCGAAAAGCGAAGCAACAACGTTCGGACGGCGACGAAATCATGAGGAACCTGAGTATAGTTTAGGTGAGGTCACCATTCCAAGAGTTTCATCAAGTATTTAGGCATTCATCTAAATAGTAAATTAGGGTGGGAGAATCATATAAATCAGGTAGTTAGAAAAACGTGGAAGTCCTTGCATTTTGTAATGCGAATTCTAAAGAAAAGCTCTACAAACGCCAAAGAATTAGCATATCTTTGGCTGGTTCGCCCTCTCATGGAATACTGAGTGGAATGTTGGGATCCGTACAGAAATTCGCACCGGAAAAATCTAGATAGAATACAAAGGAAAGCGAATAAGTTTACCTATAGAACTAACGCAATAAAAAGTCATGGGAACCTCTAGAAACGAAATGAACAAGGGCGAGGCTTTGTGCTCTTTATAAATCGTACGTAGGTCAACCTTCTTGGAAGAAAATGATGGTTAGACTAGAAAAAACTAATTATTTCGCCCGAAGCGATCACACCCACAAAATTTGAACAAGGAAACAAAATTAATAATAATAATAATAATAATAATAATAATAATAATAATTATTATTATTATTATTATTATTATTATAATGATGTCTTTATTAATGGCAAGGCTCAGGCCATAGGGCCTGCTCTTCCGCCTAACCACTGAGTTTACATTGATACAGAGTTGTAACATATAAGAGGGGAGGGAAATCTGTACATTTACGTCTGGGAGTGCAAAAGTAGGGACCATCCCGGCATAAGCCTTAAGCGATTGAGTAAACCCAGAAAACCTCAATCAGGATGGCGGCTTAGGGCCGAAGCATTATGGTATAGAAATGGAAGAGAAGAGAAAAATGAGAGAAGGGAATCATAAATGAAAAGAAGTAGAAAATACGAACGAGAAGGAGAAAGGAGAGAGACTAAAGGGGGGACAAACTGTACATTTATGACTGGGAGTGCAAAGCAAGGGGCCATCCCGGTGTACGCCTTAAGCAATTGAGTACACCCAGAAAAACCTCAATGAGGATGGCGGCTTATGGCCGAACATTAATATAGAAGAATATGGTATGGATAGTAGTGAAGGTGAAGAGATGAAACGTTTAGGGGAAAGGGTCGTAAAGACATAAATGGGGAAGTCTGTGAAGGAAAGGGAAGGAAGAAAAAGCGAAGAAAAGGAGGAAGAAGAAGTGGGTGGAAAAGTAAACTTTTCCAGAAGCGGTACAGAAATGTTACGTTTGGTATACATTAGCACTTTACATAAATATACAAACATTTGTAACATCAGAGAAGCACAATAGGCTCTAAGTTAATAGTACCAGTAATTTATAATATAATATTGACACTATTAAGAAACAATGTAAAAGTACAGTAGGATATAAACATCAATTGTAATTATTATTTAGGTGAATATATTGTAGATATGACAATAATGACAGTACAAAAATAGCTGTAAGTATTTTAGCATTTATTTGGAGCGTGGCTAATCTCTTTTAAATATTTTATTTGAACAATTTTATTAGGATACACAGAAAATATGTGGTTGATAACAATTTAGATGGAGTGAAAAATGAGAATAGAGTAGTGAATATGGGGTGGAATTTTGAATTTAAAGAGTGAGGAAAGTGCGGCGTTTAGGGGGGCGGTGACCGGGTGCTTGGTAGTGGGAAAAGTCTGGAGGATGAAGAGGATATTAATACCATTCTATATGTCGTTATACCTTACACAAGTATTTAATTCGTTTTTGAATTTACGAAAAGTATTCGAATGTTTTAGACTCGTTGGTAGTTTATTCCAGGCTCGGATAGCTGTAATGGTGAAAGATTTACTGAAAGAAGTCGTGCTGTGACGTGGTCAACAGAGCAGAGCTGAATTACGAGCTCGGTTCAATTTCAGTGGATTGAAATTACTTATTAGACGTGTTACATGAGAACCGTTTAAAATTTTATAGAGAAGAAGTAGAGAGTGAAGTAACCGTCTTTTGTCTAGAGTAAGCATATGAAGTGAATCAAAAAAGTGCGACACATGGTCGTATTTTCTTAGATAAAAAATAAACCGTACGTATGCGTTCTGTGCTACTTGAAGTTTACGTTGTAATTTAGATGTCATGTTTGTCAGAAGAAGGTCGCAATAGTCAAAATGTGACATAATAAGTGATTTAATGAGTGTCTCACGTGTACTAATTGGTAAAAGCGTTCGCAGGCGTTTCAGCGAATGCATTGCGGCAAAAACCTTACGGCACGTTGAATCTACTTGCGAGTTCCAGCTGAGGGTGTTGTCAATAAACACTCCTAGGTTCTTGACTTCGGAACACCAAGGTAGAACGGTGTCATTTATATAAATTTTAGGCAGAGTAGAAGAGGATATATTATTCAGAGTGCTTTTTGAACTGATAATCATGTATTGTGATTTATTTGGGTTTAATTGTAGGCCTAATAACGCTGCCCATTTGTTTAAGGTAATCAAATCTTCGTTAATTTTATGTGCGATTGAGAAGAGTTCAGACGGGTGGCCACTTAGATATATCTGAAGATCATCCGCGTACATTTGATGACTGCAATATTTAAGTGCATTTCCCACATCGTTTACATGCATTAAGAATACTAGTGGTCCTAATACAGTGCCTTGGGTAACTCCGCGGTTAAGTTTTAAGGCCCTTGAGCTGTGACTACCGGACACCACTCTTTGGGTTCTGGAAGTTAAATAGCTAAGAAACCATGTACGCGTAGGCTGTGCAAATCCCATGATTTTTAGTTTTGCGAGTAAGATGTCGTGATCTACTGAGTCGAACGCTTTGCTGAAATCCAGAAGAATTAACATAGTTATATTACTGTGATCTATAGCTGTTCTCGCATCTTCAATAACATTCAGTAGCGCAGTACCAGTATTCCTGCCGGAACGGAAACATGATTGCTGATCGTTTAAAAAATGATTGGTTTTGGAGATACAGTTCAGTTTGCTTACGGACGACTTTTTCGACTACTTTAGAAATAGTCGGGAGGATGCTAATTGGGCGGTATTCAATAGGGTTTCTGGTTGATGCTGTCTTATTATCTTATAAAATTCAGATCTTTGGAAATTTTCGTTTTGTAACAGAGCAATTAGAGATTGGAACAGTTTACCCGCAGCAACTTTCCAAGCTTTTCCTTTGTGTTCGAAGTTTTAAAAATACGTAAGAACAAGCTGAGAGTAATAGATGTTAAATGAGCAACTAATTCCTGTGAAGTTCTAGTCAGGGTGATTCAAAGGAAAACAGTGTAGTCTAGTGAAGTGTTGTGAACGTAATCTATGCCGTTTTAAAAAATCTAATGTAGACAATATCTATGTAGCTTGTATTGATTTTTAGTATCACCAACATATATCTATTGTATATCAAGATAGAGTCGAAGTAATTGTTATAACACTTAATATTAGTTATAGTATGATTATTGCATTCTCGTCTTGTACTGTACTAATTTATTATTATTATTATTATTATTATTATTGCTAATTAACTGGTATCGGATCATACCCAATTACAGTTCAAATAAATGTAATGTAATAAAATGTGCATCATCTACGGCAAATATTTTGAGCACGAAGACTTAATCGATGAAGACTGATGAGATGAAAACAAGTGTCATTCCCTATTGTTAAGACATCGTCAATGCCATGGAGGTTCTTTCAAAACCGAAGGAAACGATTGCGATGACAAAGAGAATGCAAATAAAGAAAGTATTCTAAAACGGGAAACGTCATTCAAAAATATCAAGACTACTAAAATATTTTGCAAGAGAACGCTATAGAATCAAGTGTTGAGAAAGCAAGGACTCTAGAGAAAGTTTCACAAAAATATTAATGAATAACTGTATATGGCAAATTCTAATATTATTATTTTAAGGTTAAATAAATATATTAATTTTGCTGAGTTCGGATATTTGTCTGAACTTGGAAAACAAAAGAAAATAAAACGAAACAAAACAAAGCAAAACAATAATCAACCATCGAGAAGAAATTAGTGTAGTTTCGCATTATTAGTCCGAGCGAACCTCCGATTTGTATTATTTGTATAAACCCGTTATATGCCCAATAAAGGGGAATTGGCCTCGGCGCCGTTAGATCCCGGAGTTCCTAGGGCGTCACCCACCCAAGAACCCGCGATATCTCGAATTCGCTTCACCCTCGTGGCTTCACGTAGTTAACGAATTTGGATTGCGCCGTCGGTTTCGCGGTCGTGGCTTTTCAGTAAAATCATCCCGGCTTTTGCCTGAATGACCGAGGTAAACTACGAAAATCCCCCTTACAGGGGAGGGTGACTTAGGACATCAATTGGTATCACTTCAGTGCCTCTGACCGAGAGGTCCTAGGGTTGAGTCCCGACGGTGGCAGGATTTTCGACATTAGGTTATCAGCTAGATCGAATTCAGTCGCTGTCTGGAGGAGAATTCTAGCGGCCGGCTGCTCTGATCGGTAGTTTTATGTGGTTTCTTCGATCAACACCAGACGAATGACGGAGCACCCTAACAAACGGGACAGGGACCGCGGATGATTTTTCCTTCCTCTTCCTTGTTCTTTCCTCACCCCTTACTTGCAGTACACTAACATGTTACTTTCCTCAACCCTTACTTGTACACTTACCCTAACATGCACAACACTACCACACATGCAGAGAGACTGGTCGGGAGCTTAGTGCTTGTCTCGGCTGGGGCGATGCTTCTCTGGTGGGAGATTGTGGGGGAAAACAACCGACACATCCAGAAGAAAAAAAATACACAATATTTACGGACTAATCTTAGCATTTGACGCGCCCGAAATCAGTAACAACCTTCGAAGAACCCCCGTTACCCCTCGAGTTTTCAGTTGGCTGTTGGTTCCTGGTCCCGATTGTTCAAGTAAGAAAAATAGAAATGCTCGAAGCGTGGCAACCGTAGCGGTTACGCAACGAACACCCCGTTCGGAATGGCCAGCACGGGAAGTGGACCCGGGCCTCCCGATGTCAGCGAGCTACGCCCTGAGCCACTTCGTCCAGTGAACCTCGGATATAGAGTTCCAAAAACGTTAGTCTCCAGAAGTTCACTATAACTTTGGTCGACTACTATAAAAAAGGACCATCACTCTTTTGTGGAGAATCCACCCATGCAAATGAATAAATTGGCTGAGTAGGTTCCTGTTACTTCCTGGAAATTCCTGTAGTCGAAAGCGATCTGTTTAGAGACTAATGTTAGTCTCTAATTTCGAATTGATTTGGGATTTAAGGGCTCGAAAATTGGGCAAAATTTTGAACAGAATTGGGCCTAAAATCTATCCTTGAGGAACTCCACGTGCAATGGGCAAAGAGTCGGAAATGTGGGTACGTAATGTTTCATCAATCCAGTAAGGTATTTCAACTCTCTGTAATCGTTATTTAAGGTACAAACACAACCAATCTAGAGCAATACCACAGACACCATATGGAGGTAATTTTGAAAGTAAAATGGCATGATCAAAGACGTCAAAAGCTTTTGTGAGATCTAAAAGTAATCCAAAAGGTGTCTCGTTTTGATCCACTGATGAAACAACATCTTTAAGAAAAGAAAATATGGCTGTTTCCGTTGATTTTGATTTTCTAAATCCATGTTGGCAATCGAAAGCGCGTCGTGTTTACTGAGAAAGGTTTCCATTCGTACGTAAAAAGCTCTCTAATTTTTTGAAAAAACTGATAGAAGAGAAATGAGCCGATAATTTTGAATTTCATTTTTGTTGCCTTTTTTGAAGAGCGGCTTAATTTTAGCTGTTTTGAAAATATCTGGAAACGTTCCGGTGCATAACGATGAATTAAATATGTGAGTTAACGGGTGTATAATGGCATACGCACAGATCTTTAACAAAGAATCTGGGAATTCATCTAAACCGGACGGATATTTATTTTTTACTTTACCGATCATTTTGAGAATTCCATAGGAAGAAGTTTCGGAAACGAACATCGTGTCTAAAATTTTGGGTGAACTATCTATTACTGAATTTTGTGGCTGAAGACCCTTAGTGAGATCGCGAGCAGTTCTCGAAAATTATTGGTTAAAGAGACTAGTCATTGTTGCCAGATCGTTCACATTTCTATCGTCATATTTTAAAACAACATTCTCTGCAAGGTTTCTAGTTGATTTGGTCGAATTTTTTTATCATATTCCACATTGCTTTTGTTTTCGTATTTGAGTTCAAAATACTCTGATGGTGATTCATGATTTTAGCTTGCCCTTATTATTAATTACACTGTTGGTGTTGTAGATACCTTATTAATTCAAAGTAAATAAAACAGATGTTGTCTGGTATCAAGTTTTATATTTCTGTTTAAGATCTTTTCGATCGCTACGCGATCGAAAAGGTCTATTTATTTATTTTACGTCAAAAAAACAGTTAAAAACTGCGTATGACGTGCTATGGGGAAAAGTGAATTGTGTGCACATTTTCAAAATTCTGTGATCCCTACACTAAGTCATATACTATTAAATTTTGAATTTTGAAAGGAGAAAAAAACAAAAACTCCCATGTATAAAATCTATTTTCAAATAAATAAGCAAAAATTTTTTTTCAAGGATAAACAAGCAATAAATTTTAATTTTGAAAGGGAGAAAAAAACAATCAAAAAAACCCAAAACTCTATTTTCAAGGATAAATAAGCAATAAATTTTGGCTCTTATTACTTCCTGCCGCGACAACATGGAAACGATAATTTGAATAATTGTATTTCCCACTGAATTCTAGAAGACGTGCACAGAAAATGAAGTTACATTTATGTCCAGAAGCAAAACAAGGGGCCATCTCAGCATTTGCTCAATGGATCAGGGAAACTGGACGAAAAACCTGATCGAGATGGGGGTCATTGACCCGGAAGCTGTAGTACAATAGTTGTTACAGGTTGTTTATACTTATTTATACAGTTCAAATGGTAAATAATGCATTATGTATCACTGTTAAAATTAATGTTACTTTTCTTGTGATGCTCAGTATAGTCTCTAATTGTAGAGAAACAATAAGGTCTTAAAACAATAGGTCTTAAGCAGAAATATAAAAATTGATACCAGACAACATTATTACTGTTTTATTTACTTTGCCCTTACGACTTTTTTAACAATGATTTGTATTTTTTAAAGCAGAGGAGAAAATCTTGAGATAAGTTATGATGCTCAGAATTGAAAGAAAGAATTATTTCGTTTTTACCTGATGTCCTAATCCCTTGTGTTATCCAAGAATTATTTTTCCGTGAAATATTTAATTTTATTTTTGTTAAAGCGCTAAAATAAAATGAAAGCGTTAAAAAAATATTATATTTGTCGTTTGTATCAACAGTATTATAAACCGCTTTTCATGACTCCTGCTGCAAGTAATCAATGAATAATTTTATTTTACTTTTAGTGAAGAATCCACTCATATATGTTTTATTTATTATTTCTGTGTTCGCATTTCTTGTAATGGTAAGAATTTGTGCATCGTGGTCACTGTATCTTAAATATTTTGTTTCAGTTTCATATCCAGTAGTAGCTTTGTTAATTATAATTTGATCGATAGCCTTCCTTGAATTTAGTGTGATCCGTCTAGGTACAGTTATTTTAATATCTAAACTGAAGGAATTAATTAAATCGTGAAACTAATTTTTCTCGCGATATTTGATAAGAAAAAATCATTGTTATTTTCTCCGCATACAACAATGGATTCAAAAGTGCGATTGCTGATTTTATTTAGTGTTATCTCTAGTTTTTCTATGAACCAAATATCATCTGTAGCTCTCTTTGTTGGTGGCCTGTAGATGCAAAGTACTGTCATTTTTAGAGAAGGAAGATTTACAACAGAAATTTCAAAAACATTTTCAACGGAACACATGTAATTCTGTCAAGGAGATAGAATCAATATTATTTACAACATAAATACAAGAGCCCCCATATGCAGGACCTTTTTGCGATTCCCTTTCTCTACAAAAATAGCATGCCAGGTAATAGTTTGGAATTTGGAAAATGCTAAGTTGATTAGGAGATAACCAATGTTCTGTAAAGCAAAGAAGATCCATTTGATTTAAATCGCTCTGTAGAACTGCCTCGATCAACTCAATTTTATTTGAAAGGGATTGAACATTATAGTGCAGTATGTTTGTCTGTTTGAATTACCTACACGGATATTTTTCTGTTGCATTTGACTACTGTAGTATCTGTATTTACTCCATTTTTACGTGGAGAGCGTGGTCGAAGGTTGTAATGTGTCCCAGCAGTGACAGATTGTGAGGAAATTGGGGCATCAGGTGTAGATGAATTGGTAGATGGAATGGGAGAAACGGGAGTAGTTTCAGAGGAGGATGTAAGAGGGTTCGAAATAAGGATGGGGGGGTGTCGAACGTAAGAAAGATGAAAGGGATGGATTTTTGGCAGGAGACTGCGTGGAACTGGAGTTGATGTATTGTGCAAGCTTGTTACCGACTGCATGTTTTCCAGCAAGGTTCACGTGGAGATCATGCCGGGTGAAGTGTTTTGCTGAGAGGAAATGAATCGCTGCATAATGTCGGTCTGTTGTACCAGAAGGGCAGAGACGAGATTTAAATGTTGTTTTTTTTGGGCGGAACGTTGCAATTTGTTTACATGTTGTTCAGTTGTAAAGTCACTGCCTAAATTAATGTCATTTTGCCTCCTATGATATCTGTCTCCCGATTGGTCAGTGTCTTCGTGCGGGTTCCAACTCTGCAGTCACATCTGCAAACTTCCCGATACGATTAAAAATAGATGAGACTGAGTAGTTGGAGGGTAACTTTCTATTGAGAATGAAGGAAAGATGGCGACCATGACTGTCAGCTAAAAAAAGTATATGTTTTTTAGGCTCAGTAGGAATGTCTTTGTTTTCAAGTGGGCTGGGATGCGCAGCTTTACGTTTTTTTGGTTTCGACGCGCTTCCTAGCCTGTTTGCGTTGGTTTGTACATGTATTTGTCGATGGTAGGGACAGGTTTGTGAAGGTTTGTGAGGATCAGGAAGGCGAGGAAAATCTTTTTTATAATCTAAAACATTTAATTTGTTTTGAGTTGCGACTGGATGTGGTGTGCGTGTCTTGGGTGCAGTCACGGGTGCACGGTTGGAAAGATTCGCTGTGTTGCCGACTTGTACCCAACTGTCTGAGTAGAGAACGATCTCTTTCAACTTTCGGATGTGTTGATCTAGACTATTGTTTATGTATGTGAAGCTTTCAAAGGTCGGCTTTGGGAGTGTAGAGAGTAAAAAGAGTAAAACGAGAAGTAGCCATGTCACGAATGCGTTTTAATGTACGTGATAAAAATTGGAATAAATATTAGAAAACTCGGATAAGAGCAACAAGCGTCTAGCTTAATATTTTAAAAGTGTAAGATTGCTGTGTATTCGATAAATTAAAAAGTAATATTCAATACTAGAATGAGACGGTATGCAAATTTCCGTCCTCTTATGCCGAAATTGTTTAATACAACCAATACTCTATACTTTACCGTAAATAGAAAAAATATAGAATCTGAAAATTTGTCTTGAAAATATAGAATAAGATTTGAAACACAAATTCAAAACTGTTCAACTCACCGTCCTCGTAATGTTCAAAGCAATGGAATCGTCACTCATCACAGAAATACAATAAATCTTTCAGTAACTAAATTAGCAAAGTGGTTTAATATCGAAAATAAACTGAACTCTTTATAGGTTTTGACACTTTTGCCACTTCCTAAATCTGAAGTTCGTTAAGGTTTCAGTATTCGTTTAAAATTTGTTATCTGTTTATTCGTCTTGATTATAGCAAGAAAACCAGTCGAAAATATATTTTAAGGTAAACTGAAAGAAGTAATGAAAGCATTTAAAGGTACCAGGTACATGAATTTTTTAAGAGGAAATCCCTAGTGAAAAATAAATTAAGGTTCAACAAATATGAATTATATTTGTCGTTTTTATCAACAGTATTGTAAACAGCGTCCCATTATTCCTGCAGCAAGTATTATGAATAATTTTATTTTACTTTCTATTACAAAATTTAAATTTTTATAATTAACAACAATATTGCACCAACACATTTATTAAGAAATCATTCCATTAAGAATTATTTACGTTCACGATTGTGCCGTAATGCACTTACTAAACGTTCTACCAAACTACACACATTTATCCTGCAGTAATAAGGATAATCTGTTCTGCTTCATTTAAATTAATACCTGTTTCATTTATTATTTCTCCGTGCGGTAGGTCGGAGTTTTACTCTATAATTGGGTCGTTACATTTCGAATAACGTTTTGTGAGTAAATTTGTATCGATGTGAGGAAATTTCTAGGCCACCAAAGAGAATGGGTATCGACCCTGTTTCCCAGCCGTGAAATTTTCATCGTCATCCTGGCGTAGCACCTGAGAAGGGTCATAATATTTCGTCGTGCATAACTGTTTCTTCTCTTTTTCTTCAGGAAATTTATAGTGCATCGCGCAATATTACAAATGAGTTCATGTTGCGTGATCAGAGTTTTCATACACACAAAAAATGTGTAGTGGTGAACATTTTTATTTCTTCCATCACGAAATGTCAATGAATAAGAATGACCAATTCACGAAAATTTGAAGTTATAATAATATATAAAACATAATCACGAGTCCTAGAACTACTTTTCGAAAATATTTCTTACAGTCGGCAGTGGTCTACAGCAATACCAAAGAAACGGTATTTGAAATGGATTTAGTGATCCCCACCTCAGAAAAATATTCGAGTTTTTCTTTACAATTTAGAAATTAAGAAGTAAATATTATTGATTAATTTTTACCAGGATTTTCGGTGCGGTAATGCTCACTACTTTCAACAACAATCTCCTTATCGTGAAATATCACTTATTTGACACAAAGAATGAGCAGTATTAGTCGGAATATGGCTAATTATATGTTGAAACTACAGAAATAGACACTTTTCAAATGTAATTCGTGATTTTTATTGTAAAATAATTTTAATTATTGTAAAATTAAAACATTAAATATCTATTTTAAGAATGGTTTTCGAATAATTTAATCTTTTCACTGCGATCGGTTAACAATTCAGTGGGGCGGAGTTGGTGCCAGCACTTTTAACGACTCGCATTTGAGCCGCGGTGATGTGTCCCATTTCTTTATTTAGCTAGGCTGCATTAAACATATTGGTGGATATATCAGATGGATTTGGAAATTACTGGACTTAAGAAATAACAGTATTTCATTTGGAAGACCATAAGCTAGTTTTTACTTTCTCGCTTGCTTCGTAAGAAGAGAAAGTGTTGTTAATGTGCACGGAAAAACGACGATTTCTCAACAAAAAACTGTAATTGCCATGCCCTTATAACTCAAAAGAGGATAAAAAGAGGCAAAAATTACCTTGCCCTTGTTCTTATATATAGTAAATTACTTCCTATAACCCGTTATGTCGTCATAATCCGTTTTCTGGGTCCTTGATACCGAAAAATCGATTGTCGCCAAAACGTCTGTCTGTCCATCTGTCCGTCAGGATGTCAGAATATTTGGTTTTGACCATAGTCTTCATTATTTGCTTATTCAAATCTGAATGAAAATACTGTATTTGGTTCCTTCAATAATGGCTAAATTTTACAGGAAAGGAACTTTTTAATTTAACTGCAAAGGAAGAGAAATACTTTTACGTTCGTCACGCATATCTATTAGGCTTTTTCTTGCTTATTGCTCTTAATCTTTTAATTATCTTCTCACCTATATGTTGCAAGAAATGCTGGCAGACATACTTCAAATAGTTACGTTCCAGCCATTAAATGGTATCTGAATGTAAGCCACCATCCCTTCTTCTCTTCTAGTTTTTGGTCTCCTCCTTTTCACACTTTGAACATCAAACAGACCTTGAGAATAAATATCGTGTTAATTTTTACTTGAGTAGTTATTGTGAAACTGCGTGAAAACTATCCGACAGTCTTTGATTTTTGGGAGAAGCAGTTCTTCCGACGTTTGCAGTCCAGTCAGCACCTAAGGAATTTCCATCATGATATGCTTAGCTTTCTGGGATTATGGAAGTGGATGGATGAAGTGGAAGGTTATGGAAGTGGATGGAAATGGATTAGTGAAGAAACAGTACTAGACCAAAATTGGCCATTTTCGGTTTTTACAAAAATTAGTGCGCAAGACCTGGAATTACATGCTGAGGCTGAAAACAGTTTAATATGATGTATTTGACGTGAAGTCACACAGCGGGACGGACAGCGGACGGACAGCGGACGGACAGCGGACGGACAGCGGACGGACAGCGGACGGACAGCGGACGGACAGCGGACGGACAGCGGACGGACAGCGGACGGACAGCGGACGGACAGCGGACGGACAGCGGACGGACAGCGGACGGACAGCGGACGGACAGCGGACGGACAGCGGACGGACAGCGGACGGACAGCGGACGGACAGCGGACGGACAGGGACGGACAGCCGGACGGACAGCGGACGACAGCGACGGACAGCGGACGGACAGATGGACGGACAGATGGACGGACAGATGGACGGACAGATGGACGGACAGATGGACGGACAGATGGACGGACAGATGGACGGACAGATAGATAAACCAACAGTCGGACCGATGCGCAGACAGACCGACGAACATACGGCAGAAAGAAGCCAACATGGGACGACGCATCTGCGGCATGGGACCACCACAGTGGGGTCTGGTCTATATGTGCCGCGTTGCTACAGCTGACTTGCCATTCTCCACTATGAAGCAATTATTTCAAAATATAGGATTTTTTTAATATACCGATGAAAACACTCGTAAAATGCGTAACAATTACGAAGATCTGCTTTGATTGATCTTTACAGGTGCTGCCAGCCTGAGGTGTAATATATGCTACTTTGAACGACGATCCCTAATGACGTCACGCATATCACAGCAATTCGTATTATGCGCATGCTCTAATATGCTGGCCATTGTGCTCTTAAAATACAAAGACACCAACTCGTTCAGGGTTTTTTGTCCAGTTTCCCTTGATCCTTTGAGCAAATGCTGAGGTTTCTTTGCCTCTTGCTTTGATTTCTGGACAGTAACTGTAACTTCACTCTGCCCAAGTCTTCTTGAGCTCCCTTTTAGTATACATGAAAGGAGTGGAGGGTTAAAAATTGTTAGCAGTGTATTTCAAAATCAAAACTAAATGTCGCTTTCAGTTCTTTCACATAGCGGTTCCTTATATTCTTATATTAAAATACTGCTTTACCTTTACTCATAATAGTAAGAGAAAACTAAAATCTGGAGCCCAGGAAAACTTGTGTACCTGCATACATCATATCTGACTCGTCATACACGATTGGAATTGTATATGTGACTCAATAAATATTATTATTATTATTATTATTATTATTATTATTATTATTATTATTATTATTTCATATTTCAAAATTTCACGCTCTTCCGGAGTTTTCAAGTATAACTCAAGGACACAACGTCAACACATATGGTGAGACAGATGGTGAGAAGTTCTTGCTCCAGTGCACGCAGGTTCCGCTTCAATGATTTAGGGAGAGAACCTTGCGCACAATGTTGGTGGTTGCCAGCAACATGGCCTTCTGCATGGTTCTGAGGTGCCACTCATTTAGATGGAGTTTTTCTTTCACAATCCTCCAATCTTCAGCCACAAGCCCATTAGTTGAAATAACCACGGGTATAATATCTACCTCTATTAGTTTGTACACGTTTTTCAGCTCAACTGAGAGTGGCTGATATTTTCTCCTCTTTTCTGCAATAGTTGTCAGTAGATTATGATCCAGTGGGACTGCGATATATATTATTATTGCCCAACGAGTAGTTTTGTCGAATACGACAATATCAGGCTTATTTGCTTCCACTGTTCTATCTGTAACAATGGGAGTATCCCACAAGATTTTTGTTCTCTTATTAGACAAAACTTGTTCTGGTAGATATTTGTAGTACGGCAGGCTTTCCTTTATCAGGTCCGATCTTTTAGCAAGAGCTTGGTGGATGATTTTGGCTACATTATTATGACGTTGTAAATAATCTGTTTGTGCCAACTGAGAGCATCCACTGCAGATATGTTGGATAGATTCGGTGGCCTTCTTACACAGGCGACACTTGTCACTGATGTTCTCTTTCATAATATATCACCTGTAGTTATTAGTGGCTACTACCTGATCTTGAATGGCCAGTACAAATCCTTCCGTCTCGCCAAAAAGCCCAGCTGTTCTCAGCCATTCAGACGATCTCTTCACATCTATGGAGTTACTTTGAAGAGCAGTAGCAAACCTGCCATGGAGTTCCTTTGATCTCCACTGCTCAATTCGGTCCACAGGTTTCGGAACTCTTGGATTGTGATCTTCCTGGAGCAGCTTCAGAGGTGTATAGCCGTGATCTTGTGCACAAATGGCCGTCATGGATTATTATTATTATTATTATTATTATTATTATTATTATTGTTGTTGTTGTTGTTATTGATGATGATGATGATAACATCAATACGAATACAGGCATCAATTAGTGTCATTCTCTCACGGACTTTTGTGAAAACTGCAATACAATAACTTCAACAATTCAAAAATTACACGAGGTGTTTAAGTTACGTGACTCATCCTGTATTTGCCTTGGTGATCTCATCGGAAAGAGTGATGTCGAAAAATGTTTAAAAGAATTTGAGAAATTTAGAACTACCAATAAAATTGCAAACTGTTGAACTAAAGGCAATTTTACTTCAGACTTGTCACTTTGTTCGAAGGATTTTACAGTAAGCTCAAGTGTGATAGGGTGAATCACCTTTTCGTAAGAGCAGATTCTGGCTTTAACACACCAAAAGACAGATTCCTTATGTCCAGTTTGAATGAGAAAAAAATTCTAGTCAGATAGTACTCTAGTTAGATTAGACATATTGTAAATTTATTTTACTTCTAAACTATTAGTGAACTATTGGCTTCATATCTCAGAAACAATAGCATTGTATGACAAATAAACATTTTATTAAATAGGGTTTAAAAAGTATTTTGACTGGCAATCTGATAACTAACCTCCGTTTTGAAACGAAGAGTTATGTAATATTCTTATATTTTTCATTTCACAGAAACAGCGAAGAATCACATTTCTAACCAGAAGAACAGACTAATATATACTAGGAAATAAGTGCATACGTTGCGGATAAATTACAAATAATGCTCGAAATTAGCAGGTTAATATTAAAAATACCTAAAATAGTTGGATAATGTTTGAAGACGGAACAGCTTCGAGGCATCGTCCTTTGGCGGATGAATTTGTCCTTAGCCAACGCGTGATGGGTAACGTCGATGGAGTAGATTACGGAGAGGGGGGATAGAAGAAGCGTGATAAACAGAGATTATACTGCTGGTGGGAAGATTCTTAGGCTTTTGAAAGACAAGATGTGCAGTTTCGTTTTCGACTGTGTCAGTCGTAAATTTCTACTTACACGATACCTCAATTGACTCATTGTCGCGCATTTCCAGATTAGTGATGCCGGTTGGTTCTTGCCTTTGGCCTTCACGATTTATATAAAACAACCTTAAGTCTGTGTAATTCATAATTTATAAGTCACTTCTACGCAAAATATTTCTCGTGAACACACAAGATGTCCCAAACTCGGACAATCACCTTCCTTTAGCCAGAGCCATCTGGCTGACATCAAATTTAGCGGAAATCCTCATTCTTAACGGTTTATCCATTCCCTCTAGCTAAAGTGGATTTCAACGAGGATTCGTAACAATACACATATTTCGATCTGTAGCCGTGGCATATGCATTGTATATGACAACATACATATCCGCGAGTACGTGTAAAAGCTTTCTATTGAAAAGAAGTAAAATTAAGAAAATAAGATTAAAGAAAATACAACTGACTTAGATATTTAATGAATACACACATTTCATAATAATTTACTGTTATACAAGACTTGGGGATAAAAATACCATTTGTGAGGAATTTATTACTTCAGGGAATTCTCTGCAATATCGCTCGCCCTAAGCCCAGTGTGCATAAAATTTCATTCCAGTGGATTCTATTGAATTTCGAGAGCAGTTTAGCAGCAATAATTGAATCTCCCAATAGGGCATGGGGTCATTCATGCGAATAGAAGCTTTCACGACTTCATAAATAGCTCTCCTATAGTTTTCAAACATTCTACACATCGCTTATTTGCATCCAGTGTGAAAATATCGTGTCGGTAAACGAACGTTAGAGCGTTTTCGAAGCTTGCGTATCTGGATTGCTAACTACAATGAAAGAGGAAACATGAGCAACTAAGCATTACTTCATTTTCTTCGGCTCATCACAATCAGTCCGTTATTTTTTAAACGCATCAAAAATGAATTTCAACGAGTAATAATTTGATGATTTCATATTGATTAAATTTCTCCCTTGACTAGATTCTAAATAGATCCTAGCATATTTATCCTAAGCGTCACGATATAACCCGTCACCATATATTTGCTTCTTTCACGTCACATATTTGATAAGAAAATGAATGACATGGTATTCTCAAAAATGTGGGTTAACAATCATTGAAGTTATTCTCGAGCTAAGGTATTTATCGGAACTTGCAATGTCTTGCAGACGTGTATTAACTAGAAAGACGACAGGTATGCGAATTCAATTTTAGTCTCTTTGAAATTACATTCTAACTCTCTTTTCGATATTGGCTTACTTGCCCCAGGTCATTCAAGAATAAGTAACACGCGGCCGCGAAGTATATGTGGAATTTTATAATAATAATAATAATAATAATAATAATAATAATAATAATAGTAAAAATATTATCATCATTATTAATTATTATTATTATTATTATTATTATTATTTAATCGTACACAGTTCACTGGTGCTGAGACAGAAGTCACACAGATATCCTCTATAAAAGCATGACTTCCAAATTCTTAATACGCATTATAAATTAGATTGTATATCAATAAAAATCATAGGGACAAATAGATGAATTTTTATGTGTATAGTTCAAAAACATACTTACATTGACTATTGTGGAACCTAAAAACTTCCATTACTTCCCAGAAACGTTCTGATCATTGAGCACGTACTGAGGAAAACAGATTTCTGGTGACTGATGGCGGCACTCTTTTTAATTACAAGTATTTCTAACGAGTACTTTAAGGTCTTCTGGTCTTAAGTATTTCTGGATCTTCGCCTGATACACTGTCGTAAGTATCAGAGTATCAGGTCCGATTGCTAATATCGACGATTGCCATATCCACAAACCATACCATTTTCCTGTCTTTATCCTAGAGTGTTATGTCAGGTCTATTGTGGTGTACTGTTCGATCTGTCAGTACACTTCGGTCCCAATACAGTTTATAGCTGTTGTTTTCAAGCACATTTTTGGGATATACTTATAATATGGTGTATTATAGCATGGTGCTAAACCACATATCTGGACAAGGTGGGCATGGATAATTCGTCCCACTATATCATGTCTGTTCTTACACTCAGTTGGGGCTAGTACACTACAGGCTGAGATAATATGCTGAATAGTCTGGTTACATTGACCACAGACCGGACAATCATCAGAGAGGATATCTGGATCATTGATGATGTATTTCAGATAATTCTTGATTGCAATTACTTGGCTTTGTATTGCAACCATGAGCCCTTCCATTTCAAGATATAGATATCCAATACTGATCCATTTGTACGACATATCAGCGTCGACATTGGAATTGGATTCTTCAGGTGGAAATCTACCGTGGATTGCCTTCTGCTTCTATAGCTCCATCTCTCGGTCGAAGGTTGGTTGCTGGAGTTCATTTAATCTTGTCTGAGGCATAACGGCGTATAGTTATCATCTGCTTCCTAAGACACTCTATGTAGATGAAATGATACAGCTTTCACCCGGAAGTACTGCCTCATACTGATGATCTGTTTTCTATGGATATTGCTGATTTTAAGGATGCCTCGACCTCACATCTTTCTTGGGAGTGTGGCCCTTTGGATCGAGCATTTTGGATGATGGATTTGGAAGCGGGTCATATGGACTCTGATAAGCCTCTCAAAGGACTCAATATCCGTTTTCGACCATTTAATGATCCCCAATGTGAATGTAATAATTGGTATTGCGTACATATTAATTGCTGCTACAGAATTTCGTGAGTTGAGTAAGGTTTTGAATATACTTTTCATTCTCTTAACAAATTCCAATGTATTTTCGCTTTAATTTCAGTATGCGCAACCAACTTGTTTTGATGAATCCCTAGGTATTTGTAGACTCATTGCTTCTAAGCGTTATAGTCTCTCTTGACATGGTTTCATGTTCTATTGTGCTGATTCGTTCACCTTTACTGACGATCTGGATTTTACATTTTTCAATACCAAATTGCATTCCTATGTCGGTGGAGAATCTTTCTGTGCCAGTAAGAGCTGCTTAATTCCATCCAACTTGAAATCGTCTATGTACGCCAAATGACTTGCATTATATTTCCCTAGGCCTTTCAGTTCATATCCTACTCCCATGTTTTCCAACAAAAGGGAGAGGGGATTCATGGCAAGACAAAAAAGTAAGGACTGAGACTACCTCCCTGAAAGATGCCTCTGCAGATTCTTAATGTCTTGGTGACGATTCTTTCATTACTTGATGATATATGTATTATTGTTTGCCAGTTATTCATTGCGCCCATCAGAAATCTTATGATTACTTGGTTAATACCATACATTTTTAAAACATACAGCTGCCAGTCATGTGGAACCATATCGAATGCTTTCTTGTAGTCAATAAAGCAAGTATAGAGATCGCGTTTTCTCTCAGACGCCCGAGCATGTCTTCGTTCGCAATGTTGTCATATGATTAACTTTAAACAGCTAGTTATGATTTTATACAATGCATTGGGGCAAGTGATAGGTCGAAACTGTCTGGGATCTGTGGCATTTCTTGTTTTTGGCTTCACGAACGTGATACCCTCGCACAAAACCGTTGGTAATTCTTCAGGATGGTTCAGATATTGATTTATGAGCATCACAATCTTCTCATGTAGACAGGTCAATCATTTTATCAAAAAAGTATGAAGACCATCTGGATCAGGGCATTTCCAATTCTGTAACTTGTTAATGACCGCTATTAGAACATCCACTGATATATCAGAAACTTCTATTTCTTTGATCTTGTTTGGGTTGTTTGACACTTCGCTCAGCCAGATCGCATTGGATTGGAAATGGCTCTCTGTTGACCTTATTTTGGCCCAGTGATTTTCTACTGCTGAATTCTCGGGCAGGTTTCCTGTATGAACTTCTCTCAGATTCTCATAGAACATCTGATTTTTGGAAACATCCTGGTTGTCTTTTTTCCTTCTAAAGCTTCTAGTATAGCTTCGCAATTGTTGAGAATAGACGTTGAGTTGTTGTTTGAGAGTTTCTATAACATCAGTGATATTTCTATTTTCGTTGTTATACTGCGCATGCTTATAATATATTTTGCTAATATTTCGACGCTTTTCATCTAATGTGTGCCTTGTGACTTCCTCTTTGGAAGGCGTCTACAAGAACAATATTAGATCTGAGTTTTTTAATTCTTTCCTCCAGTCGTCTCTTCCAAGGTGGTAGGTTTTCTCGGTGTACCTCGTTAATTTTTCCACCACTTAACTTAACGATTGTCAGTGCTATACGATAGACATCTGGGTCAAGTTCATACTCATCAAGGTCTTGTTCATACTGTTACGTTTCTAGGTGGTGAATTAAAAGTCTGGTAGTATTTTAACAAAAACGTTTATTTTGTTTCTTAACACAATCACTTAAAACATTTGATTATTAATTTACACTACACTTCTCTTGATTTATTTACACAACACCTGTCTTGATTATTTATTTACACTTCTCTTCTCTTACACACTCGCACAGTCCTAAGCTCTGGCCACAGTTCACTGCACTGATCACAGTTCGATGCACTGGTCACAGTTCACGTCACCGACCACAGTACGATGCACTGACCACGGTTCACGTCACTGAGCACAATCACTGCACTGCTATTCACCGCGATGCATACACTTCACAGTTCAGCTTCCACTGCGGACTTAAGACAGACTCGCGGTCGCCGGCCGCCGCGTATTTATACTCGTCGAGACAATCCAGAACCTTCCGGACACCGCACACGTTCTGGAATAATCCGCCAGCAGGTGATGCAACCCGCGCTCACAGGCAGCTCGTGGTAGCGCCGGCAAATGACGTAACCCGCGATCACAGGTAGCTCGGGGTGGCGCCAGCAGATGAAGCAATATTCGTTATAATACGTTGTAATTTGCCTGACTTCGTTGACAAGTATATATTCATTTATCAACTTAGTTAAGGTTGCCTGTTTTGTTGAGTTGTGCCTTGGAATTTTAGGTATAAAGTGAGGACCAAATCCCCGAAACTTGGCCTTTTCCAATTCATATTGTTGTTTAAGCTCTTCAATTAATAGGCCATCGTTATCAATTGGATTTTCCGACTTTGCCAGGGATCTATGAGATGATGGTGCCAATATGTTGGAATATAAATCTTGTGTATGTAATTCAGAGATTACATTGTCTGATTCTGGAGCTTCATGTCGTTGTATTTATGCCTCGACGTCGGCCTTAATTTCCTGTATTCGAATGTGGAAGACGTACTTTCCCGACCTGTAAATTAATGCACTTGGATCAGTAACATTCTGTTCCGTAAGATGGGAAAGTTGTGGGTATTGTTGCAAAACGTTCCTATGAAGTTCCTGCCGGGAAACTAAATAATGTTTCCACAACGGGTGATACGGAAATAAATTTTGACAATGGCTCCGTTTATGTCCGCTGTCCATTGTATTCTCCGTCGTAGCAGACCTGCTTAAGTGGTTCCGAGTAAAGTCCGAGAATCACTATCAGCAGGTGCGGCTAGTTCTTGATTGCCGCTTTCATTGGCTGTTATAATTTCGGGTATTCCGGTGTGTGCCCGCCTATTCACCAACACACGACCAGTGGCTTGCAAGCTGTCACGGCTACCACTGGCTCCATTCGCGCGCTGGCGATACCCAGGCAGCGACTCTTTTTCCGAGGCCTTACGACAATTAAATAAACTCGCCATATTGCTAGGGTTTGGTTGGTGATGGGGCTGACTTCTCTAAGTCTCCAACCATGCTCTCCTACGAATCAAACTTGTAGGGAGAGTTGCCCTTCCTCCTAGCAGTTGTAGAAGTTGAGATTTTCCCCTAGTTACCCCGGGCAAGGGCATTCTCTTCTCCGATCTCTGAGGGAAGAGGGCAACGACATGAAGGAAAAAGTGCAACAAGGGAATATATTTTGATAGGTATCAGGAGCCTCAAAGCTACTTGATCCACTTGTTTGTTCCCGAAAGTGGGGAACGAAGAGTAGGTGAGAGAAGAAGGATTTATTATTATTGGTAGGGATTCAGTCACCTCTTACAAGCGGGGAGTTTCCATTGTGCTATTCTATTATAATCCCCGCACACCATACGGATTTATAATAATAATAATAATAATAATAATAATAATAATAATAAGTATATAATAATATATAAAAATATATAATAATAAGTATATAATAATTATTATATTTATAATCATCTTGATTTTTTTCTCAGTGAAACTGGGCATAAGGAATCTGTCTTTTGGTGTCTTAAAACCAGGTTCTGCTCTTAAGAAAAGGGAATTCACCCTATCCCGTCTGACCCGTTTGACTTAATGCATCAACTAATGTCACTGCAGTGCCTGACCGGGAGGTCGTATGTTCGAGTCCCGAAGGCGACAGGATTTTCGACACTAGCTTTTCAGCTTGGACGAATTCAGTCGCTGTCTGGAGGAGAATTCTAGTGACCGGCAGCTCTGATCTGTAGTTTTCCGTGATTTCTCCGATCAACACCAGGCGAATGCTGGAGCTGTATCCCACCAAACGGGCCATGGACCGCGCGCGATCTTTCCTTGCTCTTCCTTTTCCTATCCTCTCCCCTTACACGCGGTAAGAGCTTAGAAGTTTTGATTAAAGAACGATTCAAACATTTTGCATTAAAATAATATTACTTTCAGATATTGTGTACCAAATGTTAATTTCATCTCGACATCAACTTTGTGCATTACTTTCTTTACATTACGTGGAAAAGTAGTATGCGAAAACAAAAAATGCCAGCATAGACGTGAAGGAAATGGACAGACGAAATCAGAGATTGATTGATTTATTGATTTTTTCGTGTTTCCGGGCGCGTGAACTGCTTCGGTCATTAGTCCCGTTAGTGTACTGCATGTTTTTTCTCGGGAGATGGCGGTGATCTCCCCCCGCTTGATGGCAAGATCCGGCGCCGACCTACCGTCGGCTAGTGGAGTTTCCCCCTAACCAGGGCTCTCCTACCAGCGGGGCACCGCCCCAGTCAGGACAAACTCTAAGCTCCCGACCGGTCTCCCGGAATATGTGGTAGTGTAGTGCATGTTAGTGTAAGTGTGTGTGTGTAAGAGGAGAGGACAAGTCAAGGAAGAGGAAGGACAGATAGCGCGCGGTCCGCGGCCCGTTTGATAGAGTATTGCTCCGGCATTCGCCTGGTGTTGATCGGAAAAATCACGGAAAACTACCGGTCAGAGCAGCCGGCCGCTAGAATTCTCCTCCAGACAGCGACTGAACGAAATGAGAGAAAATAATACAAAAAGGCATACAGAAGATAAAGAGGAATAAAAGAGACCCGAAAGAAAATGGATGATCTTGGTGAAAATGGATGCTGATGCTGACACAAAAAAGTAATGAATTGCTGCTTTCCACAAAATATGAATTGTGTATAGCAGTTCTTTTCGTTGATACACGTGCAGCATAATGCTAAATGAATAAAATATATTCTGCGTCTATTTAGATTCTTCCAGGAATTGGTGCAATGAGCGAACCTTTAAAAATTGAGTATTGCACAAGGTTCCAAGAGAAATGGTACGAGGATTTGAGTATTTCCGGGTGAGATTTCCATGGATTCGCAAGGGCGACACGTGAGAAATTAAGTGATCGCGCGAGACGGTTTTGTGGATTCTTGGAAGGTGGAATGAAGTGTTCGCCAGTTAAACGAAAATTACTTTAGAGGTAGAGGGCGATTCCCTCTGTTTCAGGTGTGATTCCCTCTGTTTCAGGTTGGCTAGCAACCGGCGCTTCTCCAAACAGAGCGAGCCCACGGCAATGGAGGGGAATTACGGAGCGCTCTGCGTGAGGCGGACCAAGGACGTTGGAGAGGTCTGATCGCCACCACTTGACTGACCGCACAGAGAGGTCGCTCACTACGTACAGGCAGGAAACCATAGCAACCGAACGGGCTTTCCCCAGAACATGTATTCATGCAGAAATGGGGCGACGAATAAATTGAAGAAAGAGTCGAACATTTCTCGCAACCGAACGTATTGCTAGAAAGAATGTAATTTAAAAATACTGTCGCATATTTATAACATTATAAAAGAAATTTGGATAAATATTTACATATGATTATAAACGTAATGGTGAATCATTCTTATTAGCACCGTCTTAAAACAAATTAAATCTTAATTTAAAAAAATATCTTGAGCTTTCTTTCAACGGTAATCATTTCGCACTTCAAAAACTACTGGTACAACAGTAAATACATTCTGGAGTACTTGTAACGGTTACGTCTGTAATAAAATTGCAGCTTTTCCTAGGATGACTTATGTTCAGAAAACACTATTAACCAAGCCGGAAGTAGGAGACTCGAAGAAAAATACATACATGAACTTTTGAAAATTCACAAGTTTTCATGAGTATTCCTCTCTTGATTGATTGATTGATTCATTTTTTCGTGTTTCCGGGCGCGTCAACTGCTTTGGTCTTTAGTCCCGTTAGTGTAGTGCATGTTTTTCTTCGGGAGATGGCGATTATCTTCCCCCCCGCTGGATGGCGAGATCCGGCGCCGACCTACCGTCGGCTAGCGGGGTTTCCCACTAACCAGGACTATCCCACCAGCGGGGCACCGCCCCAGCCGGGACAAGCTCTAAGCTCCCGACCGGTCTCCCGGAATAAGTGGTAGTGTAGTGCATGTTAGTGTAAGTGTGTGTGTGTATGGGGAAAGGATAGGACAAGGAACAGGAAGGAAGGATCGCGCGCGGTCCGTGGCCCGTTTAGTAGGGTACTGCTCCGGCATTCGCCTGGTGTCGATCGGAGAAACCACGGAAAACTACCGATCAGAGCTGCCGGTCGCTAGAATTCTCCTCCAGACAGCGATTGAATTCGACCTAGCTGAAAAGCTAGTGTCCAAAATCCTGCCGCCGTCTGGACTCGAACCTAGGGCCTCCCGGTCAGAGGCGCTGTAGTGACATCAGTTGATGATGAGCTGAGCTACCGCTGCCGGTCCCCTCTTGAAATTAAGACCAATAGAGTTTAAGAACACATTCGGTATTGACAAATCAGAGCTGTAATTCACAAAAAATATCAGTTTTCTTCATCGATTTTAATTATCATTTCCTCCTTAGTGCCCAATCACAAGTGGCGATTTATTTTATGCGGCGGCGTGTGTTGATCCCTGAGTCGATGTGCAATAAAGCGCACTTTTTTATTGTCTCATTCAAACAGTCGTTATCAAAAGGAAAAAGCGGAAAGATTTGGTGATACATCAGAGAAGAAAACAGAGAATATTGTTCGAGAAGCTACTCCAGAGAACACCGATAAAAGTAGAAAATACGTTTAGAAATAGTTTGAAAATCTTTGTAAGGATCAAAGCAATATATTAAGAAAAGATTTACGAATTCAAGAATATTTCTATCATCAATAATGTAGCTGAAGGAGGCAGTCGAAAAAATGTTAAACTTTCAAATTTAAAAAAATGTTTGTTAAAAATCGAACTGTAAAGTACCCCAAAAATTAAAAGATGTTTTAGATTCACGGGTCTTGACATAAATCAATTGGAGAACAACAATTCTTTTCAAAATCTAAATTACAATTCAGGCGCTAGTGTGTTTCACAAACAGACAAGCGGACGAACTCAAGTTTCGACAGAAAAAAATTTCGATATCAAGAACCCCAAAAACATTATTTTGACTGTACTATTTATATACGAGAAAGTAATGTAGTCAGTATAGTGGAAAGAAAACAAAATCGCTCGTTCTCTGGGACCCACATCATGTGTTTTTCTGCCAAAATATCGGCATTTTTTCTTGCAGCATTACATACATTTTTATATATGAAGTGTGTATACGAAGAAATAAAAGCAGGAAACTTTTGAACGCTTTCTAGGGGGTTAATATAAAGTGCTACCAACAACAGAAATCCGTTTCAATTACGCAGGACATTGAAGTTGGGTATATCATTCGTAAAGTATGGAATTTGGCAAAATTTCCGAGTGCATTTTAGGTTATATTGACTGCATTCTGCCATTTAACAACTCTTTTATTCCAAATGACATCGCTTACTTTACGGAGTCGCACACACCATTGTTCCAGGTGCCAAATTCTCAGAATTGAAGAATATCACTTCTCGCCTGAACTTCTTCCCTTGTCCTTGTGTTCCGTCGGAGTTAATATTTGTATCCTCGGTGAACGTTGACTTCCAAGCGTAATTTGCTTTTCTATCAGTTCTGCAACGATGTTAAGAATTTTATTGATGTTTACGCTTCTCTTCCAGGTAAACTGCTCTCAGAATATATTGCCTGAGTATCTCGTTTCTGAGGTTTTCGAGACACGAGCGTCTAATAACGGACGTCCAGTGCGTCCACAGTATGCTGAAAAGAGCCAATCGCAGCAAGGAACATTAACGTGTTGCGCGACGTCCGTTGGAATTGGCATCTCTAGTATCGTGCTACTATCGAATAGATGCTAGCTGGATGCTCCTCCTTGATGTACGTTGTAGCTTTAATGGGCAATTCTTGGCTGTTGATTTACGGTTTGCGCTGCGACGGACGTTTATTTATTTTTTATTTATTTTACGTAAAAAAACAGTTAAAACTGCGTATGACGTGCTATGGGGAAAATTAAATTGTGTGCACATTTTCAAAATTCTGTGGTCCCTACACGTCATATACTACTTAAATTTTGAAAAAAAAAACACTCCCATGTAACAAAATCTATTTTCAAGTATAAATAAGCAATACATTTTGGCTCTTATCATGTTGTGCTTCGGAATAATACTTCCTGGCGCGACAACATGGAAACGATAATTTGAATAATTGTATTTCCCACTGAATTCTAGAAGACGTTCACAGAAAATGAAGTTACATTTATGTCCAGAAGCAAAACAAGGGGCCATCTCAGCATTTGCTCAATGGATCAGGGAAACTAGACGAAAAACCTGATCGAGATGCGGGTCATTGACCCGGAAGCTGTAGTACAATAGTTGTTACAGGTTGTTTATACTCATTTATACAGCCCAAATGGTAAATAAAGCATTATGTATCATTGTTAAAATTAATGTTACTTTTCTTGTGATGCTCAGTATAGTCTCTAATTGTATAGAAACAGTTGTGCAGCAGAAACGATTTCACTTGGGATTTAAACTTTTCTAGTGAATTTAATCGTTTAATGTCATCTGGCAAAGTGTTGTAAAATAATGTACATGTATTGGATGTGAATTTTTTGTAATGAGCTGTTGATACTGTCACCTGATGAATATGATTTCTACGTCGAGTATTATAGCAATAGACATCGGCATTTTCTGAAAATATATTTCCGCCCTTAAGCTAGTCATTTTTGACAAAAACCACTGATTCGTAAATAAAAAGACACGGTAATGGTAGAATTCCAAGATTAATGAAGAGAGGCCTACATGAATCACGTGGGTTGGATTTGGTTATTATTCGTTCAATTCGGTTTTGTAATCTAAAAGCTGGGAGCTATAAAATGTATTTCCCCAGAATATTATGCCATCTCTCAGGCGGGAATGAACATTCGCGAAGTATACACAACGAGCAGTATGAAGGCTGACTGAATTTGCAAGAATTCTGAACGCGTAGCATAATGAAATTAATTTTGTGTTCAATTCATTTAAATGGACGTTCCATGTAAGGTTTGACTGAATTGAGAGACCTAAATATTTTGTTGCCTTAACATCAGTCAATGGTAAACTGTTCATTTTCAATGGAGCACAGAATTGTTTATTTGAAATGGAAAACTGCATTAAAACCCTTTTCTTTTCGTTTACTATTAATTTGTTATTTCGGAACGTTAGAACGTTAATTTATTATTTCGGAACGTTAATTTGTTATTTCGGGACGTTATTTCGGACGTTAGATCGTCATCGGGTACGTGGTGGTAACAATCGAAGTGATATGTAGAATGCATACGGTATTACTGATCTAAGAAGTGCAGAACCGACTGGTTCTATGGGACTCCTCTCTTGATATTAACAGAAACAAATTTAAAAGAAACAACAGAAGAATGGGAAGAAATGTTTGGTATTTTGCATAACACAAAATAAAAACCAGTGTAGAGGAAACAGAATGCAAGGTAAGTAACTTTGAGGTATTTTACTGAAATAAAATGTTACAGATTCTGTAATTATTACCATTTTCAACTTTATTTCATATATTGCATTATACCAACATTGATTTCATCCGTAGCTATCGCCTCTCATACTATTTCAGTAGTATACATACCTTTTGCGGCTATCCCACGCGACCAATATTTATAAATGCGGTCTCAAAAGAAAGAGAATTTCACGGCAACATGACGAATTGTACTTTGACTTAACAAATATGAAGGATATATTTTTAAAAAACGCATCTAAATATTCATGTAAAATGCAATCCGTAACACTCCGTCAGATTTTTTAATTTATACCGTTAAATAACTCCGAAACGAAGCGTTTTAGGGCCTTCAAAATTAAAATTTTGTGACCAAAGGCTTCAAAGGAACGTTCCTTACACCGTATTCTACAGGATGAGATCTTCTTAAACATTCTATTACATTTTTGCTGGTTCGAAACTTGTCGATTCTACCCTACCTGTTCAGAAACTGTAGAATCTGCAAATGTATGTGAAATTAAATTAATTACTTGCTATTCTACGAGATTGAATTACACGGGTGTACCTCTCTGCTCTGTAATAACGTTAAATAAGAATAGTTTTTATTGATACAGTATTGTTTTGTTATCAATTACAAGCAGACAGATATAACAAGTGGCGGAGGATACAAAGGTATTGAAGAAAAAAGATATTAAAGGCTTAATATGGAAATGGAAGAATAGAGAAGAGGGTAGGGTTTAACACGCGAGAGTTCTCGCACGGGTGTGCTAGCTCTATTTAATGGAAAACACCATTAACCCATATATAACCCATTACCCATATATATATGAGTAATATGATAAGGTATCATATTATAATATATGAGTATATAATATATCATTGGTGCATTATAATAAGGGCTTTAGTAACTTTTTGGTCATTTTAACTCCCCATTCCTTCCAGACCTAAGTAATTACATTTCCATCCATTAACAAAAAAATCAATTTTAATTTGCTGTCAACATATCTTCAGTTCCTCTTCTGTAATTTCAATACTTTTGAGAGAGATGCTGTAGGTATCTGCTCGGGTTTATGACCTTTTGAGAGGTTTAAATATGAAAACATAATTCGTAAAGTTTACCCTATACGAATTGGAATCCTAAAACGTTCTCGAATTCCTCGAATATCATGAATACATTATCCATGGAATCCGCCACATTGAATGGTGGTAATGAATGGTAGAACGTGAAGGATAAAAATTTAACGTCAATTTGTATTTAAAAGAACAGAAAAATGAAATCTCTGAAAGACTGGAATCGACTTGACAGAATGAGATAGAAAATAAATTAGGGAATGATGAAACGACGAAGCAGTGTTCAAATGTGGAATCCCTTTGAAGCGTGATGGAATTGGAGACACGACCGCGCGCGCGGGTGCCATCGTTCCCTCTCGGGCTCAGCCGGCGGGCGAGAGCCGCTGGGGGCGGGATGGCGGGCAGCGGCGGCGGCCGCGAGGCGCAACGCCTGCCGCAGGCCAGAGAGCACCGCCGTGTCGTGCTGCCCACGCCGCGCCGCCCCTCCACCACCCATCCCTCGCTCGCCCGCCCTCCGCGTCCACCCGCCCAACCCCACCCACCTCGTCCATCTCCGTTTACCCACGCCCATTCCCCAATCCCTCCGAACCTCGAGGCTTCACAGCCCCGCCCACCCCCGCATCACTGCCGCTCACCCTTGTCACCTCGCCCACCTCGCCCGACCCCGACCGTTCCCGCTCCCCCCCGCGCCGCTCCGCCGCGCCCCGCCCCGCGAGAGGCGGTGCGGCTCGGGGGGCCGGCGGCCGGGGGCCGTGTGTCCAGCGTCCGCCAGCGCCCCGCCGGACCGCAGCGCAGCCAGCAGTCGCAATCGATCGCAGGTCGCGGGCTCTAGACGCTTCCAGCATCCGCGGCCGCCCGCGTCCTCACTTCCCCCAACCCTTCGCCTGCCCCCTGCCCCCACCCCGCGGTCGCCGCGCAACGCCCCTCCGCGGGACCCCGCGCGCCCCGCCAGGCCCCGCCGCGCCTCACCCCGCAGCTGCGACGCCTCGACCCCGCGCCATGGCCGCGATCTCGCTTCGCAGCGCAGCACCGCGCCGGACGCGTTTCTGCCGATCACACACGTTTCGGTGTAGGGAGACCTCCAGCGTCACCTGATTGGCCGCTTGGGTGCCACGCGGTTTCCATGGTGACGGGTTGTCGCACGCACATTAATCTCACTTCGGTATCTGACTACAATGCCGTCGATGAGCCCGCAGAGAAGTGGAGTATGCAGACCTGCAAAGCTTAGATAAACTTTTAAACAACTTCGTAATAATTCTCGTTCTTGTATTCCGTCAATGAACGCAATTAAATCTCCCACTGTAGTATGCCTGCTGGCAGTTGATTAGTCCTAATTGCATGACTATTCATTAACTTCCTTTCACATGCGTGGTTAAGCCACAGCTGAATAACTAAACAGCGGTGCAAGACCTCTATTCACTGAATACGGTTCTTAAGTCAAAGTTACTGAGTGCTTGTTTTCTGATTATAATAGCATTGCTCGTTGTGTTAAATAGATAATACAATACATTTTCCCCCACCAAATAATGGCGAAAAATCCCCATTTAATTAGTGGTAAAATATATTACTTTTCCCGGAGGAAATAAGAGGAAATAACTGTTATTTATGCACCAAGGGCGTTGTAAGGGTTCTAATGATTGAGTGGGGACAAAATGCCGGAAGGCTTCGGCCCGACGGCTCTTTGGCGCGCGAGATCGTCGGACTCCTGTCGTTTGTACATCATTTTATTTTCTACCTAATTTTATTGGTACATATTTACTTATTAACTAGATGTTAACTTGATTCGGCTTGTCTTTTCATATTTCCCTTCCATAATTCCCTTTAATAATTCTCTCTCATAATTCCCTCCATAAGAGAACATGTAGCATCATTCAACTGTTTTCATGGTTTCGTCGTAACCACTGTCCTTTCGATCCAGGTATGTTAATCAGTGTATATTGGTTTAGCGGTGAATTGTCGTTGGCATTTACAATTATGCAGTGTTTATCCGCATCGTAGCCAACAACAAGCAATAACGTATCAGTAAAAATAGTAAAAAGTAGAGAGAGAGGGAGAGAGAGAGAGAGAGAGAGAGAGAGGGAGAGGAGGGAGAGAGGGAGAGAGAGAGAGAGACTTTTATCAAGAAAGCAAACGTTTCAAGTATTTATTAACACGCAGTATGTGTTTGGAAATAATTTTAACCAACTCAAGAGTTCATTTATATCAATTCTATCTGTCCTTAAAAAGACAGTGGGAGAACTGAGCGGTATTTCTTCCAACAACGCAAATACTGGCTGTTCTTGCTAACAATTTCAGTTCAGGGATGACGTTGCGCTTCTGGCCATTTATAGTGCAGGCTCCACTCGTCAATATTGATAAACGATTCAAGAAAATAGCTCCAATGTATGCAAAAGCAGCAAATCTGATATATGACCAGTCGAGTAGTTTTACGTAACTCACATTATTTTGAAGTTTGCTGACATTCGTTCCACGTTTCTAACATATTTTTGATTTAAAAGCTAAATTCTTCGCTGAAGTAGGTAAAATCAACTTTAACACGTTAAATACTTTTGGCGATACGATGGCTAAGACTGATTGCCAAAAGTTAATTACAGAAAGTATGATCTATACTAACTACAATAACATGTTCGAATATTTAATATTTGCAAATAATTAGTTCTGACAGCAAAAAAGGATGCAAAAGTTGTGTAATAAACCACCTGTTGATCACTTCATCCTCTACTCCGCTATTCCCGCTATGTTGGAGTTCACTTTGCTGTCTACCGCATAAAAGCGAATCACATGAAACACATTATCTAAAGTGCATTACCGTTATTTCCACCTAATTTTCGTGACAGTGTTAGATAGTTTAACCTTACTAGCTTTGTTATCATATCTTGTTTACAGGTATAATTGTTATGAGAAATATTGTCATGAAACTACTTAGTTTAAAACATATTATAAATATTGTTTTGTTAGAGATCTTTTAAAATTAAAAGTGATCAATTGAACTTGCACTAAAGAAAATGCAAGGTCAAGTAGAGAACATCCTTTTGCAGCTTTGAATATTTGTGGATCCGTATTCCACTTCTCCTGTATCTTTGAAATAAAATGGAATTATAGTGAAAGCGTACTTAGTTATTGAATATTCAAATAGTTCAGAGAAGATTCAAATAGTTCATAGATTCACTCCGGCAGGAAATCTAACTCAGCTCCCTTAGCTTACGCTCAGCTCCTTACACCACTAAGTTAGCAAGACAACATCTCTCCCGGTTTGAACTATGTTTCATAAGCCTGCTGTGTGATTCTTTAATTGAGAGTCGAGGTGACAGAGAGACAAGGAAAAAAGGTTAAAGAAGAATTACAATATTCTCCTACCAGCGCTAGGGTTTGTTCAGTCAAGTGAACTGTTTTATTTACACTCATTAATGCCAAATTAAATGTGGGGGTATGATTCGTGAGCAACACAACAAATGATTCGCGTTCATTTCACAACGTTGGCTAAATTGGGCTTGCGCTGTTTAACACCCAATTATTTTTGTTTTTCTGTCAACTGTGTAATATTTAATGCACAATTATGGGATTAAATTTTAAACCATTACGAGTTTCATTAAAAGCATCAAGAAAGAAAACAAAGCGAGGACTTTGAAATTCGATATTTATGGCCTATTCGATTACTTCCGTTTCATGATTTAATCCATATTCAAAAACATATTTTATCTTTTTTAACAGGTTTGTATCAATTATTGCAATATTGTTTTTCGTTACGACATTGGAAAAATATTCATCACTCGTGAAAACTATCTCAAATCTACAATTACAAACACTGAACTAACATTTTAAGGCATTAAATGCTGGAAATCTAGCCCATACGGTTGGCGGAAAAATAGACTCTACAGAGCGACGCGATCTTCAGCAATACTTAAATGTTTGAGAACCTGTAAAAAAACTCTACTGGCATGAATAGAACATACACGCATTAGCTGGTTGTGACACATCTAAGAAAATATTTTCTAAAATTAGTGGTGCTAAAACTGCACCATTTTCTAGTATTATTTGTAAAGGTTAGGTAATATTAAAATTCTACAAATAACATTTGCCCGGATCGGGAATTGCACTTGTCTAGTGACTACTCCAACTTTACACCACATTACCAAGCGCATATCTACGTTTCCAACGCTTGAAAAGAAGATATAAACTTTTGAAATTGCGAAAACTTAGAACGTTTTAATTGAAATTTCACCAATGGCTTTTGAATATTCGAACACAAACAAAAATTTCATATAATATTTGGATCCAATTTAACCGAAATATTTACAAATATGTTTTAAATTATGTAACGATATCACTCAAAATTACACGAAAACTACATATATTTTCGAAAAATTGTACATCACATTATTTAATAAACAAATAATTAATAGTCTGACGAGGGTTGCGGCAGAAGTCATGGCAAATATTTTTTTCTGAAACAAATGTTATCGGATCACACAATTTTATTTGTCGCATGGAACAAAAACTGTACTAACGTGTGTTCATAACAACCGATGGCTACGTGAGTGTAGCACAGACAGTAACGTGAAATAAGTTGTCTGACAACCGCCGTGCGAGAAGAATGTACCTCGTTTCGAGTAGCGCTCATACACCAAGATAACCGTTTTCCATGGGAGAAATGCCCGAGAATGTCACAGGGAATTGGTTGAAGCAGTTGGAAATAATGCCCTTCCACACCGGACAGTCGCGTGAGTTTCCGCGAGAACGCGTAACAATCAGTGATCAGTAGGGAACGGATTTCCATGTTTACATATTTTTACAGGAACTAGATACCAGCATTTAAATATTTTTTGAGTTTACAAGACATTCTGAATGAATTGGAGCTATATTTATTTTAAATATTTTTACATATTTTGGTATAATTAAATATTTTTACATATTCTACATACTACTACATATTTCGTTATATTTTAATATATTTATAAGTCGAAAAGGTACATTTCAGATGCGCGTTTTGCATTATATGTTACGGAATTATCTTTCTTAAAAATCAAATGCAATGCTACTGAGCTTATATGGCCACCATATCTTTGCCATAATTGTCACCCCCCCCACTTACTGCGTACTCGGAGTCAAGAATGAGCGGATTTCTGTGAACTAAAGTAATTTCAACCATGATTTTGCTCATGTTTCAAACAGCACATTCGAAAACTAACAAATATTTTTTACAGACAATTAATTGTCTTACTTCTTAGTTGTTCGATTGGGGGCGAAGTAACCGCATCCCCGCGATCCATCACCACACGGTACTACTATTTCTTGGAACACTGGCTTCTCGTAAACATTGTATACCACGAACGTATTTTATATTTCGAATAAAATTCTTGTGTGTGGTGAACTCTAGTGTAGAATTACTTCTGTAGAAGTAGAACCTACTTTCAGTCACTCCGAATGCTTGTTAAGAACAGATTGGCGACGTTCTATGCTCGGAAAATGCTTGTTGAGAACAATTTAAAAAAAAATGAATTCAATGAATTTTTATTTTACATATATAAAAACATACATACATAAAAAAATTAAATGAATTTTTATTTTACATATTTTCTATTTTCTCTTACATATTTTGGAGAAAACAAGTACATATGTATGTACATATTTTGCATTTTTATTACAATATATTCCTTTCCCTAGTGATCAGTAACACACGTGACGACCTGCGAGTGTTCCACCGATGCGGCATGGGCGGTAATAGAGCATCTGTCTACTGGAGCCTTTAGTACGGGTATGTAATGCTTCTAGAATGTGAACTGGTATATGCAAAAATGCTTTGGAACATGTAACCAGTACTGTCATTTCAAATACCTTAATAAATATGAGAAATACGAATTTGATTTCCGTCATTGCCACACCAATTGATCTATGATATTATACAAGAAAAATTAGAAAATCTGAAAGAAACTTTAAATCTTCCTAACTCTGAAATTCTTATTGAAATAAGAATAATTCTCAACAACATGCAGTTTAAATTTAACACAAATTGCTTTCAACAAATGGAAGGTACCCATTGGAGGTCCTATTAGTAGTGTATTTTCAGAAATTGTAATCAGAAACCTGGAAAATTCTGTCCTGTCGAAAACCGACAATTTGTTTTATCGGCGCTACGTCGATGACACCTTCGTCATTATAAAGAAAGATAAGTTGGATGAAACACTAGAGAATTTTAATAACTTCAATCCAAATATACAGTTTACTATGGAGAAAGAAGAAAATAATGTTTTAAATTTTTGGATGTTTCTGTACACAGAAAAAAGAAAAGTTTTTACTAATTGGTACAGAAAATCTACAAATTCAGGAAATTTTGGACCATGAACTGCGGAAAGGTGCGAGATTAGTGTCAGAGACATTACACATAAAAATTAATACAACTTTAAATACTACGAGAGAATCCAACACCTTCACTGGAATTTATGACAACTTGCTTTTCCAATTTAACAATAAAAATCAAAATCAATTTTTCTTCATCGTTTCCTCCCCCTTCCTTGGCCTTTCGATATTACATGTTTCGTCTTGTTACCGTCTCCAGTATTCAAGGAGACGGTAAACAGAAATGAAGTAACAGCGAGCGGAAGTACGCACGTTTATAATAAATTTATTTTGTTTCTATTAACAGGAAGTAGACGTTTTTTGTCAACTGATTTTTATAGTAAAATGTTTGTAAAATTATGTACTAAAATTTATTAAAATTTACAATTAAAAAATAGGTCTGATATGGCTTAAACATCATCAGAAAATACTATATGTAATAATACATGCAAAATACATTTATTCTTGAATGTCAAAAATAAATGGAATTGTTTGATTAATAATAATTAATAGACATTCATTGGAGAGAAAAAAGAAAGTAAGTTTATTTTGTATGTAGTATTACTACTGTTACCGGGTGATGTGGCTCAGCGTAGCGCGCTGGCTTCGCATTCGGGAGGCGTGGGTTCAATCCCCATGTCAGCCATCTTCACCGGGGTTTTCGTGATTTCCTTCGGTCATCCAGGAGAATGCTGGGATGGTTCTACAGAAAGGCCACGACCGCCAAATCGGCGACGCTCATCGAATTCGTTAAATATGGGAAGTCATGAAGATTAAGCGAATTCGAGACATCGATAATTCCTGGTTGGGTGACCGACTAGGAATCCCGGGATCTAACGGTGCCCAAGCCAATTGCCCTTTACGGAACATATCATGGCTAAATACAAATACAAACAAGTACTGTTGCATTTTCCGAACTAGTAGTGCTCAAACAGCACATATTTTCTCGCATTATTTCTAACTTTTGCAATTTTCGAAAATTCAAAGAGTTCAACGAAAATGAGACCTGCGCCTTTTAAGCGTTCCTTGTTCTATCTGTAAAAAACTGAGTAAAATATTTGTAATGGTTTTTGAGATTTTTGTTATAATTTGTATTAGCTTCAAGCACAAATTGCACGAAAATTAATTCTTTAAATGTACATAAACTTTCTAAAAATCTGAGATTTTAGAATATTTTATGTAAGACAAAGATCTCTATCGTAAAATTTGTAGATTTGCAATGTTAACTTTTTGTCATTTTCGAAAATGCAGAGTTCGTCGGAAATTGGAGCAACACCAATATTTTTACCGTCTTTTCATACACACAAGGAGAAAATCTAAAGGAAAACGAGCCTGTTTTGAGAAAATAATTGCGAAAACTACTCATATTTTCGGAAAAAATAGTGAATGAGGTTTTTGAAGTTTTGACTTTCAAAAACAGATATTATTAAGGAAAATCATTTTTATCTTCAGTATTTTAGTTGTAGGAAGACGCGGAAAAAATTTTGAACTTAGACAATTTTCGAAAAAATCAGGAATTTCAACAAGAATGAGGTCTGGGCTACTCTTTTAAGCGTCTTTGACAATGATAACAAACTTCAATAAAAAAATTGAAGCTCTTTTTGAGAAAATTTTATACATGTAATTTACGCTACACGTAAAGTACCGCCAAAAATCAAAATATCGATTTAAAACTCAGAGAGCTTCAAATTCATTCATATCAATCAACAAATATCTATTTTTTGAGAAAATAGGCTGAACGATTTAGATGCTAGCGTTGACCACGGACGGAGAGAAAGACAAGACAGACGTACAGAGGTACAGACGGATGGAGGAACGACGGGCCGATAGACAAGTCTGACGGACAGTTTGCCGTGACTTGATTTTTCCGTATCGAAGACCACAAAACATGGATTCTGACTACACTGTTAGAGGAAGTATTTTACTCTATATATGAAGATTTATCCCCTTTTTCGTTAACGGCAATGAGTTTTTCAGTCGAAAATTCGCCGTTTTCCGGCACACGATTACAACACTTTCTGTTCTTACGAAATAAGGGCGAGAAAGTAAAAAACGCCTGACCTCTGCCCTCCCTCTCACTCACCGCAAAAAAATTCCACCCTCAGAATGCCAACTAATTCATTCAACGCTTTAGATATCGAAGAGAAGTTACTTCCTGGGAAGTATCGAGCGCTTTGGCGAATGCTCCAGAGGATAAGCGAATAAAAATCACTTGAGTCGAATTAGCGACGCTCATGGGTCGAAGCTGTCTGTCGACCGGCTCTGTCCTCGCATGGGTTACATCGCATCTGTTGTGGGGTTTCCCAGAAATGAAATATTATATTTCGTGGAATGTAAAAAGAGCCTCTTTCGAATTATTCATTGTACAATTCTTTTTTCACACATTTCTACTTCATTGTAATTGTTTGATAGGAATTCAATTTTTAAGATTTTAACATTTTTCATGATCGCAAACTCGATGAACTTCGAAAAAATAGGGAAAAGGGGCAACAGTTTGTCCTTGCCCGATCGTATATTCAAGATAGAATTTCTGATTTCATTTATATTATGGTAATTGCACTGGTCAGAGTAAAATGTACTATTTCAAATCTCGATTCTCGGAGTTGGGTCCAGAATACATTTGACAATGGAAATCTCGGACAAATGGAAGCTTAATATAATTCAATGAATAATGTTAATTTTAAGAATTGTTTTCACTTCCTCGCTTTCTTCTTACTTATGTGGCATAGGGAAATTATTGTGATTTTGGGGAGAAACTAGGGGATTTTTCGGCAGAAAAACTCGTATTTTGGTTCCCCGATACAGAGAAGTGATTTTTTTCTAATATGTATTTATGGAGTAAATTACTCTCCCCAATGTGCTGTGTAGTGAAAACCCACGTTCTGTTGGTGCTCGCTACCTTAACATTGCTTTACGGCAAAAAGTCTTACGTAATGTTATAATACTCCTGCAATGTTTATAATATTAACACGTAGCAGTGCCTGCAACTTCCAAAAAGTTTTTTTCCACATTAGGACTAGAACTCATGTACTTAGCATTTGGAAGCACTTCATTTATACGGTATTCCAAAAGCCTGAGGTTTCTTACAAACGCTCCCGATTCATCAAAAATAAATGTTCAACGTCTGCAATTTTTAAAAAAATTCAGAAGTTTTAATGAAAATTGGACATAAATTTCTAATTCTAAAGAACAGAAGGGTAATCAGTGGAATTCACATACAGTGCACTATTTTTATAAGCATTCTTGGAGAAAATTGGAACAGCTATTGGAGAAAAAATGTGAAGAAAAATTTGAAACCAATCTTAAGAAAATTTTGAAAATTATGTCAAGGCTTCATGTAAAGCGTCCCCCAAAATTAAAATATCCATTACACATTTAAGGGGTCTCGGCATCCCCTACATCCATTGAGGTATGTCAGTGTTTGTGAAAATGCAGTGAGCGGTTCAAACGTTGTTCACAGACGTTTTGCCTTAAACCAATTTTTTGTTATAAAATACCCACAAAAAAGGTATTCCGACTGCGTAACGTGATAGAGGATGTTATTTACTACATATAGTAGCAAGAATTATCCACTTTAAAACGAAACCATAGAAGGTTTTTTTCTCTCTCGAAAAATCCATGTTTCAAGCTTCAGCATTACTTAATTGCCTCTATTACTCTATTCTAAATAGTAGTACGGAGAACGTAAAAAGTAATTGAATAACAAACATTATAAAACATTAGTTTCCAGTTTTTCAGTGGCAACTCTGCGATAAGTCTCATCCGTCTATACGTCCGTCCTTCTATCTGTCCGCTTATGTGCTACGTAGTCGTTTTTGTGGCTACCAGACAACAGAAAACTGATGATGATGGCTAAGCCATCGAAAGCTGCTATTTGTGAAATAAATACTATTGTTGACAATGACAACGCCTTCAATCATTTCAATTACGACTGAATTCTAGCCATCTAGCCAGTGTCGAATATCCTTCCTGTGGTATCCCCCCAATCAGAGAACGAGACGGAGTTACGCTCCGCCGCACCGCTAGTGGAGGGGCGCAGCCCCTCCCCTCTCCCTTCACCAGGCGGGGAGGTATAAAGGCTTGGCCGGGAGCAGGGCGCTCCCGTTCAGTTACCGCTTAGCATAAGCTACCACCGCCGCACTTGCTACACGCCCTATGGAGGCGTAACCTGCGGCGCACTACAAGGAGACTCAGGCTGCCCCGGCGCTCGCTACAGTCACAGGCCGTGACGTATCCGCCGGGCGATCAGCACCTACCTCGGGGGCCCTGCCGCCTCTCGCTACCCTTCTAATCGCGGCGTCACCGCCGCGCGGTACTTCGGAGACTAGAGGCTACTGCGGCCACTATCACTAACAACTCTTATCGCCCTGCAGGCGATAAGGCTCGGCAAGGCAAGAAGGCCGTTAAGAAGCATTGTACATATTTGTGATGTTGTTCTGTGTATTTATTATTTGGTGAAAGTAAATGGTTATAAAACATTGACTGTTTATATTACCTTGCAATCCTGCAAATACAACATTGGCGACGAGGATATAAGAACAAGACACGTGAAGAACAATGGAGCAAATAACGCAAGTGATCGCGATGTTGCAAACACAACATCAAGAACAGATGAGAATGTTAATGAAACAATTGGAGATGCAGAAACAACAACAAGTCCAGCAGATTCCGGTATTTCCACCATATAGTAAAGATCAGGAGGACTGGACAGTTTATATAGAACGTTTTGAGCAGCATTTGGAAGCACATTTGGTGACAAACGAAGCACAGCAGCGGGCACATTTTTTGGCATGTGTGGGAGAAGAAACCTTCATTACGATAAAGAAAATATGCTCAGAAGATCCAAGAAAATTAACATTCAGTCAATTGAAATTGAAGCTGGCCGATCACTTTGAAGAGAGAATACATGTAGTGACCTCAAGATATAAGTTTTTTCAAACGAAATTAAAACCAGGTCAAACACATGCGGAATGGGTGGTAGAGCTGAAAGGTTTAGCGAAATCATGCAAATTTAAGTGCAATAAAAGTAACTGTGCAGAGTCATATGCAAATAATATGATTAGAGATATGGTTATAGTACATACCCCGATAAATCAAGTGCGTATAGATGCAATACGGAAAGAAGAACCAACACTGGAAGAAGTGATGAAGATTGCTACAACACACGAAATGTCTGAAAATCTAGTAAAGCAGATGAAGACAACAGAAGAAGTGAGCAAAGTCACAAAGGAGAAAGAACGAGCAGAAGAAAAATTAAAATCATGCCCAGGTTGTGAAAGTAACCATAAACGAAGTCAGTGTTGGTTTAAAGAGGCAAAATGTAGATTCTGCAAAAAGATCGGGCACATACAAAGTGTTTGTCTGAAAAGAAACAAATGGCGGGCAGAAAACAGGAAAACCCAAAGAGTGTGAAACGTAGCACCAAGCAGTCTGAAGAAATGGAAGTAGATCAAATACAGACGGTGAATATGATTTTGAATTCATCACAAGGAAGAAAGATAAGAGTGCAATTGGAAATGTTAGGGAAAAATATGGAGTTCGTCAAGTAGAAGTGACTGCAAGATATAAAGGAATACAACGAAAGTTACGTTTTATTATTGTGAACCGATATGATGTACAAAATATATTGGGAATGGAAGGAATGAACACTCTTGGTTTCACGATAGAAGATAATGTCATGTCAGTCGACAACACAAGTAAAAGTGCAGAAATGAAGAAAATATGTGAAGAGTTTTCCGAAGTGTTTTCAGAAGGCTTAGGTCATTGCACAACATATAAAGCTCACATAACGATGAAAGAAAATTGTCAACAAAATTTTGTAAAGCAAGACCGGTGCCATTCAATTTGCAAGAGCAAGTAAAACAAGAATTGCAACGATGGGTACAGAAGGAGTGCTCAAACCAGTTGATAATGCAGAGTGGGCCACTCCAGTGGTAATTATAAAAAAACCAAACGGTAAACTAAGGTTGTGTGGAGATTTTAAAGTTACGTTAAATCCACAAATGTTAATAGACCACTATCCTATGCCAAAACCAGAAGAAATATTTGCGAAACTACAAGGTGAGTGTTTCACGAAAATAGATTTATCGGAAGCTTATTTGCAGTTAGAGCTAGATGAAGAATCGAAGAAAATGATGGTAATTAATACAAATGATGGTTTGTATCAGTTTCAAAGGCTTCCGTATGGCATCGCCAGTTCGCCCGCGATATTTCAAAGGTTTCTGCAACAAATTACGGAGAAAGTACCAAATTGCGCTAACTTCTTGGATGATATTATTGTTACAGGCAAAACGGAGGAAAAACATAAGCAGAATTTGCGGACGCTGTTACAATTGTTAAAAGACAATGGACTCAAATGTAATTGGGAGAAATGTGAATTGTTTAAGACTTCTATAAACTATTTAGGCCACGTAGTGACAAACATGGAATTCGACCAACAAAGGAAAATATTGAAGCAATTACAAGAATGCCAGCACCTCAAGATTTGAAACAACTTAGCTCATTCTTAGGTAAGGTTGCTTATTATTCCAAGTTTATTAAGAATAGAGCAATGATATCGGCACCACTAAACCAGTTACAGAAGAAGAATGTGAAGTTCATATGGTCGACAAAGTGTGAAAATGCATTTCAGCATCTGAAACAAGAACTGATTAAAGCAACAAGATTGACGCACTACGCGCCAGGTCAACCGCTACTTCTCGCGGCTGACGCATCAGAAAATGGTATTGGCGCTGTGATATCAACGATTACGCCAGAAGGCATTGAAGTACCAATTGCATTTGCATCGAAAACGTTAAACGACGCACAGAGAAATTATGGACAAATTCAAAAAGAAGCACTAGCAATAATTTATGGGGTGAAGAAATTTAATCAATATCTGTATGGCGCGAAATTTACGCTCATTACAGATCATAAACCACTTACGTCATTGTTCAATCCAAGAAAAGGTATTTCGGAGAGAACGGAGAAGAAACTTAAAAGATGGGCAATTTTCCTCTCTGATTATGATTTTGAGATTGTTTATAGGTCAACTTCACAGCACGGCAACGCAGACGCGCTATCGAGGTTGCCGGCGGGGCCAGACGAGTCATTCGACAAATCGGAAGAAGCCTGCGCGTACATAGACTTCGAGGATGGCGACGCCCTGTTACGGTTGCCGCTGGACGCAAAAAAGGTAGCGCAGGTAACACGGGAAGACCGCCTGCTAAAACAAGTAAGTGGTTATTTGAGTAAAGGTTGGCCAACGAGGAAACTAAATCATAGTTCACCAGACTTAAATCAATTTTTGTTAAAGAGAAACGAGTTATCAATGCAAGACGGGGTAATAATATATAATTGTGAAGATAACGTAAGAGCCGTAATTCCAAAGAAGCTGCAAGAAGAAGTGTTAAAGTTATTGCATGTTGGACATTGGGGCATTACCAGAACAAAAACGGTTGCTAGAAGATATGTATATTGGCCGGGGATGTCAACAGATATAGAAAATTTGATACGTAATTGTAATATATGCAGACAGAACCAGGCAAGTCCGCCGAAGCACTTTTCAAGCTGGCCACAAGCTGAGAAACCATGGGAGCGAGTACATATTGATTATGCGGGGCCGTTCTATGGGTCGATGTGGTTAGTAGTTACGGATGCATTTTCACAGTATCCATATGTGTGTGAGACGCGTACCGCAACAACAGAAGCAACAATTCAAATGTTAACGAAAGTGTTCGTAATAGAAGGCTTACCGCAATTGTTGATATCGGATAATGGCGCACAATTCACATCACATTTATTTGAGAAATTTTGTATAGAAAATGGCATTCAACACCTTAGGACTGCCCCATTCCACCCACAGTCAAACGGGGGAGCGGAGAGATTTGTACGAACATTTAAAACAACCATGATTAAAGCAATGGCAGAAGGAGTTGGCAAAGATAAAGCACTACAACAGCTATTAGTGACATATAGAGCAACTCCAGTAGGAAATGAAGAGAAAAGTCCCGCGGAACGACTTCATGGCAGGCAGCCGAGGACATTATTGGCACTATTAGTACCCGTCAAACGCCCGAAGCAAGTAGGGAACACAACATTCAAAGTCAGAGATAAAGTCTATGTTCGGTCGTTTAAATCCTATCCAAAATGGATCCCAGCAGTGATCCACGAAACTATAGGATATAGAATGTATCTGGTACAAGCAGAAAACGGTATCATCAGAAGACATGAGAACCAGATAACAAAAAGGTGGAACATGCATAAAATAGATGAGACACAAATAGGAGAATATGCATTCTAATTTTCAGCCGGTGACAATGCGGATGACGGAACCAGTCATCACACACGAGCCAGCGGCTCGGCCGGCAACACCAGCAGATGACACATCCCAAGGAGGGGTGCGACCAGAGGCGGAGTCATTCGCCGAACCCAGCAGCCGAGACGCGTCACCAGGTCCAGCCCTGCTGCGGAGGTCGCGTCGTCATCGTGGGCACCCATATGCCCACAATAAAACGGGGAGGAATGTGGTATCCCCCCAATCAGAGAACGAGACGGAGTTACGCTCCGCCGCACCGCTAGTGGAGGGGCGCAGCCCTCCCCTCTCCCTTCACCAGGCGGGGAGGTATAAAGGCTTGGCCGGGAGCAGGGCGCTCCGTTCAGTTACCGCTTAGCATAAGCTACCACCGCCGCACTTGCTACACGCCCTATGGAGGCGTAACCTGCGGCGCACTACAAGGAGACTCAGGCTGCCCCGGCGCTCGCTACAGTCACAGGCCGTGACGTATCCGCCGGGCGATCAGCACCTACCTCGGGGGCTACTGCCGCCCCTCGCTATACGCCTATGAGGCGTATCTGCAGCGCGCTACACGAGGACTGCAGGCTGCCCTGGCGCTTGCTACCGTCACCTGCCGTGACGTATCCGCCGGGCGACCTGCACCGACCTCGGGGGCTACTGCCGCCCCTCGCTATACGCCCTATGGAGGCGTAACCGGTTGCGCGCTACAACGTGACTCACGGCTGCCGCCGACGCTTGCTAGCGTCACAAGTCGTGGCGTATCAGCCAGGCGATCAACGCCGACCTCGGTGGCCCTGCCGCCTCTCGCTACCCTTCTAATCGCGGCGTCACCGCCGCGCGGTACTTCGGAGAGCAGTAGCCTCTAGCTACTGCGGCCACTATCACCTACAACTCTTATCGCCCTGCAGGCGATAAGGCTCGGCAAGCAAGAAGGCCGTTAAGAAGCATTGTACATATTTGTGATGTTGTTCTGTGTATTTATTATTTGGTGAAAGTAAATGGTTATAAAACATTGACTGTTTATATTACCTTGCAATCCTGCAAATACAACACTTCCACTGCCAGGACTTTCGATGGACCTCCCGGTCAGAGGCACTGCAGTGACATTTGATGCACTGAGCCACCTCAGCCGGTAAGAGTTCGTAAAACTACCCCATCTCCTTTTCATATCGCATAAAACAAAATTTTAAGGTGCACTCTTTCGCAAATATCTTGAAATCCACCGAAGTAAATTAGAGATTTCCGAAAGTCGGTAAAATTTCCTTCCAAATTCTCTTTGATTCATTGCAAAAATACAATTTGAATTTGAGTAATTGGAGGTCAGAATTATTACATGAAGCTTGCTGGGAGTATGCAACAAATAGGATTGCCACAAGGATATCAATGTCATTCAGGATATCCTAAAAATATACTGAAGCAATTTTTTTTATACAACTCATGGTACATCAAGTAAATCGTATAACAAGGAAAATATATCAAGTAATCAACAAAATAGTAGATCAAGATAAATTACACTGCACACTTTCAAGAATAGCGGTGTCCATTCTTAATCTAGGGTGAATTTCCCTGACTTTTCCAGGTTATCCAGGCCATATCTTTACCTTTCCTCGATAAAGTTTTGTGAAGTATTTCAGGTTATTGAAATAAAATACAGTCGACTCCGGTTATAGTGAACTTCAGGGGACTAACATTTTTGGTTCACTATATCTGAGGTTCAGTATATCCGATTCAATTTCAATTCAATACAATTTCTCCATAACGATTGACTTGATTAATATAGAGAGATACAGCAGAATACATTAACAGCACGAACTGAAAATTTCCATACCTGTATTTGTTCTTAAAATATCAATTATTTTCATTTGTTTGCTTCATACTTTTTATTAATAATTACTCTAGATACATCTCCAGAGTTCGTGCTCTCTGCGTACTTGATTCTTCATTCTGCACTGTTGGAACATTGTCCCACTCTCCAAAGGTCCTTCTACTTGCCTTAATAACATACGAGATGCCTGACATACGACAGACTTTGGCCAACGATACTTTTTTCAATCTGTCTAGTGCTGGAATTTGTGGCACTGAGGCGATGTATTATTTTCCAGAAAGGGATTATTTCCAGGACGCTATATTTCCTATGTTCAGTGTAGCCGAGGTTGAGGTTCTCTATAACCGAATCTCCTAATGCTTACTTGTAATGTAAGTGAAACGGCACCAGAGACTAATGGTTCACTTTAACCGAGGGTTCACAATAGCCGAGTTCACTAGAACCGGTGTCGACTATGTGAAATAAAGCATGACTTTGGTCGATATTAAATCACTCTTATGGTCTGAGCTCCTTTCCCCTTTGATTTCCAGATTCTCTTGCTAGTGCACTGTACACATTGTGAAGGAAACCGATACCGTTCAAAACACACAGGACCTTTATCTCTTTTTCAGCTCTAGGTTGCACAGTAAAAATAAAAAAAAACAATATTTGCTTTACAAAGGAATCAGCCGCTTGCGTTCTCTTACGTAGTACATAGTTCTGTGATGTAGTTTCAAGTAGTCCAAAACGCAGCTGTTGTTTTTTGGTAGAACTGTGTGGAATGATAACAGTATAAAAATTCAGGACATTTGGCGAAACAAAGAAAAATCTGGCGGGACAGCGGGACATATGTCGATATTCAGAACACATCATCCCGATTTTTCAGGACGTATGGCAACCCTAGCAAAAATGTAACTTTTTACTGTTCTTCGTAGCAGCGATGATCGTAACAAACTTGGCAGGGCGAGGCGGGGAGGGGCGAGACGGGGAGGGGCGAGGCGAGGCGGGGCGGGGCGAGGCGGGCGGGGCGAGGCGGGGCGGGGTGAGGCGAGGCGGGGCGGTGCGGAGGCGGGGCGAGGCGGAGCGGGGCGGGCGGAGCGAGGCGGGCGGCGCGAGGTGGGCGGAGCGAGGTGGGCGGAGCGAGGCGGGCGGAGCGAGGCGGGCGGAGCGAGGCGGGCGGGCGAGGCGGGCGGGCGGGCGGGCGGGCGAGGCGGCGGGCGAGGCGGCGGGCGGCGGGCGGAGCGAGGCGGGCGGAGCGGGCGGGCGGAGCGAGGCAGGCGGAGCGAGGCAGGCGGGGCGAGGCAGCCAGTCCAAGTGAGGCAGGGTGAGATACGGCGGAGAATGATGAGTGACACAGTAAAGGCCTCTCCGCAATAGTCCGCGAACGGGAATGGGAACGTGAAGGCGAGGACGGGAACGGGAGGTACGTGCACTTCATAATAAATGCCAAAGGGAAGAAGAATAGCGCTATGAACCAGTAGACCAGAAACGAGAACTTTAAGAAACAGTTGCCGAAACTAAAGTTTTGTCAATAAACAAACAGCACTAAAGTACTTTTACGAAAAATTTTTAAAAAATTGTGGAAAATTTTATTTCTAAGTATTAATATGAATAGAAAAAGAATTATGTTTTAATTACTAAAAATAACTAAAACAACTCAACAATGACTAACAAAACCCTCCTCAAACCCTAATCTCGCGAATCCACGCTCTATCCTCAATTCCGCTTCAGACCAGTGTCGCCTGTCGCGCGCAGTTTGCGCGCTCGATCAGCTGGAAAGCTTCACCGCCATTTGCTGTACTTTCATTGGTCGAGAGGCTTCGCGTTCCCGTGCTGAGATAAATGTTGACCATTCTTCCCGTTCCCGTCAAGCTTCGCGTTCCCGTCTTATTGTGAACGCCTGCCTCAGATGTCCATCTTTTAACTTTCTTTACGTTCCCGTTCCCGTTCGCGTTCGGGTTCCCGTTCCCGGGCCTTAAGGCGGGCGATCGGCCGGGTCGGGAAAGTGCAAGCCACTGTTGGTCACCACGGGACAGATCAAGGTAGGGAAGGATAGGGAAACACTAAACAGAAAATTAATTTATTTTCATTGCTTAATACTCTCTCGACGAAAACACTGCGCTTTAGCTAGTGAGATATGTAGTAAACATTTCGAAAATTTCGGGAGAGAGTTATCCCTTAAACCACTCCCTTATATCCCCACTGAATAGACATATTACGCCGAAATTCTGGAGAATTCAAAGGAATGCTTCTAAGGGTGATACTTACACGAGATAGAATCACTTCACGGTAAAAATTAACATGAAAAAGGAATGCAATGATTGTCAGGGAAAAACTATTTCGATACTTAGTACTATTTGTCAGGGAAAAACTATTTTCGTACTTAGATACACGAGGAGTTCTGTGAACTAAAAGTATTTTGTTCTATGAGTATTAAATGTCAACGGATTTCAAACTTGATTTTTAAACTATGATTTTAAATCTTAGACTTCGTAATAATTACAACTAGTGGTGCTAAATGAGCACGTACTTTCTCGCCCAAATTTTCACGCAAAATTATGCGAAAAGAACTCAAATTTTGGAAAAATTTACATGACCTTATTTCAAAATCTATCTTTAAGGGGAACACATTTCATTAAGGGAAAAATCGCTATCCTTAATATATTAGTTGTAGGGAGAAAGCGAAATAATTTTGAAAATTTGCAAAAATTAAATACAAATTTTTGTGCCTTTTTTTTAATTTCCAGGGGCTTTATGTGAATGTGAACGCCAAAAATTACAATATTGGTTTCAAATTCAAGGGGCCGCGACATCAGCCAGATCGATAGGAGCTTATCAATTTTAGAGAAATCGGCTGAACGGTTTAGTCGCTAGCGTTGTTCACTGACGAACCAACGGACAGACGGACAGACGGACAGACGGACAGACGGACAGACGGACAGACGGACAGACGGACAGACGGACAGACGGACAGACGGACAGACGGACAGACGGACAGACGGACAGACGGACAGACGGACAGACGGACAGACGGACGGACGGACAGACGGATAGACGAACAGACGGAGAGACACACGGTGACAAGATGGCAAAAATGTGGCCAAAATTTCAAAAATAAAAGTTTATTTTGGGAACTTCTGACCATCTCACTCGAAAGAGGATTGTTTTGTACCTCTATTGCGAAAGCATAAAGCTTAATCCCTGTATCCGCTGAGCGCTGTGGTATTTTGAAATTGGAATACCTGGTCATTGCTCTTCTGGCGTGAGAGGAGATAGTAAGCTATGGTTTCTTATATTAATGAAAACGTGCAGTAAAATAATTTTTACTGTATTTTTCAATCATTGATGTCTCTGTTGGTGGTAAGTAACATAAAAATTATTCTAATTTAATATAGATTACAACAACTTATTTTCAAAATAATAAGGTAAAAACATAACTAGCATAAAAGTTGCATATAAAACAATATAACACTTGGAAATTTATAGAGAATTTATGTTATTTAATATTCATTCAATTAAAGGAAACTTTGCGTGTCGCTGCAGATTCATGTTAAAAATTTTGTATGAGCATGTATAGCTCGTAGCGGCAACCTGCATTACTGAACTGAAACGAAGCATCGGTTCATGAGATTTTGTATTCATAATTTGTGTGCATAACGACTTATATCTGATATAAGCCAATAGAGCATTTCATTACTTAACAATTAATGCAAAGTTTAAATTCATGTTTCCGCAGATTGTGGTTTTGTGAATAATTTCTTTTTAGCGTGTATACTTTATTTAGAATTCACTTCTTCCCATAGCAAGTCGTACACAGTTTTTAACTGTTTTTGAACTGTACGTCAACTAAATAAATAAATACTTCTTTGCGGCACGTTGCATTAGTGAAGTTCGCAAGCATTTTTCCATGAGGATTTTTTTTAAATTGCGCGTAACACACTGATTTCAGCTAAAAGTGTATTTCATTATCTTATAAATAAACTAATCATTCGGCGCAAATTGCTGCAGTTTGAGGTTTTGTGAATTATTTATTATGTATCTCAGCTCGGTACCCTGCGTTACTGAAATGAAACAAAGGATTCAGTTCATGGGATTTTGTATTAATAAGTAGTGCGCATAACGAGTTATTTCTGATGTAAGCTCATAGAGCATTTTATTATTTTACAAATAATGCAAGGTTTCATTGCATATTTCTGCAAATTGAGGTTTTATTGATAATTTTTCACGGGTGTGTGTATCTCATTGCGGAACACTGCATTAGTGAAGTTAACGAGGCATTCGGTACTCGACGTTTTGGAGTAATAAGGATTCCGTATAACGATTTATAAAGGATATCGGACACTAGCTTATTTAATTATTTTATAAATAAAGCAAACTTGTGTTGCAAATTTTAGCAGATTGAGATTTTATGAAAACTTTCTGTGGTCGTATGTAACTCGTCGGTGTCATTTACTCACTTCCGGTCGCCATACTGGATCAGCCAAGTGGTTTTGAGAAATTCTTAAATCTGATTTGAAATTAGCGACTTCGAAAACCTCTAGATACAACTTGGTAAAAGAATTCAATGCCATTTGAGATTTTGGACACGTTTTCACCATCTGGTCACACCCTGAGACGGACAGACGGATGGACAAACGGATGGACAGACGGATGGACAGACGGATGGACAGACGGATGGACAGACGGATGGACAGACGGATGGACAGACGGATGGACAGACGGATGGACAGACGGATGGACAGACGGATGGACGGACGGATGTGACGGACGGAAGGATGGACGGACGGGCGGGCGGACGGACGGACTGACGTTTCGCCGTCATTCGATTTTTCTGTATCAAGGACACACAAAACACAGCTTTTGGCTACACCATGTGTGAGAGTTTTTTTCTATACCTAGCAACTGGATTTACCTACTTTTTCGTTACCAGGGCTCTGTAATAGGCGTTTTTCTGCCCAACGCATTACATAACTTTCTCTCTACTCGATAGCGAGAAAGTAAAAAAAGACCATGCCAGACAGGATTTCAGCATCGGTTTACACAGTTATATGCAGATTGATGAAGGTGTACATGGAATTGAAATTATATAATAAAATCATTAAATAATAGTAATTATTATACTAAAGATATTTAATATCAAAGTCCTACAATTAGTTTCTGCAACTCAAATATATGAAATTAAATCACTTTCCAAATTAAATTTATTTAATTCGAAAATTGCTTGTGGTGAACCCCTTCTTCAATCTAGGCTACCGAATCTCAACATAAACTCCTTCTTCGCGTGAACAAGCTTTTTCTTCTTCTTCTTTTTCTTTTTTCTTGTCCTGCCCTCACCTCTTAAATACAACACAATTACAAGTACGAGTACATGCATTACACTACCATACACGTCGGGAACTTAAAGCTTTTTCCGGCGGGGGTGATGCTCCGTTAGTTGCAGATACCTGGATGGGAAAAGCTCGTAAGTTGACGTGTTGGTCGGCCCTGTATGTCATTATCTAAACGACTAGGACATCGCCACCTCCCCTGATAAAAATATGTATATCTACGGGACTAATCTCGTAGCAGTTGAGGGCCTGGAAACTGGTAATAATCAGTCTATCGATCAATCAAATAAGATGTAATGCAAATAAGTCCGTAAGAAAAAAGAAAAAAGAAACCGTAAATAGTACAATATCAGATGTTTCAAATTGTTTCCGAAATAACAAATAAATAGTAAACGAAAAGAAAACGGTTTTAATGCAGTTTTCCATTTCAAATAAACAATTCTGTGCTCCATTGAAAATGAACAGTGTACCATTGACTGATGTTAAGGCAACAAAATTTTTTAACTCTCAATTCAGTCAACCTTAAATGAACGTTCATTTAAATGATTGAATACGCGTTCAGAATTCTTGCAAATTCAGTCAGCCTTCATACTGCTCGTTGTGTATACTTCGCGAATGTTCATTCCCGCCTGAGATATGGCATAATATTCTGGGGAAATACATCTTATAGCTCCCAGACTTTTAGATTACAAAAACGAATTGTACGAATAATAACCAAATCCCACCCACGTGATTCATGTAAGCCTCTCTTCATTAATCTAGGAATTCTACCATTACCGTGTCTTTTTATTTACGAATCAGTGGTTTTTGTAAAAAATGACTTGCTCAAGGGCGGGAATATATTTTCAGAAAATGCCGAAGTCTATTACTATAACACTCGACGTAGAAATCATATTCATCAGGTGACAGTATCAACAGCTCATTACAAAAATTCACATACTATACATGTACATTATTTTACAACACTTTGCCAGATGACATTAAACGATTAAATTCAATAGAAAAGTTTAAATCCCAAGTGAAATCGTTTCTGCTGCATAACTGTTTCTATACAATTAGAGACTATACTGAGCATCACAAGAAAAGTAACATTAATTTTAACACTGATACATAATGCATTATTTACCATTTGGACTGTATAAATGAGTATAAACAATCTGTAACAACTATTGTACTACAGCTTCCGGGTCAATGACCCCCATCTCGATCAGGTTTTTCGTCCAGTTTCCCTGATCCATTGAGCAAATGCTGAGATGGCCCCTTGTTTTGCTTCTGGACATAAATGTAACTTCATTTTCTGTGCACGTCTTCTAGAATCCAGTGGGAAATACAATTATTCAAATTATCGTTTTCATGTTGTCGCGCCAGGAAGTATTATTCTGAAGGACAACATGGATAAGAGCCAAAATTTATTGCCTTTTTATCCTTAAAATAGATTTTATTACATGGGAGTTTTTTTCTTTTTTTTTCTCCTTTCAAAATTCAAAATTTAAGTAGTATATGACTTAGTGTAGGGATCACAGAATTTTGAAAATGTGCACACAATTCACTTTTCCCCATAGCACGTCATACGCAGTTTTAACTGTTTTTTGACATAAAATAAATAAATAAATAAATAAATTAACAAATAAACAAATAAAGTCGGTTATAACACGAACAATATACACATTGAAAAAACTACGAGCTGTGCAATAGATGGCAGTGGAAGAATAGTAGGAATGTGGGTATTTTGAAAATTATGAATTATACGTACTATGTAACATATTTTTCGGGTGTTAATCAAACTGGAATAACTGGCGTAGCTACGAACAATATTTGCACGTAATTGAGATTTTCCTGAGAATATATTTAAAAAGAGTTCAAATAAGAGTAAATGGTGTGTGATAGGTTAGGCTTATAAATTATTGAATGAAATTGCGTAATTAAAACCTTGTATTGGGAAACCTTCCTCCACTACACATGAATAATTTAACAACCCCTGATGTCTAGCTATCCACAGAGACGTGAAGATTAAATCAATACTAATTTATTTCTAGCGAAAACTTTGTAGTAGAAATAATGCAAATCTTTCACGTCAGACACAAGGTCGCTACAGGAACGCACGGATACAAGGAACGCACAGAAACATGCTACGGAGGGGAAGTGTGGTGACGGGTGACGAGGAGCAAAAGCACGCGGGTATATCGAAGTAGTTCTTCAATTGACCGCTAGAATGCGTTATGACGCAGTAGCTTTCGCAGATCTAGTTCTTACAACGGACACTAGGTTGCGTTGCCATCCACAACGACTCCCATGTACTGTAAGGAGTCCATATTAGCGATCGGCGACAAATGTTTTAGCACCATTGTAGGTAAACATTACTTATTGTTTCATTTTCTTTAGAAATAATATAAATTTATATTTAAATATATATCAGAGAATATGTATGAAATTGTATCGGTAATTTAAGGTTTCAGGGAAACAGGCTTTTTTTTTCATTTTATGAAATATCCAGAATTACTTTATCAGACGTTTTCGCGATTCACGATCTGAGAATGTGGAATAGCAATTCTTACAAATTACCGAATGAGCTACAATAATTAGAGCAATTTTATACCTAGAGGAAAGTACCCAAATCCGGGCCGGTTCCTAATGAGAGCCACTTAATTTACAGCTATGTTGAGTGATGTTGCCTGTTGGATACGCACTAAAATAGTAGTTCTTTGCAAAACCGAGGACCAGTCAAGCGGCAGTGTCTTTATTTTTACTTCTTGCCTGATTTTCATCCATTAGTGCGACCAGTAAAAAGCGAAGTTTTTTGAAGAGCCTATTCTCAACTGCCTGATTTTGCTACTTCATCGGTAAGACTTCTAACCATTTCAATATTTTGAAGGCGACATTACAAGCTATTGATGTGGGGTAATGTAATCTATTTCATTTGTAATTTACTTCCTTTCTAAAAACTGTTACTGGCATTTGAAATATAAACACTCTGGTGCCTAACCCGAGCCCCTCTTAAAGGATCATTGGTGTGAGCCCCCAATTTTTTCTCTTATAAAATAAAAACAATAAGGTAATTAGGTACCTTAGGATTCTAATAAAAAGCAATATCGGACTATAAAGTCTATCAGTTCGATGGGGCAGGAAGAAGAAAGAGGTCAAGAGACAATTTCAGAATTTAATCTCAGAGAAGTCAAAAAGAGAGAGATTTAAGAAATTCTGAAGTAAAACGAAAACCAAAAGGAAGATTCCACCTTCCGTCAGGAATCGAACGACATGTCTCCGGCTCTTCCGCATTGGAAGTTCCGCCTGGAATATCTTCCCTCTCAGGTGAAGATGTAGAGAACATGTTTTGCGGTGAACATTTTCAGAGACCTATAGAAGAACTATGGGTGATGTGCCCGAGCTCATACTCGGCGAGGGCGGAAAAAGTTATATATGTGGCTTTCATCTCACTTGAATCTATAGACTAGGTGCAAGACATAAGACAATTTATTGTATAATATGTTAAACTTGTATTTTTGTAAAATATACTGAGTTCATTCTAATTGCACTTTTTTCATTTAGTTTTACCAATTTCTTAAAACGTTTGCTCTCATGTTAGGAGATCTTTTTTTCAAATCCACAAAATATGTTTACATAACAAGTTGTCCTTAAACTACTTGAACAATCATTTTAAGTAGAATACAAGATGAATATAACAAGGTAAGGTATGCATTGCAAATATTTTGATTTGATTGTATGGAAAATTGGATTTAAAAATATTTGGAAACAAAAGAGCGGCCAGGGTTTGTGTACTTTCTTCTACTATTAAAATTACGACAAAAATTTTTTCTATAATTTCCAACATAAGTTAAATTCTTGTGGTTGGATTTAGTTGAGACTGAGTAGTCGGAAGAAGAGTATTCTCACAATACCTAATCAATCCCATCGCCACTATTTACATTACATCTTACCGTTCCCAATATCCTGTCCCTTCCTCCATCAGCGGAACTGACTCACCAAGAACACTTATGAAGAACCTACTTGTAGCTGACATTTATCTTTCATATGAACGCATTCTAGACCCCTTGAGTTTTCTCGACGTCGAAGCAATTTGATTTCGAGGGCAGTAGATTCTGTGAATCATGTGAATCAGAGGGTCTACGTTGGTATATCGCGCTCCGTAAGGATCCATTTAGAAACCCACGACATGTTTTTGTTATTTATTTCAGTTAATGAATCCATCTGTATGAGTATTTTTAGCTGAATATTTTTCCTTAATGCATTGAAAATGCGTTCTATAAATTTTTTTTCTGGATATATTTTTCTCGTTTTGGGGATACCCCTTTGGTACTCAGTTCCACGTGTGATAGTTGCACATTCTACCTTGTTTCTGTAAGAATCTTTAGAGAGCGGTTTAAATTGCCAAGTCTTTTCCAATAGATAGCATAATTATCAATTTTTTTTCACACGAGTGTACTGACTAAATACATTTCTTTAATATACTGTGTTTTTTTTGCGTGTTTTCTTATAAGGACACTGTATTTCTTGCTCTTTTTATTCTTGGATTTATTCTCTAATAGTTACTATTCAAATGTCTAGTGATCTTTCTGAAGAGGAAATTAGTTACCTAGCTGAAGAAATCAAACAATGCCGTGGGGCGTTAGGGCGAAAATATCCTTCGTACGCCTTGCTTTGGATGGGGAAGTAAATGTGGCTGTCCATGTGGTAGATTTACTGCATGTAAAACCCTCAAGCATAAAAGAAACCTGTGAGCAACATTCAAAATCGCCAGTTGCGTCGGTCGAGTGATCCCTCTTTTCTCTGGTAGTCGGTTAAAGAAGAGTAGCTGAATTTGCGTGGTCTGAGCCTCGCCACAGAAAATAGAGCGTAACCGATCGACTCATTGGTTGATTGATTGAGAATTATCCCCCTGATGGTCCGGCGTGAAACAAATATCATCCCCATCGTTCAAGGCGTCAATATAGTAAATTTTTACGTATGCGACAAAGTAGCAGAAAATCTGGACTCAAAATATGGTATAACCGCGTGGTATTCACAATATTCACAAAAGGCTTTTTGCTGCAGTTACCAGCCTTTTACAAAACATAGCGTTTCACAGTAACAAACAAGGCCGAGAATGTTTACTAAATGGAATGAAGAAAATTCATAAAAAGTAAAAATCCTTTTAAGGGACAGAAGGGATAGAATTGAGAGCAATTTTTTGGTGCCTCAGGTGTATTCAAAGAAAACAATGACCATCCACGTGATTTATGGGCAATAAATGAATGCTAGAGACCATATATTTATCCTGCAACATGTCGAGAGATAGGAATTAAATATTGCTCTCAATAATTAGGTTCGACGAAAACGATACTAGAGAAGGCAAGACTCTAAACTACCTGCAATAAAGAAAATATGTGAAATATTTACTCATAATTACCGTGAATATTTCGAACATTCGTCATTGTAGACGAGCAGTTAGTAACTTTTCGTGGACAGTACACTTTCATTGTCTACTAAAGACCAAACCTGGAAAGAATAGCATGAAATTATCGGTGGCTGGTAATGTTAAAACACGGTACACTTACAATTTACAAGCCTGTGAAGTCCGATGTCACAAGTGTCAAAGAAACGCTAAAAAAGTTATTGTGTTGTGTATAAAAAACATTGGGTGTACCATAAGCTTACAAAACCGTTACCCACCAGGGACCTGATAAAAAAGTATAGCAACAACAACACATACTTTCTCGCATTATTTGTAACAGCTCCACAATATTATTCTACAACATAAACTTCTACAAAACTGTTTTCATCCAGCAACAATTTTTTCCGCGCCGAGATTCGAACTGAGGTCCATCGAGTAAACTAGCAGTGCGCTCCGCCGCCACGAGGCAGTCGCTCTGACGCACTCACTTCACCCCACGCTTACACACTTAATTGTCTCTCCCATTATTTTCAATATCAATTTTCGAAAATTCAGAGAGTTCAACGAAAATGAGACCTGCGCCAATTGTTTCAAGTGTCCCTTTTGTAACACGAGGGAAAAAAAATAAAAAAGAAATTTGCGCTTCTTGAGAAAATGTTTTCTTAATAAATTGCGTTAATTTCAAGCAGAAATTACGCAAAAAGACTCGTTTTGTTTCAAAAAATTGTTCCTGCTTTTCTTTAAAGAACGGATTTTGTTTAAGGAAAAATCACAAATTTCAATTTTGTAGTTTTGAAATGTTACATTTTTGCAATTTTCGAAATTACAGGGTTAGCTGGGAAGGGGACTGTCGCTGTTTTGATAGTTACAAGAAGAAATTTTAAAGAAAAAAGGTTGAGCTCTTTTTGAAAAAATACCTGTATTGCAAACAAAATTACGAAATTACGCAAAAAATTTCTATATTTTCGAAAAATTGTACATATTATTACAAGATCTGTTCTTAAAGAACAGAGTTTTTAGGGTAAAATCTCTATCTTCAAAAGCGGACGGGCGGACGGGAAGACGACGGGAAGACTGCTCAACAGAAACATTATAACTGCAACCACTTAATCTTCTGTAGGCATCAAATCTTGCTTCCAAACCATCTGTTTTTGTATTGAGAGTATATGACCAGCTATATTTCTCAAAACGGTATTTACATAAATGAACAACTGCAGAAAGAGTATGCTAGAGAGTTATGCAAGTTTCATTTGTTAACTTTCCTTTACATTTCGATGCATGACAGATGTCAATGTAAGTCTTCAAACTTTGAAAAAAATGGGATCTTTGGCTCCATAGATCGGATTAGCATCATTTCTTGTGAAAGTTCTTTTCATAGGATGTTGCTCATTTGAAATTGTTCATTTTAAAATTAATTTAACATACTGGACGGTTCCAACAAAACTGTCAGTGTCCATGCTTTTCAATGTTCCTAGGGCTGCTACTGTTTTAGGATTAAAAATGCTGACTGCTAATGAAACATTTTGCCTTTCAATGGAAGCTGGATACACTGCTTTTCTAGATAAATTGGGAGCTAGTTTCAATATATTTTTTCTCAGAATGAAATAATTCTCTCAAATTTGAAAATAACGCTTCTTTACAATTACGAGGGCAATTCAATAAATAAATCGCAAAACGGAATTGAGGTAAAAACAAGCAAAGTAACTTTTTGACATTTATTTCACTTTTCCACAGAATCACCCTGTACATTCAGGCATTCATCCCATCTCATTACAAGTCCTTGAAAGTCAGCAGCAAAGAAGTCCTTTGGTTGTTGTCGAAGCCAACGTGTAACTTCATAGATTAGGACATCATCTGTATCAAAATGACAGCCACCCAAATGATTTTTTAGGGGCCCAAACAGATGAAAATCACTGGGGGCTAAGTCAGCGCTGTACGGTGGATGTTCCAAGCGTTCCCAATGAAACAGCTCCTGCGTTGGTCTTGCAGTGTGAGGGCGGACATTGTCAGCCAGAAGAATCACACCCTTTGACAGGAGTCCAGGTGGCTTGCGGCGAATAATGATATACAGTTCTGTCTTCAGCATTTGATTAATAACTCCAAGTGTCTGATCAGTATCTGGTACTAAGAATGTAGCATTACTTATGTTCAACCAGTTATTTCGAATGCACTTGAGTAATTTTACACTGTCAAAAGGCAAGAACAAAGATTTTGATGGATTTGGAATTAATGGTTTTAAACAATCAGAACCCAATAGTTGGTACATTTTCCTATTAGAACTATGGCTGTCTGCTACCGATCATACTACATCAAATCCAAGATCATTCATTTCTTTCGGAACTGAAGTTGTCAATTTTAATAATGAATCAGCATTCATGTTCTTCACAGAAAACAGAGATAATACCTCTTTGTAGTCAGAAGACAGGGATGATGCCATGAAAACTTGCATTGTACTTCCTGTGTCACATTCTGTTCAATTATCAACCATCCCTAATACTTTCTTTGCTTTGTAAGATAATGATTTTACATAAACTTCATCCAGCACTACTGACAAAACTTTGTCATCACTCTGCAATAATTTACTTTTTTCTCTTAAAAAGGCTGTTTGAGAGGGACAAAAACTAGGGGAGGTTGAACCTATTTGACACAAAAATTGTCTTAAGTAAGCGGGACGAGGTAACGTCAAAAACATTGCTCCTTAAGCTGGTTGTATGCCCCAGGATATGAATATGACGTTGTTGTTGCCCATATTAATAATTGGGGTGAATACCTTATTTTCTTTAATATGGAAAGCTGTAATTGTTCCAAAGAAAAATTTATCTTATCAGCTGTCTTTTCATCAAAGTCACTATTTGATTAAAGGGCCTGTTTTAGAAATCCAACTGAAATATTCACTTTGTCATTCACCCCCATTTAAATAACTTATCAACAAGTCAAAAACAATCCATCTGTTGCATTTTTAGTACCATTTTCTTCAAATTGTAAAATCCAACTAAATGTTTCTGAAGGCAAACATACATTCTTATAAAAAACCAGTACTTCAAATGCACTAGAAATTTTAAAACACACAGTAACTGACGGGACATCGCAAAACGAATCATCTTCCATCTTAATAAATATAACATAGTCATCCCTCACTGATATTATGAATGGATGAACATTTTTATTTGGACTTTACTTTTGAATGTTTGAAAATCTGATATTTTGTCTTTTTCACACCAAGCACTGAAAATAGCTTCATCCCTTTCAAGAAGTTGCTGCGTACGTTCTACAGGTTTTCCTCTCTTTAGGGTATTGTAGTGTGTGATACCAGGGTTGATTGGGGAATATTGACGAATATGCATCACATCTTAATTTGGGAACCTCTCACCGGGCGCGTTTAGGATCAGCATTTTCGAGAGGGAAAATGACTTCCCTAATCACAAACTTTGGTTCAAAATGTTTGACACACACTACCGATCTTTGTTCACTTTAAATATATCCCTGTGAATTAATTTCAACAATTTTCTCTTAAATCTTCAGGGAATTTAAAAGTAGTAGTATCCGATACTTTACCGTAGTTCGACTTACACTCCGAGACACAACACGAACGACCCGTTAGATAAGCTTTTTCCTTGGTTTAAACTACTAAACACACTAATGTGTGTCTTCTTATCTCAATTAGTAAGTAGATCGACTTAATTAATCGTCATTAACACTCAAAGGTCACTTGCACCTACGTACACACTTCAAAAATCACCACAAATCGTACACAGACACAAAGCAAAAACCCATGTAAATATTACCACGTGTATCCAGCATGCTCTGAAGCTTGGACGACGATAGTCACCATTTTGGTAGATATCGATATATGCCTTGTGGTCTGAGATTTGTAGTTGGTCTTGCCTGAATGTAGGAAGTTAATGCATTTATTGGATTCTTAAGTAAACGCGATTACGTAGCCAAGATCTTTTCGATTCAAATTTTTTTATTTTACTCCATTCACAATTTCATGAAAAATGGATGTATTTCATTGTAATGTAAATCATTTCTTTGCTTTACTAAAGGAAGTGGGAATTAATGTAGATACATTTGGTGAAATAACTGTCAACTGACTTCTCTCAGACTATCGTGGTCTATGCACCGGTTGGTCAGGACGCACTGCGCGCGGTAAGCTAGCCTTTCCCGTGACCTTAACATGCCTGTAGTAAACTATTGAAATGGGCGAACTCGTTTCCCTTATCATTAACGCGAACATTAGTCTCGATGCGCCGCAAACTAACACAAAATTTATAAAATAATAACATACACAAAATTTCCGACCCAAACCCTAGAGACTTCATCCACCTGAAACTCTTGCTGCATTTTGCGCAGTGTATCAGTGTAGACCTCTACTAATGAGGCATTTTCATTTATGCGGTAAGAGTCCAAGGTTAGCGAGGTCAGAGCGCTACTATTTCTAGGGCTGTACTATCTTCCACTTTTGGGACATACCGAAAATTCATCTGTAATATACAGGGTGAGTCACGTAACTTTAGCACCTCCTATAACTTTTGAACGGTTGAAGATATTGAAATGTAGTTTTCACGGAAGTGCATGAGAAAATAGGGCTAACTGATACGTGTATTTATTTCCATTTTATCACTTGTATTTTACGAGATATGTGAGGTAACTTTGATTTTTCAAATGGAACTATACATATTTTTTCAGTCTATCATAAAGAGCGTAAAAGACGAATCAATGATATACATAATGTCATATGTTAAATAAGGATTTTTGAGGAATTTTTATTCTTTTGCGATCAGTTCTTAACGGATATTTTGAATGTAACCGACGCCACAGAAGGTCACGCAGCGCTCCACCAGCCAGCGCGCGCTCGGGGAAGGAAAGGGATCTTAGTATTTCAAGACACAAAACATATTCCAAATATTCACTAAACTTGCCATTTTTTCCCTGAACTCTGCTTTCATCCTTCCCCATTTTCAAATATTTTATTACTTAAGGATTGAAAATACGGATTTGTCATATGTAGTATGTATTGAAATAAGATTGTTATTTAAATTTAATTTAAAGGGATATCGTACCACAGGATATTAATGGGATCTTGGAAACTAAACACAGTAAGAATAAATTATTAAGACTTTACAAAGAATATTGCATATTTTCAGCAAATAGTTTTATTGTTAATGATAATATAACAATTCCTTGTGAAAACAAACAACTACAGAAAGATAATGATAATGACAAAAATAAAAATAGAATTCAAAATACTAAATAAAATAGATTACTATTCAAATTACTTTAGAATGTGTTCAATATGACTACCATTCACAAACACATCTGCAGGCGCTTTTGAAAAGATTTCTTAACTGCGACCAATGTTTCTTTTTAACTTCAGAACATGCAGCTACAATGCGACTACCCATATCTTGTGATGTAGATGGAGCCTCTTGGTAGACGTGGTTTTAAGAAAACCCCAAAGAAAAAATCTAGTAGCGTCAAGTCTGGGGAACGCGCGGGCCAACACACAGTACCACCCATTAATATCCTGTAATATAAAACCCCATTAACTGGAGTAGAAGTAATAAACAATTTTATTACAATACATACTTACAATAAACCCTTATTTTTAACCCTTCCATTTCTTAAAAATAATCTGAAAATGGGGAAGGATGGAACGCAGAGTTCAGGGAAAAAACTACAATAGTTTTGTGAATATTTGGAATATGTTTTGTATCTTGATATACTAAGATCCCTTCCCTTCCTCGAGAGCGCGCTTGCTGGTGGAGCGCTGCGTGACCTTCTGTGGCGGTCGGTTACATTCAAAATATCCGTTAAGAACTGGGTCGCAAAAGAATAAAAATTTCTCAAAAAAATCCTCTTTAACATATGACATTATGTAAACAAAGTTACCTCAAATATCTCGTAAAATACAAGTGATAAAATATAAATAAATACACGTATCAGTTAGCCCTATTTTCTCATGCACTTCCCTGAAAACTGCATTTCAATATCTTCAACCGTTCAAAAGTTATAGGAGGTGCTAAAGTTACGTGACTCACCCTGTATACTAAAAAACAACTTCCAGTGCATATGAGCAGCTGAGATTTGTATGTGCATTTTCCTTTAGATGTGATTTCAGGTAAAAAATATCAAGGCATATTTCGACATGTCGCCTGTGAGATTTGCTGCGGTTTCATTGTCTGCTGCTGCCTGCTGTTTCATTGTCTTGAGAGAAAGATGATAGTTGCGCGTAAACGGAAGAAATATATTATGAATAACTGACAGCAATTAACGACAATCGATTAAGTCAAGTTGTCGGAAATGACCCACGAGACTCAGCAGCAACGTGAATTGTCATGAACAAGTGATGACGATGTGAAAGAGGCCAATGATTATCTCGTACCCCACACAAATTCCGTTTTCTGTCTAATATCTTAAAAAGGTTTTCGTGGCTGTATTTATAAAAACGTTAGTTTTAAAGCATACGCTAACACGAATATGAATCAGATATCAATAAAATTCCAGTTATTTCTCCCATCCGTAGTTTTCGTGGCATCAAATTTCTCTCGTTTCACACCTTTGATATTTGTCCATGATTATTAAATTAATATTAATTCTTTTGAATATACATTGTAACATTTCTGTCCAATCATTAGCAATCTTCATAAAATTGTGGAATTATGTTCCACTGAAATGCGTAATGCAACTATTTCAAATACAAACATGCAATTTTACCTTTATTTAATTCTCTACATTAAAATGTTACGTTATTCCGTGCGCAGATTTCACTTCTACCTCGTATGTCATATAGTTTTACTGTTTTTTTACGACAATAAATCAAATCCAAATACATATTTGCGATTAAAACGTACACAGAAAAAATTTATTAATTTTTACCATAATTAATTGTTATCTTTCTTACTTGTAAATGACAGGCGTCAGCCTACAGGAAATCCTTGCAGCACAAGGGACGGGCCTCCAGCATAAACAGTTCGCAATCCTACCCTTCCTCTCGCAAGTAGCGTCCTATACTGAAGTGGAGAAGGAACATTTTAGTTCCGATGGTTGCCGCAATGAAGTTAAGAAACGCACAAGATATGAGAAAAAGGCGAAAATGGAGATAAGTTTCTGAAACCGAAATGTAAAATGTTGCTCTATTTTGAAACGTATATTTTTGTATTGAATGCAACGAGTTTCATTTAGTTAAATGATAATGGTTCGTTAGAAAATTATGAAAATTATTTTTTCATTTCATAAAATAAATAGCTACACTAGTGGTGCTACAGAATATTACAGACTGTCTCGTAGTCAAGTTTTCTAATTTTCTCGGTGTGGACTGACTTTTCGGCCTTGCCCCATCCTCTTGCTATCTACAATTTATAACTGCCTAAAGTACATCTTCTTGACATTTTCTCAATTTTTTGGTTTGCTAATAGTAGAACCGAAATATTACTTTAAGAATATTAAATAATATTAAAACCTCGTTATAAGTGGCAATTTTTATTTAAAAAAATTGGAGCTGGTTTTAAGAAACTGGCGTGCAAGCGTTAGTGTACATGTGTAATTTGAAGCACTTTTTCATAGAAAATTTTTGAATTTTCGAAAAACTTCATTTAACATTATTTAACGCACATGTATTCACAGATAAAATAACGTGCACAAATTACCGCTAATGTAACGACGTGAGATACAAGTCAAAGAATTACATTCTTGTAATTAAAAAAAACAACAAAATAGAAAAAAAATATATTTGTGTCATCTTATAGAGTGCATTTAGCACTATCGCTACCAAAAGTTTAAAGAAAAAATTGGAGGCGTTTTTGCGAAAATCTTGTTTTTCTACTTTTTTAAACTTGCAAAAACTCGAAAACATTTTTTAAACTTGCGAAAACGACTCATATTTTCAAAAGAATGTACATGACCTTAATGAAGGAACTAATTATGGACAACAAATTTAATTTGAAGGAAAACCTCTATCTTCAATTTTGTAGTTGTAGGAAGACAGAAAAATTCAAAATTTTGCAATTTTCGAAAATTCAGAGTTAACCGTGTGAATGGGACTTATGGCTCCTTTATAAGTGTATTTTACTATATTCTTACAAGAAATTTAAAGAAAAACTTTGGAGCCGTTTTTGAGAAAATTTTGAAAATGTCCGGGAGGCTTAATGTAAAGTACCCTCAAATTTTGAAGTTTTTCAAAATCGCAGCGCCTCGAGTCGAGCCAGATCAATTTTGTATAAAATCCTACGTATGGTTTAGGCGCTAGTGATGTTCACAGACGGACAGACGGACGGACGCGGACGTTTTGAAACAACCACAACCACAACAATAACAACAACAACAACAACACCAAACAAAGAAAAACACTTTTTCGGCATCAGGGGACCCCAAAACGTGTATTTCCGTTGAAATCTCGAAATCGATATTCCACCGCATTTTCCACAACTTTCTCTATACTACGTATATTACTCCGTATATGCCTACGTATATGAGAAACGTGTATGGGAAAGTGGTGAACCTTGGGGAACCCCAGTAGCAATTTTCCTTGGATGAGAGCAGTGGCCTTCGACTGACACTGAAAAAGTTATATTTGTGATATAGCTAAGAATAACAAATAACAGATATTTGGGTGTACCTATTGAAATTAATTTAAAATAGACAGCTGGATGCCATATTCTGTCAAATGCTTGTGAGATGTCTACAAAAGCATCTATGGTATGTTGTTCCTTTTGGAATACAGTGTGAATGTGTTTAAGTTTTTTGGTGGGTGGTGTTTTTTGTAGCAGGCTGTAATTTTATTGGGTGAATGACCAAGTGTTTCCATATTTGAGGAAAATACCTGTTCTCAAAACAGAATTGTAAATATTATTTAGAAAGGCAATGGCGTTTTCCGGTAGATTTTTTAAAACGATTGTATTGATCCGATTGTGGCCTGGTGCTTTTTTATTTGGCATATCCTTTATTATTTTTCTTATTTCATTAGGGGATATGAATTGTATTGGGCGGGGAACATTATATAGGGGAGCATTGAACATTTTCAGAATTTCGTCGTGTTTGGGATCTTTAGGGGAATTGTTAGGGGTAAATGTGTCAACAAAGTGGGATGCTAGTACTTCAGCCTTTTCCCTTGGGGAGTATTTTTTACCATCACTAGTTGCTAAGGGAATATTTTTTTTTTTTTGTTTTTTTAAAAAAATTTTTTTAATACGGATTAAGTTAATTATATTAGGGGAGCGGTTTATGTAGTATTTTGTTAGTATCTAAGATTTTTCAATGTGCTGTTGTTAATTGTACTGATTATTATGTTGTTGACGGTCGTGATGGCTTGGTTAATTTCTTGGGAGATTCAGATTGTGAAATGAAGGTATGGACTTTTTACAGTTCTTTAAAGTACTTCCAATTAATGTTGTATGTATTTAAGGTTGGTGGGGGAGAAGGGGGAGGTTTTTCTACGCGAGTTGATATTATTACTGGTAAATGATCTGATTCTAGTTCATGATACGTTGTAGATATGAATTGTGTTTTAATATTTCTGACTGCTCTGTCAAGTATGTCTGGACTTTTGTTTGGATCATATTGGTAGTACGTGGTTTTAATTGGTGCTAATTTGTTGAGATTTAGGTTCCTTTTTATGTTGTATAAGTATCTGCCAGCGGGATTCGTAGACCGACATCCCCATGAGGTATGTTTGGAGCTTAGATCACCAGCAATAATGAATGGATGTGGTAGTTGTAATAGTGTGGAGAAGTTGCTGCTATTGATTTTTATATTTGGAGGTTTATATGCAGTCACTATTGTTAATATCCTGTATTTATTATACTTTACATTTACTCCTGCTTTCTCGAGACTGAGCGTGTGTAATAGAGTAATCTGGTAATATGGTATGCTGTTTTTTTTATTAATATTACGACCCCTCCTCCTTTCGAATTTTGTCTGTCTTCTTTGATGGTTTTTGTATCCCTGTAGAAAAAATGAGGATTCTGTGTTGAGATGCGATTCTGTGATGCATGCTATATCAATTCTGATAGCATGTAGAAAGTGTTGTAATTCGGCTTTTCTTTTTTTTTTGTTGATAATGGGCATTTTGACATTTCAGTTGGCATTCCAGTTAAGTATAATTAAATCATTATGGTGATCCATAATTGTTTTTTAATGATACAGCAATTGAGTGTTGTATATTCTGTATAATTGTTGGTATTATCACATATAAAATTAATAATGTGGTAGGTTATAAACTGAGTGATGTTTTGTATGAATGGATTACCAATATTGAAGTTTTTGTAGTTTCTATTTGCGTGTTGGTTGTTATGTTGTTGCTGGTTTGTGTTTGTTGTGTTACGTTGGTGGTTGGTATTTGTCGCTTTTGCGAAATTAGGTATATTGTTGGTTGGAGGTAGTATTGGAAAATTTGTTATATTGAATTGCGAAGGAATAGAATTGTCTAACATTTGGATTATTTCTTTTACGTTCCAACATTTTCGATAGTATGGACATTCTACTGATCTGAGGTCAGCCCTATGCTTCCCTAGACAAGTTTACAAGTTGGGGGGGAGTTCCTTTGTTCACAGTTTGCTGATAGGTGGTCACCTGCACAAAACCCGCACGGAATTGTATGATTACAGTTGTTTTTACTGTGTCCAAAGTCTAAACGCCAGTAACATTGAAGGGGGCCTTTGTATTTCTTTCTGGTTTCACAATGTTATTACCTATTTGTTTTATTTCTAGAACATCCTCGATGTTGTGAGTTCCATCAAAGTCTACTGCCACTACTGGTATGGGAGAATTGTTTTGTATAGTCGAGTAACTTTTGTAGCAGAATTGATTTGCTATTGATTTTAGCTAAGATTTAATTTTCTGTGATTGAAGGATGAATATTTTTTATCACTATTGAGTATGTTTTACTAATTTTATCCGAATACGCGTGAAATTGTTTTTTGTGGCCAGAAAATACTAAACTGCTTTTCGGAAGTCGGTCACTGACTGAAATTGGATTCTAATCTTTTGATTCTTGAATTCTGTGGTGAAGTTGCATGAGACGTTAGATTTTATTTCATTCATAAGGGTAACTTGATTTTCAAAGTTTGTAACAAAAATAGGTGGGATTTTATGTTCTTCACTTAAATCCTGTGGGATCTCTTCGTTTAACCAACTAAATCTGTTTTTGATTTCTACATTGTACTGACTGTAAGTTCGACCCTACCGAAGGCTGACTGTCTATGGATACACGTTTTAAGTCTCTTTTATCACTGTCGTTATCGCTGGCTCGCTTTCCTTGCGACGTTACCTTGTTCTGATGCAGTTGGGTTGAAGCAGCAGTCTGTTGTGACTGCATTTGTTGCTCGGGCTGGCCTGATAATCCGGTCCCGAATCGATTGTTGTTGCTTGCATTGGGTTGGAGTTGGATCGGAATGTCGGAGTATTCCATGCTGTCCGTGGAGTTCACTTCGCCTTCGTCGGGAAGCACATTAGATGAACCTTCGGAGTTGTAAATCGAATTTAGGGCTTCGCTGACCATTCGCCCTGTGCTAGATAAATCATTGTTGTTCATTCAACTACTAAAGCACTAGTAGTGAATAAATGCGACCACTAAATACTGTTTCGTACACTAAGGCACCACTGTTTTCTAAAGTTTGTAGCGATGTTGAATACACTATCACACTAAACGATTCTAGCTGCTGGTAGCGGAGTGACTCCTCTGGCCCGCAGCTGAAGCGAGAATGAATGCCGAGCTACACATCAACTTGCGATGTTTCCCCATCCATGTACCTCCTACCAGCGACGTATCAGCCCCAGTCGGGACAAACTCTATGCTCCCGTCATGTGTGGTAGCTTAGTGTATTGAAGTGTAAGTTTGGGTAAGGAGAGAGGATAGGACAAGGAAAAGGAAGGAAAAATCGCGAGCGGTTCGTGGTCCGTTTGTTAGGATCGAGTTTCGACAATCGCCTGGTGGTGATTGGAGAAACCACCGAAAACTACCGATCAGCGTAGCCGGCCTCTAGGATTCTCCTCCAGACAGCGGCTGAATTCGACCTAGCTGCATAGCGGATGTTGAAAATCCTGCCACCGTCGGAACTTGAACCCTAGGACCTCTCGGTCATAGGCAATGACATCAGTTGACTTGAGCCAACTCAGCCGGTGTATGTGTCGACATTCGCCTCTGACCATTCCCTTGTAATAAATATACAGTATACTATTTGGAGATTAGTCGACGCGTAAACTTCGCGTACGGTTGGTGACTTCATAACATTATCACTTCAAAAATATTCGTTTCCTAAATTAGTAGCACCTCTTAAATATGTGTATTCATTATGTTGACAGTTGGTGCAATATTCAATAGGAACGTGGGTGATTGAAATGAAATCATTTAAGAGTTTTAGTGCCATTTATTTTTGGTGCAGACATGCTACATAATCTAATACAGACATAATACAAAATATTATTATCTAAGCTGAAGTGTAGAAGACAGGCAATGAGGCACAATAAACAATGGTAAAAAACATCAAAAATGTCTCTGCGCTAAAAAAAAAAGCAAGCGCAATAATTGGCAGTTTTCTACAAATTCTGACCCATCTGTCGCACTTGTACAATCAAGTTCAACAATAAGAGGCACTAATACTGTGATTGACATGGACTGTACATTGCGATATGGTGATGTGATGAAAATACAGGATTTACACATAACATTGAAAATCCTTTGATGTTCATTTCACGCTTAGTACGCGCCTCTGTGAACAGAATTGTACGTGAAAAATTAGTAAATTCTTAAACTATAAATTATGAATTTTTTGTACTTGAAAATTATTAATACTTTTTCAAAAATTAAATTCTAACAATTTTCAAGTCATTATTCGTTCGGGTTAACACACTTGCATGACAACTGTCATTTTATAGAGAAAGTAAAAAATGCTTCGAAAGCTTTTCCCGTATGGAAGCAGGTGATATGGTTGTCGACACAAATCATTTTCTTTTATTACTTTTGATTTCCGAATATATTTTTTTTCATTTCACAAAAATATTCAGACTTTACAGAAAAATTAATCGATCCCTTCCCAGAAGAAGGTTTAAATTAATTTTAATGCAATTTTAAATACACCGGGTATTGTAAGAGAATTCAAATCATATTCTAAATATATTTTACGAATTTTTTTGAAACCTTCTGAGGAACCTGAATTAAACACATGTACAGACAGAAAGCGTGTAAAATGATCTGACATTTAAAGTAAAGATATTAAAGCAAATTCATTAGGAAAACATTTATTAATATACCAGCGTGTCACTTAGTGTACACCAATACTAATTGGTCTTTTGCAATTAGCAATTTTTAGAAATGGATGGGTTCCCATAGATGCACGGACGGCACAATACGCCTCCGTATTAAATTTAAAAGACGTCACGCAATGTAGCGCGGTTGAGATGGCAAATTTAGCATCAACTGCTGAATTTAGTCCCAAAATATGCTGTTGAGAGCGGACAATCCTGACAATAACGTTATGTTCTTTTGGTATCTGCCGTGTCATTGACGTGAACTTTAAGTACACTGAGTTTCTTTAGAAGTATATGAATCTATAGCAACAAGTCAGTATTCTTCTTTCTGAACACCCGAACAAGAAATATATTTAACGTTTTCTAAAATCTTCTTCACGTATCAGAAAAAAATGTTTCAAATTATCTTTGCAAGAACACACGATTTCATTCGTGCCATCTTCCACGATCCATAGAACATAGCTCCATGGCAATTTTATCACATCTTGTGTGGATAGGCACTTTGATAAATGGTTCTTGGCTGAGCATTTCTTCTGATCCAAAGTTGCAATTGCATAAAGAACTCAAAGATCGTAAATTATAAATGACTCCAACAGAAAGGGATTCAAAGCAAGGGGTTATGCAAAAAAGTTATATTCCTTTTCTTGACTTTTTCATACATGTTGCGATGATGATGTGGTGTGTCCAAATGAAGTTCATTTCATTCAGCTCAGTCGACATCACGCGACAAACAAGAAAGCAAATATTTTCAAAAGTTTTTGGATAATGACAGTTCGGTGGAAAAACAACCACGAAACTCCTATCGTCAAGGACAAATCCTTCACCAACGCCACATATGATTCAATAAATGAGCTCAAAATATCAAAATTCTCTCAATGTTCTATGATTAATTAATAGTTTATTCAAACAATAAATGTACTGTATGAGATCGCGCTTTTGTAAAATCCAAACTATTCCTCTAGGTTGCCGATAGATGGCTCCTTGAAGGACGTAAAATAACAGTTCACGACATCTCATAACAAACGATGATACATCGCGACAGATTTTTTATCACTCTCGCATACTACTGACGAAGTAAAATACTTGCACATTTTATTATCAGCAGGAGACCGTTCATCCTAAAACAAATGCTCTCAGAAAACAAAAAATTATTTTTCCGATCTGCTGTTTGAATGAATCTCGTCCCTCGAAAGTGGCCTCTCTAGCCACATATTTGGTATTTCATTCCGATGTAGTCTTCTTTCTAAACATATTTTGAAAGAATCTTTGTCCCGCCCAAGTACGTTTGCCTTAATTATTTTCATTTTGGTGCCATACGGAATGAATACTTTCTCTTCCGATTTTCAAACTGCTTTATACAACTCAAACTGTTGCAGCGTGGTCGCACATTAAATTCAGTCGGTTGTCAGTAATGTATTTGGGCTATATAACATTGAAGTAGACGTGCATCTTGCCACTTACATTTACCGTCAGTGTAAAATCACACACTCTATAGATTACGTAACAGTCAATCTATGTAATGATGGATTCACATAGCTATATTACAAATCTTCACGACTTCACAATAACAAATGAATTTTACCTGAAACTGGATGTATTCTTCCACGCTCGTACACAGGAACCCCTGCGTGAAACAAAACAAATACTTCCTGGAATTGCAGACGGAAGAGTTATTCTGTAGAGCATAATCTTCCAATGATTCTTGGGGAGTTTGGTGGTCAGTGTCTGTAGAACTGTCACTTTCCGTCAGCCGCCTGTTGGCCCAGTTTCTCACGGACAACATTTAAGCTACGCCACCCCACCTCACCTCACCTCACCTCTCCCCACGCCACGCCCGCCACAATGTCATATGATTAGAGGCATATCAACACAGTGGTCGATTCGTAGGATTGATGCAGACACCCCACCAGTGCTTTTAAAAGGCTGCTGTTATTCGGAAATACTCTGACTGCGCCACTAAAAAGGATGTAACGATCCTGCTTCATTATACAGCCCCATTTCATGTGACTATTACGACCGAAACGTGCCGTATATCACACGATTGAGACTCGGATGGCGCCGTTAAGGTGACTCCGTGTGAGAGGTGCCTTACGTCTGATTACAGATGCTGTATATTGTGGCGTTGTGTAATTTTTAAGAACCCTGTCACACAAGGCCACCTGGGATCTACAACTCTGACAGTTTCTATGGCAAATCCACGTCGAACTGCGCCAGCCCGTGCGAGTGGTGAAAGTGAATCACAACATACCTTCGGGTCGCATAAACAGGATGGTGTTTTGGGGATACAGACTTTATGAGGCTACTTACAGGGACAATCTGTATTCAGCGACCCGGAGGTATATGTATAGTATTCCCTGGTCGAACCGTATCAGTCAGAAACAACGTGTACCACTAAGACGCGACGCTCTGGAATGGCGTGATTGAGATAGTCACGTGAGAAAGCGGCCTTGGGGTCTTGAGACCCGGGCTACGCGCTCTGCAGGAGAGAAAATGATAGTCTCTTCGCACCGCTCAAATCACAGATACGAATGAAACGTCATGTCCCACTCAACAGCGTACGCATTTTCTTTGTGCTTGACAGCTGCGCTTTGCAAGAGAGGACGCTTCTCGGTGTTACCGCCTCTGCCCGTGCTCTTTGCCTGCGCGCCCGCGCTTCAACAGCAAACCGCATTTCGCACAACCCTCGTCACTTTCTCACTCCCAATTTGATACAAGGCTAGATATCGTCAGTGGGAAAACTGATATTATTGTTTGTTGCTACGAATCCACCGGCGGCTTCGTGTGACACTCAAACGTCAAGCACAAAGATCATTGGTACAGATCGTAGCATTGTGCGTGGGACCTAGTTCGTGTATTTGGTTCCTCTCCCTGCTCCTCGGCGACGTACAGCCAAATGTGTCAGACGTCACTACTGGGCAGTTCTTTCATAACGTATTTCGGTTGTCGTGTGCTTGAAATTAGTAAATGAAAATCGTTCTTTTGTTTGTAATTTAAAAATGTACATAAATAATGTATATTGGATGTATTTTGAATACATGTTAATAACCACACACGTGAAGGGTTTTTAAAGAAATCTAGCACCAGATAACACCCGCAAAATCGCCATACGAGCGTGCGAGATTCAGAGTTGAGTGTACTCGGAAGACGTAAGGGAATCTTAGGGGAATCCCTTGTATCACTGCTAAGCGCGTACAAGGTATAGATCGCACTGAGGTGGCGCAGTCGAAGTGAGTTACACTTGCTCGAGGTCAAGTACCGCGCAACGAACTCTACAACTCATAGGCACAGCCGAGGTGGTTCCGAGTGGCAGAGGCCATAGCAGTCGCCCGAGCAGCATGCGTTCAAGCCCCTACATTCGTAGAGTTCTTTCACATGGAGCCACTCAGCATCGCTTCCGACTGGCGTTTCTGCTGGCAAAGCATTGATTTAAATGGAGATATTTACACGCGCGGCACAGCGGCGCTGCTGACATGGTTTCTGGCGTACTCTCGCCACCAGCAGCGCAGAAGCGCTTCTGTGCCACCGCCAGCAGAACACAGAGGTAAATAGCAGCCTTCACACAGGCCAGTCAGAAGCACCACTGAGATAATCTGTTAACATGAGACTTCCATTCCTCCGCCAGCGCACACAGCGGTGAGTCACACTTTCCATGCTGAATGGTGCTGGCCGGTGGCTCTGTGTGTGAAGGGGTTCGGCGCTCCTGCGTGGCGCTACCGAGTGGCTCCGTGCGAAGGCGGGCGTAGAGCGCGTGGCGCGTGGCGTGTGGCGTATGGCGTGGGGCTGTGGGGGGAGCGGCGGCTGCACGCTCTACTGGCGGTGCTCGCGACTGAAGAAGTCGGCGACCGGGCGCGGCGGGCCGCGGCGCCGCGCACGAAGGCCGGCGTCTGCTGGCTGGAGGCGGCGTCGTTGGAGGAGGCGATGCGCTGCCACGTGGCGCGCCGCGAGCCCCCGGCCGCCAGCCGCGGCTGCAGCTTCGACAGGCTGGGCGCCTCCGTGCTGCCGCCGCTCGTGTCGCTGTCGTCCCCGCCTGCAAGCAACGGCGGCGACGAAAATCTTTTAGGAGGGCGTCCTTCAAAATTAAAAGAATTGTTTTGTCCTAGGGATTTTATCCAGCCGACTGCCTGGTACCAAAGTATGTCCCCATGGGATACATATTCGACCGTACACCAACATACCTGCGGGCTCCTCTGATCTGCGGTCAGCAGAACGCGAGGCCCCCCGCGACAACACGAGACAAAGGCCAGAAAATTATGCCCAAAATAGGACTCGACCCCGCGACCCTTCGGACCGCAACGCTGAGTCGGTACACTCTCTTAGCCACCTCGGCCATCCAGATCGTCACTTAAAGGAATAATTATTGAAAATTGAATTTATACTAATGACTAATTGGATTGACCGGGGCAAAAGTAATAGTGATCCTCATTTCTGTAATTTTTCTTGGTCAGAGGAAATCAAAACCTTTTTGCAAATCCAGGCACGTCTCAGTTGGTGAAAAAGTTTACTAAAGTCATAAATATGTCTAATTGTAGTAGTGGATTAATTCGCACATAAGCCACAATGTGTTAAATTTGTTAAGCCATAATGTGTTAAGTGCTTTTCGTTTTTCTCTAAAAACTCCAATTTAAATAAATGAAATAAGACATATCATTATGTTGTGTCGAATTTAAACAGCCTTCCCATGTTTAAATTATAAAAATATGTTAATTTTATACACTATTAAATTTTCGTATAATATACCATTTTAAGCCATATTTATAACTCTCAGTAGCTGCCCAAACCTGGATGACCACAGTGACAGCTGCCAATGATATGTATTATTTTGAATATAATATGGAAGGAACCTCGAAACCTCGTATCTGCTCTTGCTAGTCAATACTTTCCAATACTTTTAATCATTCAAACTTATTGATATGCAAGTGATATAGATTAGTTTTCCAGCAAAATGCATTCAATGCTCAGAGAAGAGCTGAAGATAGAGGCACGTACAAAAATATGTCCTGAGCTACCTATGTTCCAGTAAAAACATTATGCCTCGATAATTTACCTAGCAATAAAATTCTATTTCACTAAACTCAACTTAGGATTAACATAAGATGGAAAAAATATTATTAATGTAGTTACTGCCACGACAAATGAAAGAAAGCTAGTGATGGTAACGCATCTATGAAGTCATCTAAATGAGGATGCTGCTATAAATGTACCGCATAGAAAGCGATCTGATGGGGGAGAGGGTGTTTGTGGGGTGCGAATGGGAAGAGTTCCTCTCTCCGGAATTTATTTATTTACGTACTTACATTTGTACTTACTTATGTACTTACTTATTTACTTACTTATGTACTTATTTACTTACTTACTTATTTACTTACTTATTTAAATATTTATTTGAAGTTGATAGGCCCTTCGACCCCTCTTGTCATTTACAACAATAAACTAGCGAGTAAATGAGAGCGATAAATAAGAAGAGGACTGGTGATTGGGATGTGGTGGAATGAGAGGCAGCAGAAACTGGAGAACTCTCAGGAAACCTGTCTGAAAGTCGCTTTGCTCACCAGAAATTGCAAATGGATTCGCCGGGGAGTGATCTTTGGCCCCAGTAGTGGAAGGCGTATGCGCTAGCCACTTCACCACAAGCCCTCTCTCCTTCCCTTCTTCTGCCTTTTCCCTCTCTCCACCTCTTCTCTCCCTCCGCCTCTTCTCTCTCTCCGCCTCTTCCTTCCTTCTACCTCTTCCCTCCTGGGCGTGGCAACATTACGTTGAACGACGGAGAGGCAATTACCCCGTAGCAGCTTATGGAGACGATAGAGCTATCTTACCAAAATTTGAGTACAGGCGCAGTCGAAGGTGTTTTCCTTCGCGGTTCAGCTATACAGTGAAACCTTATTCAGCGACCACCTGAACTAAGTGGTCACTTCAATTAACGGCCGTTTTACCCTGGAAACAGTTGATTTTTTTGCATACGGTGAAAAATTCCCTTGTTTAAGTGGTCACATGGTTCCGCGAACAGCGGCTAGGGGCATTTTCTAGACTGACATCCATTAGGCGGTCACTAGCGATTTTATCTGCAATAGAATAAGAAGTGGAAGAGCGGTGGAAATACGGTTGATTCAGTATTATCTTGCAAAACTATGCCGTCAATACTTAGAACAGTGACATCTAGAGTCGCTTAACTGGCAGGGGTATTAATTTAAGTTTCATGTTACAAAGATACTTTAATAAATGTGTCTATGAGAGAAGAATGCCCTTGTATCGCTCATTGGACAACGTTCTCGTAAAAATTGCAGACCTTCGCTTCCCATTGAGATCTTTGTCAAGGGCTTGCGGAGCATGCCCTATTCGCAAATTTGATTTTAAGTTCATTTTTGAAGGAACCCATTTGTAAGATGACCCTTTTTTAATTCAAGGTCGCATCAATATCTGGGTCATTAGCGACCGCTGTTGGAGTTAACGTTATGGTAACTATGAAGATGAAACGAAATGGTGATAAGTGGTGGAAGGACGAACACAAATACAACCATGCCCGAGGCGGGACTCGACCCTGCGACCCTTCGGTCCGAGATCGCTACGACACTATTGCCTTGGCGATTTTGGCCACCGGGCCGACCGGATGAGTTTTCTCACAGATTGTGAACTGCATTTAGAAGATTAGCTCGTTTGTGAGTTCGGTTTAGAGGAGGATCGATCGTGAGGTTTGCGAATAAACGGATAAATGACAAGTCAAGGGTATTTGACACTTTCCAAGAGGGGGCTTAGAAAACGAGATCTTAGAAAACGAGAAAGGAGTTTCCCAGAAAAAATATTGATATTTTAAGGGCGGAAGGGCACAAATTAACGAAATGATTAAAGAAGGTACAGCTTTAGATGGTTTCAAAACCTGTGCAGATAAAACGATATTTAAACCTTTAAAAAAAATTCTGCAAGTCACTTTTTCTGAAAAATTAAATCCATACGTGTATAGATTTGTCTGCATTTTCTAATACAAGTGCAGTAAGTCGCGAAAGTTTTATTTTGTAGTTTAAGCCAATGAAAATTATTTGGCAAAAAATCGTAGCAATTAATACAATAATATCTCATGTACGCTTCCTGTAATCTCATAACCTTTTTTAAGCATCCACCTAAGTGAAATGTCAATTTTCGCTGGAACGGTGAGTGACCGCCGAAGACAGGTTTCACCGTAGTTTGCTTTTGATTGCCCTCACCTGAAGAGCTGCCCTTGCCGTCGGTGTCGCCGGCGTCGTCCTCTTCATCGTCCTCAGGCTGGTCCACCACCTCAAAGGACAGGGGCGGCGGTGGCGGCGGCGGCGTGGGCGGCGTGGGCGGCAGGGCCGGCGCGGTGGCTGGAGGAGCCGTCGTGGCCGGCGTGCTGCCCTTTGCGTTGGCCCCTGTACAGACGGCCATTGTATTACACAAGTGCTTCCCTAACTTACTATTCCCAAGTTCCTCTTGTAGAAAAAAGATGAAATTATGAACCCCCAAATCAACTTTACCCCACTGCACAAGAGCAAAATTACAAATAGAATTTGTGTCATGAATGGTGATGTAAAAATAATATTTATTTTACTTTTTTTAATATTTAATAATCTTTATTTTTATTTTATTATAACTCGTCTTTGCAATTTTATAATACACAAATATTGTCTATCCGGAACAACAAGTAAAACTGGTTGAAATGGAGAATCAATGAACTCAAAATAGTCTGAGAGGACTGCGCAAATATTGTTGAATTGCCGCAGGTGTCGAAATAACCTGATATTTTAATCAACATCGACGTAAGTGCAAAATTGGATCAACATGGGTAGTTAGGTAAACTTAATTTCCTTCTTTGCTAATGTATACAGAAACAAAACACCAGACAGTATTTTTACGCTGGCTGACATTTCTACAAAAACGGAGTGCAGTACTGTTGCGAATACAAAAACGTTTCTGCCGTTATTTGTTCCTATTGTAACACTGAGAATTTTTAGTTACAGAGTTTAGTAGTACACCGTTTCTCAATATCACTAACGAAATGGGGAAACCTCATGGAATGATGAGAGATAACTTGTTTGGTGTAATGTTTGTGAGTATCTACATTTACGTTACTAATTTCCAATTACCACACAAATTTAAAGAAAATTAGATAGCCTCCGGCTACGTGACAGTTGTCTATGGTTTCATGTGATGCCCAAGATGAAAAGATAAAAAAAAACAACAAGAAAATAAAGTTACGCAGTGTTTTTGCTGCTGCAGGCCACTAGTTACTCCTCAATCTCATCAGACACTAATTTGTACCGAGAAACCCGAGAACCTCTGCGTCACGCGCTCTAAGGCAAATCGCGGTGTCGCAAGGAGGGCCCAGGGAGCCGGAGAGAGCCCCACCCGGAAGTCTCTTTCAGCGGCTGGGCGTTCGGCGTGACCGAATCCGCACTCGGCTGCTCCGGGGAGCAAGCGGGCCGGACGGATCGCTCTCCCGGCGACGACACAAAAGCGACCCCGTAACCAGCGACGCAAGGCGTCACGAGGGGGAACCAGGTGGGGGGGCGGGGAGGGCCGGGGCGGGGAAAGTCACTTGCGTGCATAACGACTTCACCATTGGCCAAGCCCCGTCCGCGACCGCGGTCGGCAGCAGCGATCCCCGTCGCCAGGAACTTCGCCGCGAGGGGAAGTGATAGCGGTGGCCGGCGTTCTCTGATTTGCCTCGGCTCCCTTCACACACAATATCGGTTGAGATTAGCTCAGAGAGATTAGCTCATTGCCACTGCCTCTGCAGCGACTCTAACCGGGATGCCCTACGGTTCTGCATGTCAGGAGAGTGGTCGGGAGCTTAGGACTTGCCCCCGGATGGGACGGTGCCCCTTTGGGACAAATACGTGGTTGGGGAAGTCCCCCGCTATTTGATGTATCGGTCGGCGCCGGATATCATCAACCAGAGAGGAAGGATTTGCTGCCACCTCCCGTGATAAAAATTTAACAGCACTAACATGACTAATGACCGTTAACTTGTTTGTAGTGAGAAACTAATATGCAAGCAGCTAATATCAGTTTTTTGATCGCTCAGTCGCCCCAGCCGTGAATTTGAACTAGTCAAGCCCCGTCCCTGGTAGCGAGGTAACGTGGCAGCTTCACAAACAGTCGTCATAGGTTTCTGTTATTAAATTTTCAAATTTATTTATTTATTTTCGATTTTATTTATTTATGTATTTGATATTTTATTTATTTAATTTGCAATTTTATTTATTTATTTGCAATTTTATTTATTATTAGCTTATATTTATTAGAGAAAATTTCCGGCATGCCTTCCTTATGACATATGTCAAAGTATCACTGAGATTCATTTGAGTACACCTAGTTGGAATTTACATATGTTAGACGTTCGGTGCATGAATGATCTTTTATGATAAAAGATACTTTTCAGTTTAAGCAAAGCTGGCGAGAGATGTTGTCCTATCTTCTCTCATTATGAAGTTTTTTGTGTGTCATACGTGAAGAGATGAACATATCAAGAGTATGTTACTATTATCGGTGCAAAATCTATTACACATTATTATTATTATTATTATTATTATTATTATTATTATATTTTTGATTATTTGCATTTAAAGAGAGCATTTGAACTTTGATGAATGTTTTTATGATGATTGTTTGTTTTCTCTGTGTACAAATATTCTTCATGTGTTCACTGTATTGTTTCTTTCGCTATCCATTTACATACTGGCTTCTTCTATGTTGTGGTGTCAAATGTATGTTTTTTGATAGTGTTCCTGAATTTTTTCTATCTTCTGCATCATTATTATTATTACTACGAGCGGTTACCCAGCCTCTCTGCCATAGGGGGTTCGAGTGGTTAGCACGAAGACATCCCTTTGCCGGATATTCTAGTCTTCATAACCTTAGGGTGGGCTTTCTCATCGCCACACAGGAATAGATGCTGGGGCATTTGTAAGGAAAGCGCACAGTTAGTACTTTGGCCCGGGGTTGCGCCGTGGAAAGCGAGCACGCTAACCAATGAGCCACCGAGGGTCTCCATAGCAGTCAACCCCAGGAACTATGAAATACCACGAACACACTCAACCAGTACTCACACATCTCTAGTACTTTTTATTCTACAGCCTCGATTTAAACAAGCAATTGGTGTTGAATGAAGTAACACACGATTCAGAAATATTCCTCTTGATTTCTGGCATGACTGTTCATTTCGAGGCAGGAAATTTTTGAGGTGAATAACCAGATTTGTAATGATCTTTCAAGGGTACTTCTATACGGAAATTCTCCAAAACGACGGTGGCAACGCCAGATGATGAGGTGATCGAAGGCAAAAGGGTCGCGCGACACGTCTGTGACTCCTCTCGTTTCATTGGGAAAGAGGCGAAGTTCCTTGGCCGGAACAGGGCATCCGGCGGCATTGTGGCAGTCTCTGCGGAGAGCAGTGCACCTTTAGACACTTTGAACTCGTGAATCCGGTTCAAAAATGCTGACGGCGAGACAAAGCATGACGATTTTCGCTAAGCCTTGAAATAGAGATGATTGCACTTTAGAGGAAATTCGGTCATTACTCAGACCCCTTTCAGAGCATTCCGGGGGATATCGCCTATTCTATCTTGGCAGTCTTACCAATCATTCTAGAAAAAGGAGACAGAAAAGAAAGCAAACGAATTATTGCAACCGTGAATGAATCACTATACTGTTTTAGTCATATTCAAGATTCAATAAGCACATATAACTGTTATAATTTACATAATTTATATTAAATTATATCACGGAGTCCTTTATTACAATAATTATAATTCAATAGAAGCAGAGGATTTAAAGTTTTTACTGCACCCTATTGCCATGCCAATTTAAAAGCACTCTTTACACACGTTGAGACTTCAATGGGTTCATGGTTTATGCGCCTGGCCAGCAGTTCATCTCATTAGGCTTTAACTAAAGCGTGTGTGTATGTGTGTGTGTGTATATATGACCTAGCGATCATTTGGCCGTCAAAGAGAAAAGGAACGGAGATTGCCAATTCAAATTTGACGCGTATAAGAAACCGCAAATCGATCGATTCCGAGAACGAATCACGGCCGGTGAGAAGAGGCAGGCGGTTCGGAGGGAAGCAAGAAGAGACATGACGAATGGCGCGCACGGGGCTGTGTGGCGTGTGTGAGACGAGAGAGTGAAATCGGCCAACATCGAGGGGTGAAGGTGCGTGAAAGTGTTGATATATGATTAGACGAGCACTCGGAACATTGGACAAAAGCATAAAACTAAAAGGTATTGTGTTCCGAGCGTCAATGAACAAGAAACTATTAAGTGAAGTGAAAGCATGTGGGTAGTAATATGTACGGGCCATGAGAGAATGAAATAGAGTAATGTCGGGAAAAATGTGATTAGACGAGAACTCGGAGTATTGGACAAAAGCATGAATTAAAAAGTATTATGTTCTGAGCGCCAATGAACAAGAATAATCAGGTGATGTGAAAGCACGTGGTGCAGCGGTGTACGTGGGCCATAAACTATTAGTGTAAGGAGAAATTAACGACTCTGAGCCAGTACATCGCCATAAGACCGAATTCGTGCCCAGACTTTGGAAGTGAATGGTTAAATAGAAGAACGCTGGGTGCGGCACGGCGTCCACGTGGACAACACTCAGTCAGCGGGACGAGTGGCTACCACGGCTCGGCGACGTCAAGGACATTAGAAGAAGCGGCTCTATTCGCACGACAGGAATGCGGGATCCTCGTATAAGTAACGAAGTTCGTAATATATGTGAAAGTCGGGTTGAATTATTGCAATCATACGCTTCAGAGTGTATAATGTGGGGAGAGGACAAAACGATGAACAATCACAAATATTCAAAGAGGGAGGGATAGATTGTAACTGGTTAATGTTAGGTAATAATAACACTGAATGTAAAACTGAAGGATATAGAATATTGGTATTTCATTATTGAATAAGAGTGTGGGAGCTCCCGGATGGTTAGGTATATTCCAAACAGTATTGATCAGTAATGATGTTAATCACATTAATAGCTTGCGATTATGTAATGAAGATTTGTCTAGTTGTTAAACATTCTCGATTTCTTTTTTCGAATAAATGAACAATTGTAATTGTAATGTGTCTTTAATCATTTCGATAACAGTATATCTTGCATTCAAAATTCTAATATGTGGTAAGTACTTGCTTGGTCAACTTCAATCCCTAATTTGGGAAACTGAGGTAAGTACGGTATATATATATATATATATATATATATATATATATATATATATATATATATATATATATAAGAGAGAGAGAGAGAGAGAGAGTTAAGAGTTATAGTTAATAGTTATAGTCTATTATAGTAAATATATTCCGCACATCGCATTATTTTATTTTTAAGTATCGTTTCTTCAATATTTCCATAACTCAGCTTGTATGATTTTAATTGCAAGAAATTACTAACCCTAATTATATACCCTTATTAAGAAAGGTATTGAAATTTTATTTTTCGTTCTAATAGAATTGACATCAAAGTCTAAAAATGCGGAGTTTTTTCAAAAATGTTAACATTCCGTTCTAAAACACCTTTGGATTCAAACTAGATTTATCATTGATCGAAACAAATGTTCTATTTCTTTAAAGGGACTGAAATTTCCAGTCCAAAATTAATATACTAATTAATACGATTTTTTAAAGAAAATAATAAAATCCCAAAAGTGATCCGCCATTTCAATCGCGTCTTGGGTTCTGGATGTCGTAAAATACAAGACTGTGTACACCAGCGCCGCTCAAATGAAGGAATTTGAGCCAGACTGCCCGAGGTAGCCTGCTGCAGTTGCCCACGTGCCATTCGCCTTCCTCTAGACTTGCACTAGACTAGAGCCGTGAGCCCGAGAGCCTCCCTTCCCCTCCCGGCCGGTTGGCTTGACAACTAGCGGGCCTCACTTGGCAGTGAGGGCATCGCATGAGCAGACCAAGAGGGACGCTCACATGAATAGACCTGCTCTACACTACCGATTAGTTCACCGTACTGTCCTATTTTTACATAAATAAAAACTTCTTCTACATGTAGAAAAAATCATAACTTAGAAAAAATCATGTGAAACTACATGTAGAAAAAATCATAACTCAGAAACAAAAGTAATGATGCAATTGAGGCTGCGTTTCCTTGGGCGCTGGAAACACGCAGGCTTTCGTCCTTGTCGGAATTCTGACATACAAGCTTACCGCCGCTACGCCGGTGAGCAACGTGCCCAGCACGAAATAGCGGTCAGCGAGGAAGCGCAGTGTTTCAACAATTTTAATATTCCGTTCAAAATGCCGTTCCATTCAGACTACATTCACCTTTGTTCACAATGGATGTTCCGTTTCTTCTACGGAGTTAAAATTCTCGGACATAAATAAATACACTGAATAATATACTTCTGCTTTTTCAAAAAAAAAAAAAAAAAAAAAAAAAAAAATGAAATCCTAAAATATGATCTGTCACTCGAATCGCAAGACTTCGGTTTTGAATCTGATAGAACACAAGACACTCTAGATTACCTATTAGTCCACCGTTGTGTCTTCCTTATTTACACAAATAAAAACTTCATCGATATTCAAGAAAAACACCAACTCGTTCAGAAAGAAAAGTAAGAGGACCGTTTGAGAATTTGGACATAAATGAGTCCTGGCGAGAGGCGACTTACCGCCGCTGGTGAGCGAGACGCCGAGCACAAACTGGCGGTCAGCGGGGAAACGCGGCTTGGAGGCGACAGCCGACGCGGGGCCCCACCCCCGCAGACCGGCGCCCGCGCCTCCGCCTCCGCCGCCGCCGCCCACCTTGTTCGGCGAACTCGTGTTGCGGTGATTGTCCAATTTCTTCGCGTAGCCAGACCTGTGATCAAATGCTGTTTATTAAAGGAATTCATCTTGAAGAAAATACTCTCAAACCGTTGCCCTCAAATACAGATTAATAATGAAAAATTTCGTGGCACGTGTGTGTTAATTAAACGCTACTACTATTGAAAGAAAAATTATGTTTATATTAACAGTGATCTACAAAGAATTAGATTGACATTTGATAGAGAATTGACATTTGTATTGTAAAATTATTAAAAAAAAGTCTTAATATGCCTGTAACAAGTAATGTGCTTCCGGGTCAATGATCCCCCCTCCCGATCAGGTTATTATCCATTTTCCCTGATCCATTAAGCAAATGCTGATATGACCCCTTGTTTTACTTCTGGACGTAAAAGTAGCTTCACTATTCACCCGTTTGGTTGAGCTCTCCTTTTGCTTGTAGTGGTACGAGTAGAACAGGGAATGTGTTACAATTTTGTTAGCAATGCAAAAAAAATCAAATCTGCAGTTAGTTTACCAATGCAAATACGCTTACAAGAACTCGCGAGCGAAAATGTCTAGTTTTTCCTGTTGCTAATCTCGCACTTTTTTAATTTTTATATTTATTAATATTTTTATTTTGGTTTGTTTATTTTTAACTTTTTTCAGCTTTCAACTATTTATAGTTAAAATGCTGGGAATGGATTCTGGAGTTCAAGAAAACGTGGGCAGATGATTTTCTCCCCCATACGTCACATACAGTTTTTACAGCTCTTTGTGTAAATAAATCAAATATTGCTCATATTGTCCTCCCTATATTTCCGTATCTTGATCATATTGCACCGGCGAATAGAAACCATGTAATGTTCTGTTTTGAATCATTAGATTTTTTTCTTTCGTCATACCCAGTACTAATTTCAAATAGGAAACTAACTTGAGTATTAAAAATTCTTATTAGAGAATATAATTTGGAATTTATCTATTTCCAAGTATTATTTATTCTGACTATTTTGCAAAAATATGCGTATGCATACGTAAGTAAACTCAAACGGGATAATAAAACAAACAAAATATTACGAAAAACAAATATTATGAGATGTAACTTCCAGTAGGTTAGGATAGATCACAAACTAACGTTATTTGATTGATAAAATAAAAACAAATGCGCGTGGTCTTAGATATAATGATGTCTTTTTACTCATAAATGTCTGGAACCGGTTAAATTCCAAAGCGAATTCTTGACCTCCTACGGTCAACTAAATCACGAGTCAAACATCTAATAATTTTATGAAACTCACTTGCAATTAATTTTATCCATTCGATTTTAAAGAATTGTAACTAGATAACCAAGATGTATCTTAGTAAGTATATAAATGAGAACAGAAGGTAGGGGCGATCGAGGAGAAGCATTTGAATTAAGTTAAGAATTTTACACTTCTGAAACAAATTGCAAATATTTAAAATTATGTATTAATAATAACAACAATAACAATAGCAATAACAACAATAACAAAAACAGCAATAACAATAACAACAAAAATAATGGTGTGGTGGTCACGTGGTGCGATGGTGATGTGGTGTGATGCTGCGATGTGATAGTGAGGTGGTGTGGTGTTGTGATGGTGTGGTGGTATGACGGTGAGGTGGTGTGACTGAAAGGTAGTACCGTGGTAGCGGTGTGACTGCAGTGGAATTGGTGCGGTGGAAGTGGTATGATGCAGTGTGACGCTGAGTTGGTGCTCTGTGACCATTGCGGGCGGTGGGCTTTTACCTGTAGGCGTCGACGTAGTTGTCGAAGCCGACGTCGAGCCCGAGGTGCGCGCGCCGAGGGGGGCCCTCGCCCGGGGGCCCGTGCAGCGTGGCGTTGGGGGGCTGCTCGCGGTGCAGGTAGGCCACGGGCCAGCGCCGCCCGCCGCCCGCCGCCCACCCGCCGGCCTGCCAGCCCGGCCCGCCGCCGCCCGACCAGTGGCCGGGGCCTGCCATTGCAAACAACAATTATGCACACAACCACGCATACCCGTCAGCGTTTTTTTATAATTTCATTTTTCTTCCACCCTTCATACATTAACAACTATTTTTTCGTAGTTGAAAGTAATCCAATATTCACGCACCATTTCTAATTTACCTTTTATACCCAAATGTCAGAAAAAATTAGCATTTAAAATTTCATGCATTCTAACAAATAGGATTAAAATTCCTAGAATTGCAATTAAAGATCAATTTCAAACTTCCCTTTATGTATAAATATAAAGAATATTTATAATACGTATTCACGCATGTGGTATAAGTATGAGACAACTGAAAGAAAAATAAGCGATTGCTTATAACTGTATAACACTATTAATAAGGTCTTGAAATATGTATGAACAAAGGGGTCTGCCATTCTCCAGATTAGCCTATCATGTACACAAGACATCCACACGCTCGGAAGTCACGCACGGCCGATTCCACTCCTTTGTCGCAGAAGGCGGTATATGCAGACAGCAGGGTTGAAGTCACAAGCTTAATTCTGGTCTATTCTGATTTCTGAGTATAGGTCGTACAGCAGAAACTAACGATGGTAATAGCGCAAACACTTCATTGAATCCTCCCACGCCCTACAATGTCAACATTGGAGAATCTTGGGAAGAACTCCGTGTTCTTTACGAAATTTGTATAATCAACTTCCAATGCTACAAAATTTCATAAATTCATAAACTCCATACTTTGCGTTTTTGACCCCATGTCGAATGAGCCTACCACCTTCCCCCTGATCCATAAACCCAATGCTGAGAAGAGGTAATTTAGTTCTTGACTATAAAATAGTCACTTCACCTGAAGCAGACATTTTTGATTTTGAAATAAACTATCATGTTGTGCAATTGTTATCTCATGTATTTTTTGTATTATTGCCTCCATGTCTGTTTTAGGTCACAGAACTAGATTCTGAGAAGCTTCCTTGTTTAAAATCTGTACCGTAAATATTGCCACCCTATTCCCGCGGAACGACCAAGAAAGGTTTTACTTTCTTGAAATAAATCAATATCGTCAAAAATCTTCACTCAACCAGCACGCTTGTTCTCGAACCTGCGTTGCACAATGACTTAGGTGTAGAATCCAGTGACAATTCATAACGGAACCATCACGCTCGTGAAAAGGTGCGCAGTAGAGAGAAAAAAATCTGGCTCAGAAATCGTTACCTCCGCTGCCTCCGTTCCAAGGTCCGTTATTCCAGCCTCCACCGCCTCCGCCTCCGCCACCGCCGCCGCTCCATGGACCTCCGCCTCCGCCGCTTCCGTACGGGCCGTTCCACGGACCACCCCCAGACCACGGCCCGCTGCCTCCACCACCACCGCCGCCGCCGCCGCCGCCCCACGGCCCTTCAAGACACACACACAGGGTCGAGATTATGGCAATTTCGCGTTCAAACAAAATTTTTAGAAGCAAATGATGAAGTCGAAATAATTGGATATTGGAAATTTAACAGTAATTTTACAGATAATTCTGCATCATTTTCAGTGTGATGAAATAAATCACAGAAAAAAACGAAAAACAATAAAAGTTTCATTTACAGTAAATACTGATAAATTGTTCTCCTCTAAAATCGTAGCGACTTAATAATAACACCTTTTCTAAAAGTTTGATTGTGTTGCATTTGAATAAAAAAATCGCAAATGTTTGTATCGTTAATTATACAACAAGAAGACATTAATATATTATTACACAGGAAAATATTACATTCAGGACAATTGAGAATCATGTACAAGGGTATAAGATGCTATTTAGTTTCATCGTATTTTCACTTTTCAGAAATGTGTTGTTCAAGGTTATGAGTTGTACATATTATATCATTTAGGGAACAAATGAAGTGGTCTATGAAACACAATAACCCACGATTTTGGTTTTGTCGAGGTGTGTATGCACTTTTGAAGCTACTTCCCATTTAGTACCATAAATTTCTATTTACTCCTCAGATTGAAAAATAACATCTCATTGAATTTTTTATCTTCCGTTAATCTACTTTTATCCATCAAAACTTAACTGAGCCATATCTCAAAATTCATTTGGTGTTGCCAATTACCTCTCACTGACCCACTCATATTTCCTATATAAATAAAAATGTAGCCTCATTGATTTGAAAACTTTTCGTAACATCATATGCTTAGATTATATTATATAGAGAGAGATTATATTAAACAAATTATATTGAGATAGATTAGAATAGAGAGAGATTACATTAAACCAATTCAATTATTCGTATCCTTTTTGTCTGTCTGTCAAGGGTAATCTTTGGAACGGAATTACATACAGATGCGGTTTTCTCTGAAAGGTAAGTTTCGTTGCACATAATTTTGGATCCTTTTTTTAAATTATTATTTTCTCTTACATAAAGGAGTATGTATATTTGTTTCATAAAAATTTTCAGTTTTATTCCGATCTTTATGAAATTTTGTACACGAAACTTTCCAAATAAGAGAAAAGTTAATGATTGCTTGTAAGTGAATTAAACATTTCTTCAAGCTCATTAAATTTTCTAATAAACGCATTTTGATTCATTTCGATACCGTAATTGAGTAATAGAAGATCTAAATTGTTTATGGGAGTTTGCTGCTCATATCAGCCATGGTGATAGCCACGGCGATCGTAGCAAACATGGCAGAGCAGGGCAGATGAAGCACACGGCCTTGGGGCGGAGGATGTGAAAAAGAGCAGGGTGGAGCTGAGCGGGGGGGAGGCTGCAGCCGGGCGAGATCAGGGTCGTCGGGGAATGTTCAGTACGCGGCAGGACGGGGTGGATGAGGGCGCTGAAGGTTAGGATAGGGCACTATAAATAGACAAACGTCATTTTTCAGTCCATTAGATTGTCATTAATAAATACCCGGGCAAAGCAGGGTACATCAGTTACAACCTAATAATTTTATGTTGTCTACAACTATGTTAATTGGGTCAATAAGGTATGGTAAAAAGTCAATAAGATCCTTACGACCTACTGTTTGTTCGATTTTGACCACTTTTGGACCGGGTTAAAAGCGACTCCAATGGCACCGAGCCCCGCACATATTTTCTCCAATCACGTGCCAGGGGTGGGTACGTGTAGTATTAAGAGGGGATTGCAACTTCTAGCCGTCTCTATTATTACAGGTACGACAGTTAGCCGCAGTAATTTATGGGAGATGTAAGGCTGATCATCAAAGGAAAATAAACAAGCGCATTTGACGGTTTGGGTCGGTTTGGGGACGCTCTGTGAACTCGCCCTTTGTGAAATGGACTATCAGAATCTGCTCTGTGCATTTAACTCAAATGTTTTCTTTTTTCTGTATGTACATGAAATAATTTTGAACATTCATTGAAGGTTTTTGAAAATAAGGCTTTTGTTCTGTTTAAGAACAGCTCAACAATATTAGAACCCGGTCCTTGATAAAACTTACTTCCGTCTACCAACATAAATTTCTTCCAGTACGAAACAAAATTTGCTACAACCAAATTCGGCATGTAGATCCACGTGGAGGAGAAAGATACGATAACAACAGCACCACCAGAAACAGTATGCAGTACAGGAAAGATGAAATGCTAATTATTAATTATAATAATTAAAGCTCTCTATAGAGCTTTAACTAGACATCACATTACAATAAAATTCAGACAATATGAGTGTGCTCACCTGAACCAGGTCCTCCAGGTCCGCCCGGTCCTCCAGAACCACCTCCGAAATGCTGGTAGGGGAAGTAATGATCGCTGCATGGGCGCCATTGTTCAGGTCCGTGTGATCCCACGTAACACCTGTCACCACAAAAACTCATGAGATCCTGATATCAGCACGGAATAACTTGAAATTATGTTAAAGATTTTATTAACCACCTTTTCAGCATTTCTTAGGAAAAAAATCGACAATTAATATTCAGTGGTTTAAAAATCATGATTGTGTCATATAATGAGAGAAACGACATCATTTCCACTTGTTAATGTAAAATGTCATTAAAATGCAGTAGCATTGTCATTACTTCTGGTGTGCTCGGTCGTCCTCACTACATTTCCGTACATACTGTTGCGCATTCATGTGGTTCGAATGGTCTGTTTCTACTACACTCACGTCGGAAGAAGCAAATAAACGTGATCGATTTATGTACACTGACAGGAACTCTCTTAGGATTCGGCGTAGAAATGAAGTCCCGTCAGTACAAATGCGATCTAAATAACATAGACAGGTGATTTGGTTACAAGTGATTTGCGCTAGGATTCTGGAAACTGATACATACAAGTCTCATGTTGTCACCTTGTAATTGTAGCTTGATAAACAAAAGCCAATCACCAAACATCATAGGTACGAATCTAAATTACTATATCTCATTTTGTAACTGCCCAGGAAAGTCACAAATCTTACTCATAGTTTGTCAGAAACATTCGGCTAGTGATATTGCACGTAAGAAAATTATAGTTATTGACGTTATACTAAGATTTCGAGTTCATGAATTTCAAAACGAGTATTATAGTAAAGACGTTCGCCCTTGAGATGTACTGTGCATTTCATTCTGGCTCGTTTACTCTTGAAAATATAATGAACATTACAGAACTTTAATGCTCAACAATAGAGTCATGACATTCAGAGAAAATGATAACTGACTGAAAAATAATTAAATGCTCTCCTCATTTGTATTGTTTATTTACTTTCTAGTGGTCTTTTTTAACATTTATTGTTTTCCTTCCCGGTTATATTTTTTTTAACTTTATTCCTAAACTACAGATGATAGTTGGTTAATAATGGAAAGTTTTTTAATCCATTAGTCAATCAATAAGATTGCAGCATTTAAATTGTAATGGAAATGAAATGGCATTATTTAATTGTATATTGAATTTTAAAAAAATGTAAACTTTCAAGCTTGAAGTACCAATGGGAATTTACAATGGTATTAATAGACTATTCGCATTTATTAGTCAGAAATGTGAATTTCACGGCCGCTGACAGAAACCTAAACACATGAAATGGAGCATGGTAGCGGTTCGAGTAGAAACAAGACGCGTTGGCGCGCGTGGAATATAAGTACAATTTTGCACTGGGATGTAATGTAATATAATACCATGCAGAGTTTAAACATTTTGACGAATTAATTCGAAACCACATTTCAGCATCTTAAATATTGAATATATAAAACTTTGTGCATTTTCCTGCTGTTATTTATGTTTCTCAAAGTGATATGTAATTTTGCAAATAGAACGTGCGAAGAAAGAATTTGGTCAATATTACTCACCAGTTTGATTATCCATATTAATTGTCCTGCCTGACAGTAATTTAGAAAAGATGATTAGACATTAAAAATCAAAGTTTTCTATTTAGGCAGTCAAAAAAAAGAAAGTCACAAAAACTTAATCTAGATTTAAAAAAACCTACAGCAAACAGCTTTAGGGAAGGTTTAATTCCGCGGACAGTTTGCAATTTTCAGTCGCCAGAGGATCCAAAACTTATTCAGAGATTATTTCCTAAGTGACATAACTGCAAGAAATACAAATTTTCAAGATTGGAAAATATTCAAATTCAGCTTTGTAGATCAAGATAGCATTCAACAATTTTAGGATACCTTTTACCAAAAGAGGAACGCCATTTTTGAAGAGAATATTTATCAGCATGATGGAGAAGCATCTAAAAGGATATATTGGCATGTAAAACTAGGAAACAAATGAAAAACCAGTACGCCAGTTCGGAAATAAACTTTTCAGTGTTTAATTAATTAAAGAAAGGGTATGAATATATTTTTAATCTCAAGATATTTTTAATCGCGTAGCGAACGATATGATCGCTACGCGATCGAAAAGATTTTAAGATTAAAATATATCGATATCTGACAACACCTTTTCTTCAATTACACTAGGGAACACAATTTTTACCTCCAGGAAGAAAAAGTGCGCATCAAACTCAATGTAATACGTAGATTACTATTATCAAATAAAAACGTCGTATCACGTTACAGTACGTAAAAGGGATATATTTTGTTTGATTACCAGGATGTTAATAGAATATTAATAAAAAAAAGGATTATCGAATGTAAAGAATAAAATTAGAACATCGTGCTTTGCTACTTTACCCTTTAGATGATGCAAAACAACGATATTGCTGTGGATTGCTGCTACTCTACAACGTGCTAAAACCCCTTTATTAAAAAAATATATATTTAAAAATTAAAATAAAAAAATCGATGTTTTTGCAACAAAAACTCGACGTGAAGAAAATATCGAAAGCAAAATATCGATGTTTCTGAAGAAAAATATCGCTGTTTTAAAAACATCGATAGTGTCTTGCCATCCCTCAGCATGACGTCCGGAATATTGACACCTGCGTCTAGGACACGTCGTCTCGCGGTTCGCCAAGTCGATACTGCCTCCGCTCGCGGAAGCCAAGGCTTCAGCGGTGCGGCTGAGGCAGGGCGCTCACCAGGGGTAGTCGTAGCCCTCGGAGAAGCCGCAGCGGTGGTCGGGGCGGCAGCAGTAGTCCCACTGGCCCGCCGCCCACCCGGTGCCGCGCCGGCAGGGCCGCCCGGACACCGTGAAGAAGCGCCACGTGCTCGCCGCGTCGCGCTCCGCTGCAACACCACCAGCCCGACAAGGGTTACAGCGGCGTGGGCAATTACTTCGTTTTTTTATTTTTACAAATTTGGCTGTTTTTTTTAATTTAAATCAACCCTTTATTGCATTTTTTAAAATTTCTTTTTACTTCCAATAATTATTTTTCATTACATTTAGTTATTTTTAATTAAGTTGATTGATTGATTGATTGATTGATTTTTTCGTGTTTCCGGACGCGTCAACTGCTTTGGTCGTTAGTCCCGTTAGTGTAGTGCATGTTTTTTTCTCGGGAGATGGCGGTGATCGTCCCCCGCTGGATGGCGAGATCCGGCGCCGATCTACCGTCGGTTAGTGTGGTTTACCCCTGAACAGGACTCCCCACCAGCGGAGCACCGCCCCAGCTGGGACAAGTTCTAAGCTCACGACCGGTCTCCCGGAATATGTGGTCGTGTTGTGCATGTCAGAGTAAGTGTGTGTATAAGGGGAGAGGATAGAACAAGGAAGAGGAGGCGCGAGGTCCGTGGCCCGTTTGTTCGGGTACTGCTCCGGCATTCGTCTGGTGTTGATCGTAGAAACCACGGAAAACTACCGATCTGAGCAGCCGACGCTAGAATTCTCCTGGCTGATCAGACAGCGACTGAATTCGACCTAGCTGAAAAGTTGGTGTCGGAAATCCTGCCGCCATCAGGACTCGAACCTAGGACCTCCCTGTCAGAGGCGCTGCAGTGACATCAGTTGATGCATTGAGCTATCGCTCCCGGTTTTTAATTAAGGGAAAAATAATAAAAAATTCAGAAGTAAATATTGCTTGAGAAAAAACAACACAAAACTAAATTGTGTAACTCCTCTGAAAAATGTGCTATATTTCACGAGTTTAAAAAAATACTTACTTTCCAAATCGTTTATGTGATAAAATAAGTATCACGCAAGTCAATAAAATAAGTATCATTCGTATTTTAGTTTGATTATTTTCCTAAAAACTTTTCGTTTGTGATATACGGAAACAGTGTGTGTGTTACCAGAAGTTCTAATTCGCGACGCCACTAAATCTCTTTATCTCCTTATCTTATCGCGTTTACCGTCTAACAATGCATGTGTGTGTGTGTGTGTGTGTATATATATATATATATATATATATATATATATATATATATATATATATATATATATATATATCACGTGTAATATAAAATAGTTCATAATTAAATCGTTAGAATGCGTATTTGACCTGAAAAACATTATGATACAGCTGAGTTACACATACAATAAAGGGTTAAAATATTTTTAAAACAAAAAAATGTTTGTTTCTTGTAATTTGTACGTCTTCGCATCATGTCCTTCTTAGGCATTGAGGATATGTGGAATAATTATCTGTTAACTTATTTCGTCTTTTTGCCTCGTATCGTCGCAGTCAGTCGTGTATTTTATCCTTTTGCCTAGGGTCGGCGCAGTTAGTAACCAGAGTTCCGAGAAGTTCACCCGTCCAGAAATCTGTGGTATTTCGAATAGCTTAACTTCCGTGACTTCACGGAAGGTAGTTAAGCAATTTGACAAACGACAATTTCTTTGCGGATTCCATAAATATTTTTGAATTTGTTTTTAATTGAAGAATAGGTGAAAGCAACGGCTAAGTGGATCGTTGTCTGAAACACTCAGCGTTCAGTTGAAATCATTTACTTTCATTTTTTTCTGATAACATCTGCTTCGGTGCTGCTGTCTCGTCAAAATAAATTTGATATCTTCAGAGGTGAAATTAACAATTTTTTTTTGTTTTGTGCGAGGTGACAATAATATTAATTATAATTTTAATATATTAATATCAATTATAATTATAATATACGAATATCAATTACAGTACAATAATATATAAATAAAATTTACGATTCCGAGAGTGATTTGACAGTCATGGCAGGGTCGTTACTTTCATTCCTTCTTCAGTTTATCAATATTAGATATTCAACAGCCGTCGCATCAATCGTTTTTATTTGTTAGTTTGAATGAAAAAAATGTGTTTAAAATGGAAATCCTCCTTTCCAATGCTATGCGACCATTATGCGGCAATTGTTTTGAATAAATTGAGTAAATAAAAAACTATTTAGGAAGCCATGGTCCCCACGCTGCCCCTTTTCAGAACCCGCCACTGTCATCAGCGCACGCACTCCGTCCTCCGCTTCTCGCAAGGCGTTCGAGGGATTCATTGCGCCCCCAATTGTGTGCTGTTAGGTGTGCGTTATGGGTTGTGGTCTTGATTCATCAACCGTATTTATAGTGAGCTCACTGAGGGGGTGGGGTGCAACAGTCTGTTTTTCAGGGGTCCCTACTTCAGTGTCAACACCCTATAGACATATTTTTTGAAATACTGAATAATCCTTTTTACAAAATATTACCTTGAAATTAAAAAAAATACGAGAAAATTCCTCTGAACTTTTGATAAATGTGGTAATTGTTTTGAATAAAGCGCATTGAAAAAAATTGACTGTGAGAGAGAGAGACATCTATGAAATTTGTGGTGCAAATTCTTTTGAATAAATTGAGGAAAATCACAACAAACAAATGGATTTTGGGGCTACGTCAGCCACTATCACCAACACATGCATTCCTTCCTTCCCGGCTCAACTGGGAGGCAACTCGCGCCGCCTTGATCGATTTCTGGGTCCGCCAGCACTTACGATACGCCGGGAAGCCGTGTCCGCCGTAGCCGCCCCCGGGCCCTCCGGGTCCCACGGGCCCTCCGTGGGCGGCGTGGCCGCCGGGACCGACCGGACCGCCGGGCCCGCCGTGGCCGGCGTGGGCGTGGTCGCCGTGGTCGCTGTGGCTGCCCGCGGTGGCGGCCGCCTCCTCCGCCAGGTGGCAGCGCGGGTCGGCGGCCGGGTTCCAGGCGGCCAGGCGGTGGCCCGGGCGCCGCGTGTAGTCCTGGCCCGGACGCAGGTCGCGTTGCTCCACGTCCGACAGCAGGCAGTTGTGGTGCGGGGGCGTGTCGTGCTCGCCGTGCTCCTCTTCTTCCTCGGGCCACGCCCCCTCGTTCCTGTCGCATGGCGAGAGCCCGCGGAAGATGAAACTCACGGAAAGACGGGAGGTGACATGTTTAGACGTTCTTGTGACCTCTTGATGAAGGTCACCGGCAACAAGGGAAACCGGGATGGTTGGCTCCGGTTTTATTTTTTTAAGGAACTCCGGTTTAGTTAGAATTGAATATATTCTTAATTTCATTTATTAGGCAATCTGATCATTTTTTTCGTGAATTTTTGCTTGCCGAACTTTTAGAGTTGTTATAGGTCATCGAATCAAAATGTGACAACCAACTTCATTTGTGAAGTTGTTTGACACAGGTCTTGGGGTAGGTTGCCACACTATTTCTATGTCGGGGGAGGGGAAGTAATATCAAAGTGAAATGATTAATTTAACAATGTTTTTTTATATAAAAAATGCATTCAAGTTTATCATTTGGGGTTGCAAAATCATCTCATATTGGTAAATACTAGTCTCTGTAAAATGAAGTATATAGAAGTATTATTTTATCTATTTTTATTAAAAACGCTTTATGGGAACTGAGTACAAAACTTAAGAGTAGGAATAAATGTTACAAACGTCTAGGGCATGCGTGGCGGTCGAAGATGATCACCTTTTGTTAATGAATATGTGACGGAAAATCTCGTATAACGAAGTCACACTCTGATTGGTAGGCAATTAGCCTTAAGACTGTGTACCAGGTATACGAAATATCTTGGAATTGCGTCAGAACGCTACCCGCTAAACACCATGAGTTGCCTGATGATTAGAGTAAAATATAATATGTGGACCTTCGTTGTACGAGATTTCCGAGCATATGCACAGGTGAACATCTCCAACCGCTTCACAAGTGTAAGAAGTTTCTTACATTTGTTGCGAAGCACTTGTATTTATCTTCTTAATATTTATGAAGGGGTAGGCTTGGGGTAGTAACAAGATAAGACACTTCGACCAAAATCAATATATTGGGTGATATGAATAAAAATGAGTAAGATCTCCAGAGCAATTGCTCGCGAGTACAAGTAGAAACTACAACTTCTCATAAGCAATTGCTTAATTTCATATGAATAAAACTTTTTGTGAAACTTGGAGCATTTACTTCCCTCTCTGAGTAATCGCTCACAAACTGATCTGTTGTGATTGGTCGATTTTCCTCTGATTTGTTTTCCTACCACCGCGGTTGCGCATAGTGCGTCGCACGTGGTCTTTCCATCATGGCGCCGCGTGCTTGTTCCTGATGGTGTCGACGGTGTTAGGTTAAGTGGTACAGGTGACGAGCACGGTTGGCGAATTCGGAGCAAATATTCTATCATTCATTTAATCACTGCCGAAAACCTCACAAACAGCACACAACAGTCGTGTATAACCTCTCTTTTAACTATTCAATACAATTTGAGTCACCTACAGAGGTTGCTCCGAAAATTCGAAGTAATTACTTCGCACTAGAAGCAAATTTTCAATTTTATTCATACGAAAAGTAAGTAATTGCTCCTCGGCCGAGAAGTAACTCCCCAATGGGGAAATTCCTCAAAACAAGAACAATTACTCACGACTTTTATTCATACTGTTTGAAGCAATTGCTTTCAAAACTCGAGAAATAAGTAATGGCTCATTTTTCTTCATATCACCAATTAACATTCCCGATGCTTCCTGCGGATGACGTGGCTTATCTTGTTTTTTCCCCTAACTCCTTCACACGCTTTATACTGCGCTTTTCACAGTGCTGCGTTTGAAGGATATCAGCTGAAGGTGTCATCCAATCGGAAAGCTGAACGCCACCATTATGACGTCACTTTAGTGACGTGTAAGGTCCCGATTGGACAACACCGCCGTCACAACTGATCAAATGCCAGCGACCGCAAAGTACAAACCCCGCAGTATAGTAGCGTTGGCCGCGTGCGTGCACTCACCGGAAGCTGAGCGCGGAGCAGAAGAAGACGAAGGAGCGGGCGCGCGCGAGCACTCGGCGCGGCACTCGGCCTCGGAGCGCACGGCCAGCGACGAGCGCACGGCGTGCGACAGCAGCGCCGCCGGCTCCCACAGCGGCGCGTAGCACACCTCCTCGGCGGGGCCCGGCACGCCCGCCCCGCCGCCCGCGTCGCCTGCGCACCGCACAAAAGAGGGATGTGCCCTTAACAGCTGAACTATTATTTCTTAACCGTTAACGTTTCGTAACTGTTAGGCCAAATAACAGTTATTTCGTTTATTATGTTATTGGCTGTTATCGGTTGAACTGCAACCTACTGGGCATAATTCGAAATACTACAAGCTTTTGTGACAACCATTTTGTACGATAACAGCTTCACTGCAGTTAATCAATCATGATTGGCCAGTGTTCAAATTATAGATCAATTCATACATAATGCGTCATTATTACACACCATGTGCCACAATATTTTTTATATTTTATTGTATACACTACAACAGGATGTTTGTCCTTTAAATTAAGTCCGTCCAATGTGTTAACTTATTTCTGTTCCACTGCTCCTTATGTGAGATCAACTAATATTTCCCTAGGTCCAATAAAATAAAATGAGTTACGGTCAAATAACTCACATTATAATACTTGATATTCGACAGTCATGAACACTTTAGCTATGGGTAAGCAAAAACACTGTTTCTCCTCATTGTTGTCACTCGTCACTTCACTACGCACAAGTTGCATGTTGGAAAGAATATTTGCAATCTAAACCCGAATCACTTTCATTTTAGTAGTATTCTATATTCTATACACGTTCGCTACACATTATATGAATTACTATTCGTCCTTGGCAGTTCATCCAGTCTCGTTCAGAGCAGCTGCTTCTCTGTCCAAACATGTTAGGGAAAGTAGTGCAGAGAAGCACCGTAAGGTAGCTTAACAGGCTTTACGGTGTTACCAACGTTATTGGTTTTGCGTGGTTTAACTCTTAGCAGTAGCTACAATTGATTTAACTCTTAACAGTCGGTCATGTTAGGATGCAGGTCATGGACCTGTTATTTTTCAACTGTTATTAATAACAGCTATTGCGAGTCAGCTGTTTTTGTGATAATAGTTATTGAAGAAAAGCTGTTAAGCCCATCTCTACCGCACAACGCATTACTTCTAAGGCACACGTGGCACACGTCTTGCACACGCACTACTCGGGCAACTTTTCTTGAACGATGACCTTGCTTTGCCCTCCCTTGAGCAATAAACAGTTGAAGGCAAAAGCTCGCAGCGAGCACTGATGCCAACATTCCAAGCATTAAAACTTTGTTGACGCGAAACAGAAGCTAGTCAAAGCTAGTTGCTTTCATAATCGAGAAATTCTATTTATCTCTATTACCGTTATCTAAAGAAATGGCTTATGCAGATCTAGGTCCTTCAAAGGAGGCACCTAAAACTCCTATCTAGTGTTCCTGCTATTGCCTACGCAGAGCGATAAACTGGACGCACACGTAGCAGGTTTGACTTTTATTTTCCAGAGGTTGACATTACTGTAAATCATCTCGTGGCCGACTTTGTAACGAATACCCCCACTCCGCCCGCATTTCTTCAATCCATCGTTCAAGAAAAGTTGCGCGAGTAGTAGAACGCTGGCTCGCCGACGCCTGCAGCCGCTACTGATAAGCAGTGCTGCCCGTCCAGCAACGGCGGACTCACGAACACAAATCCCTGACATACACAAACCGTACAACAATAAACAAAACTATAATTAGACCACTAATGCTTTATGGATGCCCAATATGGACAAACGCAGCCCTCACAAAGGTTAGTAAAATTCAAGTCACGCAAAATAAATTTTGAAGATTAATTACAAATGTCCCATGGTTCATAATAAGCAACTTCATTCAGAATTAAACATAAATACAATAATAAACCTAATAGCACTTATATCACACAACTTCTACCAAAACCTAATAGACATACCAGCAGCATCCCATTACAAACTACCGAAAAATGCAACCCACACCCAATAAAAAATAGATTTCCGTTTCAGGCCTTCCTCAAAATTTTTGCCAACCATGATCCATAACCCCGAGGTTCTCCACTAGAGTATCCTCTCCAATGTATAAATTAAGTTAGCTTAAATATTTTAACTAGAATAAGTCTGAAAAACATGTAAAGGGATTGTACTGAACGATGTAATCCATCTAAAATAAATAAATATGTGAAAAAAGGGGTGGACTCATAAGACGCCGATTTGACAGTGTCGAAAACTAACGGTACTTCCTAGTATTTCACTTCCATGCGTGTGCGAGGTAGAGAGCGGGCTGTGGATCACGCATTTATCGAAATTATTTCCAGCGACAGCCAAGATGCACTGTTTTACCAAATATGTAACCAGAGAATACTAGTGCTACTGAATGCGTTTCTGGACAATTATATTCAAAATAGACTTTAACCTGATATAGCCTAATGTTAATTTACGAGAATTATTAAGTGGAAAGTGTTTTACAAATTACTATTGCTGATAAATAAGGATTTGATAACTCTCCCAATAACACTGCTCAATTTAATTAACATAACGTCACAAGGCAACGACTGTCCAATTCATCAATTTGGGAGATATATTTCTTAAATTCGTGTATAATTATCCAACTGTGTACACTCACATAAATTGGTAAACGCTTCTGAAATCGTATTTTCGTTTAGTTTCTATTGATTTGATTGATTAACGTTTCACTCCATGTAAATTTATACATTACGAGAAACTAATATATTTGAGATTATGTAGATGTAGAATTGTTCATATTGGCAGAAATTTTTTCCAGCACTTTTTATCACATATTCGCGTGTTTTTGCCCCACTATCCCAGACAGAGGGTCTCACGCATACCTTCCAAATCAAAAAAGTTCTATATCCACTTTGAATCTTGTGAACACACGCTTCAAAGCCACGACTCTACTGAGAACCAGCGCACGCAGCCAGATCGCTGAAACTCCCAAGACTTCCGGCAAGTGAGCGGCGTTGACGACTGAACACCGAACTTTCGGCGAGCGTTCGTTGATTGATTGATTTTTTCGTGTTTCCGGGCGCGTCAACTACTTCGATCATTAGTCCCGTTAGTGTAGGGCATGTTTTTTCTCGGGAGATAGCGGTGATCATCCCCCGCTGGATGGTGAGATCCGGCGCCGACCTACCGTCGGCTACTGGGGTTTCCCCCTAAACAGGACTCTCCCACCAGCGGGGCACCGCCCCAGCCGGGACAAGCTCTACCCTCCCGACCGGTCTCCCGGAATATGTGGTAGTGTAGTGCATGTTAGTGTAAGTGTGTGTATAAGGGGAGAGGATAGGACAAGGAAGGGGAAGGACAGATCGCGCGCGGTCCGTGGCCCGTTTGGTAGGGTACTGCTCCGGCTACTGCTGCTGATCGGAGAAGCCACGGAATACCACCGATCACAGCAGCCGCCCGCTAGAATTCTCCTCCAGACAGCGACTGAATTCGACCTAGCTGAAAAGCTAGTGTCGAAAATCCTACCTGGGACCTCCCGGTCAGAGGCGCTGGAGTGGCATCAGTTGATGCCACTCCCGACCGGTCTCCCGGAATATGTGGTAGTGTAGTGCATGTTAGTGTAAGTGTGTGTATAAGGGGAGAGGATAGGACAAGGAAGGGGAAGGACAGATCGCGCGCGGTCCGTGGCCCGTTTGGTAGGGTACTGCTCCGGCTACTGCTGCTGATCGGAGAAGCCACGGAATACCACCGATCACAGCAGCCGCCCGCTAGAATTCTCCTCCAGACAGCGACTGAATTCGACCTAGCTGAAAAGCTAGTGTCGAAAATCCTACCTGGGACCTCCCGGTCAGAGGCGCTGGAGTGGCATCAGTTGATGCACTGAGCTACCGCTCCCGGTGAGCGTTCGTTGTGTCCGCCACCATTTGATAACATGGCGCAATAAAGCTACTGAGTGACGTCATAGGGCGCTGGGCCCTACCGCGCCGGAAACCACCGTTCTATGTGCGTGCACCCTAAGACGCGTGGCCAGCCGGGGGCGGTTGTTGCCCTCGGGAGAGATTAGAAAGAAGCCTTTCTCACAGGCCGGACGAAGTAATGTTAAAAATTGTTGTTGTTAAAAACGAAAATGATTCGTTTCAGTAAACAAAATTTTATTATATAACTTGTTTATAAATAAATGCAAGTAATTCAGTATACCAACGTACGAAAAAATAATCGCTGGACGCATAAATTCATTACGCGAGCCGGATACGAACCGCGAGCCTTATGTCAGTCATACATATGTCAGTCATACGGTTTTCGACCAAGCTGGATAGCTAGGTGGAGTTCACCCGCTGTCTGGAGGAGAATTTTAGCTGCCGGCTGCTCTGATCGGAAGCTCTCCGCAGTTTCTCCGATCGACACGACGCGAATGCCGGAGCAGTACCCTAACAAACGGGCTATGGATCGTGCGCGATCTGTACTTCCCGTTCCTTGTCCTATCTTATATCCTATACTTACATCATGAAAACATTTTGTAAATAGAACTTGTAGAATATTTTATGACCATAAAAAATGTATATGCACTTCTGGGATGGCTCATGGGCAACGTACTAGCTTCCCGGTCTGTGGTACCGGGTTCAATTTCCGGTCGAGGCAAATATTAGTTGTAGCTTTCCTTTAAAATCGTCCCAGTTTCTGTAGCTGTGTGAGGAAGAAAAGCTCAAGCAGGCTGATCTTGCTAGTTACGGTAAAGAGAATACGTCATGATTGCTTCATGTCGCCCTTACCCCCAGGCATGGGAATTGAACTAGATCCAGGCAAGGACGACACCGATAGCTGGCCGGCGAATTTGGACTACCGAACCAATAACGCTAAATACATACATACAAAAACTGTACATAACCCTCTTTGCACAAAGATCAATCATACGCAAAAACCTAAAAATGCCAGTACATTTCACAGATTTTGAACTACTCAAACATTTCGTGAAGTATTTTGAGGTAGAAAACTCAAGAATTTTCTTACTAATAGCTTTCTAAAACAAAGTGAAAAAAATTCTATCCCACCTTCTGCAAGGTGCGTATGTGTCTTATGGCTCCCCATGGTCTGCTGCGGGCTGTGCCCGGTGCTCACCGTGGTCGTGGCCGTGGGGCGAGGGCGGGCGGTCGATCTCGCAGCCGAGGCCGAAGCTGCCCCGCTCGTAGAGCTCGGCGGCCGGGTCCTCGGCCAGCGCGCGCGGGCCCTCCGCCGCCAGCTCGGCCGCCGGCCAGTCCGACAGCAGGCACGAGTCCAGCGGGCCGCCCGTGGGGCCGCCGTCCTGCGGCCCGGGCCCGAACCTGCGCACCGCCCAACTACACTTCAGTCGGGAAAGCATACCAAGTAGTCTGATACACTCTTATGTTTGTGAACTAATTGAATGAGTGTGTGTGCATTTATTTATTTGTGGTTTTTGAAACTGTATCTTCGTATATCGGTAAATGTTTTTGTACGTGTCTATGCGTGTATGTGGGTGTACGGTTAAATTTAAAAAAATATTCATATGTGTACGAATACGTATATATACAAATATAAAATATTTACACTTATGTCTATGAATGAATATATGTAGATGTATATGTACGTATTCCTATACACACTTATTGGTATTTGCATACATGAGCGAGCATGTATTCGTGTATGTATGCGGGGGTATTTATCTATTTAGGCATTATTTATTACTTATATATTCATTACTCATTATTGCGTTATTTATTAATTTCCTTCTTTATGCACTGGTCGGGTCGTCCTGCAAGGCGCTGTGGCTCACCTGAAGCTGAAGGCGCGGCAGAGGAAGAAGCGCGCGCGCAGGCAGAGCAGTTCGCACTCGGCCAGGCTGCCGGCCAGCGCCGAGTCGCGCACCGTGGCGCGTGCCAGCCGCAGCCCCGAGCGCAGCCGCCGGAAGCACTCTGCAAGGCGAGCGCGCCACGTCACACACCTCCTGCTGCCTCCCTTTGCACACGCATTTATTTAGCGACAAAACAGGAACAATTCTATGTGGCGTATGGGGGGAAGAACAATCTGCGAGTACATTTTTTCTTTCGTCAGCTCAAGATGAAACACGTCATTCAGTCATGATGTTATTTTGCAGACCTACGTCATGTTAACATTATAATTACATATAATAATCACTACGCAGTTATTAATATATAAATCTAGTCAGGTTAACTATTTTATATTAGGATTATCAGTGTTTGTATTTGAATTGTTAATAGTAAATTATTCGTTTTGTAACCAATAGATAACAGATTGATTGATTGATTGTTAGTGATTCAGGGCGCGTCAACTACTAGGGTCACTGGTGTCGTAAGTGTAGTGCTTGTGTTTGGTTGGGAGATGGCTGTGGTCTTCCCCTCTAGATGGCGAGATACGACGCCAACCGACCGTCAGCTAGTGGGGTTTTCCAAAATCAGGTATCTCCCACCAGCAAGGCACCGCCCCAGCCGTGACAAGCTCTAGGCTCCCGACCAGTCTCCCGGCATGTGTGGTAGTGTAGTGCATGCTAGTGTAAGGGAAGAGGGGCTCCAACCTAGGACCTCCCGGTTAGAGGCACTGCATTGACATCAGTTGATGCCCTGAGCCATCTCTACCAGTAGTAGATAACAACATGTGAATTGTCTTGTTCTGAAAACTACTTGGGATGCTAGAGACGGGGAAGCCAATTGATGGTCGTTTATTGATTTGTTGCCTAGATTCCGATGAACTGAACGACAGCCTTGATTTACGAAGTAACAATAATAACCATGAACTTCAATTTTACGATTGAAGGATAATCGAATAACCTCTTGAATTTTCCCGATCAGTTGAGCTGACAACAGGTATTGCGACCCCCAGTGTATATTGGCTCCCTTCCTAGTGTTTTGTCCTTCCCCTTGTATCATGCGTGACGCCAGGGAGACCCTACCCACGTGAGCCAATTAGACAGCTTTCTTACTGAAAGTAACAGAAGTTCGGGTTAGAGAGGGGTCCAAGGAAGGTCGCTATACAACGTCGGTATGGAAATTGGTAACATCGCAGAATGGACTACGAAAAATATTCACATTCAATTTCGAAAGATCCAGATGTTATAAATGGACAATGAAAACGAACAAACCCTGATAACTGACTAATGGGATTGATTATAAATGGCCATGTAATGAATAGATTCATATTATTATACATCAATTGTTTTAATGTAAATAAATGCGTTCCAGGACTGTCTGCCTGTTTGATACAACTTTCCTAACTCCGATGTAACAAAGGTTGCCTATTGAATATTGAAGCAGGCGCGAGACCCTGACATCGATTGAGACGAAATTGTTTGAGACTCAGTCTGTGCAGTTGAAGAGAGCCCTTCTTTGATGTACCTTGTATGTGAAACTAAAAAGAGTCTGTTCCCAGGGGGGCTCAAGTCTGTGAAGCGTAAACATTGTGAAGATACTATAACACCACATATTTTTCTTTCTGAATTAATGTTTACTATCCTCCTTCAGGAAAGCTAGCAAATGATGGTGTAAATTTGATGATCGGTAGAATCATATTTTAATAATGTACGACGGATGGTTAAAGCATATACGGTATTCATTTATATTACTAATTCACAATCTGCGTAGAAATTAAAAAAACAAAATATATGGCCTCCGGCGTTTTGAGAGGTGTCTAAACTGTGAGTACCAACTGAAACCTAGTGCGTCACCCCTTACGACGCAGCTGGCGCCATCCAACGTGAAGGCTCCAACGTAGAATGATTGATTGATTTTTTCGTTTTTCCGGGCACGTCAACTGCTTTGGTCGTTAGTCCCGTTAGTGTAGTGCATTTTTACCTCGGGATGGCGGTGATCTTTCCCCGCTGGATGGCGAGAACCGGCGCCGACCTACCGTCGACTAGTTGGGTTTACCCCAGACCAGGACTCCCATATCAGCGGGACACCCTCTAAGCTCCCGACCGGTCTCCCGGAATATGTGGTAATGTAGTGCATGTCAGTGTCAGTGTGTGTATAAGGGGAGAGGATAGGACAAGGAAGAGTAGGCGCGCGGTCCGTGGCCCGTTTGTTGAGGTACTGCTCCGGCATTCGCCTGGTGTTGATCGGAGAAACCACGGAAAACTACCGATCAGAGCAGCCGGTCGCTAGAATTCTCCTCCAGACAGCGACTGAATTCGACCTAGTTGAAAAGCTAGTGTCGAAAATCCTGCTGCCGTCAGGACTGGAACCTAGGATCTTCGGGTCAGAGGCGCTGCAGTGACATCAGTTGATGCACTGAGCTACCGCTCCCGGTTCCAACGAAGAAGCAGCCTGCCATTAAACATTAGCTATTTACGTCTTACCTGATGGAACTGCTACTTTTTTATATTCTTGGTATGTAAATAACTGGTGTGAATATATTGTGAATTCAGTACTCGTAAAGAATGTCTGATGAAATATTTTATTTCTTACAGAGTTATTCGAGAGGATTTTACGTGTTGTTCTTGAGCAGTGTGGAAAACGTTTTGGAAACCATTCTGTGTAGTTTGTTTTGACCCATCTTTCCTTATGCAGGGCACTAGTTTTGTATTATTAATTGATCTTTTTTTAGATGAAAGTGGTCTTAACAGAGACATGGGAGTGTCTAGAATTCTTATTATAGTACATGTGTTTGACCTATCACAGAAGTATACAGTTGAGAAGGAATCAACAAATAGTTGAATTAAATGTGGGGGTGACGATCAACCGCACAGGCATTCCCGTTTCCAAAACTTAGAAGAAAATCACAATACTGAATCTCTCTCTGAAGACTGTATCATTTATTAAACTAATAAGAAATAAGAAGACACTGACATTTCTTTAATAAATTGTATCATAACTTTACTCGTGTACTATTTGCTTGAAATCGGATTGGACTTATTTTAGCTTAACCAATGGGAGACCTAGCTTAATGGTCGATAGTGGCGTTGTCTTTACACTGAATGGCAAGTGCAATATAACAGTACATACAACGTAAAAGTTGAATATACAATAGCTAGCATTAGTCGTAGAAAAAGGACTGTATGGAATACGATGCAATGAGTATAAAAATACTCGTATAAAGTTTACGATAGTCGCTCGTGTCGTAGAATCACTTAACACTTTTGTGCTCGTTTCATAATTAGTATCTATTATCGTTTCATAATATAGTATTTTTCAACTCTCATTCATACGAGAGACACGTATGTCAATCATTCGTGCCCGCGTGGGATGACTTATGTTCGCGCGTGTCACGACCTCTGTCAACAACATACCAGAGCCCTGTTTGCGAGAGGCAATTCTTGTATATACCACGGCAGCATTTTTGGAAGTCGTCAAACAGGTTTTGAGAAAAAATACGACTCACTCGTTGAGTTCTATCGCCTGGCCATTGAGAATGATGACGTGTTTAAGAAGCATCTCCCTAACTCTTCATGACACCCTTAGAAAAGAATAGGCATTCTCGAGCCTGAATGAATAACCATCGCTCCGAAGCTCTTATGAAGCTAGGGAATCTGGAAACGAGGTACAAAAAATAACGTATAGTGCTGACAATCAAATGTTCGGTTTTAACAGGTTTCAGCTTCTCAGGGTAAAAGGCAAGCAATATTAACGTGATAGAAATAGTCCATGTGCAAACGATTAGCGACTCACACGCAAAGACTGAGCTCAACCAGCGTGTAAAGTCCATCTGTAAATGACTTGGTGGTCGTAATTACCCGTCTAGTTTTCAAAATATTGTAAGTGACGTGCTTAATATGACACATCAGTAGGTTGTTGCATCGGAATCACATTTAGGGACATCTTTTAAGGACTGAAGTTTAAAGGTTTGACTCTGATAATCGTGAATTATCAACTCTAAACAGACGGAAGAAACGAGTATCATTGTGTGCGGGAGAAATCTACGATCTTATTGGTCTGAAAGGCCTCCCTTAAATTCCAGGTAGCAATACATTTAATACACTGCACATGTCGGGAAACCAATTCGCGAACTGAGGCTGGAATGTGTGTGATGTTCCTCCCAGAAACGAGTCATGAATTATGAATATTAAACCAGATTGATCCGGCGTTGGCCATGGCGAACTAACAAGAGGGTAAAGCCTCCAACTACCACACAATACACACATTCCAAGGTATAATTGACTCATTGTGGAGACAGTGCCATTCATGAATGGCTGAGTTTCAAAGTCCACGTTTTGTAATTTCAATGAAAACACGAAAAAAATTTCTTACCTCTTAATATATTAGAGTTACTTTTGTTTAGCTGGCTGTTTTCATGATAATATTTAATATTGTGTACACCAAAAATGTGGGTATTTTTTAAAAGAATACTTCGCCTACAAAGAGAGTCAATATTTGGGCTTGGCTGCCCTGAAACTGAGAACATTTCTAGTTTTGTGACTTAAGATGGCCTTAGACACTTTTTAGTCTAAGGGATTGACCGTAGTCAATTATGAAATGAATAAAAATGTATTCTTGTTTAAATTTTACAATTTCTGTTGCAAACTTTGCCGGTTTTGAAAGTAAAACATTAGGCTTGGCTGGTTTGAAAAACTGAAAAACCCGCCAAATTAATGTTTTACGTACTAAAAGTGAAACGTTAAACGGTAAAATGAACGTCATCATGATCATAAACGTAAAACGTAACTGTGAAAGTCCGCAAGTTGCAAGCTATCCCATTCACGTTAAGATGACGTAAGAACAACACACAGTCGTGTACCGTAGGAAGATTCAAAGAACTAGTAGTATTTCGTTGTAGAATCAGTCGTGGCGCTCATCGTATACAAAGTAATTAACAATCAAACATGATCGCGTTCATGTTACTTAATGTCGTTCGACTGTAAATAAAATTTCTGAGTGGAGTGTTTGTTGTTCCGATATCGATGAGTGCAATCGTAGTGGCTGTCGATGAACGTTGAAGTTGACGTTCACAACGAATGGTATGTCCAGATTTATGTTAAAAGTAGACTACTAGTCATGCAGATTGCATGCGTTTGTTAAAGGTAGCTCCACACATTCGGCACGTAGCGTCCGACCGCTCGCCGAATCCCGAGTGCTTGGGAAGGGTGCACCTATCACTCGGAGCTCGTCCAACCGGCAGCGCGGTTGTCAATTGGGCACATCGAAGGAAGCAAACATTAGCCGAGTACCTCACGATTGGTCTCGTTCGCTCAAAAAGTGTTGACCGGCTCAAAGAACTCAGGGCAGAAATGGTTTCCACTGTAATTTCTCTGACCGCGAAGCCCTTCCGATCGAGTCCCAACGGATGCGTGTTTTTGAAGCTAGTTGGATACATACTTTAAGTTTAGCCGCTGTCTCGAGGTGAATCCTATCGGCCGGCTGCTCTGATCGCCAGTTTTGCGTGGTTTCTGCAATATATACCAGGCGAATGCCGGAGCAGTAACCCAAGAAGCTGTGGACCGCTCGCGATCTTTCCTTCCTAATCCTTGTTCCTCATCTCCTATTACTAACACACACATACATTTATTGCGGCAGCACACTTGACGGGGGACTAGACGGGCGCCAGAGCTTGTTCCGGCTGAGGCGGTGCCTCGTTGGGGGGGGGGGATACCTCAGCGGAGAACAAGCAAGCCGATGTGTAGGTCGGCGTCAAAACTCACATTCCAGTGGGGTAGGAATGTAGTCACTTCCCGCACTATAACCTGCACTACGCTTACGAGACTGTACGAGGCTGTAGTTATTGACGCGCGCGGAAACACAAAACAATTAATGAAGTGAACGTGTAGATTATTGATTAATGATTCCGAGCAAGTCAACGGCTAAGGTCACAAATTTCCGTAAGTGTAGTGCATGTTTTTGCTCGGAAGGTGGCGGTGCTCTTCCTCTGCTGAATGGCGAGATCCGGCGCCGACCTACCGTCGGATAGCGAGGGTTTCCTCAACCAGGTATTTCCCATCAACGGGGAACGGCTCCCAGCCGGGACAAGCTCTAAGCTCGCGACCGGTCACCCAGCATGTGTGGTATAGTGCATGTGTGTATGTGTAAGAAAGAGGTAGCAGAGAACAAGGAATAAGAAGGAAAGTTCCCACGCTATTCGTGGCCCGTTTGTTAGGGAACAGCTCCGTCATTCGCCTGATATTGATAGGAGACACCACGGAAAACTACCGATTAGAGCAGCCGGCCGCTAGAATTCTCCTCTACACATCAACAAAACTCGACCCACCCCGAAGTGTCGAAAATCCTGCCAACCGTCGGGACTCGAACCTAGGGCCTCCCCGTCAGAGGCATGAGTGACATCAGTCGATGCCCTGAGCCACATCTCCGCGTGGGAAGTGTGGAGCCGCCCCAACATGCGTGGGCGCGGTGCTCACCGCTGCCGGGCGGGTGCGGCGGCCCGCGGTGACCGGGCGGCTCAGGCGGGGGCCCGGGCGGCAGGCAGTGCAGGTCCTCGGCGGCCGCGCGCGCCACGGGCATCAGCAGGAAGACGTCGTAGTCGCGGTCGGGCTGCAGGTCGTGGTAGGGGCGTAGCCGCGTCGCCACAGGCGCCTCTGTCAGCAGGCACGGGTCGCCGGGGCCGCTGGAGTACCTGCGCGAAGGAGCATCGTCCCACAGCGGGCGGTTGGCCACAGTGTGGTTCCATTTGTGGTGTTCAGTTTTTGTTTACATCCCGCCCCATTAATTTGTTAAAAAATGACACTACATGCAGTGAACCATTATTGAAATGTAATTAATTTTAGTACATTATGTAAATTTTAAAAAAATTATGAATTTGGAATGTGTGGCGTCCGCCCTTTGTGTTTTGCGCACGGTACGAAATTGTGCATTACGGAACAAATTATGGGACATTACGAAATTTTTTAATATATTCATGGATGGGTGTATGTTGATTAGCATTTTTAATTTAGAGTTGAATTCTAGAAATATATGAATAGGTTGAAAATGAATTTATATTCCAAAATTTTGTATTGTATTTAGCCAATATATGTCCCGTAAAGGACAATTGACATCGGCGCCGTTAGATCTCGGGGTTCTTAGTCTGTCACCCAAACGGAGAACCGCGATATCTCGAATTCAACAAACCTTCGTGACTTCACGTAGTTAACAAATTCGACTACTCAAAAATACCTAAAATACATACGTAATCGAAACGTATAAAACCACACATTCAAGAATAATAAATAACGGAAGGAGAATGAATATTTTAAACATATTTTTCGTCACACTTCATTTCTTGTGATAATAGAAAACAACTGCTCACTACTTTGTTCCGAACAATTGACTAATAATCTATTAATTTGACTTATAATTTAATTTTTATTGGAACAGTAACTTACTGTTAGAATCGCTGCAATGTGCTATTTTAACACACAACCATCACATTTCTTTAAGTAGTTAAATTGAGATTTCTCAGTCGTGAAAAACATTTTCTGTTTAATTCCTGTCAACGCTGGAAACGTAATCGGAGAACGACTACGAAAGCATTTACATAGGATTTGGCCAATCAACCACACAAGAGGAAAGTATTATTTCAGTGCCCTTCGACCTGATGGCCATGGCTTCTAAATGACGTTCTTGAATCGACGGTGTGTTGCTAAGGCTTCCGTGCGGGGCTGCTCACCTGAGGGAGAAGGCGCCGCAGGGGAAGCGCCGCTCCGCCTCGCACGCCGCGCGGCACGCCGCCAGCGACGGCGCAGACACGGCTGCAGCCACCAGCGCGCGCGCCAGCCGGAAGCCCGCGCGCCACCGCACGAAGCACTCCTCTGCACACAGAGCCCCGCGCTGCACTCGCCGCCACGCCCCCGACATACTCACCGGGAGGGCGCCGGCTGCGGTAACTTCATTCATTGATTGACTGATCGATTGGTAAGTCATGCCGGGTACGTCAACGGCAGAGGTCACTAGTCCCGTAAGTGTAGTGTATGTTTTTCATCGGAAGGTGGCGGTGGTCTTCCCTTACTGGATGGCGAGATCCGGCGGCGACCTACCGTCGACTAGCGGCGTTTTCCCACTACCAGGTGTCTCCCACCGGCGGGGCACCGCCCCAACCGGGACAAATTCTAAGTCTCCGGCCGGATTCCCAGCACATATGGCAGTGTAGTGCATGTTAGTGTAAGTGTGTAAGAGGTGACGATAGGACAAAGGAAGAGGAAGGAAAGAACGCGCGCAGTCCGTGGCCCGTTTGTGAGGTTACTGTTCCGGAATTCGCCTGGTGTTGATCGGAGAAACCATGGAAAACTACCGATCAGAGCAGCCGGCCGCTAGAATTCAGACGGCGACTGAATTCAACCTAGCTGAAAAGCTAGTGTCGAAAATCCTGCTGCCATCGGGACTCGAACCTAGGACCTCCCGGTCAGAGGCGCTGCAGTGACATCAGCTGCGGTAGACTCCGCGGCAGCGTCCGCGGAGAGGTCTTGAGGTGCCAGTCCCATCGGTGGCGGAATATCGACACTAGAAACGGCTGTGCGGCCAGAGCATTATGCCGTTGGCACGACGGTGGAAGGATTTTCGACACTAGAAACGACTGAGGGGGTTCAGGGTATCAGCTGATGTCACTGTAGTGCCTCTGACAGGACAGTTATAGAGTTCGAGTACCGACGGTAGAATTCTAGCGACCGGTTGCTCTGATCGGTAGTTTTCAGTGAGTTCTTCCATCAACACCAAACGTATGTGGTAGCAGTACCTTAACAACCGATTCACGGACCACTCGCGACCTTTCCTTCTTTTCACTTGCCCTATTCTCACCCTTTACTAACATTTATATGCACTGCACTACCACACATGTTGGGAGACTGGTCGAGAGTTTAGATTGTCCCGGTTGCAGCGGTGCCCAGCTAGTAGGCGATACCTGGATAGTGAAAACTCCACAAACCGACAAATATTACTGTAGGTGTCCAATCGTTTGAATTGTTACGTCAACTGCAAGCACTTTATATTGTTTCGCTACTAAATATAAAGTCGTTGCGATCATATAAAATTATGCATCATATAACATTAAATATTATATTGGCACCGGTTCCCCATAAAATCCTATCTGAAAGTTCCCAATTTCATTCCTGATTTTTAAATAACCTGTATTAACAGTTTCTACACTATACCTAAACCAATTTTAACTACTCACCACTCAACAAATATAATTTTATGTTAATTTGGAGTAAAATAAATATTTTTCTTATAATTTACCGAATTTTAAGAAAATATATAATTGATTAAAAGTGAGGGTGATTAAAAAACATGCCAATAATTATACCATGTCGAAAATTGTAATTTTGTGAATAATTGACTATCGTAGAAATTTAACGAACTGTGATTTTGGAAGAACTACACTTTTCTTAAGTTTTGAACTTTATCTTTCAAAACTCGAATAGCATCTCAAATATGAATAAATATTCAATTTTAACACAACGCATAGCAACGAATCGTCCTGAGTAATCAGTTCTGACGCCAAACATCACTACAATATTCGTTTAGTATATAATGAGCCATTATGAGTCTATGTAATTTGATGTAATGAAAAAGTTTTTTATTCTATTTAAAACTGAATAACACGTTAAATTATTTCGAATTTCAAAATCCATCTCGAAAGAGAGTTGTTTCATAAAACAATGTAATTATTTTCATAATTTATAGAACATATAACATTAAGTTTAAGAATAATGCTGTATTCACGGAAATTAAAAATAATCTGCCGAAAATCAACTGCAAATTGCTAAACAGTTTCGGAAGAAAATATCAAATGAGCTATCTAGGCAACACTCGCTACATCCGTGATGGGGCGCTGAATCGTGTGTCGTCAATGTGTAGAAATTATGAAGGAGTTCCTTGGTCGAATAATGGCAATGGAAACAATTACTATAACAACTGCACTTTTAGTTCGATGATAATAACACGTGTATTCGAATAGCATTAGAGTATACTTTACTTCCGACGGATGGTAGCTGACTGATTCCGACGGATGTTTCGAAGAAAAGACCAATTCATGATCTCAAAGTGACGTTTCGTATAAATGAAACGTTCTCGTATATTAAAAAACATTTTAGACAAAGTACTTCAATAATTTCAGAAGTAGTATTATATGTTTTTGTATCATATTCCGGTCAGTTTTGATTATTACTGCTTTTATTATAAAACTTAGTCACTTACCAACTACTGTTGCTATAAAGAGGAAGCAGAAACCATAAGGATAAAATAAGAACCTGTTATTTTCACATTAAATTAGTCTAAGAGAAGAGTAGTACTTTATTTGTTTTGCAATTCAACCAAGAATGCAGAAATATTCTTTTCACTCATTTAGAATAAGCATCCAACCTTACCATTTTAAATCAAATACTTTCCTAGCGTATCGTTTCAAAAACAAAACAAGAACGTAAATGCCAATATGAACGTAGTACATCCCCAATCTTTCGCATTTCCGTCTTCTCGAGTTACGATGTTTGGCATATTAGTTCTCCGTAGCCCACGCATTTCGTAACCAGGCGTCATTGTTGAGATGATTGCTCAGTGCTTCCCAGAAGACAGAGGCGCTGCCGGTCGGCCGGCCAAGCAGAGAAGCTGTCGTCAGAGGCGCTTGCGGCAGAGCAGCGCTCGGGCAATGGCTAGACTGCTGCCCTCACAGTCGACGACGACACACTAAAGAGACGAGAAATGAATGGAAGAAACTCCGATATCGAAACATTAGGTTACGTATTGATGTTCTACACCTGTCTGAAAGGTTTTTGAAAATCCTTTAGATGAATTACCAAGTTCTCCAAGGTTCTCCAAGGCTCAAGCAGGAAACGCTGATACATTTGTGTTAAACTAATATGTATTCTTCATATAGAGCATCTGTATTCATCTGCATCTGTGCTTATGTAGAGGAACGTGGGGCAAAGTGGAACCGTTAAGATTGTAGCAACAATACAGTGTACATTTTGATTTAAAAAATATTGATATATACTTCAAAAATTATTAGATACCTTTTGCTATAACGTATAGAAAGTTTGTGCTGTTTTCAATAAAACTGGTTCTTAGTTTTTTAATTTTCTGAGTCTGCCCAGGGTTGCGGTAAAGTGGAACAAAGCTAATTATATAATATGTTTACTACTTAAACAAATACTGGTAAAAAATGTAAATCAGTATTTTAAAAAAATCGTATATTGATGTAATGAAAATTTATTTTATCTCTACGTACATAGCTTCTTTTTTTCGTTTTATGTTTTTTTGAAGTGGGTCCCTTGGCAGAAACTTTATGATTTATCAAATAAGAAGATGTTAGAATGAAAATTTTTCCAGTTCTGCGGTGGATTTGAATTTGGTCCTGATATTGGCACAGGAAGAATTTCTTCGGGAGAAATTATCAGCGACTGAGATTTTGGCTCCACCAAAGACGTAACGCGTGTAACTTTTAATGTACCTTTTGAAGATTCTGCAGACAGTTTACAATTTATTGCTTCTGCTGAAGCGAGAGAATCATTAGAAAATATTTGAAGGTATATCCCTGATTTTATAAATCCACCGAAAACTCTATGCTGTGGCTGCCCTTACAAATGCTTCTGATTTCGTGGAGAGTCACCACTCTACCTGGGTGATTTCGAAGTCAGTTCTTAATAGTTTGTGAGTAAAAGGTACTGAGGGGTAACAAAACTCACCTACTCCTAAAACGAACAATTATATTTCTTATAATATACAGTCAAACATTTCGTGGCAAGTGGAATAGTTAAGTTCCACTTTGCCCCGCTCTACGCTAGCACAAAATGGTTCAAAACAATCAAATTTACCTTGCTTTTGTTTGAGAAGTCCGAAAGTACTGAATCGTAAGTTTACAAAGATAAGATATTGAAACAAATACTTTTGTACTTCTGCATTGTTAAGCTAAAGACACGTTTTACACTACGTTTTTGTAAAGCACAGAGGAAGAACAGTAAAACAGCAATAATTCGCTATTCTGATATGCTGGCCCCCATGACACTTTCGCACAGTCGTGCAAACGCATATATCGACAAAATATTTGTTCTAAATATGAGAGAGTCCACATCTGTGGGTATCAAATGTAAATTCCACTTCGCTCGTAGTTCCACTTTGCCCCAACTTCCCCTGGATATGTATGTATGAATGTATGTATAAATGTATGTATGAATGTACGTATGTATGAATGTACGTATGTATGAATGTATGTATGTATTAATGTATGTATGAATCTATGTATGTATGTATGTATGTATGAATGTATGAATGTATGTATACATTTGGCATTTTAGGGACGGATTAATCCGACTTTTGCCAGCTGGCGGTGTTCCCAGGCCTGGGCCCTGTTTTTATTTATTATCCACGTCTCGAGGTAAGGGACTGCGTAACGTATTCTCATCACCGTAGGAAGCGTTCTTGGCCTGTCTGAGCTATATCGTCAAACAGCAATAGAAACCGAGATTATTTGTATTACAAGGCTACATTTTCACATTTGCCCCGAATGGGAACACAACCCGGTACCGACTCATAGAAAGGTGACCCGCCGTCCATTAGCCACCCGAGGGGTTGGAATCTGAATAACTACATTTTTTAAAAGTGTTCACTTACCGCTGTGTCCGTGGTGGTGTGAAGGGGGTCGTTCGTCCGCCCAGGGGCCGGGGGCGGGTGCGGGTGCGGGGGCGGGCGGCCGCCATGGGCGCTCGCTGGACCAGCTGCCTGCGTCACCGCGATCCCAGCCGCTGCCGCCGCCGTAGCCCCAGCCCCCACCTGGCGGAGTGCAACGCGGGGATGGGGTGGGCTCCGGACCCCGGACGCAGGGCCAGGCAACAGGCGCTTTTCACTCCACGAGGGGAAAAGCGCTTTTGCCGATCCGTGGTAGCGATGTGAAAAGCGATGGCGTTCTGCTCTTTACTTACAGAATATTTTTCCCGCCTATACTTTTGAATATAGTTTCTCAAAATACGAGGAGGATAATTGTTATATTCGTTTTAGAGTGAGCCTCTTTCAACATGTCCTTTCTGGGTGAATGTGTTCAATATTAAAACATAATGTTCCCAATTGTAACTAATAATTATTAATAACTTACTGGTGTGGAATATACGATTAGAATACGATAGGAAAAGATTAGATTAAATTTTTTGTTACGATAGTTTATGGTCTTTTAGGTAATAGTATAGAAATAAGACGTCTAAAAAATTCAAGTCTCTGTATTGCTGACTGATTTTGATGTGATACCGTTGTGATATGCATATCATCTGTTTTAATGGAAAATGGAACTAATGAAAATCTCCAACCATTGAATGTCGTGTAAGTCGATAAATTTACTTATTGTTCACATGTACGAAGAGGTTGTAAATAAACGTTTAAATAACAAACCAAGTATACAAACGACACAGTGTCCTTCACAAACATCCCATACAGTTTCAACAGTCTTGTCGTTTAATAAACGAACATAATACAAAATAAATATAAAAATAGTAAGTAGAGAAAAATAACTCAAAGTGGACTTACCGTATCCGCCGCGCGGGGGCGGGGAGGGGCGGTGCGCGGGGGCGGGGGCCCAGGGGCCTTGCGGACGGCCCCCGCCGCCTCCCCGGCCCCGGTCGGCGCCGGGGGGAGCTCGCAGGCGCCGCTGCGCCCGCCCTCCGGCGACCTGCAGAGCCAACACAACGCCCAAATCACTCAGTGTTCGGGGTTTCCGCGCGCATCAACTGTTCTGGTCGGTTCGTGTAGTGTTATGTTCCGAGGTGGCGGTGTTTCTCCATCGCTGGAACGTGTGGTCCGACGCCGGCACACATGTCGCTTCGCGGGGTCTCTCACCTCCAGGTATCTTCCAAAGCAGGCCTCACGTCACAAGTTCTAAACTTCAACTCGCTTTCGTGGTAGTGTAGTGGATGTAACTGTCATCAGTAGTCGAACTGCTTAACTACACCCCGTGAAGGCAAGGAGGTTAATCAACTCGAAATACCGCAGGATTCTGGAAAGGGGACTTTCTGGGAACCCCGGGGATCTTTGGGAGAGGCTCTGGTCGAAGGGATAAAAGGCAATGACTGACGACGACTGAGACGATTGACGATGACTGAGTAAATTAACTGATTAAATTAACTACTCCACGTTTGACGCCAGTAAATACGAAAATTGTTACGAAAAAACTTAACAGAATTTTTAAAAAGTGTGTGAGTAGGTGTGTGTGTGCGTAAGGGGAAAGGAAAAGAATTTTTTTCGTGATCCGTGGCCCGTTTGCTAGGGTACTGTTCCAGCATTCGCCAGGTATTTATCGAAGGAACCAACCGATCGACGGAACGAACCGATCAGACCAGCCGGCTGCTAGAATTGTCCGTCAAGCAGTGGCTGAGTTTGACTCAGTTCCTAGATCTTCACAACCATGCGCCATCGTCGAACACTACAACAGCCCGTTTAACGATGTCGCAGAGGTAAAGGTGTTGCTGCTGAGCTAGCGCAGTTGGTAGAATTTACGCGAGCCAAGCGTCTCAACTTAAACCGTAAACTTTGGCGTAAAATTTATTGTTTTGGCTCGACTTAAGGATGTCTTCTATTAATCGGGATGGCCGCAATTTCAAACTGTTGACATGAGAGATGTGTGAGTAAAGCAAGTCAAACTTGCCGTGTAAAATTGGCGTTTTACCAATAACTATATAGATATGTACAACTCTTTGAATACTTTTCTGAAACCGTCAACTACACAGCGCATTCCTCCATTTATCCTTACGCTTGATCAGTTTATAAAAAAAATAATTTCCCGGTGGTGTGGGTGTTACAACACAGGCTTTCCTCCTACAATCCTATCTGAAGGCCGTGCACTTTCGAAGGGGAGAAAATTCTCAAGGTAAGAACCCCGGCAAGTGTCTTGCAAAATTAAATCATTTTGGCATTTTCCAGTTTAACCGAACATCACGTGAGAGTCGCTCTTAGGCGCTACAAGGATGCAAATGATGCGCTACTGTTTGAAATATCTAGACCCGTACCGCGGATAGGGTTCAATGGCAGACGGTCGAAAATGCAGGTGCGGATCAAAAACTTCCCGTAAGAAAATGTATATTTGTGCAGGATGTCTCAGAATAAATGTTACAAACTCATAGGATATGTATGTGGTAGAAGATAATCACATTTTGCCAAATCAAATGTGGTGGGAAATATAATTTAACGAAGTTATGCACGGCATTGACTCCGCATTGGTAGACATTTCATCCTGGAATGGTGTTAGGGTGCATCGGAATATATAGGTTCTAACATCAATGTATTATTAGGTGCCTAACAATCACGAGAAAATGTTACATGTGTAACTTTGATAAATGACATTATCAAACACGTTCATTGGCAAAAAGGTATTATAATTGACTCAATACACCTGTTAGAAAATCGTATATTTTATTCGGAAACACCTGTATTTTTTATTGCCAAGCCATTCTTTTCGCTTCCTTTTCAGATTCATATTTATTCTGTTCATCCGCCTGTCTCTGATATATGGCAAACACACTAAAATTAAGTTGATCATGAAATTTTATTTATTTAATTATTTAGTGAAAAACTGTATGTGACGTATGGGGGAGAAAATCATCTGCGCACGCTTTCTTCAGTTTCAGAATCCCTTCCCAACAATTTAACTATTAATAGTTGAAAGACCGGGAGCGCAGCTCAGTGCATCAACTGATGTCACTGCAGCGCCTCTGACCGGGAGGTACTAGGTCCGAGTCCTGACGGTGGCAGGATTTTCGACACTCGTTTATCAGCTATGTAGAATTCAGTCGCTGTCTGGAGAAGAATTCTAGCGGTCGGCTGCTCTGATCGATAGTTTTCCTTGATTTCTCCGATCAACACCAGGCAAATGCCGCGGCAGTACCCTACCAAACGGGCCACGGACCGCGCGCGATCTGTCCTACCTCTTCCTTCTCCTATCCTCTCCCCTTACGCACACACTTACACTAACATGCACTACACTACCACATATTCCGGGAGATCGGTCGGGAGCGTAGCGCTTGTCCCGGCTGGGGCGGTGCCCCACAAATGGGAGAGTCCTGGTTAAGGGGAAACCCCACTAGCCGACGGAAGGTCGGCGCCGGATGTCGCCATCCAGGGGCGGAATATCACCATCTCCCGCGGAAAAAACATGCACTACACTAACGGGACAAATGACCAAAGCCCTAGACGCGCCCAGAAACACGAAGAAATCAATCAATCAATAGTTGAAAGATGAAAATAATAATAATAATAATAATAATAATAATAATAATACATTTTAAAAAGCGAGAGATTAACATTTCAAAAACTAGATATTTTCGTTGTCGAATTATAGAAAACTTATTTGTAACGTTAAACGAACTAACAGATTTGATTTGTATCTGTATTGCTATCAAAATAGAAACTCACCCTAAGCTTTACTACCACTACACGCAAATGGAAAGCTCAACAAAACGTGCGCATAGTAAAAATACATTTACGTCCAGCAGCAAATCAAGGGGCCATCTCAGAATTTTCTCAATGGATCATGGAAACTGGACAAAATACCCGATCGAGATGGGGGTCATTGACCCGGAAGCTGAAGTACATTACTTGTTACAGGCATTTAAGTCTTTTTTTAATTATACAAACAAATGAAAACTAATTCATTATACTATATCTTGGTTTTGTTAAAGTAAACATTATTTTTTTCTTTTTGACTATCAGTCTAGTCTCCAATTGTATAGAAACAGTTTTGCAGCAGAAAATATTTTACTTTTAACTTAAATTTGTGCACCAATTTTAATTGTTGCATTACATCTGGTAATGCGTTGTAAACAAACATGTATTTTATGTGGATTTCTTGTAGTGAGTTTTTGATACCGACACTTGATGAACATGATTTCTACGTCGAGTGTTGTAACTATTAATATCAGTATTACATGAAAATATGTTCCCACCGGTAAGTCAGTCAGTTTTGACAAATACTACAGATTCGTAAATAAATAGGCAAGGCAATGGTAAGATTCCAAGCTCAATGAAACGAGGCTTGCAGGGATCTCGTGGATGGCATTTTTTCATTATTCGGATAATTTTCTTTTGCAATCTAATTGGGGCATTAAAGGATGAACTTCCCCAGAATATTATTCCATATTTCAGGCGGAAATGTACATTTGCAAAATACAGGCAACGAGCTACATGACGGCTGACAGAATAAGAAAGAATTCTGATTGCATAACATAATGAGCTTAATTTAGTGTTTAATTCTGTTATATGTGCATTCCATTTGAGGTTTGATTGAATTGAGAGACCTAGAAATTGTTTTACCTTAACATCAGCTAACTGCATATTGTTCATTTTCAATGGAGCATACGATTGCCGGTTTGAAACGCAAAATTGCATTGAGACAGTTTTTCCTTAGTTAACTATTAATTTGTTATTAAAACAATTTGAAGCTTCTGAAATTGTACTACTTCTTGTTTCTTTTTTGCAAAGAACATTCGTGTCATCGGCAAACAGAACGGTTCTTCCATTTTAAAAAAATGAGGGCATATCGTTTACGTACAACAGAAAGAGGATAGGACCTAAGATCGAACTTTGTGGGACCCCATGTCCAATTGGCAAAGAATTGGAAAGATAAGTAAATAATGTGCTTTCGTGCCAGTACGGCATTTCTACTCTTTGAGATCGATGTTTAAGGTATGAAGTTATCATTTTATCATTTTAATTATTATTATGAAAATACCACGAAACTCGAAACGTGATGGTTCATACCCCTATTTTAAAACCCTTTATAAAAGTATTCCCTTTTTAAATCAGAATATTCCACAACTATCCCTTCAAATACTTGTGTTCCCATCTCTGTTCTACATAGCAACCATCTCTTCTTGCGAACTAAGGATCCTGTTAATTGAACAAACTGTTATTTAAAAAAAAACTAGGTCACAAAATTTTTCCGTCAAGAAAATGCAAGTTAATCATGAACATGATAACCACACGATTCAAAAGATCTCACAAAGTAAAAAACACTATATATGGATTATCTGTGTCGGATTTCATACATTGATAGGGTTGGTTTCAGAAAGAAAGACATTTTATCATTTTTTGTCAAATATATTTAATTAGCATATCTGAGATATTTGTGTTCAAAAAATGCATACACAAAAAATTTAAGAAAGAAAATCACAATTTTCACTATTAGAATATTGATTCCATACGGCTCTGCACTTTTACTTTCCCTGATTGTCTTAAGCAAAATATTATTAAAATCATTATTTGGACGCAAAATTTAGGAAATAATGCAAATACCATGATAAAAATGTTACCCATAAAATGCGTGTGAAGAAACTAATTACCATGGTATTTATGTAAACAACGGGTGACATTAATCATTTTCTTCGCTTATGAAAAACTCATTTCAAACAATTTTTTGTTTAATTTGTATCTTTTCCAAGTTTACTATTTACACAAGTAGGTTTTAATGTACTCCAGGCAAAAACACCATGCATCATTCACCGTGATAGGATCCAGATTCGTTACGGATGTTGCCTTGCATACCAGGACTACAGTCAACTGAGCCAGGATGACAAACTTCTCTTCCGGTTGCAAAGTATCGTCCCCATTCACGAACTACGCGAGATATCCGTTTAATCGGTTTTAACCTAGAATTCAAAAACCGACAGAATGGACCGCGACAAAATGCTATGACTCCGCACTTTTTTTACAACTCGCCGACCTTGAACATCCGTTACGTTGACTCGATTTCCTCAACCAGTCTCTTCCTGAAACGTGCCATTGAATATGGTGTCATCGCACCTTCAGCTCTGTAAGGTACTCATGCTGTTTAACAGAATACATGTTAAACAATATCGTAAATAAAACGTTATTTAATTTTCCAATTTTTAACCCTTTTTTTTTTATCAGTACACAAATATTTCACTAAATATATTAGTTTTATTTACTTATTTATAAATAATTGAAAATTATAAAAATAGCACATCAATGGCGTTATGATTTAATATCGACTTGGATTACGGAAAATTAAAGCAAAAAAGAAAGTGCAGTTTTAACTTGTTTAAGGTTGTGGAATAAAAATACAATAGATCCACAGAGACAACTAACAAATAATAATAATAATAATAATAATAATAATAATAATAACAACAACAACAACAACAACAATAATAATAATAATAATAATAATAATAATCATGAAAAGGAAGGAAGAAAAGCTCATTAATTAAGTACGGTTACAGCCCAGCAACCCGCCTCTCTCCATGAAGTAATATCTAGCGACGGTTTACATGGAGAGAGGCATGCGCACAAGAAAAGAGGGATTTTTTAGAAGTGCACACTGCATTTTTCCCCTCGGCACAATTATTATTGTTATTAATAATAATAATAATAATAATAATAATAATAATAATAATAATAATAATTTAAAAGGTAGTGGCGAGAGAGTCTACTTGTAGCAGTTGCCGATCACGAACTTTTTAAGAGAGTACTTTCTGGCGCGATAGTGTATCGTTGTGAATGCTAATTATAATTTCTTGTTGTAATATCCTAACTTCATGGATGAACCCCGGATACGAAGTAGAAGAGCAATTTTGTAAGTTATTATTAAAAATGTTTGCTTTACATCAGAAAACATTTTTGTTGCGATCTTGAATATATTGATCGGGCGCCGGTGCATATTCGATTATTGACCCCCCACCCCCACCCAATCGACCTCTTTATCATCACTGAGTCCTTCAAACGTTCATCAATCCACAGGGAGGGGGTATACCAACCCATTGGGGACCCCTGCTGTAAAGGGTCTACTATTCGTACCGCTCATTCTGGGTTGTTCCCGACAGTACCGGCTGAGCGTGATCTGGGCGCAGTTTCCTGGTAGTTTCGGTATGTTTCGCTTGCGAGAGACATCATGAAGTCAATGGAGAAAATAATTTAAAACAGATTTTAAATTAATTTTAAAAGTAACTAGGGGTGTTCGAACAGTACATACTTTCTCGCATATTTCTAAATTTGCAATTTTCGAAAATTCAGAGAGTTAAACGAAAATGAGACTCACGCCATTCCTTTAAGCAACCCTGCTTCTATCCGTGGAAAAAAAATCAAGAAAATATTTGGAACTTTTTTTAAGGGTTACTTTTTTTTAAATGCTTGTATCGTGCCAAATTACATGAAAGTTACTAATATTTTTAGTAATTAAACATGAATTTATTTAAAACTCAGTCTTTAAGGAACACATTTAATTATGAAGAAATCCTAAATATTATAATTGTAGGAAGACGCCTAAAAAAGATTGCCCTTTCGCAGTTTTCAAAAAATCTGGGATTTCAACGGAACATGAGACCTGAACCATTCTCTTAAGCATTCTGTGCGCTATCCGAGGCAAAGTTTGATCCAAACATTTGGTGCCGTTTTTTAGAAAATGTTGAAAATGTTTTTGAGGCTTCATGTAAAGTACCAAACAACTCATGTTTACCCTTCCTGTGCAATAGGATGGTCGGTTTTCGAGATGGTGGAGTTAAAATATCTGATTTGAACGTCACTTCGCCATTTTTTCCCTATTGGCATGTTTCATAGAGAACCAAATTCCATTAAAATAATGTAACATTAACATCTATCGCAGAAGTTTTTAGTCGTGATTTTTAAATCAGTCTTGCTATCGTGTCTATGTCCATATTACCCGTTTTGGAAGCAGTAAATGAGATAAGACATGAGGAATAAGATAGAAAAACATGCACTTGGGTATCGAGTCCCCAGATTTTAGGTCATTATTGTTGTTCTTTTGCATTACGTGTAGAAGCCGGTAAAACTAGCATTCCAATAAATTGTTCTGATCGTCAAATGATATGCTGATTGGATTTTTTTGTTTTCTATTTCCAAAAATAATGTCGATAAGAGTTTACCAGCAATTGTATGACACACCTCTCGTGGTTAACTTCATGTATAATTGCCTGGATAATCGACGAATATGATATTTCTGCGGAATGTTGAACACTTATTAACATTTATCAATCTGTGGTATTTGGTAGAGGTAACAATGAGAGAAAACTTCACGCTCATAGTCATCTTTGAAAATACTCTCAGCCTCTTTAAGATTCGAATTTCAAGTCGTTCAAATGAGCCCGTGAGTTGATCACGGCCAGCGGTTAACTAGCGCCTTGTTGTTGGTCCAGAACAATCGAAATGGTAGACACACGTCCTTATGTCACCATTCACAACGCGGACTTTTCCCTTTCGCAAGCGAGACCGTCAGAAGCGCAACAGTGACCGAGCAGCCAAGCGCGGTGGGCTTCGAACACGTTAGGCGGCCAGTGGGCGGTGGGCGGTGGGCGGTGGGCGGTAGGCGGGGTGGGGGGCGAACTGCACGCGAGGGCGGCGGTGTGTGTCCGTGTCACTGGGCGACCTTACACACGCGCCTGTGCGCCTGCAAATCGCCCGTGCCGCCTCCACCCCCTCCCGCCTCACTTTCAGGTTCCCACTGGGAGACCGCGGACCTTGGTTTCATTGTGCGGTGGGGAATTGGAAACGATCAGCAGATTTCTCAGTTTCTCGGCGATACCCACGTCGTTAGTGCCAAGGAAAATTCTTTATGACCTTATACGCCTCGAATTTGTCCAGTCAACGGAGTGATTAGGGAAAATTTTCCCTCGCACAATCTCAGAGGTCGTAGTTTCTACCAGGGGAAGAGCCTTACTCAGATTCCTAAACCGAAAGACGCAGGAGTTAAGAAGACTTACAAAAAGTCACGTTCTGGCGACTTCAGATGTCAGTCTGAGGCAGCCACGTGAGTGGTGAGTGAGAATAAACAAAGCTCAATGTCCACCTTCAAGGCCTTAAACTCCCTGGCTAAATGAGCAGGTCACGTGAAATCTGAGGCATCAAATCGCCTTTCGGATTTCTGACTTCTGTATGTTCTTCCCCGTTCCAGGCCGAACCTGCTGCTTTCCCTAGTGTTGACAGAGAAACACTGCCTTCGCTTTGACATTGTTCAATTTTGACACTTTTGAATGCCTCTTTAATTTTTTCTCGTCTTGGTAATATGATTTAACAACGTAGTCCCATATTTCCTTTGGCTTATTTAAAAATATATTAAGACATTTTGTCGCCCGAAATAACTAGCATATTCACACATTCCGTCACGCAAGCTAGAAATGCGTTGAATTTGTCCCTAGTTGATAAGTAATCTCTAAGAGTAGCAGATGCTTTGGCAAGGATCTATTTTAAAAACAGTACTACGAGATCGATAGATTTGCATTTTGGTATCCAGTTCTCAGATTTTTAGGATAATAAGAAAAAGAATGGTAATTATTATTCTTATTGTTTTTTCTTTTCTCTAAGAGTAGAAGTCGGAAATACTTTCACACAAATTTACTGTTTCTGACTGTCAATTGCGCTAAATGAAAGTTTTTCAAAATAATACTCTTAGTATATCAGAATATTTTATTTAATTATATGTTTACTTATTTCTGTCCTAAAAACAGAGTTTATCTGCAATTATTTGTGAGGATAAAAGCAACACTTTGTCCAGAAACAAAGTAAAAAGACCATCTCATCATTTGGCCCCCGGTGATGGAATCGCTTTTGAGGAATAGATTATTGGAATAACTATTTTCCCACACAGGTAACAAAAACTTGCACTGATAGCGAAACTTCATTTAAGTCCGTAAGCAAAACGTAAGAGTATAAAAGTTCCTTTATGCACACATGGAACCTAAAATATGTTTGCATGACACAGAAAATAACTGTTTATGTGAACACACAGGAAGGTGGGTACATTTCTCTACAAAGTTTCACAAGTGCGATGCCCTTGGAGGGTTGAAGCCCACCAAGGGCATTAGTGAGGCAAAGGAAGTGAAACTGCATAGATTTGTCACGGGTAGCGTGAAATAGGAGTACAAAATCCATATAGTAATCACGCTGCTGAAGCAGTTCCAATAGGCAAGCAGAATTATTCCAGAATACTGAGGCGAAGGCATTGTAAGTACCGTACTGTATTGAGAGTACTTAACTGTATCGCACTGTGACCATCGTGATTATAAAGCATTCAATTTATAATTTTTAAATTACCTGCGCACTTCGAATTATTGTTAGATATTTTTCTGAAACTTCTGAAAATACTTAACACAAACACGTGACGCTAAAAAGATTTACTTCTATAGTTAAAAATACGATTGATATGTTTTATTTTATCTTTGTGGGCGTCTTCGGGAGATGACGCTGTCATCTTCGTACTGCAACGGCAAAGGAGAGTGATCTAACGCCCTTTCTCAGGAACGTTTGTTGACATTCATAGGGAGTGGGGTCATGCTTTTTGTTGTAATTAAATGCATGAGTGTGTGTTATATGACTGTTCATTTATGAAAGTAGGTGTACGTATGATAGTTTCATGTACGAATGGAAGGTGTACAAGAAAAGTGTTACATTAAATTGATTGATTAGTGATTTTTGAAGTGTAGTATATAATTCGTTCTCGATGTGGTGGTGATCATCGCCCGCTGAATTGTGAGATCCGGCGACGACCTGCTCGTCGGCTAACGGGGTTTTGCCAATCAGATATTATCCACCAATCCAGCCGCGGCAAGCTCTAAATTCCCAACCGGTCTCCCGACATGAGTGGTAGTGGAGTGTATGTGAGTGTAAGTTATGTAGGTAAGGGATAAAGGATAAGACAAGGAAGGTGAAGGAAAGATCGCGTGCGGTTCGTGGCCCGTTTGTTAGGGTATTGTTGCAGTATTCGCCTAGAATTGATCGGAGAAATAACGAAAATTATCGATAAGGGCAGCCAGCCGCTTGGGCCACCGTGAGTTTTCGGACCTCCCGGTCAGAGGCACTGCAGTGACATCAATTGCAATTGCAAACTAGTGCCCTCAGTCACCTCTCCCAGTGTCGCCAGATGAATAATGTGAAATGCCAATTATAGTAATTTATTATACAAAGCGAGAAAGATACACTTTATCTACGGGAGAAACATATATCACGAGCGACGATAGGAGTCAGTAGATAAAGTATTTTTACCGTCGTGTGTAATATTTGATTTGATTTCATTGCAAATTTTACAAAACTGGAATATGTGTTTGGTTACGTTGGGACAGTTTGTTGAACCGCAGCTACGAACTCGTGCGCAACCATCTGGGGAGCACAGAAGAGAAGATTAATTTTGTTTCACTCGTAAGGTAAAGAGGTAATGTAACAGCATATTATTGGTCATTGATAAGCTTTCTTAATCGTATGAATACAATAAACCTATTATAACATTTCCGTGTTTATTTTTCTTTAATTGAATTGATTTTGATTTCCTTGTTTGCATAAAAACTGTGCACTGAACTTCTTGTTTTCGTAATGCGGGTTCATTTTCCTTTACGTTTTTTTTCGGAGTGTTGCAAGTCTCGTGTCCTGCTTGTATGGCAACGAAGCGCCTCGCGCAAATCTTCGCTGTAAGGCAATGGGTACCATGGTAACGATACCTTTGGGCAGCCTGGATGGTGTATTTCAAGAATCAGTTTCGAGACTACGGTGAATAAATTTGCTTCCTAGGATTAGCTGTTAGTTTAATTTTTGAGATTCCGGAGCGAGGGTACAGGAAAAAGGAAGCATCAACTCGGGCCTCACCAACCCGAGTGAATAACGAGATTAGTTCATGTTTTCCTGCCAATTAGCACGAACGTCAAGTCACAAATGCCGTAGTCCCCAACAATTCATTCCGAGCGCCGAGCACAGTATTATATGAATTATGTAATTATGAAAATTATACAGACCAATTGAACAATCAAATTAGGAGCACATGGATAAATAAAAAGTCGGAAGCATTCAAAATTTGTATTTTTTTTTCTAACGAGACCATTTTGGACATTTCTTCGATTGATTTAGATGTTTTTTGTCAGAACTTAAAAAAAGATTTGTATTAGGATATCTGAGATTCATACACATGAACAATAAGGAAACGCTTCACCATGAGCCGCCACACCGGTAGCAGTAGCTCAGTGCATCAACTGATGTCATTGCAACTCCTCTGAGCGGCAGGTCCTAGGTTCGAGTCCTGACGGCGGCAGGATTTTTGACACTAGCTTTTCAGCTAGGTCGAATTCAGTCGCTGTCTGGAGGAGAATTCTAGCGGCCGGCTGCTGTGATCGGTGGTTTCTACGACAAACTCAACTCAACACCAGGCGAATGCCGGTGCAATACCCTACCAAATGGGCCACGGACCGCGCGCGATCTGTCCTTCCTCTTCCTTGTCCTATCATCTCCTCTTACACACACACACTTACACTCACATGCACCACACTATCACATATTCCGGGCCACCGGTCGGGAGTTTAGAGCTTGTCCCTGCTGGGGCGGTGCCCTGCTGGTGGGAGAGTCCTGTTTAGGGGGAAACCTCACTAGCCGATGGTAGGTCGGTGCCGGATCTCGCCATCCAGCGGGGGAAGATCACCGCCATCTCCCGAGAAAAACATGCCTTACACTAACGGGACTAATGACCGAAGCAGTTGACGCGCCCGGAACCACGAAAAAGTCAATCAATCAATGAGCCGCCACTGGGGTCGGCGCCTGCTGGGCCGATCGGAAGCTTCGCAGCGGCGGCCGTGCTGGGGCCCGCGTGGCGAATGCGCGCTCTTGTTTGCGAACCCTGGCGCGGGCGACCTCGCGCGAAATCGAACCGGCGCGTGGGAAAAACAATGGAGCGCCCCGCGGGGCGAAGGGGACGGACTCGGCGAATGGGGGAAAGGTGGGTCACTGGGAATTCATCCAACGCCCCAAGGGAACGGCAGGCCATTCGCTCGGGAAGTCTGCGGGCCGTTCTTCACAATTAACGTTTAAGTGCATTTGCTAGTTCACTGTAAACATTAAGACTCAATGTTTGTATGTGTGAAACGTTTCCTAATTTATTTCCCGCAAGAGCGAGTTACTTTTTTTTACTAGCGAGTTCCTATATTACAAAATTACCAGCGATTATTATAACTTCTATTTTGATTCTATTTCACTGGGGCGAAGCAGAATTCAGTCGTATTCTCGTTTGGTTCAAACTAATAATGCAGGGCCAAAGTGAATCGTTTTTACGTTGCATTTTTGGAATATTGTTACATGTATATGTTACGCTTAAATCAAAATCTGACTGATACTCGAATTGGCCAGTTCATATTATCAAACTAGTAGTGCTAGAGCAACACACAGTTTCCACCACTATTTTAAATTTGCAATTTTCGAGAATTCAGAGAGTTCAACGAAATTGAGACTTGAGATATTCTTTCAAGCGTTTCTTGTACCATCCTTGGAAAAGAAAAATTGAAAAACAAATTTGGAGGGGTGTTTGAGAAAAATGTTTTTTTTTTTTTTTGTAAATTGAATCAATTTCCGAGTACAAATTACGCTAAAACTACTCGTACTTTTTTTAGAGAATGGACAGGACCTTTCTTTAAGAGCTGGTGTTTTAGAGCAGATTTTAAGGCAAAAATCTTTATATTCAATTATATAGTTTTGAAATTATATTTGGCAATTTTCGCAAATACAGTTCACCGGTAATGAGGCTAAAATAATTTTCACCGTCCTTTGATACATACCAAGAAAAAACGTAAAGAAAAATTTGGAGCCGCTTTTGAGAAAATAATTGCTTGATAATTATAAAAATTCACCAGATTTCACACAAAATTACGTGAAAACTTGTTTTCCAGAAATTGTACATGATCGCATTTCAAGAGCTGTCTTTAAAAACAGATATTAAAACAGAAATCTCTGTTTCCAATTGTAGGAAGACGTCGAAAACATTTAACATTTGGAATTTTCGAAAAATTAGGGATTTCTACGAATATGCACCACCTAACCCTTCGTTACGCTATCCGAGGACAAACGACGGACGGGCAGACGGATGAACAGGCGGGCAGATGAACGGACTAACGGACAGATGTTTAGTCGTCAATCAATTTATCTGCATCTCGGACCCACAAAACATAGATTCTGACTACACAACGTGTTTGATGAAGTAATTTACAATATATTGGAACAAGATATACTCAGTTTTTCTTTACCAGGGCACGGCGGGAAGGGCTTTTCAATAGAAAATTCGTCGTTTTCGATACAATACTTTGTCTTCTTACGAAGGAAGGGCGAGAAAGTAAAAATACTTATCAATAAGGAAGTTTCTGCGAAAATGTTAAAAATAATATATTTCAGAAATTTTGATTAGTATTTAAATAAAAGTATTTTTTATTTAATTCAAATACTCGTAAACGTATTTCACACTTTTGATGAAACATTGCTTAAGAATTTGAAAGTTGTGCCCAGAGAGAAGGAATACTCGATGTCTTGTTAGATTTAGCGCTTGTTCTTAGATTGCACAAAAATATCGTGACGTGAGAAATCACCAATTTCTTATTTTTTTCTTTTGGGTTGGCACACGAGTAGACTAATCAGTCCAAAGAGTCCTAAGAGTTTTAAGTGGTGTGTCGATCATAAGATGATTTCCAAGTGTATGCGATTGTGGATACTCAAGCGTGTCGTATAACGCCGGAGCATTTCGGGTTGTAGAATCTTCGAAAATCATTACTTGGGGTCGCGATATCCAACCTTCTGATGCTATACGATGGATGTTCAGTGTTTCATTTGTCTCAATCATCATTGTCTTAGTATTCTGGTAATGGAGTATTTTGTGGGATACAATTGTCAAATTATAAAACTCCAAAGTAGGGACATGTAAACAATGTTCCAATTATGATTTAAGCTCTTGTAAATGTTACAAAGGCTTGAACATTTTGCATCATTTGAATGTTTTGAATCCTATAATTATCACATGAAAAGAACCAATTTTGATAACAGTTATAAATTTTAAAATGTGAATCGGTAATATTTTATTGAAAAACTATATTAAAATGCAATGCCATGGAATTAATTCTTCCTGTGGTACGATGGTAACCACAAATGTATAGCATACTGAGGTATAGCATACGTGGCTTTCACCGCATAGATTAGCATAGATTAAAGGTTTTTCTGTTTATATTCCGTTTTTTGTGGGCTTTCACAGAACACAATCCATGCACTGGGCGAAAACGTGTGCAATACTGGTCTATCATCGAAAATCGTTTATGCTCTGGTTCGCAATCGATGAACAAACGTGTGTAGCTTAACAAAAAATAAACGAATAAATGAAAACAGCATTAATTCTGAATGAAACCACAAATTAATATTTACAGAACATACACGTAGTACATGAATGAGAAATGAATAATTCATGAACGTGAAACACGAAAACGTACACAAATGTATAAAATACATGTAAGTTCGATGGCGAGAACGAATGAATGAAAGGAAGAATGGAGATGGCGAGAATGAATGAATGAAGAAGCAGGGACCACTGCGTTAGTTTATAGCCACCGTTACCGCTGTCTCTGCAGGGTGATCCTGGGGTTCCAGTTAGTTAGTTAGTTAGTTAGTTAATGCCTTATTTTACGTGGCGAGACTCGGGCCATCAGACCCGCTCTTCCGTCTAACCACGCAAATTTCGTTACTCTCCTTTCACCACGTAGCGGAGAAAGGAGGTATTATCTTGGGCGACGAAACAGGTGGATCAATTTTGCTCAAAGGTTTCTTTTAGGCTTGAGGATCTTCTACATGCAGTAAACACGGGGAGCCGGATTTACTTCCCATTCGAAGGCAGGCGTACGAAGGATTTTTTCACCCTTAAAAATCCACGGCTTCGATCGGGTTTGAACCCGCAAACTCGGGCCCAACAGTCCGGTACGGTGACCGTCATACCATCGAATCCGCGACCAGTCATACCGACGAATCCAGTTCCGACAGTGGCACTAGCTCTGTAACTACACCAAATTCAGATGCTGCGGCGTCGCCATACAGCGCGCTGAATGGAGAATTCTAGCAGGCGGCTGCTCTGAGTGATAGTTTTCCGCGGTTTCTTCGATTAATACCAGGCGAATGCCGGAGCAGTACCCTACTAAATGGGCCACGGTCGTGCGCGATCTATCCTCCCTCTTTCTTGTCGTATCTTCTCCCTTCACATTTACACTTACATGCAATACACTACCAGACATCGGGAAACTAGTCTAGAGTTTAGATCTCTCGGATGGGATGATACCAGGGGAAGGTAGGGGGAGATAACTGTAAAGGAAAACTACCAAAGGGCTATACATGAGTTGACGGCAGATTTCACCATCCAGCTGGGAGGAAACCCCCAACACTTATGATAAAACATTCACTACACTAAAAGGACTAATGACCATAGCAGTCGCCGTACCCTAAGACGGCAATCAATCAATCGATCGAACGGGGATCGAAACCCTGCCCCAGCGGTGGAACGCGAGGCTCGTGAGCGCTACTCCGCGGGTCGCTGGAAACCCTGCGAGGTGCGAAGTGCGAGGCGCAGAGCGACGGGCGCGCGGCGGGTGGGGTCTGCGGGCGCGGGCGGAGGCGGGAGGCGGAGTGGGCGGCGCCGCATCGGTGGGCTTACGCAAGCCCATTTGCGTTACACGCATTGTGCATGCGCGCCCAGAGCGAGGCACGCCAGGTCGCGTCCCTCCCCGCCCCGTCCCGCCCCACCCCGCCCCGCTCTTCCCCTCCCCGCCCCGCCCTGCCCCTGCCCCCGCCCCCGCCTTCACCCTCTGCCAGAGGAAGTGCGCCGCTACTCTGCGCAGTGCGGCGACGCGCAAGCAAATTAATCCTCGCTTCTAAACGCTAATGTTCAGTCACAAAGACACCCACGAACGAGTATTTAGTCATTCTGGGCTCCCCAACTACTTAGGCTATTAATTCCATAAGTGTAGGGCATATTATATTCCGGGAGGTGGTTATGTTTCTCCCCGGTTCGAAAGTAAGATCCGGCGCACACATACACATCGACTTGCGGTTGATTCTCCTGCAGGCATCTTCTCCGGCGGGGCACTGCCCTAAAGAAGTAGCTCTGTGCTTCTGACATCTCCAGACATATACTGTAGTGAGTATATGGAAGAGCGAGTTAGTTTAATGGGAGAGGAGGGGATAAGAATGAGGAAGGAAAGATCACGTGCGACTCGTTGCCTATTTTTAAGGGTATTTCTCAACCATTCCCCTGGTATAGATCGGAAAAACCGCGGTACCGATTATACAATTCGTTCGCTAGATTTCTTCTCCAGACAGTGGTTGAATTCACCACAGGTTTATAGCCAGTTTCAGTTCTGCAGGACCTTCGAGTCATCAATGACGCAGAGGCAATGGTGTTGTGGCAGAGCTAGTGTAAGGCTTGTGTGAAGAGTAAGGTCATGAAAGTAAAAATTGTTGTCGTCTAATAGTGAGCTAGTAGGTAAACTTAAAGAACTATACGACCCAAGGCTTCCGTTTTTCCACGACTCCATCTTCCATGAGTGTTCCTGTAGTCCCTGTGAAGTGATTAGAGAGTGAGAAATTGCCGGTTTTTATAAAAAGGTAGAAATGCCTTTGAAAGCGAAATAGAGATTCATTACTTTCCAAAAAATTACTAACCAATGACACATGATCAAGATGCTGAAGTGATCACAGTGTTTTCATACTAGAACTATTGATGAAATCGTCGGCGCACAAGAAAAGTAACTTATCTCATAAAGTGACATGTTTTAGTAAAGTGATTTGATTTATTTTGTCAAAGAACAGTAAAAAAAGTATGTGTCATACTGGGACGACGTACAAGTGAATAAATTATGTTAGAAAATAATAGTACATAGAATGTTCTAGTATATATTTCATAAATAGTACATAGTAGTACATTAGAAAGTATTAATACATATTCCATAAATATAGCTCACGGAACAACTAGAATATTGAGTAGCGGCAGTGAAATATAGACGGTTCCGCTGAGAATCAATCTTTTCTCCTGCTAAATTCCATTTTTTTTATACATTTCTTATGAACCGATGATACATTGGATACAATATATCTGAGTTAAAGTTATTGACATTGTTGAAATATTGAATGATATTTTGTTGTATCTAAAACATATTTACTGTCGTTTTTAAAACATGCTCTTATAAACAAATTAAATTAAAAATAATGTTTTTATAATACAATTCTTACTGTTTGCTGAATGAAAGAAAAACGAAACAAAGCTGGTATCTGAAAATTAGTCATTTTAAGTTCCGGTGCATTGCCATTCTTCTCCCCAACTCGAAAACACTCTTTGCGCGGAAGAGAGGGAGTGAATTTTAAAACTTTTGAAAGTACATATTGCATCTTTTCCACTCCGTACTTTACTTGTGGTGACGATTTCTATGGACCAGATTTTCTAGTGACCGATCAAAATGTATAAATGGCAGAATAAATACACAATGCAAACAAAAACATCGCATCAAAAATGTACGTATCCTCACAGGGATTATATTTCATTTCAAATAAAGTGCAAATGTAAAATATAGAACTACTAGTATAACATTTAGGGAGCTTATATATTATTACTGAGATGAAATACACACGAAGTATTCGGGACGAAGTAATTCATCTGCTTTTAAAAACATTGAGGTACAATCTAAAAAGAATATAATCATTTATACTTTTTTAAGATTACAGTAACATCAATAAACCAAGTTTTTTCATAACTTCCGTAATAAAAGTTTTCAGATCATGACATTATAAAACTCCAGTCGAAGTAAGCTATGAACTACCATACAAAAGCAATTGTACTTTGCTGCTTCCGACCGTTATGTGCACTTAATTACCGTAAATATAAATTAAAGTCCCATAACAATGTCAACAATAAGTCCCATAACAATGAGATGACTATGATAGCATCTTCAGATATGTTCCTCCTCCGTTTTCGATGTGGAAATCGTTTCTTAAATTATTAATAAAACGATGGGCATTCTCGTTGCAGGAAATCGCGGTTACCATGAAAGCCCGGTGAAAGAGTGGAAGCTCATAAACCTCCGTGAAAAGGCCGCCAGTTTTGAGACACATGTTACATAAACACAGGTTCTCACTGAGTTACGCGCTTTGTTGCGAACACAAGCCGCAACCGAGAATCATCGTGCCATACTTTCTCCAGCTTTTTTCCCCCGTCACAGATGCTTTCCGAAAATCCTCCTTAATCTTGTTTCTTATAGAACAAAGGACGGCTCGAAATATGTTTCCTGCGTAGTGAAGGAACGTTTCCAACAGGCGTGTCACCGGCGCAAATCGCATCAGAAAAACGCGTCCAAAGCGTCCTTCGCTTACATTTTTATGCGTAACAAGTCGTTGAAAAACCCGCCCGCTTTCAAAACTTCCGCCGGCGCGTGGCTTCCCGAGAGGGGTGGAAAAGGACGAGGAGGAGTGGGGGAAGGGAGGAGGAGAGTTTTTAGCAGGGCGACGCCTCAAGACGCACCCGCGACGCCCCGGGAGACGCTGGGCGCCGCGGCGGGCGTCGTGCTCTGGAGCGCCGTGGGGCAATGGGCGTTGCGACAGCTGGGCGAGCGGGTGGGCGGGCGGACGCGTCGCCCGCGGAGCGATTGTCCCAGCGCGCCCGACCGCGCTCCCGCCTCCGCTGTCGCCCGCGCCGCCCCCGTCGCCAACAAGGTTCAGACTCGACTGATGTCTTCCTCGGTAAAGTTTCTTGCTCGCAATAATAGTGAGAAAAGTGAATGGGCGAATTGCATAGTTGCTCTTTCAGTTCTGCGCATAAAATGTGAAGAAATGAGGACACACTTCAAGTCTTCCAAAATGTATATTTTTCCTTCCTTAGTAGACGCCAATTACATAAGTTTGCGATCGAAAACGGGGTGATGAAGCGACGATCCAAATGAAAGGTGTTAGCGCAATGTTTACACCCAAACTTCGCGTATTGTATGTTGCACGTGCCATCTTAGGCTGTTTCACCGTCTCAGATGACACAGGGCAACATCTATTGCCTATTTCTGCCCGTGAGAGGTCCTAGGGTCGGAGTTCCGGCAGTGGCCGATGTTCGACTTCAGCTACACAGCTAGGTCGAATTCTGTCGCTGTCTGGAGAATTCCAGAAGACAACTACACGTAAGTTATTTTAGTTAGCTTTAGATTAGTAGTTTTTCGTGACTCTTCTGATCAATACCAGCGGATGTCGATGTACTAACTTCGGCGATGCACCACAAGCCGCACGCGATCTTTCTTTCCCCATCCTTGTAATCTCCTCTCTCTTTGGATGCACAATTTCACTTACATCCATTACACACGCTTCGGGAACATAGAGATTGTCCCTGGTGGGCGGTGTCCAACTGGAGCAGATACCGTTGATATGCGGCTATGAGTCTTTCAGTTAGGCTGCAATATTTCCTGATTGCGAGCTCGGCGACGGATTTCGTATTTCTGCCTGTACAAAACTCTCAAGATGCTTTCGTTTCATTTTGAAACACATTTTTTATTTAACTCACTAGGACGTTTCAGTTACTTTAACACACAATGAGATTAGACATCTTTTTAAACAGATTTCCTTCAGCATCCTTGAACTTGATGTACAGCAAAAAAATGATATTTTTTCTTAATAATTTCAAGCCCTTAAGGCCTTAGAACTGTAGTTTACATATTGTTCGGAAGTAACCCTCGGGAAGATTTCCGTATTGCACAACTGAGTATTTAGATTTGTAGTAAATGCTTTCATTCGTCGTTTAGAACTATTTTGTGGCCAAACGTCTGAGATTTTTAAAGGTGACATGTGCACGAAATCCGAGGAAGAAGTCATGTGTGTGATAATAGGTCTAGTCCTAAGTTGAAATTGTGGTCGAAGGGGATGAATAAAGAAATGAAAATAAATTATATGTTTGAAGAATAATATTCTCATTTAAAGTATTCATACGAAAGTATGTATATAGTTGGACGTTGCGTACTACTACTAATCTAAGATATCGGTTTTGCAAAAATTGTAGTTTTGGTACTAATGTTCGTGATGCTCGCCTTCGATATGGGGCAGGCCTATGTGATAACAGAATCAATCAGAATATTCCGGAAAATATTTTGAAGGGAATTGCAACGGGGGAACGATGTTGTTTAAGTGGACGAAGAATGACAACTTCTTGTTTTGCTTCGCTAACCAAGAAATTATTCGTAGAGCCCATGCCAGTGTCAAGACTAGTTGAACTAGAAAAAAAATTTACAAATTTACGTTTTTCTTCGTTTGAACTACAAGTAGATTCTTCTTTGACACTACTTAGAAATATCTTCAGAACTTCGACTCACTATAAACAAAACCTTCTGAGCATTACGGAAGAACGAAAATTGTCAAGAAACTGAAGAAATCTGTGCGTTTCTCATATGAAAGGACTCACCTGCATGTTAAGAAATAAATATCTGCACTGCTAAACATAGGTAATACGTAATATAATATATAATAACAATATTAATAATAAGAAAAATATAAAACTAAATGAAAATAATAATAATTATTATTATTTTGATTATTATTATTATTGTTGTTGCTGCTGCTGTTGCTTTCTCATCAAATTTACTGATCAGCTGTTGACCCTATATCCGTTTTTAACATCACATTATGCCATTTTTATATATGTGTTCCAGTTTATTCTAAATCGATGTCCAAAACATGTAACTATTCTAAATTAAACTCATACGTTTATATTAATAAGTTTATAATCATTAAGTATATAATTTGAGGAAATATCCCAAAAAGATACCATAAGACGATTCCAACTGAATGCTGACTGTTCAACACTCGATTCACGTGATCTTTTCCTTTTCCATTCTGTAGATTAATTTGGATCAATCAGAAACCACATCAACTTGCATTAAGTGATTTAATTTGTAATTTATTGTCCTACTGAAACCTATTGAACATTGATACAGTGACCACCTTCATTTCCGACTCGATCAATCATTAACTAACATGTTTTGTCAATTTTTATGAAGACTATTTACTGCGCATGTTTTATATTAATTTGGATCAATCAGCAACCACATCAACTTACTTTACATAATTCAATTCGTTATTCATTGTCCTCCTGAGACCTGGATTGACCTGGAACGACCTTAACATTGGTCGTTCTTCTCCTATGCTTGGTGCTCTTGGCAAAATACAATTCAAAGTGGCATTCCATGGGGCGCGTGTGTGGCGGGTACTCACCGGAAGTTGAGCGTCTCGCAGTTGAAGCGCTGCTCGCGCTCGCAGGCCTCGAGGCAGGCGGGCAGCGCGGCGGCGGGCAGCGAGGAGCGCACCAGGCGCTGGGTGACGCGCCGCCCGGTCGCCAGCAGCCGGAAGCACGCTGCAACACGGCCCACGCCGCCCCGCCGTCAGACCCCGCGCATCGCCTCCCTCTCCCATCTTTATTTATACATTTATTTAGTCAAAAACAGTCAAATAACTGTATGTAACGTATGGGGGAGAAAATCATCTGCACATGCGTTCTTGAGTTTCAGAATCCCATCCCAACAATTTAACAATTAATAGTTGAAAGATGAAATAATAATAATAATAATAATAATAATAATAATAATAATACCGGGAGCGGTAGCTCAGTGCATCAAATGATGTCACTGCAGTGTCTCTGACCGGGAGGTCCTAGCTTCGAGTCCTAACGGCAGCAGGATTTTCGGCACTAGCTTTTCAGCTAGGTCGAATTCAGTCGCTGTCTGGAGGAGAATTCTAGCGGCTGGCTGCTCTGATCGGTAGTTTCCCGTGGTTTCTCCGATGTACACCAGGCGAATTCCGGTGCAGTACCCTAACAAACAGGCCACGAACCGCGCGCGATCTGTCCTCCCTCTTTCTTGTCCTATCTTCTCCCCTTACACACACACACACACACACACACTTACACTAACATGCACTACACTATCACATACTTCGGGAGACCGGTCGGGAGCTTAGAACTTGTCCTAGCTGGGGCGGTGCCCCGCTGGTGGGAGAGTCCTGGTTAGGGGGAAACCCCACTAGCCGACGGGTAGGTCGGCTCCGGATCTCGCCATCCAGCGAGGGAAAATCACCGCCATCTCCCGAGGCAAAAAAACATGCACTACACTAACGGACTAATGACCAAATCAGTTGACGCGCCCGGAAACACGAAAAAATCAAATCAAATAATAATAATAATCATATTAACGAGAGCGAGAGATTAACATTACAAAAATTAGATATTTTCGTTTCCGAGTAGTAGAAAATTTATTTGTAACGGTAAACGAACTGCAGATTTGATTTTTCTGTATTGCTAACAAAATAGAAACTCACCCAACCTCTACTACCTCTACAAGCAAAAGGAGAGCTCAACAAAACGTGCGCATAGTGAAGCTACATTAATTACCATCATTTTTATCCGATATAAGTACAGTAAACCATGCAAACCACTACAACCTAGTCTCATTACATGACAAGGATTAAAAACAGATTCCCTTTTGAAGCCACTTTGTATATTTTCTCCACTAATTTTTAACAGTAGTGGTCTCTTGTAGATTCCTACGCCACGTGTAATATTGTTAAATTATGGTATATTGTAAGCCATAACAGTATATAAAAAATTTATTATGATACTGACCTATGTATTGCTTGTGCAAGTTTTCTTATATACGAGCTCCCTAGTCCTCAACCAGCGCTTAATAGCACGGACCGTTGAGATACTTAGATTCGACTCGGAACGGAACGTACCAATTTACAATGCTGGCTACAACCACCACGTTCTTTCAAAACAATCGTGGCACGCTTTGGCGCGTTAAGTTTGTGCCCACAGAACAGGACAGTTCTGTGGCCCGTTTAAGCCGTGACGAAGCCAGAGCCCTCCTCTCCCCGCAATCCCCGCTATGGAATATCATGAAAACTTGCGCGTGCAGTAATTATCTATCATTCAATAATAAATTAAGAAGAAAGAGACACCTTTTCCCGGCCCCAGCGCTTCGGCCCCCTCGCCCTCCAGTGCCCCTCAGTGAAACATGCGACTGCTTTTGGTTCCGGAGAAAAAACGCCGTTACTTCAGGTGGTTCAATGCTGTAACCCTATACAAGACAATAAGCAGACCTCTAATGCTGTATGCTTACCCCCATTTGGACGAACGCTTCACCGACAAACATCAATGAAATGCAAATAATGCAAAACAAATACTTAGGATTAGTATCTCACGCACCATAGTTCGTTTCTAATTATCAACTCCATAGATAATTACATTTAGCATCCATCAATGATCATATCGCTCATCTCTTCAATAATTTCTACTTAAATATATCCTCGATAAATCAAATAGCCCACTGCCACCTAGCCATACTCAACGATTTCCCGACTCGAATCCGAAACAGACATCCGTTACATGCCTTCCTACAAATATTTTCTGATGTAAACTGATAAATATTTTCTGATGTAAGCGTAGGTGCTCAATGAGTATCCTAAACCAATCTTATAGTTGGATTAGAATTGGTTTTAAATTAGGTTAGCTGTAAGCCACTCCAAATACATTTGAAAAAGTAATAGCGACTGAACCATGAACTCATTATTCGAACAATAAATATAATTATAAAAAAACCACGTGGCCGATCACCAGGGATTACTAGTAAAGCCCTGAAATTTGGACTTTTATTTTTCTTAAAACAGCTATGCAAAACGACATTTATTCTGGCTAAACAAGGGACCAAAGAAGAATGTACTAAATCATTAAAATAATTTAAATGATACTTCTTTAGGTTCTGAACATGCCAAACGCAAAATAGTTATTCACAATAAAAGTATAGAGCAGGTAACTACCTTTAACTATTTAGGTTGCAATGTGTAATATTTACATGACCGTGATTTAGATATGAAATTAAGCAGATTCCAAGCAATATATGGAACCATCAGAAATAAGACGCAAAGACAGACCCAATTAAAATTCTATAAATCACTGACTGTCCTTATAATAACATATGGCAGCGAAAACTGGTCTCTAAAGAGGACAGATAGAAGGAAGATTGAAACGTTTGAAATGAAGTTCCTAAGAAATGTTGCTGGCTTTACTAGACCATCAAAGAAATGAGGACATACGTCAAAAACTAGATATTGTCAATCAACTAGAAAGGGTGGGAATATTAAAATATAATTGATACTCGCACATTATGGCCAATGGACAATGACAAACTGCCCAGAGAAATTTCGGACTATGTGTCGATCGGCAGGAGAAGTGTTGGAAGACCACGAAAATGATGGAGGAATAACTTATATTGAGAACGGATCAGGCCACCAGGCCTAATCCTTCTAGTGGAAGAAGAAGAAGAAGAAGAAGAAGAAGAAGAAGAAGAAAAGAAGAAGAAGAAAATAAGAGGAAAATGAGAAGAATTCAAATTATTCAAAATTATTATTGAAGTTAATTCCATTAGCTGCGTTAATTTCTTTCATTTATTTTGTAACGTGTTCGATATTTCGTTTTGTAGACAGCGATGTATTATGTAAAAACGTACAACCTTCATGTCATGTAATAAAAAATGTTTTCATAAAAAATGTTTTCCATACACAACATTTAGGGAATATTCCCTTTCCCATCATAAGGTGTCTATATAAATACCAATTGATAAATTTTATTTCTTCTTATTGATTTATTTTATTTCTTCTACATTTTCAACATTATATTCAATCCAATTTTAATTGTATTTTTATTGTAACTCTAATATTTCCATCAGCACTTACATCGAAGAAAACAATATTTTCCTTATAATTTTGATTACACTTGACCACCAACATTTTTTGTACATTTCGTCTATCTGAAAGATTATTTTTCAATTTCACTACTGAAAATTATTCTTAGGGAACACTACATTTCGGATTCTTGTCTATGAATTTTTTAACTCGCTAGGCTGTCTCCTCGAATTGCTACTGCGTGCTAAACTATTTTCATTTAAATGCTGGAATGGTATAAATGACAAAGCTAATATTTCGTTCTTGGAATTTGTGTAATCGTAAGCACTGAGAAGGTCCGTCCGTTTAATAGCAGCCACCAGTTAAGAATAGAAACATGTGTACATATATGAGGGTGAGTCAAATGAAAACGAGACAGATGGGAAAAAGGTATGTAACCTGTTTAGAATTTCAAAAGTAATCGCCATAACTATAAATTTATCCCATTGTAAATCATGGTGGCGAATGCTTTCACAGAATTATGTTTCCAGTTGCCTACGGAACAATAATTGTGCCCAGGCGTGCACCTCTTGGTCCGAAGACAATCAACGCTACGCACGGGCAGTCCGGGGATCATGGAACAGAAGGAAAAAAATGTAAGAACTTGAAAAAGATATTAGAACTTGAGAAAATCGGTGTCGTAATTTTATAAGTTGTAGTACAGTAGTCTGATAATCCATACATTTTTAATTAGTTTCTACCTCAAATAGTTCATTATAGTTATTGATTGATTGTTTTTTTCGTGTTTGCGGGCTCATGTTTTTTTCTCGGGAGATGGTGGTGATCTTCCTCCGCTGGATGGAGAGATCCGGCGCCGACATACAGTCGGCTAGTGGGTTGTCTTCCTAACCAGGACTCTCCTACCAGCGGGGCACCAACCCAGCCGGGACAAGCCCTACCCTCCCGACCGGTCTCCCGGAATATGTGGTAGTATGGTGCATGTTAGTGTAAGTGTGTGAGTAAGGGGAGAGGATAGGACAAGGAAGAGGAAGGACATATTGCGTGCGGTCCGTCACCCATTTGGTAGGTTACTGCTCTGGCATTCGCCTGGTGTTGATCGGAGAAACCACGGAAAACTACCGATCAGAGCAGCCGGCCGCTAGAATTCTCCTCCAGATAGCGACTTAATTCGACCTAGCTGAAAAGCTAGTGTCGAAAATCCAGGATTCGAACCTAGGACCTCCCGGTCAGAGGTAGGACTCTATTAAATAATCAAATGACGCTAACATTAAAACAGGTTCTACTGAAATTCATATTAGAGGAATAGAGAATAAGTCTAAATACATGGTTAGATAGCTGAAATCCACCATAATGGCATTTTTGTTGTCCTTCCAAACTATCTTGTAATGGTACGTGAGACATAAATAACGGGACGGACATATTTTGTTATCATGACTATACGTGATATACTTTATCATGATTATACGTGATATACTTTCAAGACTATACGTGATATTAACACATTTTGATACCTTTCAAGTTCATGATATAAATCAAGATTTCGTTTATTCCATTTTCAGCCATAGAGAACAAGATGTCCAGTGAAAAATGTGACAAATTAAATAATAATTACAAAGAAGTATTTCAAAATACTATGAATTCATACAACGAAACAAATGTCTTCCTAAAATTGCTAAAAAGCATCTAAGTTAAAGTCTGAAGTAAAATGGATCCACCGTTTCATTCGTAAAATAGGTATCAGCGTCTCACTGGCTTTCAATACTGTTACGATACTCGTAAAACCAACGTGAATAGCCCATTCCTCGGCGAAGTGGTCAAGTGTAGAAAAATACTCCCGTTAAGTGATCTTCACAATGTATATCCGTGTGGAGGAAACGTCCTTTAGCTGAGGACCGTGAAACTCGTAAAATCGTCCTCTTTCTCGCTCAACGGTTCCTGCTCTGGGATAAAACCGCGCGCCCGGAGCCAATGCGCTAAAGAGCGAGCCCTCCATCTTCTTCTGGCAAAAAGACGTGTACACGCTCGACCGCGCACCACCGGAGCTGCGGGGGCGCGGCCTCCGGGCACTGGACCTGGGTCTGGACCGGGATCTGGACCAAGGTCTTGACCGAGGTCTGGACCGAGGTCTGGACCGGGGTCTGGACCGAGGTCTGGACAGGTGTCTGGAACGGGGGCTGAAACGGGGCCTGGAGCGCTTTCCCTTATCATACCAACTACATCTCCATTTCATCTCTTCCTTTTAAGGGCCAATCATCGAGCTCTTTAGTTCTGAGGAATCTGCAGTGGCTCAAGTTTCTTAATGTATATTAAAACTAGTTTCCATTTGAGGAAATAGCAATAATGAATGACCTTCGGCGAATGCGTATTTCTTGTACAATGGATAACTGAAATAATGGATATATGAAAAAAGGATATCTCGTGAATCTTATGCCGTGAATGATGCTGAAGAACACTTGACGCCAAATATTGCATTCGCAAAGCCTATTTTGCGTACAACAATTTATTCAGAATATTCGTTCAGTAAGTGCAGTTTCTTCTGTTTCTATCGGATTGTGAATTGCAGGAATTGTCTTTGAATAGGAATAACAAAACACCAAGGCACTTCCAATTGAATATTTTTATTCTTCATAGATTTTTCTTCCTTTTAAAATTTGTCTTTCAGTGGGATCACATACGGCTAAACGCAAATAAATTAGGTAAATTCGAAAAGTGTTTATGCTGGCAATTTTCCATCCCATGCAAATTCTCGACTATCGGTAGAACAATAAATGAAGAGAATGATGAAAAATTATAAGTTCTGGCGACAGCGGTTAGCTCTTGGGGTAACTGAACAGATAGATTCTGTAGAGTGGGATAAATTAAATAATCTAACCAGAAACGTGTTTTAGTAATTTTCATTAAAACATTAATTCAAACATTTTTTGAGGAAAATATCTTCTATCAGTGGATCTGCAACAAATATTAGGTAGCATAAATTAAACACGCGTTTCAGAATCTAAAGAATAAAAGTCAGCGCCTACGAATGCCCTTTTTTATCCTGCTTATGTTCACGTTTACAGGTGGTTTATTTCATTTCTACAGTGAATTAACACAATATCTATATCTCAAAATTATTTTGTGAGAGATTTGAAACCAACCCATAACGATAAAGTTTCTCCATACCTGCAGCACGTGAATTCAAAAAAACTCAAAGAACAAAGGGCAAATATGCCACCATAAATCATCTGGACACACTTGCCAAATTGTGAATAACTATCAATAGGAGGGGATACAGCATCGAGTACAACAGATTTCACTGGTGATGAAAAGCAGAGACAAAATTGTGGAAAATACATTAGAGCTGCCGTGGTATCGATTAAATTAAAAGGTATGAGCGCGAACGTAATAGCTAAATTAATGACGCAATAATAGACTGGCTACGTTCGTGGCATTTAGACCTAAGCACCAATTACTCACTCTCCTCCTACAAGTAATATTCACCATTCTGCGACTGTTCAAATACGTACACATTTATTATGTTATCTTAAAATCGAGTGTGGTTCACCAACGTTAAAATTTATGATAATATCTGTTAATTTTCATGATTTTATCTCCGCAAACTGTTGGAGATAGGTGAGGATCAAAAAGTTGAAACTCCACGTTCTTAGCAATCCAGTCTCGTGCGATGCGAGTTAACCCAGATAAATTTGTATCTCTTTCTTGCACAAATATCAGACGTCTCTCTGTATTGCTCGCTCAAGTTTTCGATACACAAGCTCCCTAGTCCACGCCCACAGCTGAATAGCACGGACCGTTGAGATACTTAGGTTCGACTCGGAACGGTACGTACCAATTTACAATGCTGCCAACAACCATCTCGTACTTTCAAAACAATTGTAGCATTTCACGTGGCAGGCTTTGGCGTGTTAAGTTGAAGCCCACAGTTGGTATGCCCTTTTAAGCCATGACATAGCCACAGCAATCCTCCCCCGGCAACCCCCGCAGTGGAATATCAAGAAAACGTGCGCGTGTAGTACGGTATGTCGCGTCTCGCCACTTAGAGAATAGAGGGAAGAAATGTTAGAAGCGATGCCCACGCATGTCCACTACTTCAACTATAGTTTATTTATGGTTTTATTTATTACAATACAGTAGTTAATTGAAAAGAATCCACCAAAACATCCGTCTTTTACAAGAAAAACCATCCATTTTTTACAAAAAAAATGTCGACTAATATTTCATTTCAGAATCGGGGTAAATTAGCAATACATAGACAAATCAGTGCGATTGATTGATTTATGGGTCCGGACGCGTCAACTGTTATGGTTATTAGTCCCATAAGTATGTGCATGTTTTATCACGGGAGCTGACAGTGTACGTCCCCACTGAATGGTGAGATTCAGTGCTGATCTACACGTTGGATTGCGGGGATTGCCCACAACTACGTATCTCCCACCAACGGGGCACCGCTCAAGCCGGGACAAGGTCTAAGCTCCCCACTGGTCACCTTATATGTGTGGTAGTGTTGTGAATGTGTGTGTAAGTAAGGGGTGAGGAGAGGAGAAGGAAGAGGTAGGAAAGTTCGCGCGGTCCGTGGCCCGTTTGATAGAGTACTGCTCTGACATTCGCCTGATGTTGATCGGAGAAACAGGGAAAACTACCGATCACAGCAGCCGGCCACTAGAATTCTCCTACACAGGGCGGTTGAACTTGACCTAGCTACATAGTTAGTGGGAAAATCGTGCAAATGTCCGGACGCAAATCCTAGGACCTCCCGGTCACCTCCCTGAGCCACCTAAGCCGGTAAAATCGATACGAGAAAAATTATTACTAATCCGCTTATATTTCGATTTAGCTACATTTAGATATTCCTAAATCTGCCACAAACAATATTACATCTCCAAAAAGAAATTCTGGCAACACTTTTTCTCAAAAGACTCGTACGACGTGCTCTCTGGATCAATGCGTAGGTGGAGTTCGCAGGCAGAGCCCCCACCCCCTGCGGACACTCCCAGCGCTGCACACGCCGCGCCTGGCCGCAGCGCAGCGCACATCGCGTGCGGCGCCGTTCCATTGTTCCCGGGGCGGTGGCGGACGGGGGCGGCGGGAGCGATAGCGCGAGGGGAGCGGGGGAAGTGGCGCGGGGTCGGGAGCGGGGCGGGAGCGGGGAACGGCGAGCGGTCGACGCGACCGGTAGACGCGCGCTTCCATGCAGAATGGACGGAACCAGCCGCGCTATCTAAGGCGGCATCTGGCGCGGCCGCCCCCGCCACCCTCACCCGCAAGGCCGCCGCCAAGGCCCCAGCTCCCCCCCCCTCAACGGCCCCCGCCACCACCGCCGCCGCCGTTTGTTTTGGCGAGTTCTCGGCCGACGGTCACTCCGTCGGAGGAAGGAGCGGGAGGAAGTGGGAGGAAAAAGCCCGCGGAAGTGACGTTCTTCATACCCACGTGAGAAAGTTTGGAAGTCTGCGTATTCGATTGCATACAAGAGTATGGAGGTGTCGGCGGTCGGCGGCGTGCGAGGGCAAAACACCTAATGCAAAGAAGTTGGCATTTTCACGAAACGCCGCCCAAGTAGCTTACTCTCCCCCCTCTTCAGAATCACTTGTTTGTTAGAAAGAACTAGTCATTATTTGATAAAAAATAGAAGTGGCCTAATTTGATATCTAAGGGTAATTTTATTTACCCGCCAATTACATAAGTTACATGAAATATTTTTTACAGAGACAAGAACTATTAGACGAGACGAAATCACTGATCGTACAACAAATATTAATGTAACTAACGTACACATCTCATAGACACCAGCCTTTCGGATTAGAGAAAATATTATTCGAAAAATATGCAAAAATCTAACTCATGTGAATCCTGCAAGACTCTTTATTGTGCTTTGAATTAGCCATTTCCTTGACTATTTATTTATGCATCAATAATCTTTACCAAAACTGACTTACACAAGGTTGGAAACATTTTTTAATGGAATATAGATAACTGGTGAGAGCTGCCTGCTTGGGTCAAACCCCATAAGCTTACGTGTAGGCCGGAGTCGGATCTCGCCATCCAGCGGGGGAAGATTACTGCCCTCTTCCGAAATAAAACATGCACTACACTTACGGAACAAATGACTTTAACAGTTGACGCGCCCGGAATCACTACTCATTGAATCTCAGTGAATACTACTACCATTCATTACACCCTTGAGTCCCCTGACTCCAGCCTCCGCTCCGCACTTACTCCGCTGTAAGCTCATTGCGGTCGTGCTCTCACTCCTTCCACTTGTGAGTCATAAGCCCGTGGCGACGCTTAATCCCTTTTAGAGGTAGAGAGTTTTGGTAGTGGCCTTACAGGAAAGGTTTCGTTGTGACCAGGTGGTGCTCACGGTGTGGCCTTTAAACCCTTTGCGGAACCTTGGCTCCCTGGCAAGCAAGCAGTAACATTCTTTCGGGCAGGGAGAAGCCTGGGAAGGAACGAGGTATTGAAAGTAATAACTGGCGATTGGGGTACGCCCCTCTAAATCGCAACACTAAACCAAACATCCATCCCCAGGTGGGACTCGAATCCGAAGAACCCGCACCTCGCGGCTACAGCCGCATCCACAAAGCTGTCCGTCCTATCCGTATCTTTATCCTCGTTTGTTGTCAGTGTGACACGTGTTATTGGAGAAATAAGAGACAATTCAACTATCAACCACACGGCACCATTGTTACAAAGCTGAGTAATCTTTTGAGAATGGAATATCTAGTTCATGGAGAGAATTCTAGATTGGAGTTGTAACGATTGAAATGATGCGTTAGAAGAAGATGGTTTGCAGGAAAATCTTTTCTTTCGTGATCTTCATTGAAATTAGGGATTTTACATTAAAAATTATATTAGTCTATTATTAGCTGGAAATATTCGTGTCTTTTGTGGACTAAGCAAGAAATGTGGAAAGTGACGTAGGTGGAATTTAGACATCTTCCTTCAATATGCATTGTTCATTTAAGTCGATTCTGTTTCAGTTTGCGGGCGTCCTTAACATTTTTGTTTGGACTCTAATAGATATTCGCGAACCTACGTTTCAACTTAGTATTGCAACTTAGTGTGATTAAAATGGACTAAACCGGACAAGCGTTTTAAGAAACGTGAGGATTGTGATTTTGGAACCCAAGAAACGATTGTTCAAGATTGTTCATCCCCATACGTCATTTTTAGTTTTTATTGTTTTCACGATAAAAGTTTATATAAATAAATTTGAAAATTTCTGCGTCCCATAATCACATTTTGCATCATAAAGAAACTACCGGGGGTTATTATCACGAAACAATCGTTTATACAAGTGTGGTGGAATATGGTGGCACATGATTTTGGTGACAGTTCATTGTTAAAGTGTAGAAAGAGAAGGCAAAAGCTTGAAGTATGCAGTGCTTAATTACTCCTTCAATGTTCCACCGATATGTACGAAAATATCAAGAAAACTTAATCATCTTCCAAACGGCGACCATATATTGAATAGTCTATGCAAAAATACTTATAAGGAAAATTATCAGACCCTTAATTTAAACCAGACTCTCGTACATACAATAAAATGGCCGCCCTCTTCTTAGAAAGACAAAGGCAAAACACAAATAAATAATGGCTTATTAAATAATTATGAAATATTATTAAAATTAATTTTACAGTAATTGACGTGTTTACCTTGCACTTTAATATTACGCTAATGCACACTCACCCTCAATTCTATGCATCTTCATTCGTGAATGGTATGAAGTGCATAAAAACTTGTTTGTTACAACCAATCCAGGTGTTCTGCTTACAGAGCATACAGCGTAAAGATATGTATCAAAGCTTTTCTGTGATTCAGTCTTCTTAACATAACTATGAATTCATTTCATGGAAATCTTTTAGTCATACTTATGTAATGTTTCGCTTTGCAAAATACTTTATATAAAATATTTATAAAGTGAATTAAAAATTGCGAAATCATTTACTGATGTCAAAAAAATGGGCAACTATTGGTCTTCGTGAAACATACTCATACACGGTGAATAATTCTGGGTGCGATGATTGATAATGTGTTTCACTTTTTGAAGAATGTGCAGTACATGGATGGGATTCTGCAGTGCAAATTATTAAACACATCTTCTGCAGTGAAAAGTATTAAATATATCTTCATCTGTGTATGACTTTAAACGAGAAAAGAATACTTGCAACGAGTGTGTTAAATGACCCGTGTTAACATCCTTCTTATTCGTTTTAGCCCATAGGAGATCGAATTTCTGGTCTTGCTTCCCGTGATGCAAATTGAGTTTGCAAATGCTGACAGGAACTTTTACGTTTCTTCTGGGCTCGTAAATGTTCTCCTCCCCTAACGCCATATATCTTTCTATTTTATTTTTACGTTTAAAAAATAAATAAAAAAATAAATAAACTTTTAGTATTGCAATTTTAACTGAGTCATTCTGTACTATTTAAACTAAGTCATACTGTATCTCGTCAACATCTAAACGATGAATCTTGTGATTATAAATGACAATAATATAAACGACGTAATGCAAGCACACATAGGAGTTTTGTTACAACTTTTCTAGGAGAACAAACGAGATATTTAATTTACTATATTTTTGCCTCCAGGACTTTTCCTCTTGCGCTGTGAGAGAGGCAAGATCACAGATGCCCTACTGCTACCCAGAAACGCAAGCACACAGTGTGGTTGTTACATCGAAATAACGGGGAGTGAATTATCAGACGCTAGTGGGTAACGGAGTGTCTTTACCAGCACCTGACACAAGTTTCCAGAAAGAGCTTCGCGTTTATGAAAACATCTAAGTAAATTTGTTAACTCCGATCTACGTTGTTTTTAGAAGTACATATAATGAGCACGTTCTGTGTCCAAAAACGACTTGTAACAATTTTTATGCACGAAAAAACGCAGAACATGATACGGAAAAGTGTAATTTATATATAATTAAAAATGAATCACAAATAGGGTTGATTAATTGGTTATTATATCGTGTTTCCGGGTCCGTCAACTGCTGTGGTCATTAGTCTCGTAAGTACAGAGCATAGTTTAATCACAAGAGGCGCTGATGTACTTCCCCCTCTCGATGATGAGAAACGGTGCCGACCAACATGTCGGCTTTCGAGGTTTTCCTCATCCACGTATCTCCCACTAGCGAAGAATCGCCCGTCCTGAAGCACCAGTTTCCAACTGGTCGCCTGACATGTGTGGTAGGGTATAGGAAGAGAAAGGAAAGATCGCGCGTGGTCCGTGGCCCATTTGTTAGGGTTCTGCTCTGGCATTCGTCGGATGTTGATAGAAGAAACCACGGGAAAATACCGATTACAGGAGCTGGCCGCTACAATTCTCCTCCAGACAGCGGCTGAATTCGACACAGCAATCTAACTAGTGTCGATAATCCTGTCACTGTCGTTGCTCGACCCTGGGACTCCCGGCCAGAGGCGGAGGAAGAGAAATTAATGAAATCGCGTGTGCAATTTTGACGAGTTCTGGTCTTCGAAATGGAAAGTATAAGGACGGTTGTCATCCAGAGGTGTGGAAGATATCGAATGTAGTTTGGCAAATACAAATTAAGGCTTCAGAGCATACGGAAGAATTAAATGTTGACGAAAAATTCCGCGACAATGTCATCTGGTCGGATGAGACTAAGATTAACATTTTTGGCTTTGACGGCATCCACAGGGTGAGGATTGAGTGTGTCACCGATTTACATGTTCCAGTCTGACAATTATAGCAAGCCTACTGCAGGAATTAATAAGCATTAGTTATTATGGAATGTCCCCAAACAACTCAAAATGCCAGCACAATCTCCAGAGTTAAACCCCATCTATGGTCAATTTTGAATAGGAAAGTTCGTAAAGCGAATGTGTCCTGCAAAGAAGATCTGGAAAAGAGAGTATCAGATGAATGGATGACCATCAGGTCTCAAACATGCAGTCGCCTCGATAGATCTATGCAACAAAAATGCCATGCTGTTATAAAATTAGGAGGTTACCCCACGAAATATTAGAAACAGTTATTTAGTTATATAGGATCTCCTGGATAGAGTACTGTTTTAAAGATACGAAAAGCAATAACACTATTTTTCTAGTTGTTTTTCTTTTTGCTGATTTTATGTTCCATTTTGTTAACGAAAGACTGCTTTTTATATTTTGATCCTGTATGTTTAAAATTCTATATCAAATAAAATCTCATTTCTAAAAACGTATCCACTAATTTTTCAGTTATTGTGTCCTCATCATGCGTGTACGAATAAAAATGCTATGTACTGTATATGTCTTAGAACAGACATCCCAGAGCTCAAGAAACCGGCCACAGATTGCACTTTTCTCCGTAGTAAATCACACAGTATGAAAACCGTCCCGGATTTAGTTCTGCCAATGGGTTTTTCGGCAAGCTGTTAGTTGGAGAAGATTGGCTATTGTATGTAAAAATATTTTCCTTGGTTTTAAACTGAGTGAAGACGTTCATACTAAAAAAGATTAGGGTATCTGAGATCTTGCTAATATATTAATTTGAATATGAGTGAACCTTTTACTGAGAGAAATTTACAAAGAATTCGTTTTTCATCCCGAATTTAAGTCTACGTTTCTACAATTAAGCGTGACCACTGTGCGTAATGATGTATTTCTAATTACGAATAAAGTTGTCATATCAACAATTTGAAGTTTTAAAAGCAGAAATCAAGTATGTATAAAAGAAGGAGAAGAAGATCCACAAAATTATTGCAAAATTAATTCATCCACTGTAAAAGTCAATGAAACACATAATATATCAAGATATTTGGAGTGCTTTGGGCATAATTCCTCAAGTTGTCCGATAGAAGCTCGTAAATATGTAACAAAAAGGAATTCTAAATATATCATAAATTTAAAATATCGTTTTATCTTTCGCTTCAACTTCTGGTAAACATTTCTGCATCACACGAAATCTATTTTTGCATCATATGAATTTCCGACCGGGTCTAAACCTCCTTCCGCTAAACCATAGGATAGTCGAATGTTTGATTCACGAAAAGGGGAAGCGGAAAAAATAGCAAAAAATGAGAGTTTAAGTGTTCACATGTGGAACGCTGGCTCTGGTCCCGCAATCCGTGAAGCAGCTCGTGAACATCATACTGCGGCATGCGAATCTCGTGCAGTTTGCGTGTCCCAGACGCTCTGTGCAACAGCATTTCGTGCAGCTCTCGGGCAGGTTGGTGTGTTGGACGCGCTTAAGAAGCCGGGATTACGGGACGAGCACGCGGGTGTGAGCAGAGCATGTTCAAGCCTAATGCAAGGTGAGCTCAGTCGTTTGCCGCAGGGCGACACACAGCGGTCCCAAGCCGGGAGCTGTGGACGGAGAGGGGAGGCGTGAGTGGCGAGGGTGGGAGGGTGGCGAGGCGGGGGCTTCGCTTTGAGGATGTGGCTGTCGCCGTCGGTTAGAGGTCGGGTGCAGCCTCTGAGAGATGATGACGAGGGCGGAGGCGAGGGCGGAGGCGAGGGCGGAGGCGAGGGCGGAGGCGAGGGCGGAGGCGAGGGCGGAGGCGAGGGCGGAGGCGAGGGCGGAGGCGAGGGCGGAGGCGAGGGCGGAGGCGGGGGCAGAGGCAAGAGAGGGCGGAGGCGAGGGCGGAGGCGAGGCGGAGGCGAGGGCGGAGGCGAGGGCGGCCGCGAGGGCGGAGGCGAGGGCGGAGGCGAGGGCGGAGGCGAGGGCGGAGGCGAGGGCGGAGGCGAGGGCGGAGGCGAGGGCGGAGGCGAGGGCGGAGGCTGGAACTGTGGCGGGAGCTGGGGCGGGGGCGGGAGCAGAGGCAAGAGCATGAACGGTTGGCGAGGTGGGATGTGGGGCGGGAGCGGGAGCGCTGGCGCAAACCTCTGCCGCTGTTGTCACCCGAGGTTACCTCCGCTCTCGCTGCCGCTGAGAACGGCGTGTCCCGCGATTAGTTTCAAATTCTTGCCTGCGCTGATTCATAGGCGAGCAAATTAATTGGCTGGTTGATAGAGGTTTATTTCGACGAGGATGTGCTCTCAAGCGTCTTTGGATCGTGATGTAATTTTTATATTTGTTTTGTTATTTCCGAATGGTTAATTTTTTTTGTGAATATTTTAATTAGGGATTTTTTAAGTTTTATGAACTTTAAATAACTTCTGTTGATTTTTTCACTCCTGTCAACGTTGTTACTACATCATTGAATTATATGTAAGGAACTTATCAGACAAAGAAGGCGTGAACAAAAAAAATCGCGGGTATCCCGAAATTTGGTGAAGCTGATATAGTTTTAATTTCAGGATTAATCATGAATTAATCATTTGTTTCCTTAAATGATTTTGCTTGCGTAACCTCCCAACCCCTTTTTGGCCGCCATCCGTCCTTTTAGTCATCCGTCGAGACGGAAGTCATTGCCTTGCCTCCCTATTGGAGAGGGGCTCGGCGCCGTTAGTAGCCGGAGTTCCCAGGCGGTCACCCATTCAAGGACCCGAGGTGGCTCAAACTGTTTAATAGTCCGTGACTTTAAGGCGCTTCGTTAAGAAGGTCGGTTACATGGGCAGGCCGTTAGCGTGGACTTGCTATTTCGACGTAGACTGATGAATGACTATTTCTGTGCAGACTGACGATTCAACGACTGCAATGCGCGATCTCACTTACCCTTAGACGCCACGCAAACTCAATTCTTCCTAGCACGCAGGGTCCGAATTTCAATAACAACCGATAAAGCCATCTCTTCATTGAAGCAATGTAAGGAATCCCCGTCAGGGAGATTCATAGCATAATAAACTCATATAATAAAACATGAGTAATTAATTTTGTCATTATTATGAAACAAATTTTCATCTTCGAATTGACCACATTATTATAACTCTCTAGAAAAGGATAACAGTCTTAACTGAGAAGAACATTTCAAGATAAAGGTCATTGTATTTTTTTGGGATTTTAATACTTTCATCACAAAACATAATAGCATCTCGTTTGTTTTTAAAATATTAATTTGTATATCATCAATACATTATTGAAAATTACCATAAAACGAAAATTTCTTTTTATCCCGGAATATTTTTGCCAGCTCATCTTCAAGAACGCATTTTCCTGGAGAGCACAAAACATTAAAAGTGGGTTCTGAGAGTCACAAACGACATCTTACGAAGACGACCTTAGCGCCGTCGCAATTTTGAAGCGGCTGACGTAAACCCCCAATGGGGATGACGTGTGTTCGCGGGTCCTCGCGGTACGCATGCGCTTGAGCAACCCCTAAGCGACGCGTGACGCGACCTTGAGGACAATTGTGCGAGGCGAGTTGACAGTCGTCTCGGTTGCCACAACCTCAGAACTCACCAACGCCACGCCACGCCCCACCCCACCCCGCCCCGTTCCTACCCGCCCCACTTCCTCCCCGCCCGCTCCCCCCCCCCCCCCCGTCCGCCCCGTCCCGCCTCAGCCCAGCGCCGACCCAGACCGCCCCGACCACGCCGGACTTCGCACGCCACCAGGGTAAAACAGGCGACTGTGGTGGCGGTGGCAGTACATTGTGGCTGTGGCTCCGGCTGCGGCTGCGGCTGCGGCGGCGGCGGTGGCGGGGGGGGGGGGGGGGGGATGGCTGTGGCTGTAGCTCTGGTTGTGGTGGTGGCGGTGGCGGTGGCGGTGGCGGTGGCGGTGGCGGTGGCGCTGCTGGTACCGGTAGCGGCGGTGTTGGCGGTGGCTTTGGTGGTGGCGGTTGTGGCGGCAGTGGCAGCGGGGGTGACAGGTATGAGGAGTGGAAGGACGGGGGCGGTGGTGAAGTTTCCTCCTCACGACCGACGACACTCCACCTTGGAGCCGTGCGGAAATTCCCGCGGCGAAAATATTTTTTCGTAATCAGTCGAGTCGTAAACGGGTCGCGATGGTTGGGCTGTTAACAGTTGTCGTTTTCAAGATCTGCAAATCTCCACGTGATATTTTTATTGTTCAGATGGAAAAAATATTGTATACATTTCTCATAGCAAAATGGCGTATTTTATCATCATTGCTGACGTACGATATACTAGAGAGTTGAGATGGATCCAGATAAGTACTTCAGTGTCGGATACTCCGTTTCCGGAGATAAATTCAGATGCGATTCGAGTCCTCAATCCTCTTCAGGACTTTCCCAACTCAATGCCGAGTATCCTAGACAGTGCATGAAACCAACAGCCAGCGTTCATATGAATTTGCAAGTATACGAGTCCTGAGATGAGAGTTGATCTAACGGACTGTTTGGAGTTACAGTTCACATGGCAGTTAAAGACAAGGTAACGTTCATCTTCCCCCAACAAACAATATATTTTTAAATTCTTGGAGATTCATGGTATTCCTTGGAATACAACGATAATAGGATATAATTAGACATTTTGAACCTTTATTAATATTAAATGTAATGCATATTTATTAATGTGGTATATATAATTGTGAATTTTTATTTTTCCCATTTCTATTAATGTTGTTTTTTCTCGGCAGTTAATTCGATTGTTAAGTCATTTTCCTTTCTACAAGAATATTATATAGTTATTGGAAGAAGTAAATTAATGTAACCAAGTCATTTTATTTATCCGAACTTTGAAGCAGAGGAACATTATCATCCGCTTAGTTTAACTTCAGTAATATACAATGTAATGGTGAGCTTCGATACAAATTACAACCGAACGTAATGTAATAAAACAGGTTAAATAATTAACGGGCATTATCACGTTTTCTGACTCAGAAGATAGGGGTGTTGGACATTGGCAGCATCACAAAACGCTTCTCAAAATCTTTTTATTTGAAAACCATGATATTTTCATGCACAAAATAGTACAATCTGAAATAGATAATGAGTAGTAAATTGAGTAAATTAATTTCTCAAAGGTCGTGTACATGTCAGGATAGGACATTGAGTGGTCGAAGAACAATAACCGGTGTGTGGCAGAGCAGTAGGATAAGACCAATGGTCATAGCCGTCATAAACGACTTTGCTGTAAATATTATTTCCCTCGCCAAACTACTCATTTAAACTCACATAAACTATCAACGGACCATTTCTGGGAGCAGACAAAGTAATAGAAGAAATTCGGATTAGAAAAGGGCAACATGAACACAAATATAAAATGTAGGGACAGACAACAAACATAGGGCACATTTTCATTAGTAAATAGGACAGTTCAATATTAGAATAGTTATTTTCCCATGGTTGATAGGAAAATAGGTGTTCTATAGATTTGGGGGTCCAATGTTAAGAAATTGTTTGAATTTTGAAACTATCATTATAAGTGCCAATTTCAATGTCATTTACAGAATGACAGTAATAATAAAAGGTGTCAGCATTCAAAACATGTTTTTAATGTTATATTTGTGTTCACAATAAACTATAGGATTCACATTCTCATGTCGAAACATTAACTTAAGATTTCTTAGGAATTTGTAAGGAAACTTAAGAATGTTCTCTTTAGAGTCCCAAAATGCTCAATTTGCTTCGTTAAATCCCATTTAAATTTTAACCTATCGGTGACAGGATTCATTACTCTCCAAATAGACTCAAAATTTTGCACGGGTATTTTTATCATTTCTAACTGATTTAAGAATGTCGAGACGAAATTTTAACTTTCATTTTTGAATGGGCACTAAGAAATTTTTCCTATTTTGATATTTTCCAATTTTTCCATTTTCCCCCCGAATAGAATAGGATAGGATTATTGAAGATTTAATAATTTGCTTCGAATAGAGTTTGACCCTAGTTGTAATCGTTGTAGCAAATTATAAGGAAATGCGATATTGAGCCTAGAAACGATTGTATTCATTTATGAAATTCTAATAACAGGAACGAAGAAGTTATAAACTGCGTGGTCAATACTAGACATTACTAAGTTATTCCTAATTCATTGCTCTGATATTTCTTTCCATAGTGTTACGTACAAGTAGCTCCATTTTGCTGCTGTAAGATGCGCGAAAACAAGTAGTGCGCGAGTTGCCGAAAGTATGTAAGTGGCAGGAAAGCAAGCATTCCAAGTTGCGCGAAAACGTCAATTTATTCAACATGTCTAAATATGTACTACAATGGTTTTTTAACTTTAATTTATCAGTATAATGTAACAAAGGGGGCCGTTCTTCCTCTTTTCTTGTTGAAATAAACTAAATAAAGTATGAGGCAGATTACTCAATACGTTGGCGTCTGTGGAGGCTTCTTAGTTATGCATCTCATGCGAGAAGAATAACTCATCCTCTTCTTGAGCGGGCACAAACAGTGGGAAAGGCTCGGCGTTCGAATTTTGTCCACCATTACGTTTGTAAGAATCGTGTGACAATGCGTCCTCAGAAGTTCCGTGGATTTGCTCCATCAAAAGATCATTGCAACATAGACCTATCTGTGCAGCGTTCTGTGTCGATATGGACAATGGATATTTCATAAGCAAATGGACGAAAAGTATTCATTCTCGGGGAAATTGAGAAGAGATATCGTGAGAGCTTCAAAAAGGTTCTTATTGTCTAGAAAGAAACGACAGAAAATGATTCAAGATAAACGTGTTTAAATTTCGAAAAAATATGACCTTATTAATGCTTATGTGGGTTGTCTTTGAACTTATTTTCCAAAAATATCCAAGGAAACTGTAAAACTAAGATTCTCGTGGAGTTGAGGTGACGGATGGGATAAGTGGAGTCATCACGCCAACAGCGGGAAGTAGGTAGACGTCGCATGGTCCTGGCTTGTGATAATAATCGGCACTTCTCTTCACAGAAGGTCCTGTCCCCTCGGACGGAAACGGAAAACAAAACTGACGTCTGTCGCAATTTCTACCCATATGCACCCAGGGGCATCGTCAACACCAACCTATAATTAAACGTTTCCTTCTTAGTAGGATGTGTATATGCATCTCGGAACTGTATTTCACTCCTAAACATAATTAGAAGAAGAAACAACCATGAACGTACATATTAATTATGCGGATAAAATCCCTTGCACAGCACTCTCGTTCTTGAATTAAACTGAAGATTATCAAATCACGCCGATATAAATTCAAATTGCACATACATGCGATGCACAATTGCAAGTTCATGCTTGCGGCATAACTCGCCCTATCTTTACCATTCCGATATTTATAGTACAATGAGTCCTTTAATGAATGTTATTAATAATTAGACCAATTACACTAATGAGAAGTGATATTAGCATATTACTTATATTTTTTAATCACAGTTACTGAAGAGTATTTTTTAAATTTATATTTTGGCTTCAAAATGTATTGGTTCGTAAGTTATGCACAAAATTGTCAATTTATGAATATTTTTAATAAACAAAAAATAACAAAACAGAAATTTTGAATTTTTTAAACTCATCACTTATGAAAATTCAGAAATATTTTGTTGCCAAATTCAAGGAGGCGCCAAACAAGAATTTTTCGCCTCTGTAGAAAATGACAATATAAAGATCGCGGCTTCTGGAGTAACCTCTAACACAAATCCATTGCATCCATCCAGATGCATTCATAACCCGCCACATATTAACGAACATTTCCCAGGTTTGTTGAAACTGAAAAAAAGAGAATTATGAGTTGTGTGAAAAACTTACGTTTTGCATCCTCAACGATAATAACGTTCTCATTTGTCCGGGGCACGAGGCAGGCCAGTATCACCACAGCGACGAAGGTGTGCAGGAATCGTGGACATGTACGTTCCATCGTGAAAGATGATGAGAACTTGCCCCAAAAGCGAAGAATCGTGGGACTGCAATTTCACGGATGGAACATTGTTCCAGAGTCACTCGCTGTCACCACAATGCCGCGTTTATTTTCAGCACCAACTGCCCGTTTGCTTCCCCCGGCGTGTTGTCTCTACACGTTTCTATACGAGAGCGCAGAACAAAAGACTATCTGATTGCTGTCAGATATGACACAGGCTCATTTGTCAGAATATTTCCTACAAGGGAATGAATTGTAATTTTTCGTCTGCGAATCACGAAATCTCCAGCAAGGTCGTCGAAATGCACGTGATAAGATGACACTGATGGACGTAATGAAAGATTGACTTCAACGAACTGATGAAAATTCAGTTAAATGCGAAGATAAAATCTAAATATCCGGAAGTTTAAAGTTACGGAAGCGTAAAATAATTGTTTATAAGTTACAAGAGTTTAAATAAGGCACCACATTCATTACTGTAAGAAAAATTACTATAAGATAATTGCAAAAAATAGTCAAAAATATATCTCTCCTTCAAAACCGCAACACCACTTAAAAGCATACAAAAAATATTGCACAAATCTCGAGCAGCCTGACCATGATCCTCCACGTGCAAGGCCAAAGCAGAGGCGGCGCGCCACGTACGAACACAACAAAATTGAGCGAGAGCAAAAGCACCAAACTATTGCACAAAATCACAGCTGGGGCACGAGTCCCTCGTTCGCCCAGCGCGTCGACGCCACCGGCCGCGCAAACGCTGGCGCCACACGTGGACGTGGTGAAGGACTGGGCGCCAGATGAAAGCTACACGCCTATATAGACAACGGGGCCTGGCGGCGGGGGCGGGGCAGGAGGATGCTGCACCGCGAGGCCGGGTGGGGGAGGTCCGCGACGAAACGCAGCCTGCGCCCCCGCCGCTCCCCGCCCCGCCCCCTCGCGCTGCTCCTCCCTCGCACCCGTCTACGGTCGACGCCGCCGCCGCGGAAGTGACTCAGCTTCTACACCAGCAAATTGGAACATCCCTCGCGAAGTTTTAGTTCAAAAACTCGGAGCATTTCCAAGGACGTTCTTTGCTTGGTGCTGTCTGACCTTCACGTTCACTGACCCTTCGACCGATGAGGAATGTCGCACGTCAACGTCTGGAAATATCTTTGTTCTCCACCTGTGTCCAATTGGCAAATTTCATCGCTAAACCTCAAATTTCCTGTAACAGTAAACCATTACTATTTAACTCAAATTATATAGGACTTATAATGTATTTAATGCAATATATTATCGATGAATATTTATAGACAATGAAACCTCAATTTTTTTTTAAATGAATAATTTTTAATGTTCTCAATAACTAAAAAACTACATTTTGCCACACAATGTGATCGTATGATCAGGTAGCCTGATACAAAGAAGGGAAAAACCCATATTAAGAAGTCACCAACTAGAAAACATAATCAAGTAAAAACAACAAAAAGGACTCAAAACGAGCCTTTTCAAAGATCAACTACTACACTCGAAATCAGAGAGCCAAATGAAGGACCTCCAACTAAAATTGCATATTTTAATCAATGAACATAGTAATAATAAGCATATACACAGTGTCCGGAGAGGAAATGTCGAAACTTCGAAAATAAGATTTTAAGACAATTGTAAGCATAATTTGTCTAATAAATTCCTTGGATATTCCGAGTGGCTGACCAGCAATAAGCACTCATACGTTGGTTTGAAAGAAAATAACATGTAAATTGTTTTTATTTACAAAGAAATTACTATATTTGTTCAGAAAGAAAAATTAACCCAGAAATAAAAAAAGCAGGCGAATTGTGTAAATTGGATGCTTCATAATTTGTGTTAATTTTTCTTTCTGAACAAATATATTAATTTCTTTTGTAAATAATAAACAATTTACATGTTTCTGGAATGTGTAACTGCTTCTGCAATGTTTGCATAGAAAGTGTTTTTGATGAACCAACTTTCGAGTGTTCATTACCGCTCAGCCATTCGAAACATCCAAAGAGTTTTTGATGTCGCCTTTTTAACTACTTGGTCATGTAGCGACCAATTTGATTGCTTACATTGGGATAACTGGAGGTGTAAGTGACACGTAAGGACAACACGAGTACACACAAACATCCATGCCCGAGGTAGGATTCGAGCCCGCGACCTTCCGAGCCTAGGCAGCTACGGTCTACAGCCTTAGCGACCTCAGTTATACAGGCCGGCCTTCCAAGGGGTTTAATAGACAACTGTTTTGCTTAAACTGGTCTTGAGAGCTTAATTTCGAAGTTACGATATTTACTCCCCGGACATCCTGTATAGTAATATCAATCGTTCTCGTTGGCTCGGTTTCGCAGCCTCGGAGGGGGAGTGCATATCATATCTGCTCCTGAAATACATACGTAGGTTTCTGTCAATACTCAAAGGAACTGCTCGTTCTCGGCTGTTCTCTGCAGTTTCAGCTGTGCTGTGTGAAATGTTTGCTTTTGGTTTCGGCGAGTTTCGCCTGTGAGAAGCGATATGAGCTCTGTTACAAAGGAGACTGTAAAAAAATTAGTGAACGTGAAGCCAAATATTAGAAGCGTATAATTGTCATGCTTCGAAAAGAATTGGTCCTTTAAAAATCACACCGCTTCCGGGCTTGCGCAGTTTCAATTCCACAACCACGCAGAGGTTTGTTCCGGGCCTTGTGCGATCGGATTTTAATTCAGTTTCCGTCTTGGAGCATGCCTTCTCAGTTTGAACACATAGTTCAGTTGCCAGGGATCGTCACCAGGGACCTTCGCATCAACAGCATATGTACCTCAATTGAGGATATTTCGCTCTCCTAAAATTCATCGCCAGAGACGAACTTGGCTTTAGGAAGCCAGTCAAGTTCTTTTCCATGAAAGGAAGACTGACACGAAATGTGAGTTGTGTGCTTTCTGGGCTCCCACAGCGCTTCTGTCATCACATGGTTCTCTGGACAAATGATCGGGGAAAGAAGCACCCGGAAGTCTGGAAATGGGATTGCTCCACTGGTCTTTTCACGAAAGTTCAATATCAAAAGAATGGAAGTATAATGTTTCCTTGAAGGAATCGAAAGTTTGAGAATGAACACAAAATGGTTTTAGTTGCTTAATCAACATCACGACGTCATAGATCTCTACAAAGTACATTGTGCAGACGTTCGTTCTTTGTTTCCTCCTTTCATATTTTAATTATAGGACAGGTAACGATAACAAAAATATCTGCTAAATTTCGTTTCTCCACATTTTAAACTGCTTGATAGTGGACGGAATTTACGAATTTCTTTATATAATATACTATAAAAGTGTTAAAAATTTACTACAATAGGAATACATCCCACTTATACTGTAAATATAAACGGAATACGTTGATTACTAAAAAGAACAGAATATTATTTACTACAACATTAATATGAATTGTGGTGCCTACGTTTGTGTAGAAAGGAATAAAAAAACGAAAGCATGTCATATTAAATTAGGTAGTCATCCACTTCTATTCTCTCTATCATTTTCTAGCTGATTATACAGGTTGAGTAACTTCGAGTGATCAAAAACACACCAGCGATTAAACAAAATGAGCTAAACAAGTCTCCTACGTCATTTTGCTGAGAAACGCTTAGAAATTTCCCACTTGTTTGTAAAGAATTTTTTTGCTCTCTATCTTCTACAAACTTGACCTTACGGTGAGTTTAATCCGTAAGCTTGCGAACCTTTATTATGATCCTTATTCCCCATTCCAGTTTTGCACTCCCAGACGTAAATGTACAGATTTCCCTCCCCTCTTATATGTTACTACTCTGTATCAATGTAAACTCAGTGGTTAGGCGGAAGAGCAGGCCATATGGCCTGAGCCTCGCCATTAATAAAGACATTATTATTATTATTATTATTATTATTGTTGTTGTTGTTGTTGTTGTTGTTGCAGAGGTAAGAGGTATATATTTGACGGATCAATTCGATGTAACGATTTGAATGATGATGGTACAAATTGTAAAATGAGAGGGAGGGTAAACGCGTCAACTCCGAGAAAGCCGTTCACGAACCCAGTTTGTCAACCACACACCATCGATTGACCGGTATTTGAACTCCGGTAACTAGACCTGGAAAATGAGTTGCCTGATCAATGAATCCTGGATCGTTCCGATCAGTAAGCCCACGCATGAGCTTGTCGCATACACATGAGTGTTATACATTTACGAATGAGCGTTCAACGCATACGAATGAGCGTTTAACGCTTAAGAATGAGCGCTTAACACACACACATGAGCGCTTAACGCATACGAATCAGCATTTAACGCATGCGAATGAGCGTTTAATCCACACGCACACGCAAATGCGCATCAGAATTACCATGAGCAATATGACTTCGGAGCGCGTCAAAATCCTGTCAATGACACCTGCTGCCAAAATCAAGGAATTGCAGGCCGTCTTTCCGGGTTCGCAAATTTCGTTAGCTTCGTCAATTGGCAGCTGAACCTCGTCCGCTCTCAGCTAGAGCTAATGACGATTTACATCAACGCTGTACACCAGTAATTTCGTCGCCAATTTCTCATTAAAAATATTATATATGAGTGAAAAAATTTGGCAAGCTAGATCAAGTATCATTGTTTTAATACAATAAATGAAAAATATGTCGTCAGTGCACAAGCAAAGTGACGCATTTACAATATTGTCATATTGTAGAATGGATTAATCTGGGCGGAGCCACGCTTATTTTCCAGGTAAAGACAGATTCTCACTATATACTATCTGGTGAACTACATATTTACAATGGCGAATGGATTATTTTGCAAACATATTTCTTCACTTAAGAGATAATGGTTTTTTTGTGATGTGTCATTTTATTACGCACCGACGATGTATTATCGCATTTTGACTATAATTAGTAAACCCAGGCAACAGTAACACCTCTCCTAATTATTTAACGTTGTATCACCATCAATTATTTAGTGTTAGCCTCGGACCCCACGAACATTTTATTATATATATATATATATATATATATATATATATATATATATATATATATATATATATATATATATATATATATATATATATATATATATATATATATATATATATAATAATATACAATTATGTACATAACATTATATATAAAATTCAATGTATAGTCTTATTGACACCACTGTTTTTGTTCAAAACGGTGTGTGACGTAACGCGAGCACGGTCCCTGCCCTTCGGTGGGTGCAAAATTGTTTCGACATAACTCTTACGAAAGATGTGCAATCCCGAGGCTCTGCCGGTGATGATGGAATTCATTTGGGGACGGTCCTGGAAAGCAGCCGCTCCGCGGGTTACGACTCCAGCCAACCTTCACGAAGCTTCACGTGACATAACTAAAGCACAGCGGGCGGTCGCGAGGGCCCGAGGCGAAAAGGGACGAAGGTGCGTCCCTCGGATGACACTAACGACGACCTTTCACGGATCCAGGCACAGAGTAGCCAACTCGAGAAAATTACTTCCTCTCGGAGACAATATTTTTTGGCGACGAGGACGAGACAGTTGCGGGAAGGCCAACGTGATGCAGTCGGGAATCATGGGAACGTTTTCCCATTATCCCTCCGCCTACTTACTTAGTATATTCCTAATTGTAACTGCACTCTCTGCGCACGTTTTTCAGAGTTCAGAGGGTCATATAGTTATTCAAATGGTCGTTTTCCATGATCTCGCGGCAGTATGTCGATTTCTTCAAGAAGGGCACGATGAGGGGTAATAGCCAAAATCTGAGTCGATTTGCCATTGCAAATAGTTTTTACTACATTAAAACGAATATTTTATAAATTCTTGACAAAAACGCTCATTTCAATCCGTATTGTGAATTGAAATGGTATACACGTTAGTTTCTAGGATTTCCAGAACCTACGAAAGCGTGTAAAGAATACACTTTATTTTTTTTACGTCAAAAAAACAGTTGAAACTGCGTATGACGTGCTATGGGGAGAAGTGAATTCTGTGCACATTTTCGAAATTTTGTGATCCCTACACATGAATTTTGAAAATTAAAAAAATACTCTTCTCCACCCAGTACGTCACACGCAGATTTTAACTGTTTTTGACATTAATAAATGAAAAGAAATACACTGTCGTAGGTCTACACAATTTTGTAGAGGCACTAGAGTGAAATCACCCAGGTTATGTGACAAAATGGAAATTGTGAACAGTGTTTTCCACATGTCTTCGATGTTCGCAGTCATAAACAAGAAACTAAAATACTTCTTTAGAGACATACTTAAGGAAACAATTATTATACAGCTACTAATTTGCTTTTGTTTAAAAATTAGCTCGACAAAGTTTCAAATCCCCCAGTGATTATAAAAAACGGCCATATGATTTTACCGAGAACTGGAAAATCGTATGCGCGTAAAGTGCCAGTGACAGGAAGTTACTTTGCATTGTTACTTCATGAACGTTGACCTATGATATTTTTTAATTTCTTTCTGACAATTTGGAGTGGCAAGACTTGTGTTACAGAAAAAAAATACAAGCAAAGTATTTGTGTAATCAATTATTTGCAAATATTTTACTTATTTTAAACATGGTTATTTTTACGTGACAATTAAATATTTGCCTACAGATACTATTTCTTATTTAAGGATAGTTCTTGAAGATTCTTCCCCGGTGACATAATTGTACGATAGTATTTACTGTGAGAAACCATTTTCCTTAAAATTGACTTGCATAACATAGTGAAACACGTTCTATCTCAAATATTTGTGATTGTTTTATTTGGTTTGGATAATCTTAGCAGTGGGTGGAGAAATCTTATTTTAACTGTTTGCATTATGCATACACATTTATGTTAGTCGATACTTAATTGTATTGAAATAATTGCCAACAACTGATTTTATCGATAACCGAGGTGTAGTTTACTGAGGTTTTTTATTTTAATAGATTTTATTATTATATTTTTTTATTTACTTTATTTAAAAGGTATATTCAAAACGAACGACATGCTCTAGAGGATATTTTTATGTTAATTACTAATCATTCAAATTACATTATTGATTTATGTTATTAATATATTGTGATATATTTAATAGAAGGACCATCTGTTAAATATAACAACTTATGCTTCTCGCACAATAATACTGATTTTTTATTAAAGTTCTGGAGGGTTCAAGATCCTCGTGACTCCTTGTAACCTGACGCCATGCAGATGAAACAAATCGTGGAACGAAACGAATCGAGCTACAGTTGGATGCCACAGCAGCTTCAGGTAAGACCATTACTTCCTAAAATTTGACACGTACGAAGGCATAACAAATCTGCAACAAAGGGTATCTAACAATAAACACTACAATTGGATCGTCAGAAACTTTTCAATGCCGCATTTTTGTGCGGCGTAACGTCTCGGCGCCACCTGGAGACATTCATCCGATGGGTGGGCGTGGCTGGCGGGCGTGGCGGGCGGGCGTGGCTGGCGGGCGTGGCTGGAGGGCGTGGCTGGAGGGCGTGGCTGGCGGGCATGGCTGGCGGGCGAGGCTGGTGGGCGTGGTTGGTGGGCGTGGGGTGTGTCGTGACGCCCCCTTGCAAACGTCCCCCAGAAGGATCACAAAAGAGGCGCCAACGCGCCTGCCATGGCACCGCCTCTCCAGCCGTGAGCATGGCCGCGACGAGCTGCTAGACATCCTCAAACATTCCTGTCACGTCGGAATCAATGGTCCCAAGAATTAAGGTGTTCGGTTTGAAGCCAGTCGATTTTCATTGTAAGCATTCTCAACGTAGCAATCAAAGGTAATGTTGTTGCTACATTAGTAGAATTAAAACTGTAGTACATCTTTTTTTGTAAACGTCTTTTTCAAAGACAAGATAAATTTGCAAGAATTATTTCACTCAAATATTTTTTAAGGGAACGATTTTCAAATGAGCGATAATCATAAATTCATCTGTTGATTGAACGCCAAATTACTTCTGTTAATTAGATTAATCTCTGTATATAAATGTATTTTATTTTAGAATAGTTTCGTTTCATTTATTATTTAACGTCAAAAAACAGTTAAAACTGTGTATGACGTGCTATGGGGAGAAGTGAATTCTCTGCACGTTTTCAAAATTCTGTGATCCCTACACTGTCTTATACTATTTGAATTTTAAATTTAAAAAAATTAAAAAACGCTCCCATGTAATAAAATATATTTTCAAGGATAAATAAGCAACAAATGTTGAGCTCTTATCCATGATGTTCTTCGTCAAGGAATAATACTTCCTGCCGTGACAGCATGGAAACGATAATTTGAATAACTATATTTCCCACTGAATTCTAGAAGTCGTGCCCAGATTCTTCGAATATAGATGATAAAAAACAAACATGAAAGCCTAATTTTAACGGAATATTTAAAAACTGTGACGTGATATGACGGTTTCATTGTGATATTCGTAATCTACATATAAAATGGAGTATGTTGCGCACTCTACCTTCCCGAAGGTAAAAAATCTTGGTCCCTAGTGTTATCGTCTACGAAATGGCAGACATGGCACGCGCTACGAGGGCCTATCACAAGGGGCGCTATTTAGTGTATATCCGCCAAAACAAATAAAAACAACCGGAATTGAACAAGTATTCTGACTGGGGCACAAATTCTATGATTGCTATGAATGGCGCCTATGAATGAACACCTAGATATGCCTTTGATAATTATAATAATTTTTTAAAATATAAAATTCAGTTTAATAGTTTTCTGTTAGCGTTACGTGTAATAATTCAGGAATTCGTATGAAATGATTTTTATATATTTTATCAGTTTTAATTTGTCCACAAGCAATACGTTTCGTTCATGGTTTTCCTATATTACAATTCATTAGAATAGAATCTCCCATTTCCGTTATATTGTTCATAATTAAGGGAAAAAGTAATATTCCACTCTCAGGAACAAGTACGAATCTTCCTATTCAAATGGGAGTAAATCGATAAGACTCCTAGACATATTCAGAGTTGATTGAGATTAATGCTTTTCGGGATCATACTCCCTGGAAACCCAATCACTACTTGGAGCTTTGGTCACGTTTAGAATAGTTAAAGGAAAAATGAAACAACAATTGAAAGATACGGTAACATGGAAATGTATCATCATTCTTGATTTGATTTGATTGATTTGACTCTTGTCCAAGGACAGTAAAAACTGTATGTGAAGTAGTGTGGGGAAGGGTAACATCCGCGCACGTTTTCTTGAGCTCGAGAATCTCTTACACACTTTCTAACCATAAATAGTTGTATGGTGAATGAAAGTTCTGACAAAGCGAGGTAAATAACATGTAAAAACTAGACATGATCGCTTTTGACTTATAGGAACCTTATTTGTATCGGTAAACGAATTGAAGATTCTTACTGCTAACAAAATAGTAACCCGCATTTCCGGCACTAGTTCTATCATAAGTAGGAAAAGGAGAGCTCAAAATACATGCGCATAGTGAAGCTACACTTATGCCCCTAAGCAAACAAGGGGCCATCTCAGCATTTGTTCAATGGATCAGGAAAACTGGATGAAAACCTGATTGAGATGGCATTTGACACAGAAGCTGAAATACATTACGTGTTACAGGCATATGAAGTATTTTTAAAATTATTCAATACAAATGTAATAAATGCATTATATATAATTGTTAAAATTAATATTTTTCTTTTTGGTGGTCAGTTTACTCGTTTGCATTATTTAATTTCTGCATTTAGAATAATTAAAAACGTGATGAATTCTGATTATTTGTTTCGATGATGCCTCTACCAGTACCACAAGTTGCGACAATCTATTTTATTCTGCTCCTCCAACCTATAAATCTTATGTCATTTCAAGATTGTTTCAAATGATTATTGACACAATTCCTTTTAATGATAACATAAAAAATGATGCACTATTTGGTAATATTCGTTTATTTAGTTTCAGTACATAGTGGGTTAAATCTACAGAAACATGGAAAAAACAAAATTATCGTTTAAAGAACAAACGACTATGAAAACAGTTCACCCTTTCTTTTAACCTCTGATGGCAAATGCAGATCGAAAAGATAGTCAGTTTCATGGCCTCTGCACGGGCATTTACACGCTAGTTGCTCCAAAACAAGCTGCAGATATGCGACTCCCGTAACGTAATTCAAGTCCGTTAGCGCTGCGTCGCGTTTCACAGTAGCATCAGTGTCCCATGACAAGACGTTTGCCTCATACGAATCTTTTTCGTCGAAAAAGAAACAGGCATTTTCCCCCACATTGCTAAGCTATTTTTCTTTGCTTTAGCGTGTTAGTGGTTTTAAAGCGGTATTTGTCATAAAAATGCTGTTGTACGGGTGTGTTAATTTAAAGTAACTTTTTTCAAACCGTAACATTTAGATTCATTATTTTATTAATGTCTTTGCCATCTTTACATCTATATTAATATTAATAAATGCATGCATTCATGCACGAATATTTGAGTATTTTTGTATTTACGTAACAGCTTGTCCATGTATTTCAAATGTCCATGTTCAACGACATTTACTTGACTTAGGGATGTGTTGTGTGCGGTGATGTATGGATTTTTAATGAACATCAGACCCAACAGAAAGTGATTGATCACAAAAACTAAACTAATGGTGATTCAACAGCACATACTTTCTCGTATTATTTCTAAATTAGGGGTAATTCCACGAGAAATCGGCCGCAAAAAGAATGACATCTTCCGATTGGTCTACAATTTTTTTTGAATTGTTAAGGTAGGAAGTTAATGTCATTATTAAACTCGAGTAATCGCGACCACGAAATCCTGATAATTTCGATTCAAAATTTTGAATTTTACTCACAATTGATAAGTTCAAATTTTAGTGTTGTATTTTATTTATAAAATTATAAATGAAAATTATTATTACTAAATTTGCAGCAATTACTAACAACTGGCTTCTCCAAAAGAATGTCTTTTAATATTTTTTTAAAAGAAACTGCTTAAACTTCACTTACTTTTCAATCTCGCGCCAGTTTCTCCGGACACAGTGCCTGCGACCTCTAGTAAGCTATTCGTAGTTACATTGTCCGCGACTTTGGCATGCCTTTTGTGGATTGTCCAGCCTCCCAGGTGAATTTTGTTACCGTCTGTCACGCATTCAAATCCGCATTCAAGAATGCGTGTTCCCATTAAACACATGGGTAAAGTTAGGTGAGGCGACTATCTATATTATCGATAATATAGTTGTATTAGTTTTATGAAGAAATAAAGGAAGTCATCACCGTCAACTTAGTAAATTTATTGAGATATCCGGCTTTCGACGGCTTTGTCGTTATCATCAGTCTACAATGTAAAGAAAAGAAATAGACATAAAATATAATTAAAATACAAAATACGATAGGAAATTAAATTACAAAATATGCATTGCAAAGGGGGGGTAATGTAATTAATAGGTACATTTAAATTTTAATTATTGCAGACAAATACCAGATAAAATTGCGAAAATTGAAATGCCACGGGGGTATTAATAAAGATAATAGATAGCAGTTCAATTTACAAATTATAAACTACAAATGAAGAAATACACATTATGAATTTGCAACCTCATAAAGAATGTAAAAATCACTCAGCCTCGTTTTCCTACGAAGCAGTATTGAGCAGATTTAATTAGGATAATTTTCGCGATTTTTGACATTTAACATGTGTGTACGAAGGCATTGAATTGCTCAATCAGGTAATTACTTTAGGATGTTTCTAGCAAGATCTTAGATTTCTCGCCAAAGTACGGCACACATAGTTTTTAACTGTTTTTGACGTTAAATCAGAAACAATTAAATAAAAATTATTTATATGTATATGATGAGGCAGATGGTAGCACTGTAGGGTCTTTGACCGAGAAGTCAAAGGGTTCGAGTCCTGACGTTGGTAGGCAGATTTTCGACACTGGCTAGATAGATAAGGCGAATTCATCGGCACTGTCTGGAGAAAAGTTCTAGCGGCTGCTGCTCTGATCGGTAATTTTCCGTGGTTTCTCCCGTCAATCCCAGGCGAAGGTCGGAGAAATGCTCTAACAAACTGGGCACGGACCGAGAGCGAGTTTTCCTTCCTCATCTTTGTTATGCTTTTTTTTCAAAATTTTTGTTCGTATTCTTTAATTGTCATCGTTGAGTTGTCTATTGGCAATTGTTTGAGTAATGATTATGTTGCAAGCTGTATATTAGAGAATGAATAATAAGGATGTCAATTATGAAAACTCCTTTTAAAACGGGTCGATGCTAGAAAATGTTTGGGAATCCTTCTAGAATATTTTCTCTTAAAGGAGTAAGCGTTTTGACTAATATATAGAGAGAGGAGCATTAATTAAAAATATTTAATGACAAAGGAATGGAACATCTTGAACGAAAGCAGAATAGGGAGAATATAGAACTGTTCAAAGAATTTATAAGATATAATAATTAGAATGTGGATTTCTAAGCATTGCTTTTTTATCTGATATATTATATGTTACAAATTTTAGTGCTATATTTTTGACAAACGTATTTTATGCATGGGTTAGGCTACGTTAAGAGAATATACGTTGATTGTATTGTGTACGAAGAATATTTAACCGGTGTGAGGTGACAGTGGTTCTCCAGGACGATGACATATATCAGCATGCTCGCGTGACTCGTCTTGTTATTTAGAAAAAATAAAATTTTTAATTTTTTTACGAAGAAATTGATGTTCAACGGGTTCTATATTTTTCAATCAGTGATATCTACAGAATAAAACTGCTATGAATTTAATTCGAGTTCCCAGTATTTTTCTTCGAAAGCGGCAATGCGATAATAGAGTTTTGTTCTGTGAACACTTAACAAGTTTTCCGCTTCTTTCTACCATTGCTCTATATCCACATTTCAGACACCGATGTAGAAGCCTTTAAATAAAAAGTCTCTCGAAAAACAAAGAAGAGATTACATCAAAAAAGAAGGAAAAGTAAAGACCTCTAAATTATTCTGTTTATGTACACCCCGAAATGTCATTTAAAATTGAATCAATTAATTGTATGATTTACACAATTTAAGAGTCCCACTTATATGTTACGGCGATGGCCGTTTGGGCAGTTTGCCTCATAATGTGGACATTGCTCATTAGAAGAGGCGAATGCATGACTCCCGAAATACGAATATTAATAGAAAAATATGTCCAGAACTAACTACAATAAAAGCACATCCAGTTTTCTTTCACATTTTTAAAAATTAGAAAAATTAATCTGCACTGGCGTTATGATACATTATGAAAGTGTGTGTGTGTCTATATGTATATATCGATAATATCCAAATTGAACAATCGCAACGTATGTGTCTCCTCTAACTGTTTACTCTGTTTACTGTATTCCATATACGCCATACATAATCAATAAAATATACACAGGTTTGGGCAGTACTTATTTTCTTGTATTTTAAAAATATTTTGTATTTGAATGACTGTATTTTTGAGTTTTTTGGACATGTGTTTTAGATATGTATTTAAATACATAAAATATGGCATTTAAAAACGGAAATACTTAAAATACATCAAATACAGATGAAGCCGACCTGGATGGCCGAGGTGGTTAAGAGCGAGTACCGACTCAGCACTTAGGTCCGAAGGGTCGCGGGCTCGAGTCCCGCCTTGGGCATGGCTGTTTGTCCCTTGACTTTGTATGTGTTGTCGCGGAGGGCCTCGCGTTCTGCTGACACCAGATCAAAGGACATCGCAAGTGTGTTTGTCTAGTGTATGGTCGAATATGTGTCCCATCGGGACGTAAAGGGTAACCGGCTGTTGGCTGGAAAAAGCCCTAGAAAAAAATACAGATGAAGATAACGAGGGTAGTTTCTTTTTGTTTGATTCTGCTAGTGAGTGAACCTCATTGAAACAAAAATAAAATTCCCTTTCAGCTGCTGAATTTTAATTCTCTTCATTTCTAAATTATAAATCTAAATCATTAAAAATGCTGAACGAATGTCCGACAGCAAAAAATGCGTTTGTTCTTTATGACACTAGCATACGTTCATCCGCGCCAGTTGAACGATCGTTTTTCTTTGCAGGTTTTATGGATTCGCCAAATAGGGGTTTCTTGTCTGATGATTCGTTTGAAAAAAACTGGTCGCTTCAAAAAGAAATTCCGCTTATTTGAGTTAGACTTGTAAGTTATTGTTTAGAAATTTATGACTATCAATTAGTATTTTTTTGTAATTAATTTAATAAAGTGTTGCAATAAAAATAATAATAATAAATTATTGTATTTACTCTATTTTGAGTATTTGAAGTATGCTAAATGCATATGTATGCATTTAGGTATTCAAAACTTAATCTATTTTGAGTACATATTTAAATACTTATTTACGAAGTATTTTGGTGAAGTACTTAAACACTAAAATTAGTATTTTGCACAACCCTGGATATACATAAATTGCGATGTACATGTGGACACGGTTTTATCTGAGAAACATTTATAAATGTTCACGTGTTGGTTCATAATCGATACTCATCGTCACTATTGTAAATGAGTGTTCTCTGATAAAATGGGAATACATTGAATAGAAAACAGATACATTTCAAAATCTCGACAATTTAACCTCCATTCATACGCCCCACAAGATTATAGGTTTAACACACATTGTTATTATCGCATTGTCCTACGTGTATTGTTATTACCGTAATATTTTTTCTCGTATAATTTACGTGCTCCCAATTTTTGAGCCGCTTTTTCGTATCTTCTAAATTCTCCCGCAGTTTTCGGGGCATAAAATACTTGTAGGGGATAGCAATTTCCGTGAAGTCCGCTGTGTGTAATTGTAATTCGTCGTGAATTCCTACATGTAATGATAATTCGTGGATTATACCAATGACATTTTTGTAGTTGAGGATAGCAACATTAGTACTTAAAGACAATCAATTGAAATTTCCCTAACAATAACTAGAACAATAAATAATTACGGTCGTACATGTTCTAAAACATTTTATTTTGGGAAAATATAAATGTGTGGTCTTTAATTAAGTACTAAATTTGCAATCCACAACTCACGGTTTATTTACTTATTTATATTACGTCAAAAACCATTAAAAATGTGTGTGACGTGCTACGGGCAGAAGTGAATCCTGTGCGCGTTTTCATAATTCTGTGATTCCTACACTAAGCCATACACTACTTGAATTTTGAAACAACAAAAATTGAGTTTCTTGAATTGTCTGGAAACTAATTACGCCAATGTAATTTAGTATATTTGAAAAGAAAGCTGCATTGCCTATTTTACTATTTGGATCAGTTGACTTGGGTGAAAACATTTCTACTCAGAAAAGAAAAGCTTGCCCAAAGAAGAATTAATATAAATAAAACGTTTATCCTGAGATTACGATACATCACATTACAAAAATTAGTTGTGGCACAGAGACAAGATCATGAAAACAATAAGTCAATTCTCAAGAAGTATTTTAAATACCTTCCATTTTGTCAAACGTAATGTACACGGAAAATTGTTTGTGCTCTAATTGTTCTGAGACAGTAGATTCAGCTTACATAAACTCATTACTACAGTGCCTTTCGTGCTAGGACGCGCTTGAGATCTCAAATTTTTTGCTCACCGGCAAAAGCCATGCACAAAAACACTCCAAGTAGAAAAGTTAACAAAATTCTTCTGTCATTAAATGTCCTCTTCATAAATATGGATACGTAAAGCCTATACACATTTAGCTAGTATGACAATATTCGTAACCAGAGCATTACACTTATAATATTGAGGGAAAATATTGCACATACATTCCAATTACTGGTTCGGTTTAAAGCGTGCTACTAATTGTGCAGTGTTCTAAAATAAAATGTATTTGAATACATTCTCAAATAGAATAACACACATTACAAACGAAGAGTGCTTTTAATTTTGACTTTTTCTCTAACCATATACAGATCGTTCAAAATTAACATTTAACATTTCCATATAACATAATCTTTATTTTATAATGGTTTTGTTTGTTTGTTTGTTTGTCTGACTGTCTGTTTGTCTGTCTGTAACGATCTCTAAATTCGATTCGTTTGAGCATTCGAATTAGGGTGTATAATGAAAGAACTGGCGAAGGCAAATGGTAAACGTATATGATTCTTTTCTAGTAAGGAAATTCTAGTATTTTTAACGATACTCATACGATACTCACACTCAGATGCTACTCTTTTGAAAGACCGTTATCGTAATAACGCAACTTAAAATTTATATTAAAATTACAGATGTTTTATAGACATGAATTAAACCAATGTCAATAAATCGATAGAGACGATGCATATTCTAAAAAAATAGCCGTGCCTAGCGTTAATACAACCCCGATTATTATGATCAGTAATTTTAAAAATATTTCTGAATGTAAAAATGAGGCTGGTTTAATCAGAAGCGTATTGACTTTGATAAATGAGATTTAATCCTTGCAAAACCCAATTTTTGTGCTTGATACAGAACGATTACATTGACAGAGTTACAATAGGAATGTGTTGAGTAGTTTATCAGTGTGTATGTAATTTCGAAGGAACATAAAAGATTTAAGAAATAAATAAGTAAATCAATCGCAAAAAATAAGTGACTTTCTTATATGTTTACTTGTATGTTATTGAAACTTGTATGTTACTTGTATGTTTTTGAAACATTATTACTTTAATCCTTCAAATCTTAATCTTTAAAAAATATCCTTTAATATAACTGAGCCTGATGGCTCGGATACAAGTTTAAAAGAAATATATAATTTAGACAATATTCTATTGGAGAATCATATAAGGTTCGTTAAGGCTAAAGATTATTTAAATTTTACCTTTTTTACACGCCTATGTTTTAAATTTGTATGTTAGAATGTTATGTAGTTGGATTTTATGGTCAAATTAATCCGATTGTTGCCAGAAAGCGGTGTTCCCAAGCATTTTTATTATTATCCACGTCTGGGGATAAAGGAGACATGTGGCGAGCATCCGCCTTTTCCTTTTCCCCAAATATAGAAAACTTAGCCTGTCCGAACTTTTATTTCGTCACAAGCTATAGAAACTGAGACGATCGTATTAAAAAACTACAGCTCTATTTTTTGCCCCGACCGGGAATCGAACCAGGGATAGCACCACGAACAACTGGCACGCTGTCCATAAGCTAACGGTGAGACACATGTCAGTATATTAAAAAATAAATACTCGGCTATCCAAAGGAAGTTTTCATTCCTTTTTAAGAGAATGTTTCAAGGGAAAGCGCGCCAACTGAGGACTCGCCCTGACGTTGTACTGCGTTTCGCCAGCACCTCCGCAAGCGGTGCCGCACGCTGGACCCTTCCGATGACAACAACGCCGCAGCTTTTTTAACTTTGTGTCTCGCTCTTCATTGTCGTATTGTGCTGCTTACTCCACACACGTTTTTTATTATCGGCCTCAGAGACGTGTGCGAACACAATTACCACACGCTGTCACCCGGACGATTATTGCTCAATACAATGCGAACAATTATCTATTAATAATGTTCTCGTTACTATGTTGCTTTTTAAGATGCTTACTCTATTAAACTTTCATTCTACCCTCATCCTCATCAAGTTATTTTCTGATCTTAGAGAGATAGTTATTCCGTATTCAAAAAAGATGTATAACTGTATATCATTTACCAACAAGCACAAAATGTTACGTATTACCGACAAGAATTTCGATAACTTGTCCAGGGAACAAAGTTCTTCTTCTAATTAATAAAACGGGTAATCAGTGTGCTATATGCGGTAAATGTTTCAATAAAGCCGTGTCATACATTTTACGAAATTTACTTTTATCTAGTGAGTGAAGTTACAGAATCGTAGTTAACGAGGTATGAATTCGTGTTTATTTTTTGAGGAATTGAATTTTATGCGTCTTATTTCTTTAAATGCTGATTTGGCTTCGACAGCCGGTGGTGAAAACATTGACCTGTATTACAGTTGCTCGAGAGACATCAATCTGAGAGCCTAAGTTCTCCATTAATATTTTCATGTTCCCAATTATTTTTGACGTTTGGAATGGATGCTGAACGAGTGCGGTCTGCAGTTTGCTCCCGGTTAGCAGTGCCAGACAAATATCTGCTGTCCCTGACATAGCGTTCATCTTGCATCGCCGGTTTTAATTTTGCGGAAAGTATTTTTATTTTTATTTATTTTTACGTCAAAAAACAGTTAAAAACTGCGTATGACGTGCTATGGGGAAAAGTGCATTGTGTGCACATTTTCAAAATTCTGTGATCCCTACACTAAGTCACATACTACTTAAATTTTGAATTTTGAAAGAGAGAAAAAAACTCCCATGTAATAAAATCTATTTTCAAGGATAAATAAGCAATACATTTTGGCTCTTATCATTTCTGCTTCGGAATAATACTTCTTGCCGCGACAAAATGTTATGTATTACCGACAATAATTTCGATAACTTGTCCATTAAGTATTACGTGTAATACATAAGTAACACAAATTGTCATCCACATGGGAAACAAAGTTCTTCTTATAATTAATAAAACGGGTATTCAGTGTGCTGTAAATGTTTCAATAAAGCCGTGTCGTACATTTTACGAAAGTATCTTTCTAGCTAGAAAGTTAGGACGATTTCAGTCGCTGCACAGGGTGTAATTTTGGCGATGTAGGTGAAAAAAGTCAGAATGTCCAAAACTGTAAATTATTTATTGTTATACAGAGCATATATCGAAAGTAAATTAAATATTAATGTATGGAACCGTTTTTTAAAAAAGATTTTGACGGCAATTGTTTGTGCAAAAATGCAAATTTGAGCAATAGGTGTCAAATTACGAACTAAGAAAGAAAATGAAAATATATATATAAAATGAAAGAATATAAATAATTAATAAATTGCATTTAATTATTCAGTGTCTTGTTGACCTATGTCAAAATTAACCATTTTTTATTGTATTTCTTTCTTTCTTTCTTGGTTTTGAAGAACCCTGGAAACTTGCTATATTTGGATCAAACGTTATGAGAAACCCGTTCGTAAGATCAGCGTTAATCTTTTCACTTGAGATTTTCCTTGCAAATAGATTACTGAATATTTTGTTGTTTTTTTTTTTCTTGGGTTTCTTCAGAGAATTGTTCAGTATGGACCATTACAACTATTTATTATATCCCTTCCATGGAATAGAGTATTATGGAGAGTTAAGGACATGCAATACCAGCTGGAGATACATGCCTGAAGTGTCATTTATACATTTTTTAAAATTATTTAAGTTAATTCCCATCTCCCATGTTTTTATCATTATATGACCGCAAAAGTCTTTATTATGTCCAGATTTATTCCAGTTATTTCTGAATTGCTACTGCCACTTTGTGTTTTAGGCATGTCGTCTAATAATATCAATTACTGTCTGACTTTTTCTTGGAAATTTTTCTCCCTTTGAGATATTTTTTCTTTTATTTTCATCTCCTCTCTGCCGTGACTTGTGTGTATTTCATGTCGATGTGAAGTGTGCAGTAGGTTCTCGTTAGCGTTGGCCACGAATGAAGAGGAATTATTCCAGAGGAAAGATATTTTCTTCACTTTTTAAAGATGGTTCTTGATGCAATAATCTATCCACTTTCCTATTTGTTGTACCTCTGTTAGTTCAAACAATTAGAAGTTACATTACTGTATATAAGCAGAATCTCTTTTATCATCTTTTTTAAATTTTATTTCAGTGGGTCATCCCAGTTTTTCAATGGACGAATATAACAGACGTTTTACTTCCTTTTTTTACTTTTAGGACCACACAAACTAAAAGACTTAAGTGGACAGTTAAATTCTATATTAACATCATCTGATTTTGAAGTGCTTAGCGCATTTTTCAATGAATTTTAATAAAATTTGATGTCTTCCGGAAGCCATGATGAGTAATTTCTGCATAAAACTCTGCTTTTACTTCCCACATTTCCCCATCTTTTGATAATGATTGACAAAAATTTCTAATTTGAGTTTTCATGAGTCTTATTGAAGTACCAGTAATAGTTTCTTCACCTAATTCGTGTAAAACAAACGAAAAGTATGGTAGTAGTACCTTGTCTCCGTGGAGCTTCTGCATCAAACATCAATTATCTTCCGAGAAATTGAACGCTCCTCTGCGGAAGAGGGTCGGGGTGCACCAAAGGGGATGGTGAAACTGAAGAGGCTGAGGGTGCTACGGGGGTGGTGGAGGCTATGGAGGCGATGGAGATTGAGGATGCGATAGAGGTGGGGTTGGCGAATACTGAGATGACTGGGATACGTCGGAGGAGTTGGAGGTGGAGGCGGTGGAGGTGGAGGCGGTGGCGGTGGAGGCGGGGGTGGAGGTGGAGGCGGTGGAGGTGGAGGCGGTGGAGGTGGAGGCGGTGGAGGTGGAGGCGGTGGAGGTGGAGGCGGTGGAGGTGGAGGCGGTGGAGGTGGAGGCGGTGGAGGTGGAGGCGGGGGAGGTGGAGACGGTAGAGGTGGAGGCGGTGGAGGTGGAGGCGGTGGAGGTGGAGACGGTGGAGGTGGAGACGGTAGAGGTGGAGGCGGTGGAGGTGGAGGCGGTGGAGGTGGAGACGGTGGAGGTGGAGACGGTGGAGGTGGAGGCGGTGGAGGTGGAGGCGGTGGAGGTGGAGACGGTAGAGGTGGAGGCGGTGGAGGGGAGCGGGGAGGGACGGGAGGAGGCGGGGGGCGAGAGGGGAGGGGGGGGGGGGGGGGGGGGGGGGGGGGGGGGGGGGGAGAAGGCGGAGGAGGCGGTGGGGGCGGAGATGATGAAGGCGGCGGAGGCGGGGTAGGTGCCCGGCGTGGCGGATGCGTCGGCGGGGCGTTACACAAGCACGCGTGCGCGGGCGGCGGGGCGGCAAGGCGACGTTTTTGCGCGCGGCTGGGGGCGGACGGGGACGGGTAGGGGCGGGTGCCGCTGTTAATCGCGGCCTGCGAGGTCGAGCCGAGGCCGCCCGTGTCGCCCCAGGTTACGCGTTCACTCGGCGCCCGCAGTGGCGCTGGGACTCTCAGTGAGTGACATGCGTCGTACAGTGGACTCCAATTCCAACTTGAGTAACATAATGGATCTACATTCATATTACCTTGTTAGTTGTTAATATATCAAAACAATAAATGTATATAATAAATGCCTATCCATTTAGTATATTAAATAATACATATTATTAATTAGGTGAAAATAATTACCAAAATCAACTGAAAATTAATTTGTACAATTTTTCACTCTTACGTTTCTGTGTTATTTTTATAACTGTAGTTTCTGTAGTAATTCGAGTTGAAATAATTCGTCTTAGAGAAGTTTCCTCGGACGTATTCTTAAAATCGAGTTGTTTTGGTTGGAAGTAATTAGTACATTGCACATGAACAATACTTTCCAGCCATCGATTAACAGAACTACTGCTACTCCACATTATTTTGACAAATGCTGCTTGATATTGGGAGGTAGAGTAGTTATTATGGTCATAAAAGAAGCAAATACTTTGCCTAACTAATTTGTAAACGACATTGCTTTCATAATCATGAAAGCAATCATGAATCAATTACGGAGCAATAATTGCATTAACGTACTTCGTTCTACTTAGGAGGTTTAACACAAAGATTCTTGTCTGTTAAAAGAGGAGTAAGCGAGAATTGTAAATTCTTTTTAGACACCTGTTAAATTAAATCAAATTTGTTATGTACGATCAAATAACAAAATCATTTAATAAAACGAATCACAAAACGAAAACAAGCCAATGATTTGCTATTCAAACGTATTTCTATTCTTTGTCATAATGATTATACAAAGCAGAAATTGAGAAAAAACTAAATTAAGTAATAAGTAATAAAGTGTATCAACATAATTCAAATCTCGGTGGTTTATTAGAAAACATCTGGTAAACAGGTTTTCGTGTGAAGCAACAATTCGTCGTGATATTTCCAGCGCGATTTGCGCATACATTCCCCATTCCGGCTCATTTACAGTACGGTGGTTTTTGATAAATTAATTTCAGTTTGTCCACCTCATTTTTTTCTTTTATTCCAAGGAACAATTTAAGACATTTTTAAAATCTGTGGTTGATGAATTGCGCCTCATCTCTGAAGAGGTGGTAAGTAACGCTGGTGCATGCGGTAACTAGTCCACTCATTTTGTGCTCCATCCTCCGAATGCCTTGTCTTGCTGCTGTCAGGGTGAACTACGTGTGTAATTTTGGCTTCTAATTTGAAAAATGATTGACACAATTACTTGAAGCAAACTTCCATTTAACTGGCAAGTACTGCCATTGCTACTTTATAATTCAAGAGATGTCTCTAAAGTGCGTTTTTAATGGTGCGCGAATGCCTCACATTTAGGGACAAGGCAAGGATGCCTACAAGAGCAACACCTCATTTTGTAGGAAATCTTTGTAATTTTTTAAAAAATGCGAACAGTACGTCAGGCACTCAGAAAAAAGATGACCGTAACATTTGAGATTTAAATTTTGGTGCAGATTTGGTATCGCGGATTTGGAGGTATAAAGGTTACCATTCCGGACTGTTATACCCAAGTTTGCGAGTTCAAACCCGATCGAAGCTGTGGATGTTTAAGGGGGGGAAATCCTTCAAACGCCTTCCTTCGGAGGGGAAGGAAAGCCGGCTGTGACATGTAGTAGATTTACTGCATGTAAAAGATCATCAAGCTTAAAAGAAGCCGCTGAGATAAATTCAAATTCGTCACCCAACATAATACCTACTTTCTCCGCTAGATGGTGAAAGGAGCGTAGCGATATTTGCGTGGTCAGACGGAAGAGCGGGCCTGATGGCCCGAGTCTCGCCACGTAAAATAAGGCATTAACAACTGACTAACTAAATTATTTGATATTACTCATGTCAATGCTTTGGAAATTATAAAAACTGAAAAGACCGATCATTATTCCTGATGCAAAGAGAGGCAGGGTGAAGGAGATGTCTTGACCGCCAGAATTCTACTTCAGATAGCGGCTGAATTCGATCTAGCAATATGTAGCTCGAATCGAAAAACCTGCAACAGTCACGATTCGAACTCTAGAAATTCTCGGTCAGAGGCACTGCTGTGTCATCAATGGACGCCCTGAGCCACCAATGCTGGTAATTGATGGTCAGGTTTTGACCGATGAACCTGGACCTTCATCAGACATTACCCACCCTTCTCTTAATTAAAATAAATGAGCAGATAGACTTATGGATGAAAAATGTTGATACACCCAAAAACATTGAAAAAAGGGTTTCAACAGAAAAATTATCAGCTGTACACAATCGAAGAATTTAGAGAAGTGCCCTTTTTATGTTCGAAGCCGCAGCTGAGTCTTCAGGACATAACTTAGATAAACTGGCAACCAATCGAAATACGATCTAAAGATATAAGGAAGATTTTTGTAAGAAGGTTACTAATATTAAATAAAAATAATTAAAGAAAATGAACCTAGTTATGTGTCCGAAGGTTGTCTCTCATTGTTACATTAAAGGTCGAGAATAATTGCTCGAGCTGTCTAAATTCGAAATTTCGTCTACAATGGAGCAAGGTATGGCTATCTGGAATGTTCTAAAAGTTTGAGCACTGTAACATAGGGTTCAAATTCTTTGTTCTGACTCTAGTTCCAACATGATCGTTTCAACTATTCAATTAAGTTTCTACAGTGGTATGGAGATCGAGAGATGACGTTTGCCACCATTTCGGCACCACATACGCGAATGACTGACACGAATCGTTTTCAAACATTCGTTACCTCAAGTGAACACTTGTTAATATATAGTTTTCTTTTAAGCAATACCGCCCCTTTTGGTCCAATACTACGACATATTCCGGTGTTGGTGCTTCTAGCTGTTTTATCTTGTTATATTATGCCACTTCGTCTGGATTGTACTGACGGGAAGGAATATTTATTTATTTACTTATTCACTTATTTGTTTATCGTTTGAGACGACTTTTCGGGGAGAAAATGCAGTGGACATAGATTGGGAACCAGGAATCTCTACATGTTCGTTATCGAGTCTCCTCGTTTAGGTGAGATGGAATAACAATGATGTGAGTTATGAACAGGAAGATGGAAAAATGGAATGAAAAGTAGAGGAAACGGGAAAAACGCGAAGAAGAGCACGGCAACCTACTTTGCCAAAGTCAATTCCTCATGGAGTAACTAGGATAATAGCATTTGAACCCTGGCGAGTAAAGAGAATGGAGATGAGAACTTAGGCATGCATTGCTTAAAACGGAAGGGTGCGAGGGGCAACTTCATTTCTGAGCCCTTCTGCATCCCCTTTCTATTAAACATTTCTTTACATATTATATATTTGACTAGTAAATACGAAATACATAGTACAAGGAGAATGGAATTATTATTTAACAAATTAATAAATATAATTGATTTTATGTGGAACTATTTTCAGTGTTGCCAAATAGTTCGAAGAACTTCTTCCCCAAAAGATGTGTATGAATTCCCCAAAGTGTCATCTTAAAAAGGAGGGAAATCAGGAATTATGTTTACAGAAATAAAATGTTTTATTGCTTAGGGCTCTAAAGTCGATTTCGAAATTTTCAGGGCGGCCACGACACCCGTGGCTCCCCTTCTGCACACGCCCATGGATGAGAATGAAGATGGTTATCGAATGAAAGGTAGGGAAACGGGAGAGCCTCGAGAAAACCTGACGGAAGACCACTTGGTCCACTGCAAATTCCACTTAGAGCGAAGTGGATCCAACCCCCACGTCCGAGTCTGAAGGCGAACAGTCTGGTTACGCACGGATCACCCTATCCTTATATAGTATTTAAATGAAACCCGAATGTGCGGATATGCGCTTCCGTCACTCACGGCTAGACCACTTCCCGTGCACCAACTGAGACGTATGACATGTCATGCGACGAGTCTTGAACTAATAATTTATTTTTGGATCCGGTCAGAAGATTCCAAGAAATTTAAAAAAACGTTTGTTTTTTTTTGTGTATTTTGGAGCTACGATCTTAGTGAGTAAGCCGGGAATTAAACAAACATCACGTAAATAAATCTATGTAGGTGGCGTTGATTAAACTCCAGGACTCAAAGGAATTTTTCGCTCACTACGCCATCATTTTCTTTCATGTCGTTGGCACCAGTGATGTTGACATCTTCAAATGACAAGTGAAATTAATTTGAACAAGTGAACCGCGCGGCATATGTCATATTTATTTTTATCCGTTTGTTCGAATCCTATTACCACATTTTTTTAAATAAATTTACAAAAATCTACAAACAGTATTGCCTTGGAACTTATTAAATTTGAAGAATTTTAAATGAATACGGAGAAAACAAAATTGTGAGTAATGTTAGAGAAAGAATAGTCGTTCTTAGTCCTACTTCGCATTTTTACGTTCGGAAGTATACATATACCGATTTTAAAATGAACGTGACCCAGAACTTATTCTTAATAAACATAACTAACACCTTCTTCACATAAACATACAAAACAGTCGACTTTTAATGTTTATATAGATTCGAATATAAAACGATTAATAGATCCATTGTAGAAGTAGAGGTGAACACAAATTAGACTGAGTTTGTGGAGTTTTAATCTCTTCAAAAATTAGGGAAGAAAAATATGGAAGGGTTAAGCAAATTTGGGGAAGAATCAAATGTAGTTGAAAGATTTTGCGACAATTTTGAATAATTGAGAATATCTTATATTCGGATTAAAGAATAACCAAGAAGAAAAGCATAAAAGTGATCGTGCGTATTAACAAAAATCTTTAAAAAATATAGCTGTACTACACTCTAATTATTCCCATAAATAATATTTTTTACGGCGATTATAATTTTGAAATAGAAATATTACCAGTTCATATCCCGTATGGAGGTAACATATAAGGCCAATGGGTGTTAGAAATTTTTGAAGGGGAGTATAACAGAATCAGCTATTACGATTCATTGGGACGTCGAATGCCAGATACTGTAAGAACATATTTGAACAAAGCTACGCATGAAAGAAATTTCAACTCATGAAAATACTTTTAAAACAATTTTCAGCTTCAGAGACGCCACATTCACCTAGTACAGACTTTTGAATCCGCGTCCTCACGAGCTACTTGCCCACCTGGGACGACCGGCGCTCCAGCGAGCCCCGACAACTTTCAATGACTCCGCTTTATAATAATAATAATAATAATAATAATAATAATAATAATAATAATAATAATAATAATAATAATAATAATAATAAAAATTGTCTTTATTTGTGGCGAGGCTCAGGCCTGAAGTCCTGCTCTTCCGCCTAACCACTTTAATTAATTTACAATTTTAAAAATTACAGTTGAGGCTTTCGTTTCCTTTCGTCAGTCTCGCTTTCGTTTCCTTTCTAGATCAATAGATTAATGAATGATTCCGTCTGCTTCAAATGCTACGATCATTAGTCTCGTAAGTGTAGAGCATGTTTTCATGGGAATCCATTGAAACTGTTAATGAGAGGTATAGTGAGTCGATGAAAGAGTGACGTCATTTAAAATTTTAGATCATCAGTGGACTTACGTGACACTAAACTTAGTAACTTGAGTAATATATGGTGTTCAGTGACAGAGGATATTATTGTATTCTATAGCCTTAAGAATGTTAAAGAAATCTTGCCAGTACGGGAGAGTATTTCCATAGATAATAATATGGACATCCAGGTGTGTGAATGGCAATATTATAGAACAGAGTGACCTCAAGTGGATTTTGGCTTCAGACACTAAATTAAAGAAGTGGTCACAGTTGGAAAACATTTTAGCCAGATACTACGAATATCAATCGGAGAGTATACATCTTCAAGTTTTGTACCAGAAGTTGCTCGATAGGATCAAAGAGGATTTTGAAAAAATAATCTCTTTTATTGAATGCTATGACACTGAAGAATTCAGTAATACGTGTCAGATACGATTTTTGTCAGAGCAGATTTTCATGCTATGTGGTAAAAAACGGTACAATCATTTTCTCCTGTACATAGCATTCATGACTTATTATCAGTCATCTGCCTGTTATATAGCTCTAAGGAATGCAAATGTGTTGCATTTTCCTCATCCGAGATACCTGATGAAATTGACTCAAAGTCTAACTTCATTCCCTAATGTCAATAATTTTCTTAATGTTTTATAACAAAACTTATTTGAACGCGATAGATATGTTGTGTTACAACTTGATGAGATATGTGTCAATCCAATGTTGTTATTCTGGTGGTAACTTGTATCGTGCTGCTGAAAACTCCAGTAATAAAGTTTCAGCAACTCGAACAGTACAAGCATTTTTAATAAGTTCTGTATTTGGTAATTTTAAAGAGGTAGTATCATTAATTCCTGTACTCAATCAAGCAGGAGCAGAGCTGGCTGATTTGACAAGAAAAAGCATTGATATAATTCCGGAATTCAATTTCATTGTCATTGCTGTAATTAGCGATAACCATACAATCAATAGAAACATTTTAAAAATTTTATCAGGAGGAGGGTCTTCGAACATGAAAATAAAAAAAACCTAAGATTTCAGATATGCATATTTATCTTCTGTTTGATACTGTGCATTTGTTTAAATCTATCCGTAACAATTGGTTAAACCAAAAAGATAGTGAGAAATCATTTCCTGATTGTAATGAAAACAAACTTCTAAAGGCTTCTTTTACATCTTTGAGAGAACTGTATAGAGGAGAGGAAAATTTTCTTCTGAAATCAGCTCATAAATTAAATTACAAAACATTGTTCCCAACAAGTATTGAACATCAGAAAGTTAGCTTAGTACTAAATATATTTGATTGTTCAACAATTGCAGCTCTAACTACCAGTCAGACCGAACATTATGACACACCTACATTCCTAAAAATTATTTCCAAGTGGTGGTCCATTGTAAATGTTAAATCTGTATTCAAAGGGAATAATTCAAGAGCTGAAAATATTCAACCATTTACTATTACAGATGATATGAGAATTAATTTCTTAAAAAAAAATTGTTGCATGGTTGGAAGACTGGGAAAATTTGAACTCCAGAAACAAGCTGACGACAGAAACATTTTGTTCGCAAAAACACAGCATATTGGCATTAGCAGAAATCATTCAGATTGGTTTGAATTTGTCAAATGTTGAATGTACTTCCAGGTAAGTTTCAAACTGACAATTTGGAATATGTATTTGGGAAGTACAGACAAGCTGCAGGATCTAATTACAATATTTCCGTTCTTCAAGTGTTTGAGGCACAAAAGAAGTTGGTGGTTCAAAACGTCCTGGAATTGAAATCTCCAAAGTATGGAAACATGTTAAATTATTTTGGAAATGTTAACGCTTTGAAGTGTTAGAGGAGTCTACACCTGTTTGTATTGGTGGTACAATCAATTAAAAAGAATTTCAAGAAATTATTGGAGAAAATTTTGATTTAAATTACCATAATAATTATTCTGTTATATATGTGTCTAGATATGTTGCTTACAAGTTGGGGAAGAAGATCAAGTGTAACTTTTGTGTTAGGATGTTGCAAACTGAGTGTACAGAAGATCAAACATTCAATGAAATAAATAGAGGTGGTCTGACTGTACCCTCGAGCTTAGCCATCAATGTCTGTGGTATTATGTATGCAGCATTTGGTATCATCATGATTTATGTGATGCAGCATTTGGTATCATCATGATTTGAAAATCTGTTCATAAATTCCTCTTGTCAGAAGGAAATATATATGGAAATAATTACAGACATTATTAGAAATCATTCGTGTTTTATGGATGTGATCGATTCTGCATGTGACTGTGGTAAATTTTCCATTGACATTATTGAATTATTGTTGCCATCATTTGCAAACATTTTTTTAATAATTATATTAAACACAAAAATAACTTTGTACAAAAACAGAGTGCCAATAAAAAAAGAAAAGTGGCCATCTTCTCCCAGTAACATAATAAAGAAGAAAAGTATTTTACAAAATGTTATATTATTATTATTATTATTATTATTATTATTATTACTATTATTATTATTAATAATTAAGTTAACAAAATGAAAATTTCAAATGATTCAAGAATTTTAAAACTTCTACAGGGAGAAAATTTTAGTTCATTTAGTGATAGTATGTGTTTGTTTTATTTAGACTCAGAAAATCCATGAAATTATTTCAACTTATGGAACTGTAAGTTAAAATGCCATTTAGCTTAAGGGAGGGCAAAATATATGATAATGTAGGTTCTTGGAGTTGCATTTATATTTGACACCAACCGTGGGCACTGACTACGAAACCTGTACTTGGGTTATAGCTGGGCCTTCTGTTGGGAGCGTTGCCACATTTTAGGACATAGCGTGTTACTAGACACGGCCGTGTTCTAAGCTACGGACTGGTCTCCCGACGAGTGTGACAGCGAGTGCATGTGGTGCACTCACTATCACAGTGGTGCGGAGTAAAGTGGCTAAGCCCCTATACTCCGCCTCATGCAGCTCCAGTTTGCGCGTGTCCCTTTCATTAGGAGAGGAAAATCGGCAAACGTGGCTGAGGGCAAGAAATGATATCACTACTGTGCTTCTGAAGGGAGGTCCTGGGTTTGAGTGCCGGCGGACGTAGAATTTTCGACCCTAGCTAAAGAGCTGGGTCGAATTCAGTCACTGTCTGGAAGGTAATTCTAATAATTTTGCTATTTACAGTTATACAACAAATAATTATAATAGCAATAATGTAAAGTAAATAAACGTCCCCGCAAGTTAAGAATTCTCACTAAGAGGCGGGAGCTCATTTAAGAGACAACAATGCATATTAAAACACCTCACCTGAACATGGAAGTAGCGCAATCATTGGACTTTGAAGAAAGGACGATAACAAAATCAAGATACGTACGCTTCAAGATCTTTAATTTTACTCGCAACTGATAATATGAAATACGACTAACCTATTATTACATTTTAGTGGTAATTTATTTGCTTCAGGAGACGAATTATTATAGCTTATTTGGAATTATTATAGCTAAATTTGAGGCAATAACTGTCAACAGTTTTGTCCAAACGACCATCATGGGTCAAGTATCCAGTAATATACCGCAACTCCTGGTCAATTTATATAACCTTTACTTTGAAATCTGGTGATCTGGACGCACACCCGCAAAGTCTAGTAAGCTAGTTACCTTGCCCGCGACCTTGAGACGACTGCCCTTTAATGACTGTATTTCTGAGAATTCCAAAGTCGTTGGAATCATGACAACCTCGAGCGCTGGCAGACGCGCCAGCCGGAGCGGAGGGTGGGAGAGGGGGCGGGGCGGCAGAGGTCCCTTTCGCTTTCCACACGCGGCTTCCCGCGCTGCCACCTCCCAGCGCCGGCGCCGCCAGAGCGCGTGATAATGGGCCGGGGAACGGCCTCGTGCGCAGGCGGCGCTGATGTCACCCCGCGACGCGACACGACAGCCGACCAGCAGGCCGCGGGGGAGGGGCACACGCCGTGGAGCCGTAACGGAATGGAAGGAACATCTTTCGACCAGAGATTCTTTTGACGACATAATGCTTAATATATTTATGGCAATATTATAGTATATATGAATATCTTATAATATGAATGTCTAGCTAATAATTGATTGATTAGTGATTCCGGGCGCGTCAACTAACGAGGTCGTTATTCACGTAAGTGTCGTGCACGTTTTTTCATCGGGAGGTGGCAGAGATTTCCTCCACTTGGCGAGATCTGGCGCCGACCAACCGTCGAATAGCGGGGTTTTCCCCAATCAGGTATCTCCCACCAGCAGGGCACCACCCCAATCGGGACAAGTTCTAAGTCCCCGAACGGTCTCCCGGCATGTGTGGTAGTGTAGTGCATGTTAGTGTAAGTGTGTGGGGGTGAGGGTAGAACAAGGAAGAGGAAGGAAAGATCGCGCGCGTTCCGGGGCCCGTTTCTTAGGGTACGGCTCCGGCATTTACCTGGCGTTGATCGGAGAAACCACGGAAAACTACCGATCAGAGCAGCCGGCCGTTAGAATTCTCCTCCAGACAGACACTGAATTCGACCTAGCTGAAAAGCTAGTGTGGAAAGTCCTGCCGCCGTCGGAACTCTAACCTAGGACCTTCCGGTCAGAGGCACTGCAGTGACATCAGTTGATGCACTGAGCCACCGCTCTCGATCTCACTAATAATTATTTCTGTATTAATTATTATTATTATTATTATTATTATTATTATTATTATTATTATTATTATTTTGCACGCGAATAGGCCATCTTGGACCACGCAGGACATACACTTGCACAGGCTTAGTATCATTTTATCACGTTGCAAGTCTTGCATGTAACTAATCAGGGGGATAAACATTAGGCTGAATTTTTAAACCCCAGGGTAGTTAGTCCAAGGGGGATGAAAGATGGAATGATGATGATAATGAAGGATGAATGGACGGCACACATAAACACACCCATACCCGGGGCAGGACTCAAACCCTGGATCTTTCCGTCCGAGATCTCGGCTATACGGACTGGCATTATTATTATTATTATTATTATTATTATTATTATTATTATTATTATTATTATTATTATTATTAAATCCTGCCACCAGTTTTTTTAAACTATTTGCCGAATCAATCTAATTTGAAGAACGCCAGGCATCCAGAGATGCGTTAATGCACGAAGACTAGGCAAGACTTAGGGTCCCTGCTAATCGGAGTCCCCAATATTTTTGAAATTAAATTTTACATCAGTTCGTCATTGCGGAAAAATAATTCAATATTCGAAATTTAAGCAAGGTTTAAAATTCAAGCAATTTTACGCAAGGTAAGGATTTTTGGAGTTATATATTATTTTAACATCGATTTTGATTAAGTATGTTTAATATTTCAAGACTATAAGGGGGACCAACAATTTGGTCTTGCTTAGGATCCCGTAAGATTACAGCATCCACTGAAGACTTAATGAGCCTGCATTGATCACATTGTAAATCTGTCGTCGCTATTACCTGCTTCATTGTTTGCAAAACAGAAAAATGCGGTTGCGAAAGATTTACAACCCGCATAAGCCGTTCCTCAGAGCACTGGTTCCTGTATTTGGGCCCCTAAACGATGGCGAAGAATGCTTCTGCGATTCAACGAGAATATTATGAAGTAGTATCCTTGCAGGCAGGCGAGAGTAGTAACCGATTTTTTTGATTGATTTTTTCGTGTTTCTGTTGTTCGCGTCAACTGTTGTGGTCATTAGTCCCGTTAGTATAGTGCATGTTTTTTTCGGAGATGGCAGTGATCTTCCCCCGCTGAATGGCGAGATCCGGCGCCGACCTACCGTCGGCTAGTGGGGTTTCCCCTAACCAGGATTCTCCCACCATTGGGGCAACGCCCCAGCCGGGACAAGCTCTAAGCAGCTCCCGACCAGTCTCCCGGAATATGTGGTAGTGTAATGCATGTTAGTGTAAGTAGGTGTGTAAGGGGAGAGGAAAGGACAAGGAAGGGGAAGGACAGATCGCGCGCGGTCCGTGGCCCGTTTGGTAGGGTACTTACTGCTCCGGCTACTGGTGCTGATCGGAGAAATCACGGAAAACCACCGATCAAAGCAGCCGCCCGCTAGAATTCTCCTCCAGACAGCGACTGAATTTGACCTAGCTGAAAAGCTAGTGTCGAAAATCCTGTCTCCGTTAGGATTCGAACCTGGGACCTACAGGTCAGTGGCGCTGCAGTGACAGTTGATGCTGAGCTATCGCTCGGCTAGTGGGGTTTCCCCCTAACCAGAAGATGTCCAGGCCAATGTAACAGTGACTACGAGAAGAATGGTGCTGGAAGTAATGAGGGCGAAGGGGCGTCAGAGACAGGGGGACCGGAGGGGAGCTGTGTGATGTCACTTGAAGGCGACATGGGCAGTGACTGCTACTCCCAATGAGGGTATCAAGGTGACAATGATAGCATAGGCAACAAGGTGATGCGGCAGAACGGGCGAGCGATTGACGGACGAGCGAAGACGCCTCAGAAATAGCGATTGTTAAACAAATACACGCAAGCACACTAGGGGTAACAATTTTTTTGGCCGCTGGAGTAAGAAAGACGACAAAGATGATGGAGTTAAACTCCAACAACTACGATGCGACGGCGGCGAGAGGTTGAAAATAGAGGGGGAACGATGAGGGCGGAGGGATGGCAGAGATGCCACGTGGTGGGCAAGGAGCCAGGAGAACGTCGTAGACTGAGAGTGGTAGTAGAGGAGGAGATGGTAAAGACGGCGGAGGGACGGCGGCGGCAGCGACGGTGGGGGCGGCGACGGCAGCGGCGGTGGTGACGGCGATGGTGACGGCGGCGGCGGTGGCGGTAGCAACAGCAACGGTGGCGGTGGTGGCAGTGACGGCTGCGGTAAAGGCGGCTGTGATGGCGGCAGTGCGGGCGGCAGTAGGGGCGACGGCGTTAGAGTCTTTGGAACTCTCAACACGCGTCGTTGCGGAACGTAATAGGAGGCACACTGTGTGAAGACTTGCAACGCTGCCGGCAATTTTGTCTGAAATTACGTAATTCGTATGGATATGATTATACCGTTCCTGACTTGCAGATAAGTTTCAAGATGTTTCCCACTACAATGAATTGTAACGTCGTGAAGATGGAGGTAATGAACGTCGTTCTCAAATGATCATGTCGGGAGTCGAAGTTATTTGCATCTTACATAGATACGTTCATTGTTTGCTTCCTCTTGAAAATTCATTATGGCATTATGATGAGACTTGTACATGTACATGAAAAACTGTAAGGAAATGTGTTGCTACCTTACGAACAGCATTAGAATAACTCCCTTGTTCGTAGAAGAAATACGTCTGTTATATTTGCGATGTCGGTAAATTACAAATGTACAATGCCAGATCAGTTGCAACTCACCTCGTATTAAACACAAATATCTCTTTCCGACGAGAAATTCTGATAGGTTTTTGACTGAGTATTTCATCTTTCCGGGCGCGTCAATCGTTATGGTCATAAGTCCCGTAACTGAAGAGCATGTTCTTATCATGGGTGTGGAGGTCTTCCCCCGCTAGATGGCGAGATCAGTCATCGATCTACATGGTGGCTTGCAGCGATTTTTACAAACCATGCATCTCCCAGCGAGGTATCCCCCCCAGCCAGAACAACCTCTAAGCCCCCAACTTGTCTTCTAACAAGTGAAGTAGTGTTGTCCATGAACGTGTAAGTAGCGGTGAGGATAGTACAAGGAAGACGAAAAAAGATCACGCGCTGTCCGTGGCCAATTCGTTAGGGTACAGATCCTGTTTTTAGTATTGATCCGAAAAACACGGAAAACTATCGATCGGAGCAGCCGTCCGCTAGAATTCCCCTCCAGACAGTGGCTTAATTCGACCTAATTAGCTAGCCAGGGTAAAAAAATACTGCCATCGTCAGTATTCGAACCCTAGGACCTCTCGGTCAGAGGTACTGCAGTTACATCAGTTGATGCTCTGAGCCGCCTAAGATGGTAAATAGGTTATTAGTTTCTGAGAAATTAAAATCGGAACAAAAGGGGTTCAATACTTCTCGCTGATGAAATGGAATTAGCTTCATAATGAATAAGTACAACATTATTGAATTGACTGATTACTAAATTAAATAATTGCATACAACTCATTACCTTTTTTGCTTTCAAATGTTAATTTTTTGTAGATTTATTGCCAAAGAAAGCAAAAACTGTCTTTGACCGATGGGGCAGTACAACTTGGAAGTACGTTAAAAAAAGCTATTTCACAAAATGAGGATTGTGAATTTGTATTAGATCGCTCCAAATTTAAAGATAAAAATTAGTGCTGTGCAGTAAGAAGCAGAAAACGGACGAGGAGCACTGTGTAATAAACTTTAAAGTTGAGTTAAAGTATTTAATAACTTAAACAACTTCTCGAAACAGCCTCCTAGCATTATAAATTTTCGGAGGCAATTTCACGTATTTGTCCAGAATGATTCTAAAGAATACCATAATCGGCGAGGAGTAAGCTGGAAACTCTTGCTGACCAGTGCTATATTTGCATAGATTCAATGATACTATGAGTATATACCATCTTAACTCTTGTCGTCATATGTGAAAACATTTTGTTTCTGATAATGTGTTTCACACTACGTTTCCAATATTCCGTGGTAAGCAAAATAGATGGAACTAATGTGTTCCGGAATGACATCACGAGCAATCGTGTACAAATGAATATAACAAAAATATTAATAATTTTGAGACGAAAAATCTCAGTTTTAACATGTGGTTGCTCTGGACAATTTACGTGGGAGCGCCGGTACTTCGCGACACGCTGTGTTGCGACACACAGGTTGGGAAATAACTGTTTAACATGGCTGAGATATATACGCAGATAATTATTAAAACTTTTTAATATTACATTAAAATCATTGCATCTTAACCACAATAATTGTATAATTGCGTCTTAACATATCGAGATACATCAATTTTTGATTGCTATGGAATTAACAAAGTGAATAGTGAAATGAAAATATTGACCAGTCAATAGTGTTACCACAGACGAAAGATTGTGATATATCTCTTTAATTTTACTGCGTTCTGTTTTGACTTAACGTTTCTAAAAGCTCTCAAAGTATGTCTTCTTTTTCTCCATCTCCTTCTCTATTATTCTTTTGTTTTCTTCTTGTGCAGTCTCGGAATTTTGAGGTCTGCAAACAGTTATTGCAATTTGGTCCTGATATTTCTGAACTAGCGTATTACACCTCTCTTACCTTCTAACTTTCCTCTAAGATAATATAAAGTGTTACCATCATTTTTCTAGAGCATATGTGATTCAAGTATTTAGTTTATAATATTCTTTTTTCGGCATCTTCCTACAACTACAATATAGAATTTAGGTATTATTTTAGAATGTTATGAGACCCATTTTAGGGGGGAAATTGAGACAATACTCCAACGTTATCAAGTAAAATGAATATCAAAAAATTATTAATTTTTTTCAATATGAATTTGGCGGCAAAATTCGTTGACAAATATGTCTTCAAATTCAACTGCCTCCGCAATTTTTTTCAGCCAGAATCACGCAATAGATGCTGAATAAACATAAAACATGCAAAACACGTTTCTCGTTGTATCTCTGCAACAGATTGCCCTAGGAGGCTGATTTTTTGTGAATATGCGTCATTTTGTATTCTTTCATATAAGCATCAAGATTATCGATTTGGTTTAGGGGCACTTTTCACTTCCTTATTCGGCTCTGCCCTTTGAATACAGCTTATTACAAATGTCTAAACCAGATTAATTAAATTTTAAAGTGTCTATAGTGCAGTTTTTAACTTTATGTTCAGTTTCAGATGATAATGTGTAATGGAATTTTATCATGCTTTGAGATAGTGGCATACAACAAAGAAAGACTTTAGCGCCTTTAAGTTTCTGATAAGAATCTTGCTCCTAAATATTAGAATGATGTCTTCAAATACATATTACATAATTCCTTTAATATTTTTTCTATAATTTAAACATATCATAGGGTTTTTAGATTTGATCGCTGTAGACTGTCATTCCAAACAGACAGCGTCGTAGTAACTCCCATGATATCGCAGGGATTTTTGCCATGACTTAATGCATAAACTGTCATTCAATAACTTGTCCAAAATATACTTTAGTTCAGCATATCTAAATAAAATTTCTGTTTTGTAAGCTCATGGAACCCCGTCAGAGGAATACATCATGTCTTTAATACTAGATTACGCATACCATAATGTCAATTCATGCGTAACTTTATTATATAAAATGACCTTTCCAAATTTTTTGTACGTTTCTAAACTCCATGAAATATTATGACTGTTGTGTGAATATTCATGTATGTTCATCTAGTCGTAAATAAATACACTTCATCAATCGATATTTCAAAAAAATGTCCCGTGGGTTTAAAACCGTAATTTCAAATGTCTTGTAAAACCTATTGCTTGTAAGGTGTGTTTCTGGCATTGAGGCCTTACAAACATTCCAACTAAGGCGTGTTAGTGCGAACATTGTCAACATATTCTCGTAAGATAATCATAACTACACGTTTGAATACTAGAATCATCAAAAAATTCTTATAACTAAAGTTTGGTACCATCAATCTTTTACTTTGTCTTCCGGTGAAATATTAGTAAATATACAGACGTTATGAGTATGAGAAATCCCTGCGACACTCCACCATTTTGGTCTTAACCCACAAATTTTGATTTTCTAATTTTAATAGTACACTTTTTTCTTAAATACATTAGTTATTAATGTACATTGACAGTAAATAATTTGTAGTATAAAATTAATGTAATATGTAGAAAATATTACAAATTACATTTTCGTTACAGCCGTTACGTTACTGCCTTAGAATCTCAGCACCATTTTCCATGAGTGAAACACAATCCTCTTTCCCAGGCATTAGATTGGCCTCTTCATAAAAACGTATTAATTTGTTTTGCTTTTAATTGCCAGCTTTCCTTCCTTGTAATTCTCTCTTCTTTACGAAAAATACTGTCTTCTTTCACAAGATCTCTTGTTAACTTTACCATACATTGTGACACATGAAATTCTTTCCTTACTTTAGTTCGGCTTCAAGAACTCTGAAGTAAACTGTAAAGCTCAGCAATGTAATACGCTGTGAAAAAAAAGAAAAAAACCTAATGATGTTAATTTTATACATTTTTTTATGGACAGCATATTTAATTAGTTTTTCTATCAGGTCGTTTTTGTAGTCGAAAAAAAATTATATTCCAACAGTTGTGTAGGTTCCGACGTTAACAGTCGTTTTCATGATATTTCAATACTTTGCGCCCATCTACAAATTTATAGACTTAAAAAACTATGCTTAACGAGAGATGTAACACGTTTCAAAATACTTCCTCAAAAAGCATTTTATTTATTCCATCAAAAGATAATTCAATATCAAACTCTGAATTAGCAATAAGCTTCAGAAACAGCAGGGTAAGAAATAAATACTCTGGATGAGAATGTCGTTTGTAACAGATACAGCTACATCAAATATATTGTTTGTGGCCAAATACCAAACAAATACCCTCAATATTTATAATGGAATATAAAGAATAATGGAAATTATCAACCTTTACAATTGTAATGGTTGTCATAGCGTCCCACATTCGACGAGATAATGCAGCCGCGCTCCCTAGCGGTGATTCATGCAACCACAATACAATAGTACCAAAGCTCCCCGCCAGGTGTCGTGAGATCCAGGAGGCTTTGTAATCCTTAGCTTTATTCTCCATTCTGAATTCACTAGTTTAGCATAGCTTCTCTGGAAAGTATTTTTATGTGCGTAGTGTTATTTGTGATTTCTAAATAGTGGATATTATAAATAAATATTAGCCATAAAACAGTTTCCAGGCAGATCCATTTTCCGGCATCGAACGTCACATAAAAAATCACATGAACACATTTGTTCAGAAAGGAAAATTAACCTAAAAATTAACTAGAGGTGCTACAGAATGTCACAGACTTTCTCGTGGCAAATTTTCCTAATTTCCTTGGTGCCGATTAGATTTACAGTCTTGCCCCATCCTCTTGCCGGCTGCCATCCAAGATCGGCCGAAGTGCATTTGTTTGACATTTACTCAACTTTTCGATTTCCTAATAGTAGAACTAAAATATTATTTCAAAAATTTTAAAGAAGAGTAAAACCTCGTTCCAAATGGCAATTTTCATTGAAAAATTTGAAGTCGGTTTTAAGAAAATGGCGATTGAGGATTATTTCAAATTTGTAATTTGAAGCTCTTTTTCACACGAATTTATTGAGTTTTCGAAAACCTTCATTTTAAGTTATTTGAAGCACAATCACTCACAAATGTAATAATGTATACAAGTTGATGGACATAAGTATATTAACGGCGTGAGACATTTCAAAAAAGACACTCGTGTAATTTTCGATAAACAAAAGAATACACAAACATGAACTTCACATCATATTAAACAGTGCCATTACCACAATCTGTTGCAAAAGATTGAAGAAAAAAATTGGGACATTTTTGAGAAAATAGCGATTGAGCGTTTCTGAAAAGGCAAAATTTAGAGCTCTTTTTCACAGTCAATTGTTTAGTTTTCGGGAGACTTTATCTGATATTATTTAAAGTATACGTACTCATAAATATAATAATGTAAAGAAATCGCCTCTAATGTAAATATTACCGACGCGAGAGACTAGTAAAAAGAACTTTTTTTTAATTTTGGGAAAATAAAAGAATATGGCGTTTATGTAGTCTTATAGAGAGCAATTAGCACTGTCTCTATCAAAAGTTAAAAGAAGAAAATTTGGAGCCGCTTTTGGGAAATCTTGTTTTTTATTTTTTAAATTGCAAATATTGCACACACTATTTCACGAAAACTACTCGAAATTTCCAAAAAATTGTACAGGAGCTTAAAGAAAGAACTTTTTATGGACTACAAATTTGGAGCCTTTGTGAGAAAATTTCGAAATGTCCGTAGGGCTTCATGTAAAATACCCACAAATTTTAAAGAATGTCTTTCAAAATTTCAAAGATTCAACTAGAGCCAGATGAACAGGGGTTTCTTCAATTTGGAAACGTACGTGTGGTTTAGTTGTTAGTAGTGTTCACAGGCAGTCGGATAGACGAACAGACAGACAAACAGACAGTCAGACAGACAGACAGACAGACAGACAGAAAGACTAACAAACAGAAAGACTAATAAACAGACAGACTAACAAACAGACAGACTAACAAACAGACAGTCTAACAAACAGACAGTCTAACAAACAGACAGTCTAACAAACAGACAGTCTAACAAACAGACAGTCTAACAAACAGACAGACTAACAGACAAACAAACAAACAGACAAACAAACAGACAGACAGACAGACAGACAGACAGACAAACAGACAAACAAACAGACAGACAAACAGACAAGCAAACAGACAAGCAAACAGACAAACAAACAGACAAACAAACAAAGACAGACAAAAAAACAGATAGACTAGCAGAGAGACTAGCAGAGAGACTAGCAGACAGACTAGCAGACATATAAAGATGTTAACAATTAATCTATGTAGCTACACCATTAAAACCAATAAATTGAAAAAAAACTTGCGTGTTTAAGATGCGTTTTGCAGAAAACGTTGATCAGATTAATATTTTTACCTTATTATGATCTAGTATGGGTAGTATGGTAAATATCATATAAATACGTGTGAATATCTGACAATTTCAACTAATCAGTGAAATATATCAATCTAAATAGTGAAATGGAACTTTACAATATTATGTTCGATGTAATAAAAATTATCTTTCATATTTATTTATTTATTTATTTATTTTACGTCAAAAACAGTTAAAAACTGCGTATGACGTGCTATAGGGAAAAGTGAATTGTGTGCACATTTTCAAAATTCTGTGATCCCTACACTAAGTCATATACTACTTAAATTTTGAATTTTTGAAAGGGAGAAAAAAACAAAAACTCCCATGTAATAAAATCTATTTTCAAAGATAAACAAGCAATAAATTTTGAATTTTGAAAGGGAGAAAAAAACTCCCATGTAATAAAATCTATTTTCAAGGATAAATAAGCAATACATTTTGAATTTTGAAAGGAGAAAAAAAACTCCCATTTAATAAAATCTATTTTCAAAGATAAATAAGCAATAAATTTTGGTTCTTATTACTTCCTGCCGCGACAACATGGAAACGATAATTTGAATAATTGTATTTCCCACTGAATTCTAGAAGACGTGCACAGAAAAGAAGTTACATTTATGTCCAGAAGCAAAACAAGGGCCATCTCGGAAACGATAAAATGAATTATGTATCATTGTTAAGGGGTCATTGACCCGGAAGCTGTAGTACAATAGTTGTTACAGGTTGTTTATACTCATTTATACAGTCCAAATGGTAAATAATGCATTATGTATCATTGTTAAAATTAATGTTACTTTTCTTGTGATGCTCAGTATAGTCTCTAATTGCATAGAAACAGTTATGCGGCAGAAACGATTTCACTTGGGATTTAAACTTTTCTATTGAATTTAATCGTTTAATATCATCTGGCAAAGTGTTGTAAAATAATGTACATGTATTGTATGTGAATTTTATGTAATGCGCTGTTGATACTGTCACCTGATGAATATGATTTCTACGTCGAGAGTTATAGTAATAGACTTCGGCATTTTCTGAAAAAATATTCCCGCCCTTGAGCAAGTCATTTTTTACAAAAACCACTGATTCGTAAATAAAAAGACACGGTAATGGTAGAATTCCTAGATTAATGAAGTGAGGCTTACATGAATCACGTGGGTGGGATTTGGTTATTATTCGTACAATTCGTTTTTGTAATCTAAAAGTCTGAGAGCTATAAGATGTATTTCCCCAGAATATTATGCCATATCTCAGGCGGGAATGAACATTCGCGAAGTATACACAACGAGCAGTATGAAGGCTGACTGAATTTGCAAGAATTCTGAACGCGTAGCATAACGAACTTAATTTTGTGTTCAATTCATTTAAATGGACGTTCCATTTAAGGTTTGACTGAATTGAGAGACCTAAAAATTTTGTTGCCTTAACATCAGTTAATGGTACACTGTTCATTTTCAATGGAGCACAGAATTGTTTATTTGAAATGGAAATCTGCATTAAAACCGTTTTCTTTTCGTTTACTATTAATTTGTTATTTCGGAACCAATTTGAAACATCTGATATTGTACTATTTACGGTTTCTTTATTGCAAAGGATGGTCGTATCATCCGCAAAGAGAACCGTTCTTCCGTTTTGAATCGTCGAGGGCATATCGTTTACGTAAAGTAGGAACAGAATAGGGCCTAAAATTGATCCTTGAGGAACTCCACATGCAACGGGCAAAGAGTGGGAAAGGTGCGTACGTAATGTTCCATCATTCCAGTAAGGTATTTCAACTCTCTGAGATCGTTGTTTAAGGTACGAACATAACCAATCTAGGTGTCTCGTTTTGATCCAATGATGAGGCGACATCTTTAAGAAAATAAAATATAGCCGTTGATTTTGATTTTCTAAATCCATGTTGGCAATCTGAAAGCGCGTCGTGTTTAGTGAGAAAGGTTTCCATTCGTACGTAAAAAAGTCTCTCTAATATTTTTGAAAAAACTGATAGAAGAAAGAAAATATCTGGAAATGTTCCAGTGCATAAAGATGCGTTAAATATGTGAGTTAACGGGTGTATAATGGCATACGCACAAGTCTTTAACAAAGAATCCGAGAATTCATCTAAACCGGACGAATATTTATTTTTTAGTTTACCGATTATTTTGAGAATTTCATAGGAAGAAGTTTCGGAAACGAACATTGTGTCTAAAATTTTGGGTGAACTGTCTGTTTTTGAATTTTGTGGCTGAAGACCCTTAGTGAGATCGGCAGCAATTCTCGAAAAGTATTGGTTAAAGAGACTAGCCACTGTTGCCGGATCGTTTACATTTATGTCGTTATATTTTAAAACAACATTCTCTACGGGTTTTCTAGTTGATTTGGTAGTATTTTTTATTATATTCCACATTGCTTTAGTTTTATTATTTGAGTTCAAAATATCCTGATCGTTTTTCATGATTTTCCCCTTATACTTTTCGTAAAATGTTTTGTATTTTTTAAAGTGATAAGGAAATCATGACGTTTAAAATAAGTAGAGAGTACGTTTTTTTTTCTAATTCCTTTTGTGATCCAAGTATTACTTTTTCGTGAAATGTTTAATTTTCTCTTTTTAATAGGAAAGCATGCGTTAAAGAGAAATGAAAGCTTTGAGAAAAATAAATTATATTTTTCATTTGTGTCAATAGCGTTATAAACTGCCTCCCATGATTCTTTCAGCAAGTAGTCCGTAAATAACTTTAAGTTTCTGCAAGTCTTATAATATTTACTACAGTTAACATAATCAACGCATTTGAAAACGCGTACATTAAAAAAGGATGGAGGGCTGTTTTAATTTTGAATCATAAAATTTTTTCTAACGTACCTTGTTTCAAAATTAAGAACTAAATTCAAGCAGTGAATAAGCCAAGAGATTTCTACATTATCTTGATCAAGATGGCCTTGTCTCACTCTGATAACATCGGTTTTATTTTGTAGTCCGCTAAACCAAAGACAAAATGGGTTTAATATATTATGAATTTTTTTAAAAGCAACCAGTGTGGCGACCGGTTTTGCTTGTTGGTAGAGTGGAGTTAATGCCTCCTTCGTTCAATTACCACATTAATGAAATTCAACGCAGTCACTGGGCGTGACAGTCCTCATTCCCCATGCCACGTTTGGGATTTAATGACAGACATGTGTTCAGGTGTTCCATTGCTCAGTCCAAATGGTAAAACGAGGGACTTAGAAAATGTAAGACACCAGCGACCTTTCCAAGTTATACTAGTTGTGCTAAAACAGGACGTAATATCTCGCCCTTAGTAATAGTAACGTAATGCTGATTATACCACAAGTTTTCTCCGAATTAAGACTCTTAGTTACAAATGATAGAACATTCGGTGCGAAAACTAAGTATTTTCAAGCAAATATCACCATTCATTTGAAAATTATAACTGCATTTCATACAGCTAAATCGTGTATCAACAATGAGATGTAATTCACAGAAATTCGCGAGTCGCGACACGCCATGCCGTTGTCGCGTTCCAATTTGATATTCCCAGAAGGCTAGCAATTTTTATGTCATATTTATTTGAAATAGGTTTTAAATAATTTCTAAAAGATTAATTTGTAAATGTATAACAAAAGCTTCAAAGTAAGAAACAAACAAAGAAATATGAAATAATATACACATTCTAAATTACTTAGCATCCAACTACCTCAAAATAATTCTACAATTACGATCTCGAAGCGCAGAATTTTTGGAGCGGGCGACTAAGTTTGACGCTCAATTACTCCAATAATATTCATATTTACGAAAAATTCAACAGGACTTTATTTGAAGATCTGTTTTCAATAAACACATTTCATTAAGAAAAATGTATCTTCATAATAGTAGTTGTCGGAAGACGCCGAAAAACATTTAATTTTTTTCAATTTTCGAAAAACTAGGATTTTCAACGAACATAAGACATGCGCCATTATCTTAAACGTCCTTTACACTATCCAGCAACAAAGTTTAATCAAAAACGTTGGAGCCTTTTTTTTTGAAAATTTTGAAAACGTCCAAGTGGCGTCATGTAAAGTATGACCCTCCCAATGAAAAGCACGGTTTGAAAGTCAAGGGACCGCGACATCAATCAGATCGACAGGGGAATATCAATTTTGGAGAAAATGGGCTGAACGGCTTAGCCGCAATTGGTGTTCATAGACGGGCTGACAGACGTTTTGCAGTCAATTGATTTTTCTGAATCAAGGATTCACAAAACATGCATTCTGGCTACACCACATTAGAGGACTTTTTTTCTAACTTTAACATTTGCAATTTTCTACATATTCATTGACGAAATTTGTGATCATTTCGACTCCCTTACGTGCTCTAGAAGTCTGTAGCATTTAATCTAATTGATTGATTGATTGATTGATTGATTGATTGATTGATTGATTTTTTCGTGTTTCCGGGCGCGTCAACTGCTTCGGTCATTAGTCCCGTTAGTGTAGTGCATGTTTTTCCCCCGGGAGATGGCTGTGGTCTTCCCCCGCTGGATGGCGAGATCCGGCGCCGACGTACCGTCGGCTAGTGGGGTTTCCCCCTAACCAGGACTCTCCCACCAGCGAGGCACCGCCCCACTCGGGTCAAGCTCTAACCTCCCGACCGGTCTCCCAGAATGTGTGGTGGTGTAGTGCATGTTAGTGTAAGTGTGTGTGTAAGAGGAAAGGATAGGACAAGGAAGAGGAAGGACAGATCGCGCGCGGTCCGTTTGTTAGGGTACTGCTCCGGCATTCGCCTGGTGTAGATCGGAGAAACCACGGAAAACTACCGATTTAATCTAAAATACCTGTAGATTAAGGTTACATGCTGCGGGAATGAATCATTGCTAGCACTCGTGTGTCCCCCTGCCCACTCATTTATTTATTTAACGTCACAAATAGTTAAACATTGTGAGGTGCACTAGGGCGAAGGGCAATATGTGCACGTTTTCTTGAGCTCTGGCATGTCTGACGTAACGCGCGTACATATTAAGTTCAATCGCGAATTCAGGTAGTAACGAGCGTTTTTGGCAAGAATTGATAAGACAATATTCGCTCCCATGCAATAAAAACTATTTGCAAAGGCAAATCAGCTACACTCATTTATACAATGTAAATGGTAGGAAAACATTAGATATCATCGTCAAGAACAATATTCTTTCCCCTTTTTGATGCTCAGTATAGTGTACCGTTTCATAAAAGCCGGCGGCGCTAGCCTAATTCGTTTACTACGCTCCGTAAAGTCACGAAGATTAAGCGAATTCGAGACTCGCGGGTTCGTGGTTGGGTGACCGGCCAGGAACCCCGGGATCTAACGGCGTCTAGCCCCTGGCCGAAGGGATAAAAGGCACTGACTGACTGCGACGTGACGAAACTTGACAAATATAGTAATTAACGGAGGAATACTCCAAAAATAAAAAAAGCACATTAATGGAGGATTACTCCCCGGTGCAAAGCGCTCAACTCCCCTTAAGGGGCTTGGAGACGCGTTGCGTCAAGGTGTAGACGCAAAAACATTAAAAAAATAAAAACAGAGACTCACCGGGCGGGCCGTGGTGGGTGTGGTCGCCGTAGCCGGGCGGGGGGGGGGGCTCCCGCCGCCGCCGACGGCGCCGCTGTGGTCGTGGTCGGGCGCTGCCGTGCTCGTGGGCTGCCGTGGCGTAGTCGGGTGGCGGCAGCACGCGGCACTCGGCGCGCTTCCTCCACGTGTCCCAGTCGGAGTCCTCGCGCAAGCGGTGCGGCGGCGGCGCGCGCGGGTACAGCTCGCACGACCCGTTGCCCTTCACGCCGATGCTGCGGGCAGAGCACGCGCTCAGAAACCTCACGAGACGCTCCTTTGCACGAGAATCAACTTGAAAAACAAATGACTTCAGTAGGACCCGAATGTTTATAACAAATCATATTTTCTTCTTTATGTAATTTCAAGGGAAAATATACGTTAAGCATAATTTTATCATCTATGACCATATAATGCAAGTTTCACGTGTCATATAAAGTCATATTTTAACTTTTTTAAACCCTTTTGTCATTTCCGTTAATTTTCCACATTATGGTCATATTTTTTCATGAATTTCCGTATTTTGTTGTCATATTTTTATCTTTTTCATTCCACTTTCGCATGTGTGCTTGCAGACGTCTCGAAGACATTTTTCAGTCACCTAAGTGATATTTAAATTCTTAAAATTGTATCTAATTGTTCTCTGTCTTTCCTATAAATACGAGTATACATGTATGTGAATTATGAGGGTGAACAATATAGAACGAAAAGAAAATATAATATAAGTATAAAGCACCAGATGCGAAGGAAGAGTAGGTGCATTTTTGCTATGTTTTGTGAAAAGGTCAACTGCTTCTATAAGTAACTTTAGCAGACAGAATTGTCCTCATGGGGCGCCAAAGGAGAAGGGATGATTTGTGAATGTACTAGATTTTAAAAGTATATTTTCGAAGCAATTGTTATTTAAACAGCAGCAAGAATTTGAAGGTTTCGGAAATGCAACCAAAAAGCTATTAGTGGATGCAGTTCTTATTTATGGTCATATTTTCGTATTGTTTTGGTCACAAATGCTTGCATATTTCAAACATTTTTAGGTCATAAACATCCGGCCTTTAGACATCAGGAATGTGTATGAAAACAATCGCTCGATCATACATTTTAATCAGCAAAGAAAATAGTAATATTATAAGTTCCTTGTATGTTGGATAATGAACTTACATGTTTTTAATTTTACAAATTCTCTATAAAAAATAATTACAAATTCTTGTAATAAAACTTAATAATTTTACTACACCAAAACTTGACAATCATTTCTTTCATTAATTAACGAAGAAAATAGTGTTGTAATGAAATATTTGTAATCAATTATTTTTATTAATTGTATTAGGCACTTAAGGGTCAGATTAATCAGACTTTTATCAGCTAGTAATGTTCCCAGGCCTGGAACCTGTTTTTATTTGTAATCCAGGCCTAGGGGGTATGGGAGACATATGGCGAGCATGAGGCATTGCTTTCACGGTATCTAGTATACTTGGCTTTTATTTCGTACAACAGCTAAAGAAATAGACGATTTGTATTAGAAATCTACAGCTTCATTTCACCCCGCCGGGAATCGAACTCGGGATAGGATTACAGAAAGCTAGCATGTTGTTCTTCAGACACCTTAGGGACTATTTCATTCGTTATTTTATGAAATGAACATGACTAACTTCTACTTACATTTTCAAAAAATGTACAAGATTTTATTTAAATATTTATTTTAAATTTTCTTTAAAGAGAAAAATCCCTGTGATCAAGAATGTACTTTTGCATTGTAAATTTGTTGTTTGCAATTGTCGAAAATAAAGTGAGTTCGCTGCAAATGAGACCTGCGGGATTTCTTTAGAATGCTTTACACTACCTGCGGGAGGAATGGAGCAGTTTTTCGGAAAATATTTATTTAAAAATTGCCTGTATTTCAGACACAATACTACTTCTAATTTCGAATATTTGTACGTGACCTTATTTAAAGATCCATCTTCGAAGAGTATATTTCATTACATATATGAAGAATATATGTTTAACATGCGAGTTTTAGGAAGACGCCGATAGAATTTTGAACTTTTGCAATTTTCGAGTTCAACGAAAATGATGACTGCTCCTTTATTTACGGGTCATTTGTTCTATTCGAAAAATAATATTCCAAAAATTTGGAGACTTCGTGCAAAGTAACTATAAAAAATAGGATACCCGTTTCAAATGCACAAGGCTTCGAGTTCGGTCAGATTGATCGGGAAATTTCTATTTTGGAGAAAATCATCTGAAAAATTTAGGCGTAGAATTTTTCACAGACAGACGGATAGATGGACAGACAGATAAGCCAGACCAGGACAGAAAGTTTCCCGCTACTCAGCTCTATTTCTGTCGAAGAGTGTCTCATATTGTTACTACCCCCAAGCCCTTTGTAAATAAGAACACGTATATAGTAACAAGGTAAGCCACATTTTCACCGAAACTGAGTTGTTAACATTCAGGAAAAGCGGGAAGCTTCCTATGACTAATGTGACCTATCTTGATATTGTACCAAGTCTTTCGTATTTAAACTACTTTAAGAATGACTGCCCCTTTTAGATACGAATCAGCAAGACTTAAGCTATAAATGGAAAATAATTTATAAAATATAGCGTTTGAAGTAAGATATAACAAGAGAAAACAAAAAAGAATTTTCAACAATTATTACTCGCATATTTATCAGATTTAATTATTGCGAGTATCCTGATTACGACAAATATAGATTAATGCATGGTTAATATCTGTACCTCGGAGGTATGTCACATTTACCCAAACTCACAGGAGAGTGGTTTAAAGATATTTTGTCCTCTGAATAAAAGTAAATTTGATGTTGTTTTGACTGCTTCTTACTTTGTTATTCATGCCTTTGGACATAGTTGGAAATATCATAAGGAGATCATACAGTTGGAACAAATATCTTAAAATATCCCATTTTGACAAAACGTGGACTTGCTCACATACACCTCCAAGGATCATAATATTTCGAATTTATAATGACTCGTTTTCATACACAATGGCGAATAGTGAAAAGTAGTCTTGTGATTAAAAGACAGATTTTGAAATGTCCTTGTCTTATGCTTCGTACTTCCTTTTAACCTTTTTAAAAAGTTTGCAAACGTAAAAACGAAGGAACCTTATTTTGTTATATTCGCCTTGTTTCACCGTGTACTTGACAATAGTTGGAAAATTGACATGTAATATCCTATATTGAAAGTATTCATTTTAACATCAAAATTATTACATCATTTGAATAGGTCTTAAATTATTCAATTTGTTATCTTTGACTTTTTGCATTTGGTTTCTATTCATTCCAGTTTTACCTCAAGAAGTGATCAATCTGACCACGAAATGTAGTAATTTATATGATGTTATTAAAACAGATAACGGGATAAGTGTTAATTACATTTAGTAAATAAAATGAAATACAACTGATTGCCCAGAGTTGCCCAGAGTTGTAGAGTTCTCGACCATTAATAAATTATGGGATGTGGTTCACGAGATAAGTCAATTAATGAAACACATTAGTTTCGGATAATTCCTGCATCAAGGCTACAGTAAAAAAAACACACAAGGAATGAAGGATGAGATAGTTGTCTTCATTCCTTGTGTTGTTTATGTCTTTTTTATAGCCCTGATGAAAGACTAATAAATTCCGAAACATTGGCAAACTAAAGTGTTTCATTAATTGACAAATCCCGTGAACCACATCCCACAACTGATTGTCTTTAATCACAAGAATATTTTCATCTAATCATCATTTACAAATAGAAGACAATCGCTGTTAGCGCTTTTACTAGACGTCCACACCTAGTTGGCGGCGGCGGCCTTGTGCGTGGCCGCGGGGGCTCACCCGAAGCTGAAGGCGCCGCAGCGGTCGAGGGCCAGGTTGCACTCGCGCTCGCACTGCTTCAGGGAGCTGACGCTCACCGTCCGCAGCACCTCCTCTGGCGGCACGCGCCGCCCCAGCGCGATGCGCTCGTAGCAGTCTGCGCACCAAGCACACCCACTGCGTCAGCCAGCGCACCAGTTGCACCACGCGTGCTCTTGGCTGTCCGGGAGACGCCGCGTCCAAGATACAGGTGCCGACGTTTCGGCGGCCATTTTGAGACCTTTCTCAGGGCGTTATGCCCAAGGCGTAATACATTACGCTCTGAGGAAGGACGCGTAATTCCTCAGGCGTAATACTCAGAGCGTAATGCATTACGCCCTCAGGAATGACGCGTAATGCCTCAGGCGTAACGCTCAGAGCGTAATGCATTACGCCCTGAGGAAGGACGCGTAATGCCTCAGGCGTAATGCTTAGAGCGTAATGCATTACGCCCTGAAGAAGATCGCAGAATGGCGGTCGAAACGTCGGCACCTGTGTCCTGGACGAGGCGTCTCCCGGACAGCCATGAACATTCAGGGCCGTATTTATAAACCTCTGCCAGGAGCCTGCCCGGGGCCTGCCAGGCCTAGCAGGCTGCCAGTGTTCGGGATTTGAGATTTATGAGCGACCCCCGGCCAATTGCAGTCGCTCCTTGACCTCACAGCAAGCCCCCAGATGGCAGGCCTCTAAGAGATCTGCTGGCAGAGCTTCATAAATACGAGCCTCAGACTCCGGCCGTGAAAGCCTACGCTTACAGTTGCACCACAATCTCCTCAGAGCCTCTTCACCCTTATTTTTTATTATATTTTATTCTACGTCAAAAATAGTTAAAAACAGTTAGTGACGTACTATAAGGAGAAGTGTATTCTGTGCAGGTTTTCTTCATTCTGAGATCCTTACTCTAAGCCATATACCAGGTGAATTCTGAATACAGAAAGAAATAAGCGTTTTTGGCAGTAATTGATAAGAAAATATTCGCTACGTTGTAATAAAATCTATATTCAAGCGTAAATCAGTTATAGATTTGGGCTGTTAACTTCATCATGAGCTGCGTAAAGGAATATACTACTTCCTGCCGCGACAACATGGAGAACAATAATTCGAATAACTATATTTCCCACTGAACTCTACAAGACGGGCACAGATAGTGAAGTTACAGTTATGTCCAGAAACAAAACAAGGGGACCATCTTAGCAATTGCTCAAAGGATCAGGGAAACTGGATGAAAAACCTGATCGAGATGGGGGTCATTGGCCCAGAAGCGGAGGTACAATACTTGTTACAGGTTGTTTATAATTATACAGTTCAAATGGTAAATAATACCTTAAATATCATTGTTTAAAAAATATTTTTCTTACCTTTTTGATTTATTTTACTTTACTTTTTGGGAATATGCCTCTTGGTTACAGAACTTATAAAAATAGAACTTCCCGATGTGACACTTCTCTCAAATTACAAGTCTACAAGTCAGCAACTATTACGTCTAACTGAAAACATTCACGGAGCATTTCATACAGGTTATCATTTACTACCAGCCTTCCTCGAAGTTTCCCAAGCAAATAACAGTTGTGTGTGATGACCTAAAATACAAACTAATAAAAACCAAGCCTATAATTGCTCAATAATCTGTCAAATGTAATAAACGATCGCACTTTTTTAGTTCAGGGGGAAACATCTAGTGTCATCACCGCGAATAAGTTCAGCAGGAGTTCCTATATGTTCCCCGTTGTTACCAATTGTTTTCAGTATTAACATCTCCGACATTTTACGATACCCTATTCACATTATGGCCTTTTTTTCAGACGATATCATTGCGTCTGATCAATATCTCACCACTGGAAGACACTTAATACAAGGACACCTTACGAACTTTGAAACATGATGTAGAAAGAGGAAACTAATAGTAAATCCGTAACTTTCACCGTCTGTTTCACTGCCCTCCCACCTCCACTATTCTATTCATCAATAATACCATGATATCCGTATTCTACAACACTTCTCGTTGATTATCTTGCCCCTCTCGTCCGAATTGGATACCAGAAGGACATGGAGAGACCACAGTATCTCTTACGGTAACTTAGGCCAATAGACGCCTAGTATTCTTCAAAGAGTACTTACTCATTCCACCCAACATCTATCAACAAAATTCAAGTCTACCAAAGCAAGGTCCTCATAATATCAGGAAACGCTTGGTACGTAAACAATAAGAATCTTCACAATGTCAGACATTCAGCCGGTCCTCATATATCCCAAATATTTTCCAACAATTTTTTTTTCAAAATGTATCCGGTGTATACCATTTCAATGTAGGTATAGATCACCCCACGAATACGCAATCGACTTCATTTCCACAACTCCGCAATCAAGCAGGCGCCTTCTCTGCAGATCAAATGAATAACCATCCCATCAACAATCTACAAATATGCACTCGTTCTCCATAAAAAGCGCATTACTTTAACGCTGATGTTTAAGGGAGATTGTCATGTCTACCCCCTTTCCATTACATTGGCCAACATGCATTTTCTTGCCAAAGATGTTAAAGCCATTTTCGGGTATGCTTGATGCACATATTCCAAAAATGGCATTGGTTTTGGTAGATTGGCTCTAATTTTTTAAATAATGAAAATCGCATCAAAAAATATTATTTTATTTTATTGAGAATGGGATATTCGTAAATTGTATAAAAATAAATGAAACCAGATATGCCAAATTTTTACAAAATCAAACACTAGAAATAATTAATATTAATTTATTCAATATATTTATATTTAGAGTCCGAAACGTATCACAATTGTTTGAAAAACATTATTTGATTTCCTTTTTGCGACAAATCAAAACAATCACGATCAAGGCTCCAGAAGTTATTTGCCATCATGTGTTTATCTCATCTGCCCTGATATCTATCTTCCATCACCTTTATTTCTTGATGGAACCGCTCGCCTTGTTTCTCAAGTTGTCAAGATTTTCTAGAAATTTTTCTAGATGGCTCTGGAGAGAGTGTACCTTAAAGCTCATAGTCGCGCCCAAATTTTGAAAGTTTAGAAGCAAGTCTCTCACCAGTTTTACATAATTTGCTGTTTTGTAATTATTCCAAAGGTTCTTGACAATGACAAAGCTGTGCCTGGCGTAAGATTAACTATCAGTCATGGAACGTGCAAAATTTGGATCATTTATCAATTTACGAATTTGGGGGCCATCAACTATGCCAGCTTTTAATTTTTCTCTACTCAATGCAGGGAAAAATCTGCTTATGTATTTGAAGCGATAGACATCCTTGTTTAGCGCTCTCACAAATTGCTTCATTAATCCCAATTTTATGTGCTTAGGAGGGTGAATAATATTTTCTTTGGCAACCAATAGGTCTTTCACTATATTTGCTGTCCCTTTTGCAATATTTTCTCTTGGCGGCCGTTTTTCTTCCTTGGCCGAACTTTTTTCCAGTGCTGCTCCCTTGATCGACTATCCCACAAGCAGAAAAAACACGGGTACTTTGAATTTCCACATTGTTGTCGAAGTAAAAAGTTGCCCATTTTGAAATGTAGGCATATACATCAATGGTGGTCATGATAGCAAAGGTTTTGTAAAACCATTTTAATATTATCGTATTTTTCACTAATTGTTGTTGAGTGATCAATTGGAATTGATGTACAGCAGTTACTATAATGCAGTAAAAGACACTTTAAACTTCGAGTGCAACTGTCTATTAATAGTCGTCTGTCTTCAGGTCGATATTATGAAACACCCATATTAACAAGTAGTCCAAGATTGTTAGAATTGTACACGAAGTCTACATTTTCACAGAAATATAGTAGGAGTTTTGCCTCTCTCGTACTGGAAAGGTTATTTTCGCGTCTGGCGTCAGACATTTCTTTTAGTGTGAATACAGCTACTTGTTTTGGCAAACGGAGTTCACGTATTAAATAGCTGAGCTTTTCCTGGGAGAATTGCACTTTTGTAGCAATACTTCCATCGTATTCACTGCCGCTGCTAACTTCTGAATTACACCCCAGAATCCGTAAATCGTCAATATCGGACACACGAATACCAGGGAGTGTCATGAACCCGGTCGGGAACACGAGAACATCAGGTCCATATGGCACAGGTCGCCTTGCTGATTCCAAATCAGGATACTCCCAGTTCTTTTCTTGTAACGATTGAACCCTTTGACGTTTACAGCACAAAATAACAATCATCATCATAATTTTTAGGCTCTAGCCATACCACCGGTACACCAAGTTTTAAACTCTTCAGTTTTCCAGTTTCACACAGATGGAGACTCTGCATAAATTTTCTATACCATATGAAGAGCCCACGACTTATCTTGATCATCCAGTGTTATACCAAAATATGCTTCATACGGTTTTTCTATAAAGTTTGTAATATTTCTTATGTGTTATTCTTGCGCATTTTCCCCACAAATATAGCAAAATTACATTAGGTCATTCAAACAACGTCTTCCTAACGAACTCATTGTTTTGTAGCAAAAGATAAATTAATAAACCGGGAGCGCCAACTCAGTGCATCATCTGATGTCACTGCAGCGCCACAGACCGGGAGGTCCTAGGTTCGAGTCCTGAAGGCAGCAAGATTTTCGACACTAGGTTTCAGCTAGGTCGAATTTCGTAGCTGTTTGGAGGGAAATTCTAGCGGCCGGCTGCTCTGATCGGTAGTTTTCCCTGGTTTCACCGATCAACACCAGGCGAATGCTGGAGCAGTACCCTACCAAACGGGCCACGGACCGCGCGCGATCTTTCCTTCGTCTTCCCTGTCCTATCCTCTCCCCTTACACACACACTTACACTAACATGAACTATACTACCACATATTCCGGGAGACCGGTCGGGAGCTTAGAGCTTGTCCCGACTGGGGCGATGCGAGAGTCCTGTTAGAGGGAAACCCCACTAGCCGACGGTAGGTCGGCGCCGGATCTCGCCATCGAGCGGGGGAAGATCACTGCCATCTCCCGAGAAAAAACATGCACTACACTAACGGGACTAATGACCGAAGCAGTATATATATATATATATATATATATATATATATATATATATATATATATATATATATCCGATATACTGTAAATTCGTAACAAAATCCTGGGCAAGTGATTTTTTTGTTATGCGGTGTTATCATTGAATGAAATTACTCTCTCCTAAGAACTGAAAACATACATGGCTAAGCGTTGTAATATTACATTTTCAAGACAAAAGTGACACTAGCGTCGTGGTAGAAGTTCATAGCATTGAAGTTTCCTTATTTTTTCCTGCAATTTATTTCCAAAACAGTTACTACTTGAAGTTTCACCAACCTTCACGACATTCCATATTAAACACTCTGATCGTGGATCTTGAGTCCGGTTACATTCTCAAATGAAGCTGTATAGTTCGAGATCCCAGAATGAAAACAAGAACCAAGAACTGGTTTCCGAATGATCTTTTAAAATTCTAATGATCAGTATCTATTGCCCAAATCTAAAGTCTGTGAAAGTAAAGTTAGCTAATTAATGTATTTATTTTATTTATTTATTTTTCGTCAAAAAACGGTTAAAAACTGCGTATGACGTGCTATGGGGAAAAGTGAATTGTGTGCACATTTTCAAAATTCTGTGATCCCTACACCAAGTCATATACTACTTAAATTTTGAATTTTCAAAGGGAGAAAAAAAACAAAAACTCCCATGTAGTAAAATCTATTTTCAAAAATAAATAAGCAATAAAATTTTGAATTTTGAAAGGGAGAAAAAAAAAAACTCCCATGTAATAAAATCTATTTTCAAGGATAAATAAGCAATAAATTTTTAATTTTGAAAGGGAGGGAAAAACAAAAAAACTCCCATGTAATTAATCTCTCTGGTAACAGATTTTCGTCCCGAACTCTCAAAACACTTTAGATTTACTTTGGCAACAAAAAGATGTTAATATAGTTTAGAGACATGAATGTACTATTTTTCATATTGACATGGTATCGTGCCTCTTTTAATTAGAGTTATCAGACATCTTTAGTTAGTACTTGTTTTTCGAAACAGGTACTCCGCAATCATGCTGTTTCAAAATGTTCGTCAAAACTTATAGAACACATCACCGTATTAGAGAATATGTTTCTTCTTAACTAATGTCATGTCAATAAAATTAATTTAAAATTTTTTTTAATACTTTATTAAAAGGTGAAATTTAATACTAAAATAATATTAAGTGGATACTCGACAATGATTTATCCAAAATTCTGGTGACACTTTTCATTAAAGTCGATTAAATTAGAATCTGAATTGCTACCTAAGCCTCTGAATTACCGTCATTTAATTCTCTGAATATCTCCTCAATCCTTTCCATTCAAGGACATATCAGCGTACAACATTATTATTATTTTATTCGAAATTATATACCGTCAAAAACACTAAAAACTATGTGACGTAATGATAATCCGCGATAATTTTTTGAGCTCCACGATTCCCTCCCCTTTCCTCTACCATACACAACTTTATTATAAATAAGGGACCAAAAAGTGGGGTTTGCAACATTGGAAAACGAAACATGTTTGCTCCAGAGTGATATAGAAAACTTGAACGCAACGCAAACGAACCACAGATATAATTGTATAGTATTGCTGACAAAATATTAATATCCCGCTCTACCCGGGAAACGATAGCAACATAAAACGTGCGTGAATTGAAGCTACATTAAGAAAAGGAACACTACAGCTTACGCAGTAGAGAGGTAATATTGCGCGAAAAGGAGAAAACTCTTATTAACCTTGGTAACGAAAAATTGGGTAAATACAGTTGAAAATTTTAGAAAAAAAATTCTTTAACACAAGGAATAGCCAGGATCTATGTTTCGTGCGTCCTTGATACCGACATATCGAATAACGACAAAACGTCCGTGTCCGTCCGCCTTTACGTTTGTCCTTCTGTCCGTTGATTGATTGATTGATTTTTTCGTGTTTTCTGATGCGTAAACGGCTTTGGTCATTAGTCCCATAAGTGTAATGTATGTTTTTTTTCTAGGGAGATGACGGTGAACTTCTGCCGCTGGATGACGAGATCCGGCGCCGACCTACCGTCGGCTAGTGGGGTTGACCCCTAATCAGGACTCTCCCACCAGAGGGGCACCATCCTAGCCGGGGCAAGCTCGAAGCTCCCGACCGCTGTCCCGGAATATGTGGTAGTGTAGTGCATGTTAGTGTGTGTGCGTGTTAGGAGACAAAATAGGACAAGGAAGATGTAGGAAAGATCGAACGCGTTCCGTGGCCCGTAGGTTAGGGTACTGCTCCGGCATTCGCCTGGTGTTGATCGGAGAAACCACGGAAAAATACCGATTAGAGCAGCCGGCCGCTAGAATTCTCCTCCAGACAACGACTGAATTCGAACTAGCTGAAACGGTAGTGTCGAAAATCCTGCCGCCGTCAGGATCCAAACCTAGGACCTCCCGGTCAGAGGCTCTGCAGACGTCCGTCCGTCCGACCGTCCGTCCGTCCGTCCGTCCGTCCGTCCGTCCGTCCGTCCGTCCGTCCGTCCGTCCGTCCGTCCGTCCGTCCGTCGTCGTGCGTCAGTCCGTGCGTCAGTCCGTCCGTCCGTCCGTCCGTCCGTCCGTCCGTCCGTCCGTCCGTCCGTCCGTCCGTCCGTCAGTCAGTGCGTCAGTCCGTGCGTCAGTCCGTCCGTCAGTCCGTCCGTCAGTCCGTCCGTCCCAAACTCGATATTCCTCAATCGATCAGGATGATGTCGTGGTCCCTTGAATTTTGATATCGATACATTAATTTGGGGGGTATTTAACATTACCCCCTTAACACTTCCAAGATTTAAAAAAAATGGCTCGGTAGTTTTTTATTAAATTGTATTGTTGGATAGAGTGAAAGACGTTTAAGAGAATTGCGCAGATCTCGTTTTCGTTGAAAGGTCTGATTTTCGAAAATTGCAAAAGTTCAAAATTTTTTCTGCATCCTTCTACGACTAAAATACTAAAGATAGAGTTTTTTCGTTCAATGAAAACTGTTTCTTAAAGATTCTGAAACTTTAGTGCTTCTCTCGCAATGTGAAAAAGTACGTGCTGTTTAAACATTTTTCTCCACTAACTTCAAAATAAAGATTTGAGATTGCCACTTTTCTCGTGCAGCAACGAAATGTTGCGCCACACCCGAAGTCCCGTTCGGGCGCCGTCCACCGGCATCCAGCGGCGTCACTTCCGAGGGGCCAGGGGCGTGGGCGGCGTCGCGCGGTGGGCAGCGCCCGCGGGCGATCGCCCGTGACTGTGGGCGCTCGCAAGCGGGTGGGCGAGCTGGCGGGTGTCCGGGAGGAATGCGGGCGCGTCCACAGCTCGCCCTTCCGGCAGCCCCGCCCCCGCGTTCGACCGCGCCCGCTCCGCTCCGCCCCCGCCCTCTCCCGCCTCCCCGATCACGCGACGCTCCGGCCGCCCACCATCTCTGCGGAGCAGATCACCATCCTGCTCCAGCGTCTTACAGAGGAGGCGGCGACTCGGAAGTTACCCTCTAGGCCAATACTTCTCAAAGGGTGTGCAGCGAAATAACGTGCGATTGCCACAAAAATATTTTAATGGGGAAGATATAAATACGCGAAATCGTCGAAGTGAATTACTATTTCAGCAATGTTATTTATTAACGTTGAGATTCTATCAATATACAATGGCATTACTCGCAGAACAATTAAATATGTCCTGTCAATAATTATAATCAGCGAGTGAAGACGCAATGTTTCTCATGACAAAAGTGTGCCCCGCGAGTCCAAAAGATTTGAGAATACCTGCTCTAGGCACATTATGGAGTTGGACTTTCATTCTCTTCAGGGTTCGAGGGACAATTGTACGGAATAAAGTAATAGAGAATATACAAGTAACAAAAAGAGCAAACAATTTCATCAATAATAACCGATAAAAGTATTTGCTGATGATCACACCGTGATGGCAGGAGAAACAGACGAAATTTATACTCCTGTGGACTCGAAATGCATACTCGTGTGGACAGCATACCACGTTATATTGAAAATTGGAGCCTCACGATCAACATATTAATAGGGGAAGGCTACCTTATTTGAACCAGTTGTTTATGTTTTATTTCCATGCTCTCAATAAAGTTGAGCTCAATTGAGATTCTAAATTAATGATGCTCTATATTTAAAGAAAGCATTCGCCAAAATCCACAATATATGTATTCTCATTACAAAATATAGTATTTTAATTATATTGTGCCTGGTACTGAAGAAACAAAAACCAAAGGAATCCAATCTACCCGTCAGTGAAATGCATATTTTTAAATCGGGAGGTCGTGTCCTTTCTCCGCTGTACGGCGAGGTGTTTTTTGCGTTGTTTCCGACAACCAGCTATCTCCCACCAGATGGGCACCTCCCCAGATGGGACAAGCTCTAAGCACCCTGGTCTTCCGAGATGTACGGTAGTGTAGTGTGTGTAAGTAAGGGGTGCGGATAGGGCAAAGAAGAGGAAAGTTGTCGGGAGTGGTCCTTGGCCTGTTTGTAAGGGAGCTGCTCCGCCATTCTCTTAGTGTTGATGGGAGAAACCATGGAAAACTACCGATCACTGCAGCCGGCCTCTAGAATTCTCCTTCAGACAGCGGCTGTATTTGACCCAATTATCTAGTCGAAAATCCTACCACCGTTGAAACTCAAACCAGAGAACCTTTCGGTCAGAGATATTTCTGTGACATCAGTTGATGCCCAGAGTCACCTCAGTCGGTATCGGTTGAGATTCAAGGAAAGTTCTCGAGAAGCAGATGATAGGTATTGATGATTATATTGAAACACCTGAAAACGAAACCTGCAGAAAAAGGAGAACATTTTTGCTGATTCGAAATATTAATTATTCCTCTCGTGGACATTAATTAGTAATATGAAACCACGACATAAATATTCTTTGCTTGGAAGACTGGGAGAAGAGTTTGAGAAAATCGCGTCATTCGCGTTGGTTGGCAGCAGCACCCCTTCCTCCTCTGCTAACCTAATCTTCGTAGATCGGGCATGATTGCGTCTGACCCCCGTGTCATTTCCAGTAGATTGAGTTCAAAGCTTGAATGGTTGCAAGGCACCTTTATTAATTGGTGACTTGTACTTATTTCCACGATGCCTCTGTGAACAGTGAATGTTACTTTCACATGCTGCGAAATCAATTTCTCCTTAAGCCCATGGCTAGATTCTGCCAATGAAAGCGTTGTTATTTGTAACGGAAGAAGTGCGCGTACACACGCGTATGTTGTGCTTGAAGCACTTTGACCAGACACTTTGATTGCTCGTATACTGTCAAACTTATATTCTGAACTTCATTAAGTCAGCGAACTTCATTAAGTTCACTAAGTCGAACATGGCTGTCCAATAAGTCGAATATTAACTAATGTGACTTTTTCCTACGGAGATTTCTCAAAGAGTTGGAACAGAAATCTGGAAAACCGGAAATCTGAAATTGCTGCACAACTTAGGGGCATGAGATTTATGTCGCGGTTCATAAGATCCATGTCGGTGAACTGCCTTCAAGACAGAAGTTCGTTTTCAAGTCGTCATGCAGAACGGCTGGCATTTTAAACACATTATGGAGTAGGATAAGGTCATTTTTCCATAAAGTTCTTATTACTTTCATATCATTCCATTATTATTCTTGTTGGTAATATTTGTTTACCATGAAAACATTGTAAACACTTTGTGGACCATCGGTACTTGCTACACAACTCAAAGTATTTATAATGACTTATTCCACTGTTCCCAGATTCAATTTCGTTTGCTAACACAAATCTGTGAACCTATTACATAAAATCAAGTCTCGGGAATATTTCAGGAAGATTGTGGGAAATGAAATAGAGTTACTCTGCTTCACGTTGGTGTGCCATTGACCTCAAGAGGATTATGAAACTTCCAAGTAAACGATATAATGAAGTTCTTAGAAGAAAATATATTTGCAGAATTCAAAACTATGAAGTTGGTATCATTCGAAACAACAGCATTTGAAATTGGTTATCTTACGAGGATGCATCTCTTTCAAGAGAATGTTCCACTTAAGTAAAAAAATACCTTAATTCGCTCTCCCGTATCGCTATCGTTAGGCTAACAGTATTCTAAAAAGAAATAGCATTGTTATTGCAGTGAACACTAATAATGTGTACGAGTTACTATCCTCACATGCCCTTTATTATAAATCGTAAAAACAATTAATTTACGCTAGTACTTTTATGAATGTTTCTCAGCCCTTGGGGAAAGTATTGAAAGGGGGTTACTTATCCAATTAAAACTGATGGATCGTATTAGCGAAATTTTGTAGCATTTTCCCTGTCATGATACTGTTCTAAATAATTTCATGGAAAACCATTATTTCATACATGAAATAATTCAACTAGTGTATTTTACCTCCAAATCAGTGGTGCAAGAACTTATTTTCAAAAGCAATGATCTAGTGGAAATAAAAGTAATCTACTTCATAGCTTTCTTCAAATAAACATTATTGAATTTGGAATACTGGGTGGAATACATTCCTTGCAACATAAGAAGAAATATCTGAGTACATATTAAAGACAAACAGTTTTACTCATACTTCATTCCTAGTGCAGAAAATAAAGAATCAAATAGAATTTCGTGTTAAAAATTTGTTGGCGATTTCAACCTTCTTTACATTATGTTGCAGGATATTAAGATCTCATTTTGCAAAATATTCATTATTCTTCAAGGCGGCTTCATTGTTCAAGGCGCTGAATGACGTTAGAATCATAATTGATGAAGGTATGAATGTGATCATGAAAGAACAATTGGATCGATGTTTGAAACTACTAAACAACTAATTTGTTACAAATAATATGTCAACTTCTATTTAGAATTATCTAAAAGTACTTAATATTTATTTGATTATACTATCAGGTCAACCTGGCGCCCAAAGCAAATTTGTACTAATTTCAGCACTGAAGAGGTCATATTGCAGTTGCAACGATTGCAACTAATATTGAGTGGATTCAAACTTGAATCCGCTTTGTAATTCCATTCTCCCTTCAATTCTTTGAGCTGTTAACGCCACTTATGTAACACAATGTGCTAACATCGACTCAACCAAATCTACGTACTAAGTAATACAAGAGAGTAAAACACGACCCTACTACTTTTACATTGTTCCCGAGCGCTACTGCCCGAGAGCGGTGAACCAGCAGAGTGCAAACGAGAAGGGCTTACGTAAAGGCAAATGGCGGCTGGCCGAGGAGGAGCCTCGCATGCTGCCACACGCTTCCTGCGGCCAGGCCAGTCCTAGGCGCTTCCGTTGCCAAGACAAATGCCTGCGAAACGGAGGGCGCAGGAGATACGCTCCCGCATCGCCATAACAATAAAGTGGTCGGAGGAGAACGCCGCCGAAACCTCCGCGAGGAAGCTAGTCGACGGGAACGATCGATCATGGGCGGATTTCAATTTTTAATTAGGGGATGCCTGTTTAGCGAGTGATGAGTGAGTGAAGGTGTATTGATTTGGCTCGTCAACACGTCAACTACGGAGGTCATTAGTCCCGTCACATTAGCGCATATTATATCGTCAGAGGTGAAGGAGTTCCTCTCTGGGAGAACGTGCGATGTTGTATCGATTTAGACGTTAGCTCGTGGTTTCTCTTCCTCTATGATTGATTGTTGGTGATCGGTGCGTCAACTACTGAGGTCTTTAATCTCGTAAGTGTAGTGCATGTTTTTTTCATCAGGAGGTGGCGGTGATCTTCCCCCGCTGGATGGCGAGATCCGGCGCTGACCTACCGTCGGCTAGCGGGAATTTCTTCAACCAGGTGACTCCCACCAGCGGGGCACCGCCCCAGCCGGGACAAGCTCCTAGCAACCAACCATGTTAGTGTGAGTGTGGTAAGGGGTGAGGAGAAAAGGAAGAGGAAGGAAATATCGCGATATGGTCCGTGGCCTGTTTGTTAGGGTACTGGTCCGGCATTCGCCTGGTGTTGATCGGAGAAACCACAAAAAACTACCGATCAGTGCAGTCGGCATCTAGAATTCTCCTCCAGACAGCGACTGAATTCGACCTAGCTGCCAAGCTAGTGTCGAAAATCCTGCCGCCGTCGGTACTCGAACCTACGACCTTCCGGTCAGAGGCACTGCAGTTGATGCACTGAGTTGATGCACCGCTCCCGGTCACAGATTCATGACATCATATCATTCAGATACTAGTTTACATTTTCGATTGAGAAATTTAATATCACATAGCATTAGCTTTAACATTTCTTGGAATATTTGCGAAGAAGTAAGCAACGACGCATTCCCTTCCTGGCGGTCCTCAAGCCTTTTCGGAGGCAGCGCCTGGTGTGGGGTAGGAGTGCGCTGGCAGGCACGCGTGGCCACGCACCAAGCGATGCGCCGCCGCCGCCGATCCCCGGGTGATAGGGCGCTTTCGTCGGCGGCGGACGTTTCCTCACGCACCGGACAGAGACCACGCGCCCACGCAAGGCCCCGGGCGGCGCCGGTGATGAAGTGGAGCTTAGGCTATTGGCAACTCTGACATCGACATCAGAAATAAAACACAACTATACCTCAACTTACTCGATAGCTGGGTATCCAAACAAAATCCAACTGATTCCAACGAAAACCGCGGCAAAAATATTAAATATAAATAATAAAATATAAATAAATTAAATATTATATATAAAGACCCTATATCTCTCCCACCCCCCAACAATAAGTAATACAATAAACAGGAACCACCCTAACAAGTCTATAAGATACCTCGGATTAAACTTGGACACTGAACAGAATTGGAAACGCCACGAAGACGAATAAATAAAACAAGCTAAAATAAAACTACTGAAATTAAAACCTCTAATATTCACAAAAAGCCCATTACTATATCACACTTCAATTGCAATATACCGGGTGATCAGTTTAAAATGCAACCCACAGAACGAATTGCACTGGCAACTGTGTTTGAGCGGTTTGCATAGCGACTGGTGGTTTCAAGCAGGTAAACTGTCGGGAAATCCGCTTAATCGCCTCTGCTCTAATGGCACCCAGAGAAGGAGAGTAGGGGACCATGGTGATCACGAGTTTAAAGAGAAAGGGACGCGCCTGCTTGTTTTGCGTCGAAAAAATACTGTATTGACAAGAACAGAGATTTCTTCCTTAATTGTTTAAAAGTTAAATAAGCTTGCCATGTAAAATGAACATTCAGGTAGATTTAATAATAAAAGTTCGTTTTAATTTCATAACAAATATGCTCCAGAAATGTACATGTTCTATACGTTTGTGTTTTAAATAAATATTAATCAATTGGAAATTTCAGATTCGCAGAAATGTTTTTATAATAATAATAATAATAATAATGATTATTATTATTACTGAAATAATGTTACTTTAAAAACAAAAATAGTCTCGAAAGAGTGAATGAGAAGTCAGTTCATAATAATCACTTATTAAATTGTCAGTGAAAGATAGTCACTGGTTGACAATCAGCATTGCCCTTCCCGTTTGTCTCAACTTTAAGAAAAAATGTTTTCGGAATTTCCCGCAAATTAAAATTAAAATTCTAGTTTAGTAATCGGTTAAGAAGAAAAGGAAAATAATTATTATAAACAATTGGAGTCCAAAACAAGTGAACCTCACAAAAAGGTTCAAAATGTCCTCCATTTGCTTACAAACAAGCATTAACTCGCTTGAGAACATTTGCTCAAACCCTATGCAAAGAGTTTTCGTCAATCATGCGAATCGCTTCCTGGATGTTTCTTGCAGCTCTTTGGGATTTACGGGCTTCTTCACATAAACTTTACTTTTGAGTCATTCTCAAAGATAAAAATCCGGTGGGGACAAATCAGGTGAACGAGGATGCCAAAAACCCCGTGAAATTATTCTGTTCCCAAAAACTGTTCCAGAAATTGTATTGTTGACAGAAGTATGTGACGTCGCTCCATTCTGCTAAAACCAAAAAAATCTCTCATCCTTTTGAAGATGGGACACAAAAGTTCTCAATATATTCTGATACGTAAACGCCGTTACTGTTTTTTGAAAAACAATAGCCCAATTAATCTGCGTTGATAAATGGCCCATCATACTCCAATCTTTCTTTAATTCAATGGTCTCTCTACTGTTTTCGAAAGTCTCTCGATACCCCAGAGTCTACACTTTTGCTGGTTAACATAACCATCTAGATGAAACCAAACTTCATCACTAAAAAACACTTTATCAAGTGCCTTAAGACTTCGCCAACAATTCGCCGTAGCCAATTTAAGAAATTCATGCGAGCAGCCCGATCAGGAACCTTAAGTTCTTGTCTGCTGTTTGTTTGCGCGTATTTTCAATTTTTTGTGGCACAGTGCGCATTTCCATACGATTGATTACATTACTGGTGAAGCTTCCTTTATCATTTTCTCGGAGAAGTTGAAACAACATCCCGAACTTCCACAAGTTTTTGCTGCTCTGTTTTGGCAACTGCTTACCAACGTAGTAGCGTAGTAATGCAGTAGCGCATGTAAAAAGGCGCGTATGCGGAGACGCTACCTGACTGTCCTCTTGACAACTGACTACCCTGCAGTTCCCCCAACGTTAAACATCAATCATGCGGTCGTGAATCACGTGGCTATGAAAGCGACTTTAAATAAATTAAATTTTTAAAAATGATAAAAGAGATATTATAGTAATTCTGATATTCCAATTTCTTGAGGGTATTTTCCTACGCGATGATAAATCAAGTCCGGATTGTTTCAGCCATGTTCTAATCACCCGAATATTTACCACCAAATATTTCGTAAGCATTACCTTATAATGGAATCTCATAACAGTAAGAAAGACGGAATAAGCACTGAGTGCAATTTATCCGTATAGCTTTGGAAAATGAAATTGCTTTGTCCCTGAGCAGGAAGTAGAACATTAGTGAACGCACGAAACAACGCTAGTCGTAGCCACGTGTAGAGAGGTAAAGGAACTGGAAGAATTGCAAAAACCTTGAATGCGGTGTGCAAGAACATTATGTAGCTAATGTTGTGACCATGCGGGTGCGAGAGAGCTTCAGTAAAAAGTCTCGGCTGCTCCGTTGAAGTCGTTTAAACGTCATCTCACTCCCGACATTTGACGGTCCGCTTCAGAACAAAAGAACAATTCAAATGCTCTAACGCTTCATACATCGAAAAGTCAAAACCATGCATATAAGAATTGCAGAAGCCAACGATTAAGACATAACAAACTACATACATTACGAACATAACATACAGGGGTGAACTAATACAGAAGCAGACTAAACACATACTTAGATTCCCCGTTATTTAGGAGCCCCACAGTACAAAATTTTATTTTAGTTCATTAATATTTAAAATATTTTAATTTTTTAAAGTTGCAAAGGTTAGTTTTTTGTACTCATTTTCAATACGTAAATGGTCGATAATTTCGTATTAGGAGGGAGACCCATAGTTCGGTCGTGCTTCGAGTCCCTTAGGTGGTATTAATCTGACCCTAATTACAGTTGTGATTTCAGAGAGCAGTCTAGCCTGAAGTTTTCGAATGCTAATGACTATTAAAGTGTTCACAAATGCTGTGATAGAACTAATAAAAAACCTCACCAACCGAAGCATTACACCCTCCCCCACGAACATCCAAACCCATATTTCAGGCAATATTAATACTGTTTGGGAACGAGTTCATAATCTGCTTTGTATGGACCCAAAACTCACGAAGTGTGTTGGTGAATCAATGTCATCTTTCAAATGAATAAATGAGACTTCTGAAATATAGTTATTTAAGTGCATCATTTTGTTTTCATAGTCGTGTTCTATTAAGAATATCTCCATTGAATTGTAGATACCTTCAACCGCGAAGAGTACTTAAAATACGTTCCATGAATTTTTAAGGGCTCTGTGGGCATACGTCGAACAAAATTCTCAAAAAATGTAAACCACGCATATCGCTTTATTTTGAAGATTAATAAAATATTTTAAGTAATAATTACAAATTGAATCGAGACTAGTACTAAACAGGTTGAGAATGCATTACATTATTATGAAGGACGCTTCCAATTTTGAATATCCTACAAAAACTGCCGTCTCATTCGTGAAAACGACACGTGTGGCATCCATTAGCAATTCAAAACAACAAATAATGTTCTAAATTTATTTGCATGAAATATGGCAACACCAGCTTCTTTATGAAACTACAAGGAACATTTTATCCTACTTATGTAAGTATAAAAAAATGATAACCAAACCGTTTCAAAAATGAAAGTATTCAAACAAGTATTATTGAAATCAGTAAAATTCAGACAAAAAGTATCAATATCAAGCAATGTTGCAGTGCAAGAATTCAAAACCATTTAATTTTATCAGACTCCTCAATAGCGTGGCTATCCTTGTAGGAACCGGCCGCAATTCGTGAGAAGTAAACGTAACCGTCGGACTGAGGCATTACAACAATCTTGCATCCTGTACCGGTGGCCAGAGAGCAGGCAGCGTGACGCTTTGCGGGCAGCCGAGAGGAGACGGCTTTACGGACTTGCATTCGACTTGAATGGCGTGCTCAAGACTGCATCGTAATTGATAGCTTAAGCAAATAGACAATTTAATTCAATCACGATTCACCACAGACTGATAACCCAACCTAACCCAACCCTCGTTCGTTAATTGGAGAATTACTAGATATTTAACGTATTCAATAGATAAATAACAGGTCTTGCAATTACATAATCTTAGAACGTAAATTTAAGGTAGTAATTGTGCAGAAAATGTGAATATTTTAGCCTGGAACATGTGTAAAGAAACCGCAAAAATGATTAAATAAATGAAGAGGCTAATCAGTTTATTTTTTATTTCAAGTAGGTTCTATCGTAATTCGCGAGAGAGAAAGCAAGGATCGTACTTTGACATTAAAAAAATCTTCGATATTATGCATTCAAAATGAAATGCTCTTTCAGATATAGGAACATTGAGGGCAAGCCTAGAATTCTTTTTAATATTTAAGGAATTATAAAATAGATAAAATCGAAGCAAAGTCATGTTTGTTCATTTGTCTAGAAAAATAATTAAGCAAAAAATATTTCGTTTTAAGTCGATTATATATAATATCCACTACAGCTGTCTAAACCGTCATTTGTCACAAAATAATTTAGGAAATTTTGATCAAATTTGTGTCTATAAAGAGCCAATCTTCGAATGAGAAAATATTTGAAACTTTCGAGCAGTCGAGTATTTTCATTTTCGAAGTTGCTGGTTATTGATGTTGAAGGTGCTGCGACAGCTATTGGCGTAGGTTACTTGTGCGATAAATATGCTCGTCAAACAATGCAAATAGAGAAAGGGGTTGTCAGTGATTTCTTGAAAGTGTATTACCAAGACATCTGCCCCACAATTCGTTTTAGCTGGCAATATTAAACTATTCGAGGCATGCAGATTGGCACATAAGTTTTTGCTCATTCACATGCGCACACGTACTATCGTTGGAACACAAATGAAAATGTTCATATTGAGTGTGATATGAAAGAAGTTCTTTATGAACTAAAAAGGGAAAATGAAATGAAAACGAATCCATTTCCTTCTTCTACACTTCTACCGGTATAAACAATGAAGACGGCTGCGATGATGAACGCTATACATTGCCTATCATTTATATACAATTGTGGGATCGTAACTCCAAGACCGACATATATGATTTTATATTGGGTTTTTGGCGTAGTCGGTAAAGGCAGTTAATTCATTAAATGTTCTACATCTTTCGCCATTTCGTAAATTGCCAAGAACTATTATAAACTCTCTTTATTGGACTGCCAACAATCAATTGGACAGATTAATTGGATAAATAAAATAAACAATAGGACTGCCATCCCATTACGGAACAAGCACTACAATATGACGATATAGTGTTTAATTTATTTTGCCTGTCAATATATTGCTATTCGCGCGAGGGCTATTCTACTGGATAAACTGGCAAAATGGTCAATCAGCCACAAAGCACAATCCACGATATCGTAAAGCGATACGAACGAGAGGATAGAAGAAAAAGCGTGCCGCTCAAGGGCCGGCCACAGAGTCTTACTAGAGAAGAGAAAGATGCCTGATTGAGGAAAGTGAGTAAGAATTCTAAATTAAGTGCGCTGCAGTGTTGTTAGAAGAATGCGGAAAGAAAGTGCACCCCAAAACTGCTAGAAAAGTGCTAACAAACGGTTTGATGGAAGAGTGGCAAAGAAAGAACCATTAATAAGCGAGTTCAATAGAAAGAAAAGGCTGGAATTCGCGAAGCAGAATGTGAACAAGGGTTCAGAGTGTTGGTCGACGTTATTTTCGTTGACGAGAGCAAGTTTACCTTATGGAAATCAAATGGCAGAACTAGGGTGTCGTGGAAGGTCAACGAACAATTGAAAAAACGAAATCTGTGGCTGACTGTTAATTACTGCGGATGCAGTATCATGGTGCGGGAATACATAATTTCGCCAGGAGTTGAAGAACTGGGGTTTATAGAAGTAATAATGGCGAAGGAATACGGAAACTCCCGAAAGTTTTCCGGATACTCCCCAAAAAACAGGGTACCTTTAAATTTTATCAGGACAATGATCCAAAACATCACATTGTGCACAACTGGCGTCTCTACAATTACCCCAAGGTCTTGGAAACATCTCCGCAGACTTCAAATCTTAACACAATCTAGCTTTTGTGGTAATTGAATGTTCGATTACAAAAAAGTAAAATTTCCAGAAGAGAGGTATTGAAGAAGAGATTGGCAGAAGAATGGGTATCAATAGAGAGTTCATACGCAAAAAAATACAGCAAGTATGCCGAATCGATTGCAAGATGTGATTTCACAGAAAGGATACCCTACCAAGTACTAACATAGTAACACCATGTAACAATTGTTAATTTAATAAGAATGACCGAATATTAAAATGGTCCTAATATTTTGGTTTATTTGTTTTATATGGTTTATTTTATTTACGATCAAATTAACTTTTATTGACGTTAAAAAAAAATTATTTATTCACATTTTGAATACAGAATGTGCATTAAAAACTACTACACCAAAATTAACATGAATTGAAATTGCATTGAAATTACATTTGTATGCACATATATCTTGTCTTTATATTTCTAATAACATTTCTTAAAACTGCAAGCGTAACAGTTTCTTTTCCCTATTATTTTTTATTACTTATATTCAATACCTCAAAATGATGATAGGGGCCTCGTTGTTTTGTCAATCTTAGGGACCTGTGAGACACAAATCCGTCCTCGCTCATGAGCCGGCGGGCAGCTCGAGGCCGTACCACAGCGCTCCTCTGAGTCAGCCGTGCCCTTACGTAAGTGCGGGGGTGGGGGGGGGGGGGGGGGGAGCGCACCGTTCCGCAGAGCGCATAAGCCTTGGCGCCGACGGCCGCCGTTGTCCCTGCTCCTGCTCCTACCCCCCTCCCCGCCCTGCACCCTCCCCGTGGGGCTGACCGTTGCCCGCGCGACGCGAGTACAGTAACAACATTGGCGATCGCATCTCAAGGTCTGCTAATGTGAGGCGGCCGCTCTTTGTTGGTGTGCGGATTCAGGGTGCCATTTTTTCCCGGTGCAGCTGAAGATAGTAGGCGTTGCCGTTTCCACGAAAGTGATTTTCGTGTACTCGGGATCCGAGAACTTTTCTTACATAAACGCTGAATTTGTACTAATTATAAAATTAAGACATTTTTTAGATTTTGTAAGCATACAGCAAGATCCTTCTCTACAATTCATGAATTGCCCCGGCAGATATCCTAAGCGTTCATTGCAGTGTGAAAGAAGGAAACGAAAAGATATTGAATACCTTAAAAAATACCGGTAAAAGAACGGTATTTTTGCGTACCTCCATCAAGTACCTTTACCGGTATATTTCTGTTATACCGGTAAAATGCCGCTATAAGACGTCTATACCGGTATGGGCGCCCATAAACTTATACCGGTACAATACCGGTATTTTCAAAGGCAAATAATGTCCCTGACACCATCCAAATTTAGAAAACAACTTCCTTTCTTAAATCAAATTTGGCGAAATGTTTATTAATAAAATAAAAATGTCTGCACTCACGCACGCCTGCACTCGCATACTTGCAGGTGCAAGGCACTCGCGCACCCGCGCCAACTCTTTCTCTTCCCCCCCTTCTCTCTCTCTAATTCTCCGTTCTCTCTCTGACTCTCTGTCTTTCTCTCCTCTCTCCTCTCCGTCTCTCTCTCTCCCTTTCTCCCTCCGTCTGTCTGTGTCTCTATCTCTATCAACACACACATGTACATTCAGCAAAAAATTTGCTGGGCCAATGGTCAAACTTCCGTCGCTCAGATTTCAATGTTTCAAACTGCGACATTGATAGCATCGAATGTGTCAGTGTTGTAGCTTCTGCTTGAGAGAAACTCCATTTTTAGAGCCGAACCGTTGACGCCCGTGGGTCAAAACCCTGACCTCTGGAAGCTAAGTTGCGGAGCAATGGCGGCGCTGCCCTTACTTGGAAACCCTCACAGCGTAGCAACAGATACGGCGGTTCCAAGAACGGAAGCTTATTTCATTCGAAAAGGCGATTCTCTTTGGAAATATTAATTATCTTTTTTAAGACCGCTTTTTGACATCTTGGTTATATAGCGACCACTGTGGTTGTTTAACTGTACGGGGAACTGTAAGAATAACACGTAAGGACAACACGAACACTCACAAACATCCATGCCCTAGGCGGGATTCGAACACGCAACACTTTAGCCGAGGCACCTACGTCCCTGCAGCCTTTGCGACCTCGGCTATCCAGACCGGCAATTTTTCATTATTCTTGAGAAATACAGTAAAATTCCTTTAAAATTTACTTTACTTCATTAATATAATTATTTACTTACTTTATAATATAATTACTTACTTAATATTAATTTACTTTATTTAATTTAACTTAAAATTTTATCTTTTATTTTACTGGTAGAGACGTCGAATATAAGTAAAATATCTCCAAAAATCTTTGTATTTGACATCGTATACCGGTGTTTTTAAAGGTATTTCGAATAAAGGTATAATAGAGGTAAAGGTATATCTATACCGGTATAAATACATTTACCGCAAAAATGTCGGCGATCGGTCCCTATATGAAAGTTGTGATGCTGAGAAAATCTTTTCTTGAGGAAAAGCCTCTAGGAAAATACTTAGCCGCAATAGCGACCTAAGGAGAGAGAAAAAATTGAATATTGATCATTAGCGATACAAACTGATTCTTGTTATAACGATATCCCTCCATGAAGTCTCAAAATTAAACAAATAGGACAAATAGAAAATTATCAGTTCATTACAAACGAATTCAATATTTGGATTCGACATATTACATAACAGTTACCAAGAAACGGTTCTAGAGTAATTCTCCTCTCCCCCCTCTCTCTCTCTCCCTCTCTCTCTCTCTCTCTCTCTCTCTCTCTCTATATATATATATATATATATATATATATATATATATATATATATATATAGGATTATACGCCACCTCTATGAAGTCCGTCGTCATAAGCAACCAACACTGGTAAGTTACGTATTTGGGCGTTTGTTTTTCTGACGGGTAAGCTGTGTGCTTCCTGGGCCATTCATATAAGTGCGGTAACAAGTACTTATTATCCATTCAGAGGCCCGTACTTGGCGACCTCCTAACCTTCACCATCATTTCCTGCTCTGGCCTTCTGCGTACAACTGGAAGAGTAGCCGAGTGCTACGGCACCATGTGCCTTCCTGTATTGCATTGTCTTCAAAAATTGACGTGGAAGCGTTACGGAAACTTAGTAAGTACGTGCGAACGCTCTGTAACAATGACAAGCGGTAATCGAGAACAAAACACGGTTTAAAACTGAAGAACACCCAAAATACCGAGAAAATATTCCACAAAAATGCCGTTCCCTCTTCAAAAATGAGTTCCCACTTCAAAAATGATATCATTAAGAGTCTACCACTGAGCAAGACTATTAATTTTCTTTCGTACCTAATTTGAATAAAGAAAAGATAGGTATTAAATATGAAGAATAAAAGAGAATGTGAATATATCAAATTACTGAATTTACAAAGTAGATTCAAATTTACATTGAAATAAGATTCCATAAAATGTTCTTAAATAAACAACCTTTTCGTCGTCTGAAATTTTGTTAATTTGTTAAGGGGCAAAACAAGATATCAGGCGTTACGAGAAGATAACATTTGCAAGCTTATATGCAACTACGGTGAAATTGACCAGACGTTTTAACACGTGTTTAACCAACGCGTCAAGGCTCGCGTACAGCCAGGAAACGTTGCGGAAATTATACAGATGTACGGCGGCACTCCAAGGTCCATTCAAACAAATTTATTCTCTGCTGTCGATTAAGGAATGCGTTAGATCAGTTTACTGTCTCTATATCTCGTAAAATTGAAGAAACAATCTTCCTTATGTACGCCTGTTTTACAAAAAGGTAGTTGTATTGAGTAATTAATAAATTATATCACTGAAAAGCAATTTCACTGTCTTACATTTTTCCTAGAATGACCAAATTCTGGTTTTGACAGTGTTGAATAGATTGATTTTTCAGAATTAACATCTAAAGAGATATTTAATTTGGAAGCAGTTTTTCTCAAATACTTGCTTTCAATCTAAACAGTAATGCTTATATACACAGATACTATGTGTTTTCAGAATGATATTTTTCATGACGAAGTAATCTTCTGGAAAAGAAGTAACTTGAAATATATAATGGACATGTTGATTTGATTTTTATTTAAGTAAACGCTGTATGTGACGCATGCGTGAGAAGCATATTATGTGCACGTTTTCTTAAGTTACGGAATCTCTTCACTACCCATTTACTATAGATAGTTGCATGATGAATTGAAGTTCCTACACAAAGGAGGTTAGCAACGTTTCAAATGTAGATATTTTCGCTTCCAAATTATAAAAAAAATTATTTGCATCAGTAAACGAACTACGGATTTGATTTTATAATATTGCTACGAAAATAGCAACACTACTGCTACCATGAGTAGCAAAAGGAGAGCTCAGCAAAATACATGTATGCGCATAGGGAGGGTACTTCTCAATAAGCAAAACAAACAGCCTTCTTAACATTTCCTCAATCGATTAGCAAAACTAGACAAATAATCAGATGGCGATGGAGGTCATTGACCCAGAAGTTACAGGCATATTTAGTCTTTCGAAAATTATGAGGTAAAATGTTAACTATGAATTTTATATTACTGCTAAAATAATTTTTTTTCCTTCCTAGTGGTCAGTACAGTCCTTAATTGAAAAAAAAATCGGTTGTGCAGCACGTAATATTTTACTTTCAGTTAAATTTGTGTATCATTTTTAATTGTTTAATGTCATCTGGTAATGTAGTCACCTTACGTATATGCATTACATAAGAATGTCTTGTACAGAGCTATTGATACTATCTATCGCACATAAGGAGGGGGAAGGGAGGGGTCATGGACATTCTGTCCCCCCGTAGTCAATAATAAATGTTAAAAAAATTGCTTTAATTAATTTTCTATAATAACGCTAGTCATGTTATATTCGAGTATCAAATATTTTCGTTATAAATAGTAACTATAAGTCAGAAATAGAAAAAGGTTTATATTTAGCATAAATGAAAAATTCGAAATATGAAAATACCAAGTCAGCTTGACACTATACCTGTAGTCTCGACGCCCCTCCCCACATACACACACACACACACACACAAACACGCACATACACTCATACCGTTAAATTCTGAGTGCTCCTCTGCTGACACCTGATGAATTATGATTCCTACGATGCCTATTGTAATTAACAATATCTGCATCAATGAAAATATTTTCCTATTCTTATGTGTCAGTTTTGATTACTTTTGATAACGTTTTTTGGGGGATGTTGTATGATGTTGAAGTTTGTGATTTTAGTTCTATCGTGAGATCAACCGCAATTATAGAAAAGTGTTGGTTGAAGAGACTTACAACTTTTACTTGATCATCGGGAGCGGAGGCTCAGTGCATCAACTGATGTCACTGCAGTGTCTCTGCCTGGGAGGTCCTAGATTTTTCGACACTTCGACACTTTTCAGTTAGGTCGAATTCAGTCGCAGTCCCGAGGAGAATTCTAGCGGTCAACAGCTTTTGTTGACGTTAACTGCTTTGGTCATAAGTCTCGCCATCAGGACTCGAACCTAGGACCTCCCGGTCAGAGGCACTGCAGTCACATCAGTTGATGTACTGAGCTACCGCTCCCGGTACGGCCGGCTGCTCTGTTCGATAGTTTTCCTTAGTTTCTGCGATCAACACCAGGCGAATGTCGGAACAGTACCCTAACAAACGGGTCACGTACTGCGCGAGATCTTTCCTTCCTCGTTTTTGTCCTATCCTCACCTCACACACACATACATACACACACACTTACACTAATATGCACTACACTACCACACATGCCTGGAGACCGGTCGGAAACTTAGAACTTGCCCTGGCTGGGGCGGTGCCCCGCTGGTGAGAGATACCTGGTTGAGGCAAACCCCGCTAATCGACGGTAGGTCGGCGCTGGATCTTGCAATCCAGTGTGGGAAGATCACTGCCACCTCCCTATGGAAAACACGCAGAACACTTACGGGACTAATGACCTCAGTAGACGCGCCCGGAACCACTAATCAATCAATTTTACTTGATCCGTTAATCCTCTGAGATTATTCTTTAAAACAATATACTCTACAAAAGTTTGTAGATGATGTGGTCATATGATATCGTAGGCTTCCGCGGCCAGTCATGATCTGGGTTGTCCGGGTGACGCCGCGTCGAAGGCTGGGATGCTGACGTTTCGACCGACATATCGCGGTCCTCTTCAGGGGTGTACTGCCCATGATCACAATGTGGTCATATTTTTACATTATTTCACATTGCATTTACGCACATTGAGTTATGTTATTAGCGTGACAGTGCGGTAGTTTTGTAAAAAAACTGATAATTTTTCTTTATTTTTGTCTTGTGGTTTTACTTCCCTTAAAATGCTTTCGTATTATCGTGTGATACGAAAGCATGTTATGATGTTTAGAAATAAAGTAAAGAGTACCATTGTTTTTACACGATGTTTTAATTCATTCTGTTATTCAAGTATTGTTTTTCGGTGAAATGTTTAATTTTCACTTTTTAAGAAGAAAGCATGCGTTTACGTTGAATGAAAGCTTCAAGAAAAATCAATTATATTTTTCCTTAGTGTCAACAGTGTTATAAATTAAGAATAATATCAACCAAACTGCCCGACAAGTGGTCAGTCTTGTCCAGCGAATTATATGCCATCATCACACTAGACTACATTCTTGAAGACAGTGAACGTAAATTTCTGATAGTAACAGACTCCAAATTGGCTCTGTCGACTATTGGAAATGTCTTTTATTCAGGAAATCCGCTAGCTTTAGACATTGTTAGTATGATAAGAAACTTGAACTTTAAAGGTAATGATATAGATTTTGGATGGATCCAGGTTCATATCCGTATCACAGAGAATGAGCTGGGAGGCAGATCCCCAAAAGAGGCGTCACAACTTGATGAAAGAAGTAATCTTCCCATAATACCACAGGACAATCACGCCAACAACAAGAGAAAATTACAAGAATTGGACAGACAGGAATTGAATAACAACGCCCGATGAAAATGAAGTTTATGTGAATACGATTATTATAATCCAGGCACATCCTTCCGCAGAGCTGACCAGGTTGTGTTAACGAGATGCAGAATAGGTCGCACTAAGCTCACACATGCTCATCTGATCACAGGGAAAACAGCCGTTATATGTAATGTGTGTAATGTTTCTATGTATGTTAATCATCTATTGCTGTGCCTCGGTTTTGAGGCTGACCGGACGAGACATGGTGTTAAGAACGACATGTCAAGTGTACTAAAGGATAGAGAACAATGCAATCGGTTTCTCAGTTTTTTGAAGGGCATAAACTTGTACGGGGATATATGAGACAAGTGTATAAACTTTAATAATGTGATATGAATGTTCTCATAAATGTCATAACTTTCCATGTACAAAAATATTAATGTTATTGTGTAGATGTCGCTAAAAACCTTTTCTAGTTGATGTGACATTAAATAAAATAAAAAATAAATCAGTGTTATAAATTGCGTACCAACGCATAGTTCTCCAACACATAGTTATATATTAGCTTCATTAATAATTATATTTTAACTTCATTAAATAATCTACAAATACGTGTATTATTTCATGTTAGTATTTAAGTTGCTAGTAATTGTAAGAATTTCTCCAGCGTGGTCAGTGTAACCAAGGTCATTTGTTGTTTGATACGGTTGTTGTTTGTTAATTTCGATTTGATATAACATCTTTTTAATGTAAGTGTTTTCCGTGTAGTTACTCACTGTAATAAGTACATTCAAAGAGTGAGTTAAATTTTTTAAAACTTTTTCGTATAACACGTTACCCAGAAAATCAATACAGAAATCCCCACTCCCACGGATTCAAAAGAGCGATTAATAATTTTTTTCAGTGTTATCGCTAGGTTTTCTAAGAAAGTGAAGTGAACTATAACACCCTTTGTTGGAGGTCGATAGATGAAATTTTAAGGGTAAGGGTAAGGGTAAAGAATTTTTAAGGGTAATAAGATGTATGATTTTTTTTAAATACAAACGAATATACATTGAACTATTAACGACTAACGCCGCAAAATTGGCGAATAGTCGACAGAAAAAATCCTATTGCCAGGCCCTGGTAACGAAAAATGGGATAAATCTTGTTTCTCAATATATAGTAAATTTCTTCCTATAACACGTTGTGTAGTCAGAATTCATGTTTTGTTGTTCCTTGATATCTAAAAATCGATTGATGGCAAAACGTCTTTTCATCCGTCTGTGGTCAACGCTTATGCATAAACAGTCAATTTTCTCCAAAATTGATATTCTTCGATCGGTTTGAAGAATTTAAAGGAACTCGAGATCCCTACAATTTGCAAGGGATACTTCGATTTTTGCTTGAAGCTTCACCACATTTTTTTTAAATGTTCTAAAAAATGACTGAAAATGTATTACATAAACTTTGCTGTCGTATAGCAGGAAGGAAGCTTAAAAGATTGGTGGAGAACTCATTTTCGTTTAATTCTCAGATTTTTTAAAAATTGCAAAGTTCAACATTTTTTCGGCGTCTTTCTACAACTACAATATTGTATTCAGGAAAGAGACTTTTTCTGCGCTCTCTGGAAAAAATGGTATATTCGCGTAATTTTGCATTACCATAGCCAGTTTTTAATCAATTACTTTCTCAAAATGGCTTCCAAGTTTTCTCTAAATTTTGTCCTTGCATGTATCAAAGGACGGTACAAAAATTGGTCATTTCCAGCAAACACACTGTATATTCAAAAACTGCAAAAATGTAACATTCCGAAACTATACTACTGAAGATAGAGACTTATGCCTTAAACGATATGTTTAACAAATTTAGATCGTTAAAAATTCTCATGAACAATTGTTTGAATTTACGAGAAGTTTTCACGTTATTCACTTCTTGACGTTAATACAATTTATAATAGAAATTTTTTCTCATCTCCTTCCATTTTTTCTTTAAACTCTCCCACGGATTTTCCAAGGAACGTCTAAAAGAATGGCCAATTTGTCATTTTCGTTGAACTCTTCCGAATTTTAGAAAATTTCAAAAGTTAAAATTCTGCGAGAAAGTATGGGCTGTTGTAGCTCCACAATCTATGATTCGAATATGTTGCATGAATCTACACGGATATTTTTTGTTGGATCTGACTGTAGTAACTATTTATTTATCTCTTTTTAACCTAAGTGGGTGGCCGAATGGAGGATCGGATCCCAGCAGTGACAGGGGGTGAAACAGTTGAGGTGATAGGTGTATAGGAATAAACAATGAGAATGCTAGTAAAAATATTAAGTTCTGGGATTGAGGTGGAAGGAGAGGAGGTTTTTTCCAAGCTTGCAACCGAATGCATGTTTGGGGGCAAGGTGCAGATTGATTGATTGTTAGTGACTCCAGGCGCCTTAACTGCTAAGGTCATTAGTACCGTAAGTGTAATTAATTTCTTCCTCGGGAGGTGGCGGAGATCTTCCCCCGCTGAATGGCGAGATCCGGCGCCAACCTACCGTCGGCTAGCCGGGTTTCCCCCAATCATATACCCCAGCGAGGCACCGCCCCAGCCGAACAAGCTCTACGCTCCCAATCGGTCTCCCAGCATGGGTGGCAGTATAGTGCACGTTAGTGTAAATGTGTGTGTAAGGGGTGATGATAGGATAGGGAAGGGAAGGGAAGATCGCGCTCGGTCCGTGCCCGTTTGGTAGGGTGGCTCAGGCTTTCGCTGGTGTTGATCGCAGAAACCATGGAAACCATGGATCAGAGCAATCGGTCGCTAGAATTCCCCTCCAGACAGCGACTGAACTCGACCTAGCAATCTAGCCAGTATCGAAAATCCTGCCACCGCCGGGATTCGAATCTAGGACCTGTTGGCAAAGGTACTGCAGAGATATCACGTGCTGCACTGAGTTACATCTCCTGGTGGCAAGGTTCAGGTGAAGAATATGCCGGGTGAAGTGCTTTTCTGAGCGAAAGTTTAACTCACATAGTTTAACATTGTTTCCAAGTATTTTGTTAACTGAAGAATAGTTCGAGAAACGTGATTTATCTCAGAACACACGATAGTAATATGAAGGCATGACGGAATACTCTACTAATTCGATCTAAATCCTATTTGATCTAGTATATAATTATCAGACATATGTCTCAAAATACTGTCGACGTGAAAAGTATCTTCTTCCAATCCAATGTTGAAAATTAATATTTTACAGCATTTTTTTTTCTTTTCATAAATTCACTTCCCCAGAACAAGTCCAACAAAATGGACTTTGATATCACACGACATTTCAGTTGTTTCCGAACCAGAAGTTGAATAACTTTTAGCCGTCATATGAAACCAAGAGCAAGCTCTCGTAATATTCATGGAGATACACACCTATTCTTTAATGCGAAGACTGTTTCTCAATGATACTATACCACAACAGTGACAAATCTTTGCAAAAAAAATTGTACAAAATTGAAACGAAAGATAATTTGATACTGTTTTTAAATTGAGTCTACTGTAGAGAAATCTATTTAATGTGTTAGGAATATATATCCACGAGGAATTAAGAATATGTCTCTCTATTAAGTGTATTTAGCAAAAAAAAAAAAAACATTTTTCGCCATGCTTTAGAAAGTAGACAAAATAAATTTTTGTTTCGGTCACCAAACAGTTGTAGTACCACTGTAGAACCAAAGAAATGTGTTATTGCTGATTAATGACATAATAGATCCTGATTCTTAGTACATGAATACAGTAAAACTTTGTTTGTTGCATTAGCATTGTTTTAGTATTAATACTTGTCTTTTAATTATCACGTTTTATGGATAGGCTTTTCATGAAGTATCTGTTCACATGATAAAATATGATAAAATACTTTCACATAGCAATTAATTCACGCCTTCGATTACTGTTACCTGAATATTTCGAGATTGAATTATATATGGGTACATCGTTTCCTATTACCAACGGGATGTTACTCGCAAACTGACTGCAGCACTGCAGGAACTTACAATTAATATGCCAAATTTGCATTATATGCGTACATCCATTGTAAGACGCTAGAGAGAGTACATAATGAGCCTGTAGAAGAAGGAAACTTCATGGTGGAAAATGTCTCGGTTTTCAGTTTATATTGAAATGAATCTGTACATAAAATCAGACGTAAATGTTTATTCGCATTAATTTTTACCAATGGTGAGTTTCTACTCCAGTGAGAACGACGTGATTAAATAAATGAAATAAATTTACGTAATTTACGTATAGCGTATAACGTAAATTACGTAAATTAAAAAAATTTAAATATGCCTTATTATTATTATTACTATTATTATTATTATTATTATTATTATTATTTTACTATCCTCATCATTATCATATAACATTCAGCCTGCCTTGGTTGGAGTTTCAAACAATTTCTATAACATATCTACAGGTAAAATATTAAACAGTCACGAATGAATGCGAAATCTTTTTTACAATTCATGAGACTGAAAGACAGTAAAACGCTATTATTAACCATTAGTCACTAGCAGATTGTATTCATCTTCCAGTGTATATGAAAAGTTAGTATGACGCATTATACTTATCCACCTTATAGTCAGGATCTCACCCCATAATGATTTCGATCTCTTCTTACACTTCTAAAAACTACTTTGAGGTCAGGTTTACGCGTATCACAGAGACGCAGTGTCCGGTGGCTGTCAAACACTGCCATACCTATTCCTATCTTCTACAGGATACCAAAGTTGATATAACAGTACAAAGTTTCAATTCTGGCGGTAACTATGTGGAAAAATAGCGAAACATGTGCTGGATCTGATAAAGTTTTCCCATAATATTGTGTTTCCTTTTTTTTATCAACTAGGGAAAATTCTTTCTAGATGCGCCTCGTATTCTTCTTACTTATAATGGTTGTCTGATTGATTCCGGGCGCCTCAACTGCAAAGGCCATTAATTCCCTAAGTGAAATGCATGTTCTTTCCTCAGGAAGTAGCGTTCATCTTCCCCGCTGAATGGTGGCATACAGCGCTGACCTTCCCGTCGACTAACGGGGTTTTTCGTAAACACGTATTTCTCACCAGCGGAACATCGCCCTAGTCGGGACAAGTTATAGGTTCCCGACCGGTCTCCCGGCGTGTGTGGTAGTGTAGTGCATGTGCATGTGTGTGTGTGTGTGTGTGTGTGTGTGTGTGTGTGTGTGTAAGCGACGGTGAGGATAGACGAGGAAGAGAAAGGAAAGATTGCACGCGGTCCGTGGCCCGATTGTTAGGATACCGCTCCGGCATTCGCCTGATGTTGCTCAGAGAAACGACAAAAAACTATCGATCAGAGCAGCCGGCCGCTAGAATTCTCCTCCAGAGAGCAACTGAACACGACCTCGCTATCTAGCTATTGTCGAAAATCCTGCCTCCGTCGGGACTGGAAACTAAGATCTCCCGGTCAGGTACAACAGTGACATCAGTTGATGCCCTGAGCCACCTCTCCCGATTCCTCGTAATTTTGCTATATATATATATATATATATATATATATATATATATATATATATATATATATATATATATATAGCATGAAATTTCACGAAATAATTTTTTGGTGGGTAGCTTTTTGTGAAGACTAGGAAATAAAAATATTAATTAAATTTTTGTTTTATTTATTGAGTATAAATTCGTTTTAATGCATTTCAGGTGTTTCATGTTTTTATGGTATATGCGAAACAGAAATATAAAAAATCGCGAGTTCTAATCGGGAGAGGAGAGGGGATGTGGATTAGAAAATTGGTGAATCTTTCTTGGTCCCAACACTAATTTTCCCATACAGGATTTTTTTCAAAACGTTTAGGGACATTTTTTTACATTCATTTCCCGCTGAAGCATTTTCAGGGGAATTGTTGATACTTGGTTTCCGTGCCATTTATTCTATCGATTGTTCCACTTATATCTGATGTCCCTAACATACTCCCAGATTAACACACACATTATTCCAATTCCATCATCCATTCATTCAAACACATCAGCGTACCTCCTCATGGACCTTAAACAATTATATTACATAAAATTTTACTGTCACGTTATGGAAAATATAAGGGAATCGGTAAAAAAACAACAGAAGTACCATTGGTGATCGGGCACGTCAGCTCTTCCTGTTCGCACCCTTTTCCAGCTCCCAGATGTATGATTACATTTACATATTAGAGATCTTCTACACACAGCCAGCGTTTCGGCCATGCTAATTCCGAGCAGTTCAGATACATTGCGTACCTGGCACACCTAGTTGAAAGTTTAGAATTCACAACAAAATGTTAATACATCCCAAAACAATACACTGCGGAATATTAAATCTGTGCTTCAATGAACTTTCTTTCTTGTCAGAAAAGCGCTCCAAAAATACGTTTGATCAACAAGGGAGTTCTCAAACGTTAACGCGATTTTAAATAGTGGATTAAATCGTGATTTAAAAGCCATTTTGTATAAGTATCAACTTTCTGTGATTATTTTCTAATTTGACGGAAAGCGATATAATATTCTGTACTGACAGAAATAACTGGACCCTGACTTGTTAACCGAAGTGTTTGGGTCCGTTCCGACTCAACGTCTCCATTTTAAAGTACGGTTAAAGTGGATGAGACGTGCGGCTGACTACTCTTTCGTTTAAATATGTTCGGTGGAACTTGCGTTCGGGCGAAAATGGTCGTTTACGACCGAAAATTCTGAACACACACTAGAGCACAGGTACGTACGCACTGTATCCGACACGTTCTGGCGATCATGGCGGAACTTTCAAGTCTGTAGAACGGTTTCGAATAACATGAAATATTCGGCTGAACTGAGCCATTGAACATGTCATAAAAATTGTTTTATTAGTTTATGGACAAGAAGCCTTCTGGTAGACCATCGATTCAATTCGTCAATATAAAGAAAAAGGTAAGATGAGTTGCTGCCATTTTCCACCAAATATGATACTAATATCATTAGTGCAATAGAAATGCGAACTAACTTCTACAAAAATATATCCAATGTCTTATCAAACATTCCTTGTATCAAACATAGTTTGCGGCAAAAATTTTAATCTTTTCCATTCCACTTCATGCTACATACACTTCATGACTTAAAGGCGAATGTCTGATGCCGTTAAATGTACGGTTGACTGCGACAGTGCAGTTGTCTATCAGCCGTTCGCACCTGTGCATGGATCCACTCTGAACGAATTATTACGTGCCACGAGTTCGAATCCCCTACCTTGGTCATGTATTTTCCTTGTCTTTCGGTGTGTTGTCCAGCAGAGTGATATGTATTTAGTGTTTCCGGGCATGTCAACTAGTTTGGCCATAAGTCCAATGAGTATACTGCATGTTATAGCACTGAAGAGAACGGTGTTCCTCTCCCGCTGTAAACGCGAGATTCGGCCCCAACCTACACGTCGGCTTTTCATTCTCCAGGTAACTCCCGGCTGAGAAGAGACAAGCTGCAATGAGAACCGGTAGCTAGAATTCTCATCCAGATAGTAGCTGGATTGGATCCAGAGTAAATAGCTATAGTCTGAAATCGGCCATCCTCCCAGTCAGAGAAATTGGTGGGTGATTGATGTCACTGAGTCATCTCGAATGGTCTGTGTCGCGGAAGACCGCGTTTAAATGACCCGAAATCCGAAGAGACCACAAATTATTCGAAGCGCTCGGGTGTAAATAATGGTACTTAATATTTTGGACGAATGAGATTCTTGGCGTTTATGAAGTAGATGAATTACGCACTGTCTGTATTCCTAATTATTTCAAGAACGGACAACAAACGGAAGAGGTCATTCTCACGTGTACGTAATGGGTTGTAAACACTCATACCGGCTGAGGGCTGAGTTTAGCGCAGAGCCAGGTCACTTCCGCTGATTCTGCAGCCCCTTTGAGAGGGAGGACCTAGGGTTCGAGTTCCGTCGGTAGCGAATTTCCGATACTAGCTGTATAACTAGGGCGAATTTAGCCGCTGAGTGGAGGAGATTTCTAGCGGCCGGCTGTTCTGTCCGGTAGATTTCCATGGTATTTCTAATTAATAACTACACGACCACACATGTTTGGACACCGGCGGAAGCTTATAACTGTAGGGTCGAAAATTCTGCCATTGTCGGGAGTCTAACCCTAAGACTCGGAGGCATTGCAGTGACATCATTTAATACTCTGAGACACCCTAGCCGGCCCGAAAATGCTGCCGAACCAAGAGAAAAATATAATGTATTTGTGGACAGAAATGTTATTCCTCTCGCGTACGTTATACGGTAATTATTCTTGCAAAAAGAGAAGTATTATTTGCCTGAAATATTGAGAGAAGTTTGTTTTCCGAGCAAGGCGGTGTACGGAGTGTAGTGGCAGTCTCTCTATAGATCTTGCCTTCCCAGAACCGAGTTTGAAGTAATGCGCTTTCGCTTAGCTTCGGTGGCTACCTGTGTGACTGCGACCTGTGTAGGCATGGTTTGGAACAGGCATGGACTAGAGTACGGTTGGAGTTCTAACCTACCTCATCATTGACGCTAAAAGGAAAAACTGTTTCGGCTGTACAAAAGTACGAAATTGGAGATCGTGTGCGTAAGCTCTCTCTTCCTGCTTCTCCCTCTCATTTTCATGAACGAAAAGAATCTCTCGCGCGCACATTTATCTCGGCAGCCCCCAAGGACGCTACGTCTGTACTTTTACGGACGCGCAATATGGCCGTCCGGCGTAAGACGGCAGCTCTTCCTCCGCAGCTTTACAGCCCGACGAGGCCCGCGTCCGGCGTCTGGGTTCCTGCGCGGCTGGAGGTGGAGGAGCAGGCGCGAGGAGTACATCGCTCCCAAGAGTTTCAAAGAGGCCCACGGAGCTCAAGGGGGCCAGTGGCATTTTTATTACAGTGAAAACAATTCTCCCCATAGTACATCACACACAATTTTAACAGTTTTTGACGTTGAATAAATAAATGTTATAATTTGAACGTTTATATAATTCGTTTAATTTTATTATTTATTATCCTTTTCAATTAAGCCCCTTGCTTGGCTCATTGGACAGCGTGCTAACTTTCAGTGAGGCGGTCCCGGGTTGCATTACCGGCCGGGGCAAAGATGAAGCTGTGGGTTTCTAACACAAATCGTTTCAGTTTCTATAGCTGTGTGAAGGAAGAAAAAGCTCAGACTGGCAACGTACGCGAGGTACGGCGATGGGAATACGTCATGCGCGCCGTAGCTTTCCCTCACTCCCCCAGGCTTGGATAATAAATAAAACAGGGTCCAGACCTGGGGTCCTGGGAACACCGCTAGTTGACAAAAGTCCAATTAGTCCGACCCTAAAATGCCACAAACATTTATACACATATACACCGTTTAAAATTTTGCAAGTTAAATATATTTTCAAAATTAAAAGTCACGCGCCTGTCCGAGTGTTTATTCTCTAACATCCTATGTCAATTCGGGAGAGTGGACTATGGGCTGTTGTGAATAGTTGAGCGTCGAAGGAAACAGTCTTATCTAAATATATAAATGTATTCGAATGTAAGAAATAATAATGCACACAAAAACATGTGTTCACTAGTTGTTTATTGGGGCTCGCACTTCCTTCTACGTAGCGGGGCCCGTATTTTCTCTCGGCGACCCTGTGGAGGAGCAGCAGGAGGAGGAGGAGGAGGAGGAACTGAGGTGCCCCCTGGAGGCGCCCCTGAGGCTGGGAAGCGCGCTTTCCGCGGGCGAGACGAGCCCATTTGTGAGTGAAATGGCGAGAGAGCGTTGCCTCTGAATGAAGACGCCTCGCCCGAACGCGGTAGTGGAGTACAATGTTCACTCTCGCTGCTGCCGGTATCAGGCTGGGAAATTCAAGAGCGCTTCTTAAAATTCAGCATGAGGGCCAAGCAGCCGGAAAGAGTTGCGAACAGGTTGGCTCCAGAAGTAGTAAGAACCTGATGGTACCTGTTTTTCATGATGCCTCTAAGTTTGCAGGAATTTAAATTCGTTTTTTCAATGCCGAATATCCATCACAGAAAATGATGTAATGCACAAGAACGTAAAGCAGAAACATGCGCAGTGATATCAGAAGATTGATATTATCCCAGTTTTCTAAAAATATTGAAATTATAGAGGTATGGGACATAATTAAATTGACACTAACAAACGCTCTACTTCATATTTGCCCAAAAAAGGTGTATTATTAATATTCTTAATAATTAACTTCATGCTTCATAATGTGAAAACAATTCACGCTCGATCTGGGCTGTCCGGGTGAGCCGCGTCGAAGGCTGGGGTGCCGACGTTTCGACCGACATATCGCGGTCCTCTTCAGGGCTGTACTGCCTGAAGAGGACCGCGATATGTCGGTCGAAACGTCGGCACCCCAGCCTTCGACGCGGCGTCACCCGGACAGCCCAGATCATAACTCTGGCCGCGGAAGCCTACGATATCACAATTCACGCTCGGAAAAAAATATTCGCTTCACATATCAATAAATCTGTCAACAATAACCCAACGACTGGAAAGTGCTCATACATTTTACTTCTATGGACTCAATGCAATGGAGGGATCATTACATATTTACTGATTCTGGCACAAATAAACTTCAATTCCGCTATTCTAGTAAAAAATATTCATGCATTAATTTACTCTATGTAGCAACACACGGAAGCTCATATAGTTTTGCTGTGAGTCAAATAATAACGGCTAATAATAAGTTAAATAAATAATATTTATTTAAACGTGGCTGAGGAAGATACTTCTGAAGCATGCTGTTCTCCTACGGAACTATGGGCAATAACCCGTAAGAAAAATGCTACCCGCGGCGTCTGCTTCACCACAATGCTTATAAAAATGCTGTATTAGGAATTTAAAACATCTTTTATGATATCCATGAGAATAACAATAAATACCATTTTATCATGGACCAAGAACATTGCATTGACAGTTCAGAACATACAATTTCGTACAAAATTTATTTAAAAAATGTTTCAAGGTTTATCAAGGGTTTCGTCGTATCAAGAAGACAATCAAAATTTGGCTTCTGATGATAGACCCCAAGGTTAAAATGAAATTAAGATTAAATTTGTTTATTATAACATAATGTCTAATACTATAAATTGTTGAATGTATTAAAGAAATGATCACATTTAATATTTGTTTCTTATAAGATATACGTATGTTGTATATGCATGTGTCTGTGATTTATGAATTGTCTGTGCAAATTTATAGATCATTAATAAAAAAACTTTCTTGCAGATGTACACATACAACAAAGTAATAATAAAGTAAATTATAATCTGAAGTACGATTACGCTTAAGTGCATACAAATTTATTTTCTTCTCTTGATATTTCACAAGTACTACGGAATTCTTCATACCCGTTTTGTGGCAACTCAACAGAGATCTTCGTAGTTCTCTGTAAGATTTGAAACGGAAGGAAGTGAAGCGGAAGTTTCAGTCTGCGATCTTCGGATACAATGAGCATCGTGACAACCGTCTTGTAAGTCGTTTTATGTCTTCTAACTCCCTAAGTCGTTTTCGAAAGTCATGGAGACCCTTCAACTTGACAACAGAAGTCTTGTCACCATGTACAAGTGAGAGTCACGAGACACATCAAATAAGACTATAGGAAGAAACCTACTAATTTCAAGAAGTGAAATGTGCTTCTTGAGCACAGCACTGAAACTTTATCAATGGCAGTTATTGCGATGTATTCATAACGAGGAGAAATTACTGTATATCGCAATAATCTAATATATTATGTCAACCTACGTGCACTCCTGTTGGACGGAATACAGTGGGTGGCCAAATTATTAGGGACAGTACTCATATTTGTGTAATTTCTAATTTAAATATCTTTTTGAGTAAAGGATTTGGTGGCGATAGGATTTGTAGTATTACAGTTATCAATACTATTGTTTATACTAGGTGGCAACATTGGATGCCTGCGATACTTAAGAATTAAGTGACATTGCTTTCATTCAGTTGGAAGTTTATTGAAAACTGCTGCTGTAATGAAGACAAATTATTTTTCAAATGTTTTTTGGCAACTTTTCCCTTCCCGAAATAATGTAAATGTAAGTTCTGTTCCTTTCTGCATTACTTTTGCTAAATTATTTGACTGAATTTCATTTTAGTTTACAATGTAACGAAATTTTTAATAGAGTAAGAATTTAGGCATGTCTCCAAGGAAAATTAGAGAAATACAAACCTCATTACTTCACTCCACACATTGTCAGAAATATAGCAACTCTGGCAGGTGTTTCGAGAACCATCATTAAAATAATAAAATCAAAAATAAAAACTGACCCGAAAAAACCTGGAAGCAGGCCGTGTGGTTAAATGTAGCAGGAAAAAGGATCCCCAGTCTTCGTACCAATTGCAGAATCAGATATTTCTGCTTCAAAAATCGTTGAGAGTGTTGCCTGTCTGATTATGATGATAAAAGCCGAGGTTGATGGTTATGATGGCTGATGAGATGGTTAGCAGAAGAGAATCAGATCGGTCACCGCACCATAAAAAATACGTCTCACCCATGAAGACGTCACACTTCATACATGACGACACACTTCATACATGAAGACGATGCGACTGCAATGGGCCATATAAACTGAAATATGACTGTTACAGACTGGAGTTGAGTAATTCAACCTTTTTATGTATTTCATGTATGTATGTATGTATGCTTTACTGCATTTCTTCAATGATTTTTTTAATACTTTACATGTATGCTTCTGTGACGAATAAAAGTTTCAAAGTTTGGTCGACTAAAGTTAGTTTGATGACACCCGGGGGAACAGTACAATCCATACTATCTAGGAGGAAGGGTTAAACAACCGGTTAGTGTCATGGTGGTCTACGATCTCAGTGAAGGGTATAAGGAGTGCCTATACATCGTAGAAGGGTCCATGAGGCAAGAAGGCCAATGCACAAAAGTACTAGAAACTCTGCTACTGTCACGGCTCGAAGAATAATGATTAAGCCCTGGTAACTAAGAACAGATTTTTATGCACGATTCAGCATCGTGTCAGAACGCCAGGAGAATTACTGCATTCCTGGCAGAAAAAGAATACAATTTTGTCCTGGCCGGGGAACTCATCAAACATGAACCCTATAGAGACATGTGGGAATAACCAAACGGGCAATCGCCAAGCAAATGATTGCCACCAAGAGTCAGCTAATTGACATTCTCAATGGCATCACAACATTGAACTGCAACAAAATGCAAAAGTCTGCAGAGTGTGTGCTGCGACTTATTGAAGTTATAATTACGTCAAAGGGTGATGCCACTAAATACTAGTATTGATTTTATCTAAAAATTGTTTTACCTAAATATCTTATGTTTCTTATAATTTTTAAACTACTCTGGAGAATACAAATACCTATGAGACTAAAAACCAATAATTTGGTTTGAAAAATGCAATTAAAATACAAAACAGAAAAATGTGAGTCATGTCCCAAATAATTTGGCCACCTACTGTATTTATACAGGAAGATAAATCGAATACAAGAGGAAATAGAGAATGTTAATTCTGATTGGGAAAACATCTGTGTAAATGTGTATGGATTGGTTAAAGGGATTCAAGAATGGAATGTTTGAGGTACTTTCGTCATTCAAATCTTAACGAGTTCTTCGAACATTAGTACAGTTTTAGACTATCTTAAATACTTGTGTCTTACTTCTTTCTCTTTTCCACGCTTTCAGATTCTTACATTTCTGTCGTTTTAATAAATGGAATACTACAAAAGCACTTATTTTTACATTAAGGCGTTTAAAAATGCTTGCAAATGGCATATTAATTGATTTAATTAAAGTTGAACCTATTCCTAAATGACGGTCCCATCACTATCGCGACCTCCTTAAGTTGTCTACTTACACAGAATTGCGTAAATTTATTATCTTCAATATTATTATATATGAAAATATCCTTAAAACGAATGGTTCGAGAAGCCTTAGAATACAGATTCTTCTAAGAGGACATTTACAATTCGTCACACATGTATGTGGTTAAAATAAACACTCCTTTCAAAAGGAAACGAGTAGTAAATGATACCCATTTTCCATCCTTACACACTTTTCAGTGACTATAGTACACACTCCTGGTTGAGTCTTTACTGAGATTCAACCACTCGATTCCTTTCAGCCTCCCAACCATCGCGCCGATGTGGTTCGTTAGCCCGTGTCGGTTATCGTAACGACTTTCCTCGAACCAACATATCTTGAGAGTCCCCTCCGCGCTTGGACTGGGTTAATGGTAGGGAAAGCACTGACAGCAATAGCCCTTACGTGCATTGCGTCGCGCACAATAGGTATTATATACACTCTCACACTGACATACACGTTTTCTGTTTGCATCCGAAAAAAGTAGATTTTGTCTCCGGCGATACCTAACAGTTTGTTTACGAGTCGATTAACAATAAGCCAACTCTACTGGACGTTATGGAATAGCTTTATCCCCAAGTTTCAGTGCGTTAAATCCCGACCGGTGGCAGTCTTCCCCGCTGGAAGGCGAGGTCCGGCGCCAACCAGCACGCAGGCTAGCAGGGAGATTTCCTCTTCAGGCACATCCCCTAGCGAAGCAGCGCCTCAGTAGGGACAAGCTCTAAGCTTACATGTGTGATAATGTCACTACACTCACACAATCACTACACTCACACTGTCACAATGTCTGTGTATTTAAGTGTGTGTGTGTGTGTGTGTGTGTGTGTGTGTGTGTGTGTGTGTGTGTGTGTGTGTGTGGGACAAGAGGATGTAAGGTGAGAGTAGGGGACAATAATCAGGACGAGAAGATCTCGTGCGGTCTGTAGCTCGTTTGTTACTGATCTGGCATTTGCCTTGTATTAATAAGAGAAACCAAGAAAACCATTGATCAGAGCAGCCAGATTCTCGAATTCTCGTCTAGGCAGAGTGAATTCGATTCGGCTATGCAAATAATGACCCCTCGGTCATTGTTGTTGCAGAGGCAAAAATGTTGCCGGTCAGCTATCGCAGATGGTTCAATTAACGGAAAACCACAATATATGCTCTACACTCAGCGAGAGAAGATATTGGAAACACTATCTATAAAGGCCCGAGCAGGACCTCAATGATCACCGGAAGCGGTAGCTCAGTGCATCAACTGATTCACTGTTTTCCGTTGTTTCTCCGATCAACACCACGCGAATGCCGGAGCAGTACCCTAATAAATGGGCCACGGATCGCGCGCAATCTGTCCTTCCTCTTCCTTATCCTATCCTCGCCTCTTACACACACACACACACACACACACACACACACAACATGCACTACACTACCACATATTCCGGGAGACCGGTCGGGAGCTTAGAGCTTGTTCCGGCAGGGGCGGTGCCCCGCTGATGGGGGAGTCCTGGTTAGGGGGAAACCCCACTAGCCGACGGTAGGTCGGCGCCGGATCTCGCCATCCAGCGGGGGAAGATCACCGCCATCTCCGGAGAAAAAACAAGCATTACACTAACGGGAATAAAGGCCAAAGCAGTTGATGTACCCGGAAACACTAATCAATCAATCAATCAAAACATCGATGACCTGAATTTATAATACGTTCAAATGTTATTTTTCATTTTTAACTGTATTTTTTTATATTTCTTTCTTACTTTAACACGTATTTCTAAAACCTTCGGGATGAACAGTTTGAATAAAAAACAAAAGATATTTGGGGCACCGTGATGAGACCAGTGAATAGAAGATTATCTCACAGTAAATATAATAATACTTACATTTCGAACCTTTTATCAAGTTAGCAACATATACCGAATTGCATTGAATGCATTGGGAGACCACTTCGAAGAATATGGAGTACGTATTGACTACGCCTGTACTTGTGATTTGCATACTGTTACTAGGCAAATAAATACATTTAAACCATTCGCGTTCAAAATGCACATATTAAATATTAGAATACAACAACTTTCCGCTCGTACATACAAAATAACATACTCTATTATCGTGGAAGAATAGTTGCAATGACTTCGCAGTAATCGTCTTATTATAAAAATCAACCTAGTGCTAACGCGACTCAATTAGATGTGATTCTTGGGTAAATTCTTTATATCTCGTTTTTCACCCTTACATCAAATCAACATAAAATATTGCCTGAATTTCTCAAGCATCACATACTTATACAAAAATTATCAAAAGAATTTAATTCGTAATTTCAAACGAGGGAAGTTACATTTCCACATGAACCTCTTACTTCCGCAACTAACTTCCCGGCCGTACGAGGCTTAAAGAGCTGAATTTTCACGCGTGGTTCGCCCCAACAAGAACATCGACCCCCGTCCGAGCGCCTTCGCACGCCTCCGCTGCACTTCCGTGCTCTCCCCGCAGCCGCCTCGCGCCGCCGCACAGTGCTCCCTCTATCTCATTCAATGGGCACAATATCATGATCGTTAGATATAAACCCCTTCGTCGTTCAGGGCATACACTGAAGTTTCCTGCACGCAGTTATGAACGCTAACATTGTACACCCTAGGAAACCTGACCTAGTCCATCCTCATATTATCCCGCGGAAGCGCTTATGCTCGTACTGGCTGGTACACACTAGCCGGGTGCAGCCCGTAAGCGCTTAGGTGTCGAGTAGATAACAAGCAAGTCGTAGTCTGTAAGTCCCCAGAACGTTCATTCTCCATCTTACACTCCTGGCAGTTTATTCGCCCTCAAATACTCCTTCGTTTTTTTCAGCCAGGGAAAGGAAAGGGACGAAAATATTATTTTCTTAGGATATTCATGGTAGTAAAAATCTTAACTACACTACGACACAGAAGCTGGGGACTCGAGGCACCTATCCGTTTTCTCACAGCGACCACCTTGGCATATTGACGTGGAAATGACGACGCGAAATTTGACATCGAGACGGGGATTTCAATTCCCGTTCAAGGCTTATGTACGTGGGACCGAAACCCAACTCTGACAAATAGAATGCACTGGTAACAAACTGAGATATATCCAAGTTTAATAATAACACTACAATTCAAATAATTAAGAGAATCAATCATTTGTTTAATTCTTGTTTCTTGAAATCATTTGTGGTTAGTACACAATAATTATTTCGAAGGGCTTATACAAAAATGTAACTAGTTGAGAACAGAGGAGATTAGAGTAAATTAATTCGAATATTTGGGAGGGGGAAACAGATACAATAAAAATATTTCTTCAATTACAAATATTCTATCCTTTTGGTCATTTTTAATTAAACAATTTTAAAACATTTAATCATAATTTTTTTGGATCTACCAGCAGCCAAAGCATAATAAAAAAGACGATCTCTCTCAAACCAAAACATGTCCGCCAAGAATGGCGTTCCGAGCCACTGTGTTGGGAGTGGGCCTGAGATCTGGTGATCTTGTTTCGCCGCGGCGCGCTGCCTTGCTGTCCCGCTCGGGCGCGCTTCCTACCTCCGCGGCCGCCCGCGGAGCTCATTTGCAGTAAACAAATAATTCGTTGCGCGGGCGGAAGCGCCCGCCTCGCGCACGCCCCGCAACTGCGCACGCGCCGTGGCGTCTTCGGTTTCAAGGCGCTCGCTCTCCCGCCATTTCACTCACAAATTGCTCCCCCCCACTCCGCGCGCGCGATAAAAAGGCAGCTTGCAGCTCGTTTGGAACCGGCCGGTTGCTTGGGACGGAAGGGTCCACGAACGGTACGAAGATGAGACGAGGGCACTATGAGAGTTAATAGTAGACGGTCAGAGCAGATTGGTATTTTACGAGGATCTTCTAATTAAGAAGTTGAGAAACCAATGTCGTTTGTTTTCTTCCCTGTTCTCAGCTATATTTGCTGGTAATATATGCTTGCCTCCCCAAGAAATATATTTTTGAGAATGGGTTGGAAATTAGTGACCACTATTGGAATTAACGTTAGGGTAACTGTGAAGATGAAATGATATAGTGATGATAAGGGGTGAAAGGACAAATACAATCACGCCTGGGGCAGGAATCGAACCCGCGACCCTTCCGTCAGATCGCTACGACACAACGGTAGTTGTCGTCCTCCAGACAGCGACTGAATTCGACCTAGCTGAAAAGCTAGTGTCGAAAATCCTGGCACCGTCAGGACTCGAACCTAGGACCTTCCGGTCAGAGGTGCTGCAGTGGCATCAGTTAATGCACTGAGCTACCGCTCCCGGTCCGACGTTCGAGTCCACACGGTGGCTGATTTTCGATAGTAGCTTTTAGCCAGCATTGTCGCTGTATCTGCGGCTACTCTGATCGGGAGGTCCGACGTTCGAGTCCAGAAGGTGGCTGATTTTGGATAGTAGCTAGATCGAATTCAACCGCTGTCTTCAGGAGAATTGTAACAGACACATACTCTGATCGGTAGTTATTCGTGGTTTGTTCCATCAAAACGAATTGCCGGAGCACTACCCTAACAAAAGGCCCACGCACCGCGTGTGATCTTTCCTTCGTCGTCCTTGTCCTCTCCCCTTACTCACATGCACACATAAAATACATTCACACACCACATGTTGGGAGACAAGTCGAGAACTTAAAGCTTGTGTGGTGGTGCCCAACTTGAAAACCTGGGATACATAGAAGGGAAATCCTGCCCAAGCCAACGTATAGATCGGTTCCGGATCTCACCATCCAGCGGAGAAAGAATCGTCACACCTACCATGATAAAACATTCTTAACACTAAGGGAACTAATCACCATCGCATTAGAAGTACCCGAAGTTTTAATAAATTAATCAATCGAGTGGCTCGGGTTGAGAACTGCGCAAGGTGAGGCGGTCACCGTGTCGAGACGAATCGCCACGCCCCTTCAACCCTTCAATGTAATGTATTTTTGTATTTTCAAAACTGTATTTTTGAGAAGTTGAACATGTATTTGGTAGATTTTTGAAATACACAAAATAGGTGTATTTAAAAAAATACTTTAAAAACTTTAATAAAAATAAAATTCGTGGATCATATTTTTCATTCCAAAGTTCGTGGAACAATTAACCTAGATATGCCTGAAGTTTTTGTTTACTTGCATTGGGTTTTTTTGTTTAATTACATTAAGTATACTAATGTTATAGCTAGTCACTGTTCAGAAATATGTATGACTGTCAACGACTACTTTATTGTAATTGACAATTACAATATATTATTGCAATAAAAATATATATTACAATTGTATTTACTGTATATTTAGTACTTCAACTTTTTTAAATACGTTTGTATTAATCAAATCAAAACCTAATGAGTGTTTAGTATGTGATTAAATACTTATTGACAAAGTATTTTGGCGAAGTATTTAAATACCAAATTTAAAGTATTTTGCCCAACGCTGACTATAAGGGTCCGCATGATAAGGGGTAGCTGGCGGTGTAAATGAAATGATGTGGAAGAAAAGATTGGAAACCACTGCTACACGAGAGAAATTTAAATAATAATTTTTAAAATGAACTTTTAGATATTTTTCATTTCAATTAACACCTTCCGAATTTTTATTGACTGAATTTGATTAACATTGATCTTTCGTGAAATCCTCTCGTTATTTAGAGTAATAGTTCCGACCACAAATTACTGTATTCCCAATTCTCTGAATTCTTCGTTCTTCATGCTTTGAAGAGAAAATTTCTTACTAAACCAAATTGAGCTTACTAATTAAATAAACTTTGAATAAATTGCCACTAGTATTAGTAAAAATAAATACAATTTTCAAATGAGTGGAAACAATTATAAAGGCAAAATGTTATATGCAACTGAAAGTGAAAATTGTGGGCGGACTGAAAGCGATAATATAATTCTTAGGAATTTTAATTAATAGATAATAACCACAACCGCTGTCATTTTTATATTGTTGTCTGTTTTTTAAAGAAACATTGCCACTCAAAAATGCTCGACTCTAAAGGTTTCAATGTTCCACAATGTTTACAGGAAAAATCTCATCTATATCAGAGTCCGTTCCAGAGCACGGTATACGGATCCCTGAAGACGAGTTCCATGAAAAGAAGATTTGCAAAGGAATGCAAACGTTGTTCGTATCTTTAAAGGAATAGCCTTGAGAATGCAAACCAGTCGAGCTATGTTCGCACTGCCTTTTAATAGATGCGTTAGTATGCATGAGTTTCTTTGCAGTCTATAACCGTCGCAATTACAACAAAACAATATTTTTCATACGCAATTTAATGATGCAGTTTAATTGCATGCAATTTAATGATGCATTAATCTCATTTGTCTGAAGCTATTTAATTATACTACATGGTTTTAAAAGGAAAAAATGTCGGCTAAGGTAATCAACATAAAATGGGTGTTTTGTACGAGTGTAACAATCTAACATATGGATTATATTTTCCTCAAATTATTAGAATTAGTAGAAGAAAGCAAATCGTAAAAATTATATTATTATTCGTTATGTTTCTAAAATTCGTTTACGATAACGTACGATAAATCCCATTTGTATTCGGATCGAAGCTTCAAACTCACTTCAGTGAACCTTTCGAAGAAATCGGAGTAACTTTGTGGAAAATATAAAGAAACATACAAAAAGGGGATCTCTCTATTCGACATCATTGACATGAATAGCATTCTCGTTCTAAGTTTACCCCAACATTCGCTGTCTTTTCTGGTTGCCAAGCTTTTGTGGACGCCAAGACATATGTGCATGTATGTCACCGAAGTGTGCTTTAATTATACGTTTAGCAACGCTTTAATATGGACGAAAACACTTGCAGCAAATATGCAACTTGCAGAAAATATGTAATGGTGAAAGATGTAGTACATGTATATGAGTGAATAGCTAACATTTACCAGCATCAAATCTACGAGACAAATCGAATGGGGGCAAATTGCTTTGGGAAAATCTACAAGTTCTCCAGCTGACTCATCAATGTCAACGTCAACGTCTATTAGAAAACAGGAAATTAAAGCGCTGGAGTCACGCGAAAAAACTATCTACTCGCTACCAAATTCATCGGCATTGAATTGAGCACGTTTAAAATTTCTGAAACATTCAAGGTAATTAAACTTTGTTAAAAATTAGTTTTGAAAGCTAAAGCGCCAGGCATCTATGAGCTCTGACATTCGCAAAATGATCACACAAAAAATAATAGGTAAAATAAGTCATGCAAACAGCATTTTTCTAGGGGGGTGATGGGTGAAATGACCAGCCGACTTGACGTTTTCTTGTAAACATTTTTTATTCACAATGAATGTATTCTATTATTGTTATTGATAAGTATTCAATTGAGGTAATGAATTACTTTTGTTGCTATAGAAAATAGATAAAACCTATACTTGTGGATGTGTCATCGGCTCCTGACAGGGTTGCCCCCATAAGCCCACTTGGGAACGCCACGCCAAGAATAAAATACATGAATGCCGCGATTTACAGCTCAGGTCATTTGTCCCGTAAGTGTAATGTAAGTCTTCCTCGAGAGATGGCGGTGATCTTCCCCCGCTGGATGGCCAGATCCGGCGCCGACCTACCGTCGGATAGCGGGGTTTCCCCCCAACCAGGACTCTCCCACCAGTGGGGCACCACCCCAGCCGAGACAAGCTCTAAAACGCAATCAACAAGAAATAAATGTGCTACTAATGGATAAAGAAACATTTCATTTCTCTTCCAGAGTTTCGTAAAAAATATTTATGATCAATAATTAAGAATTATGTGAATTATACTGTAAAGAAAGCCAGCAACCCACAAAACATATTTTCTGAAATATCCCTCTTGCATTGATTGGTAATCCTTCGTTATAGGTTCTTAAATTAGGTCACGTGGTCAGAAAGGTTCATAATTCCGAAATTTATGTAAAATAAATTATTTATTATTCTCATCAATTTATTTGCATAAGTGTTGAATTTCTGTTGGTTAAAGAACGCATAGCAATAATACAATATTTGCGAAAGCACTGTACGGGGCTTGTATGATACTTTAAACGAATAGTCTAGGGTAGGCATGCCAAAACGCGCCTGCACGAGTTGCTGGCTCACTTACAGAGCCCGGCGCTCTTGCGAGCACGCACAACATCCCCAGACTCCTCTTTCAACTCTCATTTTCCCTTCAAATCCAGAAAGGGGTGTTCACGCCCAAGCTGAAGCGAGAAATGTAAGCGCAAATCGTTCTCTAAGTTGCTATGCCTGGTGTTCTCTATCACAAACGGTACACGGATATGTTTATGTACTTTACTACTTATTGCTTTATTTCATGTTCATTTCATTTTTAAATTCTGCTTTATACTTTGCACTTTGACCTATGGGCAGGAATATGTTTGAATGGCAAATTATTTCCCCGTTTTCGTTTTGTGTTATGTTTTATTACATCGTTCAGTAATTCGTTGAATCTAGTAATATTGTGAAATAAATTGACAAGTCTCCACAAGTTAACAATTCTCGCTTATGAGCGGACAACTCTATTAGAAGACAAGAACCTTCTAACCTGAACCTATGAAGTTAACACTCTTAAGTAAATGCGATTACGAAATCAAGATCCTTTAAATTTCAAAATGTTTAATTTTACTCTCAATTCACAATTTTAAGTCTGGCTGCTATATTATTTTATTTTAATAGATATTCTTTGTGTTAATAAATGAAACGGGAATTAATATCGCTTTTGGAGCAATAACTGACTTATTCGAAAGACCGTCATCTACCAGGTATCCAAGAGACGTACCGCTACTCCAGAGCATTTGTAGAACTCACACTTACATTTCACGCCAGTTTCGTTGGATGTCGTGCCCGAGAATTCTATAAGCTAGTTACTCGATCCGCGACCGTGTTTGCCAGGTCTTGTCGTTCGTATTTATGGTCGTATGAAGGCATTTACACTCTTAAAACAATAATTTACATAGCGAGATTTCTTGTTTCCAGTCCATTTCGAATTAATCTTTTTCAACATTTCCTCTAATTCATTCACCTCTTATATATCAGCCTTAAGACAAGACTTACGAGTCAATATCTACTTCTAACTCGTAGTAATGTGACGATAAAATGAGAAATAATGAATACAAGTTTGCTGCCTTCTAACTTCGAACGGCGGATTTCGTACTACGCTGCAAAATCGTGCCACCAGGGTCGCTTCAGTTTCCCGAACTTTCCCTCGCAGATTCTTCGAAGCGCGCACTGCTCCCCCTTTCGCAGTCCTTCGGCCGCGGCGCGCGATGGCAATGCAGATAGGCGGCGGGGGCGGGGATGGGGGCGGGGGCGCTTGCAGGCGGCCGTCAGATTGACGCAGGCGCGCGCCAACGGAACGCGCCGGGAAAGAGAGAGGGGGAACAACCGTATCGAAACACGAATCGCACCCCTCCCCTTCCCACCCCGTCCCCACCCACCCACTACTCCCACCGCGGGCTGCGATTTTCCCTCGCCCCTGAACACGCGAATGCCACCGCCCCGCCGGCCGACCGGTTGGCTTGCACCGTTGCCGGCGGTAGGGGACAACAGGGAGCTGCAAGTCAGGGCCGCGACAGATCGTCCTCCTGCACGGTTAACTAGCTATACACCCCGTTTTGATTGACTGGTTCGTTCATTAGTGTCACCGGGGGCGACAACTGCTGACATTAGTTCCGTAAGTGTAGTGGCTGTTTTATCACCTACAATGGCGATGGTCATCCTTCGCTGCATGACGAGATCTGGCGCAGACATACACGTCGGCTAACGGGGTGTCACCAACCAAGTATCTCCCACCAACGGGGAACCCCCCCCCCGCACACACACACACACAGAATACGCTCTAAGATCCTGTGTGGATTCTCGACATGTGTCCTAGTGTAGTGCATGCAAGTATAAGTGTGTGTAAGCAAGGATGTGGGAACAAGGAAAGTGAAGGAATGAACTCGGGCGGTCCGTGACCCATTTGTTCGGGTACTGCTCCGCCATTCGCCCGGTGTTGATCAAAGAAACAACGGAGAACTACCGATCAGAGCAGCCGGCCGCAAGGACTCTCCAGGCAGCAGCAGAATTCGACCTAGCTATGTAGCTAGTGTCGAGAATCGCGCCAGTCGAGATTCGAACCCTACGACCTCCCTATCAAAGACACCGCATGACACCTATTGATCCTCTGAACCACCTAAGCCGGTATTTAGACCCTGTGGGATATGACGCATCCCACATTCACGTGTCGAGTTTGACGCGCCGATCTCAGCGTCAGACTGAGATGAGCCTGGCTGGAGGACACTTGTCACCATATGACTATTCCAGCTTCACCTTCAGGCACTCTGATGCCCCCTTACACAATCTTACGCCCTCTTAGGCCCCCTGACGCCCGTCATATCTGACGTCACTCCCATAAAGTTCCATCCCGCCACCATCACATATCCACGATCACACTGATGTCTCCTTGACGACTCTATGACTTCTTACGATGCCTCTTGTTTTCTTGTTCGTCTTGTAATGTTCATATCTAACCATATAATGTGAGTTAGCTTAGAAAAACCCATGACAGTAACGTAGCAACCTAAACTTCTTTCAAAAAAACTCAGAATTTTCTATATGGAATTTTTGTACATCCTGAACCGGTAGAATCTGTCTGGCATATTCTTGTGAATGTGAACGTCGGGACGGCGATGCTACTAAGTTTCCCGGAGTCAGCCAACCCGTCAACAAAAACAGTTCGTTGCCAAGCACTCTTGGCTAAGGCTTTTGTTAGAATTCAGTTATATTCAGGTATATTATTATACAGTCAGATGTAACATGAAACACAAAGAGAAGACCAAAAATAGAATTATCAAGTTAGAGATATCGCAGTTAAAATTTCCAAGACGAATAATGAAGGTATTCGAGATGCCCAAAATCTAAATTGATAGACAGAACCACATTTACAACACACTATTTATAATTGCTTACATTTAATTGAACGTCGCCCAAAACTAATTTTAATTTAACATTCTCTCCTAATCCGTGACAGTATTTACTTACTATATTTGCTTCATATACTGATAATCGGAATAAACATAACATTCCTGATGATGTTTGTAACTTCGTCCAAGTAATAATCTCAATCGTAGACTTCTTCCAGTAATAGTTAAAGTAAATTTTAAGAAAATCCCATTGAAGGAGAAATTCTTTCATTGAAAGTGATGATGAGATTTCCAACAAATAACTAAAATTCTATAATTCTAAATGTACTTGTTATAAACTGTTTGTGTAAGAGGAATGCTGCAATTAAATGTATCCTCCACTGACAATATTGTCTTTGAAAATTATAATACAAACGAATCATAAAATATTGTTTTTACTTACTATATGACAATTGATTGTGACACTGTCTCGTCATTATTTGTTTCTTATTTCAACCATTGAATTAGTATATCGATTAAATTCACCATGTGAGGAAATGTAAAGCAATTAGCTAACGTTGACGTTTGACATTCTTATTGGTAATTCTGACATGTACTAAGTAATGACGAATTACGGTTATGTACTAAAACGGAGGAAGTATTTTATCGTGAAATGTGTAAGAAATTGAAACTGCAGTTGAAAAGCTCGTTAAAATACCACGAATATCGTTTTACTGTGAGAAAATACTCTCATTTTTAATTAGCGTGCCCTATTTTTCTGAGAACAAACGGTGATACAAATCACTTATCCATTCGTTTTTTCCATACAATAATACACTAGTAAATATCATTCTGGGCACTGAATATTAATTTTCCCTGAGAAGTAGATAATGTTTGAAAGCAATGAGTTCCCAAGAATTTCGTGGTAAATATTTCAATGGAAAACTTTCAATTTGTGATCTGGAACAAATGAGAAGAGAAAATGGAATTCAATATGCTACAAATAGAAATTATATGGTGCTAACACTTTTGAAAATATTACAGTCCATCTCTTCGAGTCCCTTTGCTCCTTAACATCGCTTGTGTTTGCATACTCCTCTCCCTCGCTCACTTAAAGCAAGCACCCGGCACACTTTTAAATGAGTTGCTATTTCAGTAGAACCTCGCTAATCCACCCTCTGATAGCCGAACGCTCCTATTAATCCAACCTCATCTGATCGTGACCATTTATCCAGTCATAATCACCGGCCGGCCGTTGTTGACTAGTAGATTGTTTTGTTGCGTATGTACAACACATACTCAAGCCAAAGAAAACGGTTCGTGTGGCTCTACGTTACATCGAACAGAAAGAAAGCTCTCTACACTTATGGATGACTTACGGATCAGAAAATTGAGAAACATTGCAGGTAAATCTACACTGTTGTCTTCCAAACAAAAAACACTACCAAATTCTTCAATTAATTTTTTTCTATTTTACTTTATTTAAATTTGTAGTTCCAGTTAGACCATCTTATTTGCATGTAACAAATATTCTTTGTAAATATTAGTGAGGTTTTGCCGTAATATTAAACTAATAATGATACCAGATTAATTTTCAATCAAGTATGAGGATCTCTGATATTAATATCCAAGTTGATTTTTTTGATAATGTCGAGTGAAAATAAATGGTTCTCGCAGATATTATACAATTTTCAACGTAGAACCCCCATTTGCGAAACAAAATTTGAAACTACATGGCGGTCCGGGAGACGCAGCATCTATAGACACAGGTACCAACATTTCGGCAGCAATTTTTGGACCTTCCTCACGGCGTCTCCCTGACAGCCAAGTAGTAACTGACTCCGGCCGCGGAAACCTATGCTCTCAAACAAAATCTGGATTTCACTTTAAACTCCTTTAACCACGTCCTTAAAGAGTGCGAACGAGCTTAATTTATAAATGTATTTGTATTTCATGGTTTTTATTGAGCGGAAAATGATTTAAACATTTACTTTGCAAGATAATCGACCGTAGGCAAGTAGAATTGTGAAAATTGTTAGAGTCCGATTTTCACTAATTGGATGGCTAATACGAGAATTAAAAAAACAACTATTTCTGTATTTGCCGTAGAGTCTGTATTTGCAATAAAATACACGAGCTCCCATTTGAAATCAACTGGTGCGCTCTCTTAATAACACTTATTAATGAATATTTACCAGGTGCCTAAGTAAAAAGAATTGTGGGAAAAATTCGGACTCATCAAAATATTAAAATAAATACAATATCAATAATTTTGAAAAAAATTGAATTTTATTGTATTACGGTCAATGTAATACAATCATTTTTCTGTTTTATTGCAATGTACTATTAATTATTAATAAATATTTGTGAAATTGCAAGGTAAACCGATAATAACCAAGAAAAATTTAAAAGACTTATTATTAAAAGACGATAAGAAAAAAAATTATTTTAAAGACAAATTGTTTTCTTTCTCCATCTCAAATGTAATATTTTCATTGGAGAAATGAAAGTAAAACATTCATTTAATTGAATACCACGGTTGATTTCGGACTACTGTGAATTGGTTTCGGACTACTGTGATAATTTTCTCATATTGTTGATTACTATTGTGTTAACATAATTTATAATGCATCCAAATATTTACAGAACACCAGAAAATTAGTTGCTTTAATTCAAATAATAAATAAGAAAAATGTCACGCGTCTTGCGTTCCAAGAAATACCTATGAGAGATACAATAATGAGAGTAATAACATAGTATATGCATAACCATACATTTTAGACACTAGTGTAGTAAAGAGAAGTAACCAAACAGTAATACATTATTTGATTCATGATACATGATAATCCATGATACAGATGTCGACATTTTATTGATTTTCTTTGCTGAAATTTCAAAATTATGATCATGTATTTCATGTGCATCACTCATCATTATTAGAGTTGCGTCGTTGCACAAACAATTCGCTTTCTGAATATTTTTCTGGCAAATTCTTATTAGCATATCCGGACAGATCTATTATAACACTATCCTAAATACACCGCTCCGAAGGGATATCATTTGTACTAGCCCAAAATGTTAGATTGAAACCATATTTCCCCAATGTGGACAACACAAAATGTGACATATGTACACTAGTGAGAACTGTTTCTTTGGATTGGTTATCAAATTCGACCTGACCTCTTTATTTGACAAGTATCCGTTCCGGTAATGTTTTAATGCATAAAAATATACATACATCATAAATATCATTCCACTTCAGGGCTCCCAATTGAACTGACGGAACCAAACAGATTGAACCGACTGTATAACCTTTGGAGTCTGGATTTCATATTTATTTACGACTCTACTCTCCACAAGAAGTTCTTACTAGATAGCATCGTAATGAAAAAAACAATGATGAATGACGTAGACATTGTAATAGCGAAGAAAAACGCGGGAACACGAATTCAATATTTATTTTCATTACCACGCCCCCAGACTGGAAAGCAAGCGCACTGGCCACAACGCTATACGTGGATTTCAAGTGCCATGAGCCGCCCGAAACAACACTCACCGCTGGTGGAGGCGGCGATGTGGGAGTCGATTTTGATGGCGGCGCCGGGCAGGGCGCACGCGGCCCAGAGGGCGGCGGCGGCGACGGCGGCGGCGACGAGGCGCTGCGTCGCCATCGCGGCGGCCAGGGCGACGCCGGGGGTGGCCTGACCTTCCCTGGTTGGACGCTGCCGCACGCTGGGGAACACGGACCGGCGCTCCGACTACGGGCCGACGCAGCCCTTCAGCACCCGCGAGCACGCGGCCGAGCTCTTTAGTAGGGAATCTGCACCGGCAGCTTACGCTGGAAGTCCGAGTCGGCGTAGAAGAAAAACATGGTCTTCGGCTGGACGATTCGACGACGGACGAGGTTTATTTTCGCGACGCGGCTCACTCCTCCGCCCTCACCAACGTTATGAACTTAGCAATTCAAAACAGAACCTAATACGACCGTTGTCATGCAGACACTGTCCTGAACTTCAAACAAGCCCTGCGTCCCTCGCGTAGTGGTTATTTATTCAACTAAAAAAAATCAAACCGCGTACGTAAGTTGTGGAGGCGTCGGTAATGGTTTCCGGAGATTTGGCTCGTGGTGACGCCCGCGAGCGCGTGCCTGCAGCTGCGTAGGCGGAGCGTCACAGCCGGCGAGTGTGCGGCGCGTGGACGGCGTGACTGGCGGGCGGCGAGAAGCGCGCGGGCAGTACGACCATAGCGAGCGGCGGGACGCAACGAACTGGCGCGGGCCGGCGCCGCGGGACTGCGCGATACCTCCGCCGCCGCCCCCGCCGCCCGGAAGCACCCCGCCGCCACTGCCCGCCGCCGCCGCCGCCGCCGCCGCCCCCGGGCCAGCCCCACCGCCGCCGCCGGCAGGCCCGCGGAGGTTCGTTCACACCCGGGAGGGCCAGTGCCCCCTCTTCCACACTCTCCGTCTCCTTTCCTCTACCTGTTTCTCCTCCTCCGTCCTCTTGTCTTCGCCTTCTCGTCCTCCTCTGCCGACTCCAGAGTCGCCAAATCAACGCCATGAACCCTCCTCGGCGCGCAGACGGTCCTAACCCTGTGGTTTCGGAATTTTCTCGCTTCACGGTGTACTTAATGCCATAGTAAATGTTTCACGCTGCTCTGGTCCTCAAGAAACACGACGCAGCGTTTGTTGTCTGGGCCAAATAACTCTGTTTCGAGGTCACTGTCAAGGAATGTTCAAGTGACCCTGGCAATTTGAACAATTGCCCTTGCCCCTATTCGATGGACCATAAAATGCCAGCAATCTCTTGTCAGGTGGACGGCAGAATTATTCGTCTTTTCTCTTCTTTCCTTCAAAAGCCAGTGAAATTTAATTCAATAACAGAGGGTGTATTGGATGTAATATGTTCGATAATATTATGGGAATATAATTAAGTGTCAATATTGAACTATTAAAATTTAAACAAACGTTGTTAATGATAAAAAAGTCTTTCTTCAGCAAATATTGCTTACATCCCGATAAACTGATTAAGAACTTCACTAGGTTTCTTAAACATACCGTCAATTTTGTGATAAATGCCCAATAGCAGTTTACTAATAGGCAACGTACTAATTAATAAACTATCACATAATTAAAAATATGAATAGAAAATAAAAATATGGGAATGTTATTCATAGTCATCGCTTTACTTGAGCCCATCGCACGTACGTTTAAAGGAAATAATCGTAGTCAACTTTTGACACAGTATAAAAACTAATATATTCGCCCTTACTTCTGTAGAGAAAGAAAATTTGTAATGAACAAAGATTCAATAATTTTTCAAAACTAATTAAAATAATATTACATGGTAGGTTTGTCGTAATTCTGAAAAAAATATTCTGAATGTATCATTATGAAGGTATCTCGCATTGTTTTGTATAACAACTCAATTCTTGTTAAAACTTTAATTCCTCCGCTGTTTTCGCTGAGTTCATTTTGGTCTTAGTTCATTTATTCTTTTGGTCAATAGTAAATTCCTCACATTTTTTAAAACTAATACTGAAACTCATGAAAACGCTGATATGCATTACACTCAAAATGTCTGCATTCTATGTTGTTTTCTTTAGCATTACGAGGGCAGTCCTTGGAGAGCAGTGATGCTGTAAAACCTCTTTCAGGAGGGCCAAATTAATCTGAGTGAATAGCCACATTTTTATCAAGTACGCGTTTTTCTTCCATTTCTTTATTTGTATATTAATTTAAACAAATTAAATTAAAACCAAAAAAAAATTACAATTAACGTAATTATATAACTAATGTATTAAACACCTTGAATATTAAAATTACTTAAAATAATATTTTATTAAAATATTTTAATTTTAGCTTTTGATAAGGCATTACGTATAGGAAGAAGTGTTGGAAGTGAGAAAGTTGTGATACTAAGCAGCACGTACTTTCTTGCCCGTATTTTCACGCAAAATTACGCGAAAAGACTCAAATTTTCGAAAAATTGCACTTTTTAAAATTTTAGGAAAACAATTAGGAACTTTTAAAATTTTCGAAAAATCAGGTTTTTTAACGTACATGAGATCTGCATCATTCTTTTAAACGTTCTTCACATTATCCAACAAAAAAATTTAAACAAAACGATGGAGCCATTTTTTAAAAATTTTCAAAATGTTCTAGGGGCTTTACATAAAGTACCTCCCTACAAATTAAAATATCGGTTTCAAATTCAAGCGACCGCGACATCAGCCAGATCGATTGGCAAATATTATTTTTGGAGAAAATCGGCCTAACGGTTTAGTCGCTAGCGTTGTTCACAGACGGATGGAGAGTAAGACGTTTTGCCGACATTCGATTTTCCGGTATCAAGGACCTGAAAAACATGGATTCTGGCTACACCACGAGTTAGAGGATTTTTTCTAAAGGGTATAGCCGAATAAGGCGGTGAAAAGTGCTCCAGAACCAAATCGATAATCGCAATGCTCATATGAAAGAGATTAGAAAATTACGTAAATTCACAAAAAAATCAGCGTCCTAGGGCAATCTGTTGCAGAGATACAATGAGAAACGTGTTTTCCATGTTTTATTTTTTTCTCAGCATCTATTGCTTGTATCAGGCAGAAAACAATTGCAGAGACGGGGAAACATAGTTCAATTTGAAGTTATTTTTGTCAACGTATTTTGACGCCAAATTCATATAGAAAAAAAAGGTTGAAATTCTTTTTCGACGTGATAACGTTGGAATACTGTCTCAATTTTTTCTGCTACAATGGGTCTTATAACATTCTATAACATACATACTTTTCAGATTTTTAAGCAATGTGGATGGTAGTGAAAAATAAGTAAAACCATTTTTTTCAGTTTAAACATTTGAAATTTCGTGCCTAAATATGATTTGAAACAACCGTCTAACAGTCTAATTTAAACAGATTTAAACCCAACATAAGAACTCGAAATCATATAGGTATTACATCGATTACGTATCTCACTGAATCGGAGTATCCTTGGAAAGCGTGGTGGAAAGAGAGAGGTGGCCTCTTGCGCATCCGACTTCAGCCAATGTGCTTCAGTCACCATTGTGCGTCATAAATTTTTATACTTATTAAACACATTTATTAATTTTGGAAGGTTTACATCGTTCAGTACAATTACTTTACAGATGTATTTTCAGACGTATTATAGTTAAAATATTATTTATTTAATAGGTAATTATTACAGCCAAATTAGAAACTTGATCCAATGTGGCTAGGCCGAAGGCCTTTAAGCCATTACAATACCTACATTCTACCGAGTTCTAACCTTTCGCCTTCTGGTATTCACCCCAAATGGTCTCTCCATCGCCTCAAAGCCGCGGAAACGAGACCATAAGGTACGGCTGAGGAAAACCCCTGAAGGGGGAAAAACCTGCCGTCAGAAGCCGAGTACATGCTACTCTATCCGGTTTTTAGACTATTTATTTATTTGGCGCGGGCGTCAGGCATTCTCCTTCCAGTGTTTGGCCTCCACCGCACCTGAAAACAAACAGCACCACAGAAAATCGTCCGCACCAACGCCTCTGCCCTAACATGTCCGATTCCACTTCCTTCGCCCCTAATGTGCTATTATATAACTTAAATAATATATATAAATTTTTTTTTTATTTTAATTTAATTTATTTTTAATTTATTTAACTTATTTTAATTAATTTAATTTTAATTGATATAACTTATTTTAATTTATTTAACTTGTTTTAAATTAATTTAATTTTAATTTATTTAACTTATTTTAATTATTTTAAGTTAATATATATATATATATATATATATATATATATATTTTATTGACTTATTTATCTACTTATACTTAACAATTGACTACAATTTATAACTTTTTTTTTTTTTTTTTTTTTTTTTTTTTTTTTTATTTACTAACCTAACATAACTTACTGACTAACTTAATTATTGTTAGTTTATTGATTTATTACATATTTCCCTCCAGTCTAGGCTCTGCTCGTACTAACCACTGCTGTTTTCCCACTCCTTAATTTCCGTTTCTCTAGTGGTCCGAAATAGTTAAAATATCTAAGCTAACTTAATCTCTACATTGGAGAGGATACTCTAGGGGTGAACCTCGATGTTATGAATCGCGGTTGACTAAAATTTTCAGGAAGGCTTAAAAAGGAAATCTATTTTTATTCGGCCGACGTCTGGTCTTACTTTTCAAAAGAAGTGATCACATGGTTCGTGACGGAAACCAGTGCTTCGTAGAACTTTGTAAAACGAGCAAAAATCGAAGCACCGGAGGAGCCGACCCATCTCTTTCCACCATGGGAACATCGGGAGGGAAACGATATTGTCAACGTGCGAAGGGAAGTGGCACCCTCGGATTCTGCTCCCACATCGCTGGGATCATTTACGCACTCTTTTGGCACACGCTAGTTACTTAGCAAAAATTGTTTAACAGGTATTTTTAAATAGAAACGTTATCACGTCGAAAAAGAATTTCAAAACCTTTTTTTTATATGAATTTGGCGTAAAAATACGTTGACAAAAATGCCTTCAAATTGAACTATGTTTCCCCGTCTCTGCAATTGTTTTCTGCCTGATAGAATAGAATAGAATAGAATAGAATAGTTATTTTGCTACTTAGGAATACATAGAATATTTTCGGTGGTAACGTTTTCTAAGTAATTACTAAAAATACACAAAACAATCATCAAACGACATTAAAATATTAACATGTTACCAAATACAATTTTACAAAATTAATCTATTAACCTATTACTTAGTCTAATTTTAAAAGTTTCGACATTCTGAGGGAAAGTCTCCAGCACTGCTGCAGGTAATTTGTTCCAATTTTGTGTCGTTCTGTTTACAAATGAGAATTTACCTACATCTGTTTTTTTTTTTTTGTTTTTTTTAACCATGATCCTTCCGCGCGACGTAAGTTGGTTTTGATAGTCTTTCCCATACTTCGCTCCACGGACGATTCCCTCTTATTGATTTGAATAATGCACAAAGACGCGATTTCTCTCTGCGTTTTTCCAAAGGTTCCCACGATATAAATTCAGAATTTGAACGTCCTCTCCTAACAAATTTTGCAGAATATTTTTGTACTTTCTCGAGAGATTTTCTTTGCCCTAAACGATAAGGGTCCCAATATATAGCCAAGTACTAATATCGGACGTACTAGAGACGTGTACCCTAATTCCCTTGATACAAGCAATACCTTGCAAGCATCCCTTGATACAAGCAATAGATGCTGAAAAAAAACAAACAAAAAAACATGGAAAACACGTTTCTCGTTGTATCTCTACAACAAATTGTCCCAGGAGCCTGATTTTTTTTTGTGAATTTACGTAATTTTGTCACTACTTTCTCACTACTTCGTAGCGAGAAAGTAAAAATAGAAACTACCTATTTTCATTTACACATGTAACATTCAATTTCCTCTCTAACTGAACCCATCAGAATTATCCACTTCGTCTGTTCTTCTCCACTTGAATTCTCCGATCTCGTGGAGGCGATCGGCTGCGCTAGCTCATTGCCGCGGTCTATGAAGCGACGCTCATAGGGATGTTCTAGCATTCGAGTCCTGACGATGGCGGACGGCTCCTCAAAAATATAGTATTCCGGTTGAATCGATCGGTAGAATAATAAAAATATCCTTACAGAAATATTCTTTTTCAATATATTTCTCTCCGGCGATTTGTTTGTTGTCAAATTGAAAATGATTTGTCCTATAATGTTCACTAAACCGTAGAAAATGTTATTTTCGTCTGCTTTTCGGCTTAACAAACTTTTGTTTTGTATCCGACTTGTTGAAAAAAATAAAAACTTCAAATAATTAATAATCAATTTCCACCATTAATACTACTCATATTTTGTTACTTTTTCAAACACTTAACATAGATATAATATATAAAATATACAATTAATCATTTTCAGCGATTGGTGCATTCGATCATTTTCTCTGTGATTTAAAACTCTGGGTACTAAAAGACGTGCTTCCCCAGACTATTAGGTCATGTTTTAGGCGGGAATTACAGTTGCAAAATAAACACACACATTACATTAAGGTTAAATAAATTCGGATAATTTTAATGACCAATGAAATTATACATGTATCTTTGAAACTAACATTTTAAGAAAATATTCTGCTGTTTGGGAGAATGAAATGAGTAGAACCAATTCAATTGTGAATTGTTCAAATGTTAGAACATTGATATGATTATATTTTTTTTGAGAACATTCAACTGAGATAAATGATCAACGGATACTGAAATTAGTAATTGCTGCAAAATAATACAAACGCCGTGTAAAACTTGAACAATACAGTGGATATTGTCGCAGTCACGATAATAAGAAATTGGCATGTCATTGTGTAAATGACCTTGTGTAATGTGCAAAAATTGAGATTTCGGTTTTTGAAGGTAATGTTTATATGTTCACCTTTATTTAATGATAAACGCTCATAGAAGGTATTGCTGCGGAAGTGATGATACGATGGAAATTAAGTGCGAAATAGGGAGTAAAATGCTGTCGAGAAGTACAAGGGTGAAAAATTGTTTGAGGTACAGAACTGAGGTGGTTTGGTCCCCTTCCTAACGTCGTAGTAGTTGTAGAATGGAAGATTGACCTTTACACGAAGGTTGCGAGCAATGGTGCCCCCTATATCGAGGAATCCGCATTTCCGTTGCGTAGCGTGCGGTCCGAACCCCAGAAAGGTAGCGAGTAATTACTGAAGGCTGGGAAACGACCTTGTGGATGATATCTATTTCGTGATCGAGGAAAAGCGTAAGGAAAAGGCCGAAACAATAATTTGGGAATATCTAAAACACGAAACGAAAGGGTACCCCCGGCTAAGATGGTAAAGAGTACCCCTCAAACAAATGACATACGAGTACTCTAATATAAAAATAAAATTTTTGAAAGGTTTCTTGGCCCCGGTTCCACCACCCACACCCTCTACAGCCAAAATGTGTTTTTTATTTGAATTTTTTCGTCAAGTTAACACTATTTTATTTGATTGAAAAAGTACGAAAAATAACAAAATAATTCATTTATCAGAAAAAATATTTTTCGGTCGTTTCTCACCAATTCAAACACCAAAAAATATTTTCAAATAAAATGCAAAAAAATATATTACTTCTTATCACCGAGGGACAGACTCGAAAAAATCTCAAAAATGACTGGCAAGATTGTCGACTCTAGCTTGTCTGCTAAGTCGAATTCATCCGCTGTCTGGAGGAAAAGTCTAATGGCCGGTTCCTCTGATCCCTAGTTTTCCTTGGTTTCTCCGATCAACACCAGGTGAATGACGGAGCAGTAACCTAACAAACGGGCCACGGACCGCGCGCGAGCTTTCCATCCTCTTCTCTGTTCTATCCTCATCCCTTACAAACACACTCACGTGCACTCAGTGGCGGCTCGTGAACAAATGTTCAAGGTAGGCAATACAAATTATTGATCAGCGGTGGATCCCGAGAAAGGGGTATGGGGCCACACCACATTTTGTCGTAATTTGGATCAATTTATTCAAAGCAATTATCTCAATAATATCATTACATTCCAAAACATTACTTCCAGGAAGAAAGCGCGGACGAGATTTCAAGATATTTAGATTCTAAAAAAGTGCCATTTTTAACAAATTTATGGAGAAAAGTTCCCAAATGTAAAATACTCATTTTTTTATCAGCGCATGTTTCAGAATGACATCATTAATTTAGTATGATTGTTACACAGCAATACTGTGATACTCATAATTTGTCTAATTTTATCCACTTTCTTATTATGTAGCTGTGTTGCTCTGAAATTAATTCAGAAATCTAATTCAATTTTTTTAGACTTTTAAGGTTCACTTAATTACAAATGTGATCTTTTGGAATTTCATGTTTTTGTATAGCATATGATAAATTTTGCATGACAAAATATCTATCTATATTCCAAGTACACTCCTCCACATCTATATTCCAAGTATATTTACAAGACATGGCCAAACATTGCTTAGCTTTAACTTCACTACCTCTTAGCCATTTGTGTAAATCATACCACGAAGGATTGAATTTTCTTGCATTTCTCTTGCCAGCACGTTGTGCAACCGTCAAAATAGGGTGGATCAAAATGTGCAGCAAGTAATCAATAAATAATTTTATTTTACTTTTAGTAAACAATCTAGTCATACGTGTATTATTTATTGTGTCAGTGTTCGCATTTCTTATAATGGTAAGAATTTGTGCATCGTGGTCACTTATCCTACATCTTTTGTTTTAACTTCATATCGAGTAGTAGTTTTGTTAACTATAATTTGATCAATTGCCTCCATCGAATTTTGTGTGATCCGTGTAGGTACATTAATTGTAATGTCTAAATCGAAGGAATTAATTAAATTGAGAAACTTTTCTTTCTCGCAAAATTCGACCAGAAAATCAATGTTAAAATCTCCGCATACACACGTAGAAATCATATTCATCAGGTGACAGTATCGACAGCTCATTACAAAAAATGCACATACAATACATGTACAATAGTTTACAACACTTTGTCAGATGAAATTTTTTTTAAACGATTAAATTTGTTAAAAAGTTTAAATCCGAAGTGAAATCGTTTCTGCTGCATAACTGGTTCTACGCAATTAGAGACTATACTGAGCATCACAAGAAAAGTAAAATTAATTTTAACAATGATATATAATGCATTTGGACCATTTGGACTGTATAAATGTGTATAAACAACCTGTAACAAGTATTGTACTGCAGCCTCCGGGTCAATGACCCCCATCTCGATGAGGGTTTTCGTCCAGTTTCCCTGATCCATTGATCAAATGCTGATGGCCCTGTTTTGCTTCTGGACATAAATGTAACTTCATTATCTGTGCACGACTCCTAGAATTCAGTGCGAAATGTAGTTATTCAAATGATCGTTTCCATGATATCACGGCAGGAAGTATTATTCCTTGACGAAGGACATCATGGATAAGAGCCCAAAATGTATTGCTTATTTACTCTTGAAAATAGATTTTATTTCATGGGAGCGTTTTTTTTTAATTAATTCAAAATCCAAGAAGTATATAACTTAGTGTAGGGATTACAGAATTTTGAAAACGTGCACAGAATTCACTTCTCCCCATATACATATTTTTAACTGTTTTTGACGTAAATTAAATAAATAAAATACATAAATAAATAAAATACATAAATAAATAAATAAATCCTTAAGACGAAAAAACGGTACGTAGTAGTTGATTCACTTTATTTGTCATTATATTAACGTAAAATCAGATTTAAATATAAGAAATGAAGTAAAATTAATAATCTGCAGCATACTAATTTAAGACGAAACACTAAATACTTCCTAAACAATAATCACTTTCTCTGCCTGATAACTCATCAGCAAAACAGTAAACACACGCGCTACGTGGCTTGAATGTTACTGGTAATCAAAATGTTCCGTGTGGGCAGGCAGCAAGAGAATTCGCTGGCCTAAGCACAAAACGCATGCGCCAAGTACGGACGCAACATGCTACTGTTCCATGCTCACTACAAGGCAGTTTCTCGGAATACGGTGAAAAGCAAAGCAGCCCCACATAATAAATACTACACAGAAAGGAAAGTAGAGGGTGGCTCCTTTGATCTTCAGTGTCACCGCGAAGCGATGACCACCGTCTCGAAACTGTGCAAATGAACCGCAAGGGTCTGCTCAAATGCCATTTTATAAAAGACAATTCCAAATATTTTCTTCTAACTTTTTCAATGAGTAGTGCTAATTGCACTGTTGATTATATTACATACAATTCATTTTGCTGTATTATTTTGTTTTTTCAAAAATTACACAAATGTAATTTTTTAAATTTCTCTCACACCGTTAATATGCACATTTCCAGCAGTTTGTAAACAGTATTGTATTTGTGAGTTAAAGTGCTTTAAATGACTTCATAGAAAGTTTTCAGAAATCTCAAAAAGTTTCTGGGAAAAATTGCTTTAATTTTGCATTTTCAGTAACGCTTAAACGATATTTTTTTAAGAACGGCTCCAAATTTTGTAATGAAAATTTTGATTTAGGACCAGTTTTTACTTTTGTTTAATATTCTTAAAGCAATATTTCGGTTCTACTATTAGGAAACTGAAGAATTGATAAAATTTCACAAAAAGGTACTTGGGGTGGAGATAGATGGCAACTGGCTAGAGTATGTGGCAAGTACGATAAACTAGCCCAGACCAAAGAAAAGAGAAAACTAATATGAAAAAATCTGTGCCATTCTGTAGCACTACTAGTTTAGTATTTATAATTCTTTACCTTTCTATCCCTATATTTATTATTATTTTCCTATGTGCGATATTAATATTTGCATACACAAAGCAAATGTCCCATCGGGTTACGTATGTTTTTGCTCGTTATACACACACCAAATATAACTAGTAAAATGGAAATAAAATGCACCTTTACCACTTCACCATACAACAAATGCCGGGTCGTCCACCTGCTGACACACGTTTAATATGGCGACCATGCGCATCTTTCCTTCCTGTGGAGTACCTATTCTGTGGCAACGCCTCGGAGTGCTTACTCGGAGAGACCAGGGTGCCTGCCCGGAGAGACGCATGCAGACGCAGACGCCACTCACTGCAGGAAGAGACCAGACTGTTTGTATGGCGCACGGGCTGTTAGAAAACGCTCGAAATGGAAATATGGCTCGTGGCACGATAATGAAATGTTCATTACAGATTTCCAGATGAATAATACTTATACCACCACCGGGAGCGGTAGCTCAGTGCATCAACTGATGCCACTGCAGCGCCTCTGACCGGGAGGTCCTAGGTTCGAGTCCTGACGCCGGCAGGATTTTCGACACTAGCTTTTCAGCTAGGTCGAATTCAGTCGCTGCCTGGAGGAGAATTCTAGCTGCCGGCTGCTCTGATCGGTAGTTTTCCGTGGTTTCTCCGATCAGCACCAGGCGAATGCCGGAGCAGTACCCTACCAAACGGGCCACGGACAGCACGCGATCTCTCCTTCCTCTTCCTTGTCCTATCCTCTCCCCTAACACACACACTTACACTAACATGCACTACACTACCACATATTCCGGGAGACCGGTCGGGAGCTTAGAGCTTGTCCCGGCTGGGGCGGTGCCCCGCTGGTGGGCGAGTTCTGGTTAGGGGGAAGCCCCACTAGCCGACGGTAGGTCGGCGCCGGATCTCGCCATCCAGCGGGGAATCCCGTCATCTCCCGAGAAAAGCATGCACTACACTAACGGACTAATGACCAAAGCAGTTGACGTGCACGAAAAACCAAACCAAACGAATACTTATACCATGTTAAAATTGTAACAGTCATTTAAATTTTACTTCCTCGTCTTACGAAGTTCTTCGTATCACGTTATGCAATCCTGCGCCGGAGAACGGCGAATTTTCGCCAGAAAACCCTTATTGCCGAGCTGTGGTAACGAACAAGTGAATAAATCCTGTTGCTAAATTTAGAAAAAATCCTCTACCACATGTAGCCAGAATCCATATTTTGTTGCTTCTTGATACCGAAAACTGTATTGACGGCAAATCGTCTTTCCGTCCGTGTGTGGTCAACGCTAGCGCCTAAACCGTTTAGCTGGTTTTCTTCAAAATTAATATTCTCCAATCGCTCTAAATGAACTCCTGACTTTTGGATTTTCAAAAGTATGTTTTGATTATATGAGGGTACTTCTCATGAAACCTCAAAAACATTTTCAAAATTTTCTTAAAAGCGGCTCCAAATTTTTTGACCAAACTTTGTCCTTGGATAGCGTAAAGAAGCTTAAGAGAATGGTGGTAGCCTGATGTTGGCTGACACAAATGTTTTGAAAATTGAAAAAGTGCAATGTTTTTGGGGTGCCTTCCTAAAACTATAGTATTGAAAATAGAGCTTTTTTTCCTTAATGAAATATTTTTCTTAAAGACGGATATTTAATTAAGTTCATGTTCAATTTTTCGAAGCCAGCCTTTTCCACAGCTTTTAAATAAGTTTCATCTTTCGTTTTTTGGAAATTCTCAAAAAGTTAACATCTGACAACTACAAAATTGAAGTTAGCGATTTTTGCTTTAAACAAAGTCTTGGAAAAAAGCCTCTCTTTAAAAAAAGTCATGTGTAATATTTTTGAGAAAACGAGCTGATTTTGTTTAATTCGTGTTTGAAATTTACACAATTTTTTTAAAATTTTCTCAAGAACCACTCCAAATTTTTTCTTCAAATTTTCTCCTGAGTTGTAATAATGTACAGTAGAAATATAGTGCTAGTCCCATTTTCGGCAATTGTTCTGCTTTCTGGAATTTCCCAAAAAGTTCACATTTGAAAACTACAAAATTGGAGATGGTGATTTTTGCTTCAAAGTCTGTTATTAAATAAAATTGCTCTTTAAAAAAGATCATGTACAATTTTCTTTAAAAAAGATCTGATTTCGCTTAATTGGCGCCTGAAATTTATGCCTTTCTCAGCTACCATCTTTTGCCGCCCAAAGGACATTTTTTCACATTTTCTCAATTTTTTGGCTGCCAAATGCTAGAATACCACCATACTCTTATGACTGTTACAGAAGAGTAAATACAATGTTCTTCCCGGATGGCCGAGGTGGCTTATTGGTGGCTACGGACTCAGCTCTTCCGAGGGAAATCATTAGTCCCGAATGTGTAGTACATGTTTTTGCTAGTACATGTTTCAGTTACGTTTCTGGAATTCTCAGTTTTCTGCGGCAACAGAGAATTGTGATAAATAATAATCCCCAACTAAGGCTCTTCCCCCGAAGAGCTGAGTCCGTACACTCCAATAAACCACCTTGGTCATCTCGGTGGAACGTGGAATATACACTTCTATAATAGTAATAAGTGTATTGTGATTTCAGTTCTAGCACCTGGTAGTATGCTTAATAGACTAGTAGCTAAACAGTTCTATGCTAGTCTGGAAGTATATGAGTTCCACAAGAGAGGGTCATCTGCAGATAATCGATGGTTGAAGGGAAACAAGGTGTATATTCACATCTTAAAGGAAAATTTCTTCGTTTATCCGCTGGACGTGGATCTTGGTAATAGATTTGTTACATCATGAGTTCATGACAACGTCCCGAAACACTAATACTAGACTGTGACTGTACTGCAACACCGAAAACATTTCATCACTTAGAATTAAAAATGTATTCATTCAAAATCCAAAGTTTGTAGAGCGTCATGGTCTGATCTTGGAATAAAAAATAGAAAATACAGTTTGCCTAATAATCGAGATCTTTATCATGCTCTCCTAAGAAAATGAAGTTTATTTAGCCCGCGACTAAGGCAGAGTTGATGAAATGCACGCCGCGAAGACTAAAGGTAATTCTCAAAGGAAAAGGAGCTATTAAAAGACGTATTATGTTAAATATTAGACTAGGATGACTTTTTGACTTTTTGAGCATAGAAAAAAGGCATTTTCTTTTGTTTGTAAATATCATGGAAGTTGTTCTATATTGAGCTTTGTAATAATATTGCATATTATGAGGTTATAAAAAGTAATTTTTCTGTTAATTTAATTCTGTTATCTATACTAGATTTTTCTAACCCGTTCATATTCTACCATCGTTTTTTGGCATAGTTTCTTGTGTTCACGATTACTTTGCATTTGGATTAATTTGGTTTATGATTACATTTCCACTTCTCCCCATAGTGCAACATAGTTAATAACTATTTATGACGTTAAATATATAAAAAGTTATAAAATTAAATAATAAATAAAATAAATATTCTATGCACTAACTGTAAGTATACATGTGACACCTGAATGGCATCCAAATTCGGGTGAAATTGCGTAATTTTCCCGATTTCGAATGAATACTCGACATCTGATTCCCTCCAAATTCAAAACTAGTGGCGCTAAAACAGTACATACTTCCTCCAAATATTTCTAAATGCTCCGCACTATTATACTATCACAAAAACCTGCAAAAGTCCTCAACCAGCAATTTTTTCCGCACTGGGACTCAAAACCAGGTTCTCAGAGTTTACTCGCCTGGAGCTAACCCTTTCCGCAATCGAATCGCCTCTCCGCTATCGAAACGCTGTGAGTTTCGAACTCAGGCTTCTATTTTTGAAATGCTAGTTTTTGCCATTTTTGCAATTTTCTAAAATACAGAAAATGTGTTGAAAATGAAACCAGCACCATATGTTTACCCTCCCTTGTTACATACGAGGACAAAATTCAATAAATAAATTTGGAGAGATTCTTTAGAAAATATTTTTTTTAGAAATTGCATAAATTTCAGAAACAAATTACGCGAAATCTATTCGTTTTTTTTTCAAAAAATTGGTAAATGACTTTTTTTAAAGAACTAATTTTTTACAACAGACTTCGTCTAAGGCAAAAATCTCTCTTCAATTTTGTAGTTTTGAAATAATAACTTTTTGCAATTTTCGAAAATATGGAGTTCGCCGAAAATGGGACTAGCACAATATATTTTATCGTCAGTTGATACATACTAGGAGAAAATTTAAAGCAAAAATGTGGAGCGGTTTTTGAGGAAAAATTGTTTTATGAAATTTTAAAATTCCAATATTTCGCGCAAAATTTCTCGAAAACTCTCATATTTTCGGAAAACAACATGACCTTATTTCAAGATCTGACTTTAAACAACAGTTTTATTAAGGAAGAAAGTCTCTCTTGAATACTGGAGGTGTAGCAAGACGCCCAAAAAATTGCACTTTTGCAATTTTCGAAAAATCTGGAATTTTAACGAACGTAAGATCTGCACCAGAGGAACATCTATTACAAACAGTCAAGAGATTATACAATCTGCCCTAAACAATCTACATGGATGGTCTCTCAAATCAGGTTTTAAATTTTCAGCTTCCAAAACCCAATGTATAATATTCTCCAGGCAAAATATTGTGAATCAGCCCATATTAAAAAATGGATCTACATAACCTAAAGTTTGATCAAAATGTTAAAATTTTAGGCATGCGTTTTGACTAAAAAATGAGCTGGAAAAGACATATACAAATTTTGTCTGAGGAATGTAAGAAAAGCTAAAGTATTTAAAGTTATACAATTAGCCAATACTAGCAGATAAACATCTCCAGCTAATGACCTACAAAGCAATAGTACGATCCAAGATCAACTATGATCCATATTATATGATTCAGCTAGCAAAAAAGACCTAAAAAGCTTGATGTTATACATAATAAAGCTCTAGAATAAGCACTGGCTGCTTTCATACTAGCCCCATTGGCAGCATTCTAATAGAAGCCAAAGAACCAACTCTAGCTCATCGTAGACAAATCTAACTCTCAAATATGCATCAAAACAGCGAGTCAAATAATCCTATAATCTACCAGAATATACCCAAAACTTCAAATTACTACAAGGAACAAAAATGCTTTTCACCAGTATCAAAGTGAGACAGCTCAACTTCCAGGAAAAGATATTAAAGGAAAAAAGAAATAACAGTATACCACCATGGACAATTCCTGATATAGTAGCAGATATAACACTGGACACTCTCCAAATAAACAAAATGGCTAAAAAAGATAAGGAAATAAAATTTCAAGAAACAGAAAATAAATACAAAGATTCCTTCAAAATATATACTAAACTTATCAATAATAGTGGTGTAAAATATGCAACTACATTTACCAAAGATGTTAAATTATAAAAGACTGCATTCCTACGCTAGTACTACTACAGCTGAAATATGCTCTATAATGACAGCCTTCAAAATGTCACAAAAACTCAGACATAACAAGTTTGTTATTTTCTCTACTTCCCTTGAAGCAATAAATAATATTCACAATAACTACCCAGGTATACCAATGATAAACAGTATTCATGAAATATATCATGATATCATACAATCTAAAAATACTCTCATAATTGCCTGGATACCAGATTACAAAACAATGCCTGAACACAACACAATGAGCCTTGAAGAGGAAAATGTAAGCTCTGAAACTGAAAGTATTTTAACAATATCACACACATACAAGGATTTGTGGACACATATCAAGAAAGTAATGGATGAAAAGTGGAGCAGCCTTTGGAAAACCATGAAATCCAGCCCTCTACACAAACTAGTTAAACATTTTTACTCCCTGAGAACTTCCAAAACAATTTTCAAGAAAAGAGCAAGTAACAATAACAAGGATAAGAACTGATCATTGCAAGTTCCGTCATCAACACTTGCTAACTGGAAATCCCCCACCCACCTGCCAGCACTGTCATACCTTTCTTAACTTTCAACATATCTTAACTCAATACCCTGTGTTTCAGCTCAGCAGACAGAGATACCTAGAAGATGAGCAAACTCCGAATTGATCCTATCATCCAACGAATTCCAAAATAAAATAATACAATTCTGTAAAGACAGCTATTTTCTTAAAGAAATCTAATTGTATTAGCATAGATACTGAAAACTAATATTGTAACATTGAAAATACGTATAATGTCTGTATCCACAAATTTGTATATATTTAGTGAATATTTAGTGTAATTTTCTGTTTAATTGCCATATTAATATTGTAAAGTTGTATTTAAAGTAGTCGCTAATGACCTCAGTTGTTGATGCGACTTTAATAAACAGAAAAAAAAAAGATCTGCACCATTCTCTTAAGCGTCCACTCTATCCAAGGGCAAAGTTAAATCAAAATAATTGGAGCCAATTTTTTAGAAAATCTTGAAAATGTTATCACGAAAAGTACTCAAAAAATCAAAATATCCGTTTGAAACTCCTAAACCCTGGAGTTTGTTCAGATCGATCTGTGAGTATACATTTTGGAGAAAATCAGCTGAACGGTTTCGGCGCTAGCGTTGACCCAAGACGGACAGACAGACTTTTGCCGTCAATCGATTTTTCGGTATTAAAGACCCCCATAATATGGATTCTGACTGCACCACGTTTTGGAAGGTGGAATTTACTATATGCAACAACAGGAGTTAACCACTTTTTCGTTATCAGGGTCCAGCAATAAGACTTTTTCTTCCGGAAATTCGCCGTTTTCCGGCGCATGATACATAAATTTCTCTTCTTAGGAAGTATGTGCAAGAAAGTTGAAATTACTTTGTTAAAAAAGTAGTTAAATGGAAAATTCGTATTTAAATAAAAAACAACTAAAATATTATTATTTTTACCCTAATTTTAAGTATTTTATTACTTATAATATGTGTCTACATATTTTTAAAAATTGAAAAAAAAAAGTATTATTGTACTGTACATAGGCAGAGGTTAGATCTATTTCAATGTACAACATTCGACTCTTGGTCGAATGTAGTACATTGGCAGTGAACTCGGAAACAGTAAACTTACGGCTGTAATGAACTGAAGTTACTTGTCCCGATCCTCATACATAATGAAAGAGCACTAAAAGTTCTGATTATAATGCTGTATCAACATCGGTTGTGGTAAACATTGTATATACTACTTAGAAGGGGAAAAAATACGCCTCTGTACCGCGAATCCACATAATTTTAAGGGTTTGCAGGTAAAAGGTCTCCTGGATCGGTTCGTGCATAATTCGGTTCGGTTAAAAGGTTCGTGCATAATTTTTTAACGAATGATGAGGGTAGAGGGAACCGTGCCAATAGCGGAATTGCTACAGTTCATCAATTCTGTCCAGCTTGAAGACTTTATCGACGAGGACCCCAAATTAAAAAGTACAGAAATCCGTACTAGCTAGAACATGGTCAATGCCGAGAAACGGTATTCCAGAATAGAAGAAAATGAGTGTGATGAAGAGGATATAAAAATGAAGGTTTCCAACAGTACAAGAGACACTGAAAAGTGTTCAGACTGCTCTTGTGATATTGAGAGTGTATGGGCAAGATACGTGTGAAGAAATCATAAATATATTAAAATTTTGAATATTCTGAAATCATAAAATCTATCATAGTTGAAAAAATGTGTTCTATTTTTAGTATTATGGGGTATAGTGAACATCTGTGATATGAACCAAAGATATTAGTCCTCAGCCAAATTTTCATTATAACCCGAGACAACCGTATTTAAATCAAGGAAGACTAATGCCTGAATAACTATATAGTAGACTAAATCAGCGCCTAAATCCATCAATGCTAAATTGATTTTTTGTCGCATGGGCTTTGTATTAGTATAGAAATACTTTCTACTTCGATATTTAATTCAGGTTTTTACTTTCTCGCGACGGAGTAGAGAGAAAGTTATGTAATGCTGCCTGAAAACACAGCGAATTTTCGGCTGAAAAACGTTTATTACAGGGCCCTGGTAACGAAAAAGTGGAAAAATCCAGTTGCTAAATTTAGAAAGAACACCTAACACGTGGTGTAGCCAGGATCCATGTTTTGCGGGTCCTTGATACCGAAAAATCGAATGACGGCAAAAGTCTGTCTGTTCGTCTGTCTCACTGTCTGTCCGACAGTGAACAACGCTAACGACTAAACCTTTTAGCCGATTTTCTCCAAAATATGATTTCTCAATCGATCTGGGTGATGTCGTGGCTTCTTGAATTTGAAACCCATATTTCAATTTTTTGAGGTTACTTTACATGAAGCCCCTGGGACATTTTCGAATTTTCAAAAAAAGGCTTAATTGTTTTTTATTAAATTTTGCAGTTGGATAGTGTAAAGAACGTTTAAGAAAATGTTGCAGGTCTCGAAAAAACTCTAATTTTTCGATCATTGCAAAAGTTCAAAAAGTTTTTCGGAGTATTCCCACAACTAAAATATTAAAGGTACAGATTTTTTCCTTTAATGAAATCTGTTACTTAAAGATATATTTTGAAATAATGTCTCGCATAATTTTTCGAAAATGTGAGTACTTTTTGCGTAATTTTGCCTGAAAATACAGGCAAGAAAGTACGTGCTGATTTAGCACCACTATCTTATTTTGTATTTATGTGAAAACAACTGAATTAGTCTGCATCCGACATTAAAAAGACATTTTAAACATATATAATTAAAAAATTAAACTAGCTGTTAATCTGTAACAATAATTAGCTAGTTTCTGGGTCAATGACCGATAATGTTTTCGTCAATTTTCTCTTGATGCATAGAGAAAATGCGATGGTATCTACCTTGCTTTTGGAAAGCCGCCTGGACTGACCAAAAAACCGAATGAGATAATTGACCTAGAAATTGTTTACAATTGTTAGAAATGCATTAAAATAATTGTTTTAAGTAAAGAAAGAAACAGGACAGCCCGGACAGCCAAGAGACAAAGAAATAAACATTTCATGGGGGCAATTGTACCGCAGCGCATAACAAACATTTTCTTCTCTAATCTACATAAATTATTGTTCGTGCATAATTTGATAACAAACCTTGATTCAATATGAACCATTTGTTGTAAAAAAATGATGATTTCTCAATTATCCCGTTTACTTTATACACACTGAGCTTTAGATTACATTGAGAGATAAAACACAAACAACAAATATCATATTTAGTGGAGTCGATGGGGAGCTACACAGGGTCCACCTAGCAAACGAAAGAAAAAAATAATAATGTTTTCCATCTCCTTTCCTTTCCTTCCATAATGTTTTCGGGAAAATTTTTGAAAAAAGCACTGTTAAGTAGTCAAAAACAGTAAATTTTCGGCTATCTAGTTTGTTTTCGTTATAATTTTTCAATGGTTGATCTAAGCGCATAACATTTTTGTTTATCTTTGTCAAAAACAGTGTGCCCTAACTACGGGGAGTAGTGAATTATGTACACGTCTTCTGTGACCTCTACCCCAAGCCATATACTAGTTGAATTTTGAATACAGAAAGAAATGAGCGTTTTTTTTTGCTAGGATAGTTCACAAAATATTCGCTCCGATGTATTTTGTAGGGTAAATCAACTATAGTTGGACTCTTTTCCCTGAACATGTCATTCGTGAAGGAATAATACTTCCTACCGTGATAACGTGGAGAACGATAATTTCAATAACTGTATTCCCCACTGAATTCTAGAAGACGTGCACAGATAATGAAATTACATTTATTCTAGAAGCAAAACAAGGGACCATCTCAGCATTTGCTCAAAGGATCTGGTAATCTGGGCGAAAAACTGATTGAGATGTGGGTCATTGACATAGAAGCTGAGATACAATACCTATTATAGGTTGTTTAGAAATATACAGTCCAAATGGTAACTAATAAATTAAATAAAATTGTTAAAATTCATATTACTTCCCTTTTTGATGCTCGATATAGTCTACAATTGTATAGAAACAGTTATGCAGCAGAAAGGATTTTGACTTTGATTTTGAACTTTTAAAGGACAATATCAATGATCACACATTCGTCTACATAATTGCAGTATAAAATATTATTCTAAACCGAACCATAAGAGAGCTACGAAGTTTCAGTCTCATTACTTCCTTTTTGGAAAAACTAATGACATTCGAATAAGTTTTTTCCAGTGAGAGGGACATGAATAAGAAATGTTATCGATGTGTTATATCGCAATGTTCAATGTTAGTTGCGTCTGAGGTAAAAACAACTTCGTACAGATACTAACAAATCTATTAAGTATTTTAAATCCTGAAGAAAGATGTAAAATTACTTATCTATTTACGTTTTAAATGGTAAAATAATATACAGTTAAAATTTTTCAAATTAATTATAACTTAATTTCATTCGCATGCCCAGATTTAATAGACCTGAAAACGGGAAGACTTCCGCACTAAAACGCAAATGAATTCCAGGAGTTGCGGCTACCATTACAAACCTCGCGATGTTCTTCAGCACGTCTTCGAGAGCCCTCTTACGGAACAGACACTTCCGGCTTGTTAAATATCGGTAAAGAGGAACATCGTCGTAACCGTTTTTCGCCGTAAAGAAACAATTCGGCAATTCCGGAGGCATCTTGCGGGCCAAATTGCTCCCAGAAAGCGACGAAGCGGAACGCGTGAACAAGACGATGGCGGGGACTGGAGGCAGGGACTGGAGGCGGGGACTGGAGGCGGGGACTGGAGGCGGGGACTGGAAGCGGGACGGGAAGCGGGGACGGGAAGCGGAGACGGGAAGTCGGGACGGGAAGCGGGGACGGGAAGCGGGGACGGAAGCGGGACGGAAGCGGGACGGAAGCGGGACGGAAGCGGGACGGAAGCGGGGACGGAAGCGGGGACGGAAGCGGGGACGGAGGCGGGACGGAAGCGGGGACGGAAGCGGAGACGGAAGCGGAACGGAAGCGGAGACGGAAGTGGGGACGGAAGCGGGACGGGAGGCGGGGACGGAGGCGGGACGGAGGCGGGACGGAGGCGGGACGGGAGGCGGGACGGGAGGCGGGACGGAGGCGGGGACTTGTTTGTCCTGTGTTCATCTTGTATATTAGCATATTTGTAAATTCACATATTGCTCTGGGGAATTTTACTTTACAAATTTTACTATTTGAATATTTCACATATTTCCTTCACTCAACATATTTTTTCCTCTTGATTACCAGTTAATAGTATATTGTTTGTCCTGTGTTCATCTTGTATATTAGCATATTTAAATTCACATATTGCTCTTTGTACACTTAAATATTAGCATTGAGTTTGAATGTGAATCTAATGAAGACAATACAGCCTTGAATAAGACATATAAACATTGACATACATAGGACATTAAACATTAAGATACTACTACTATACAATCTAATAAGAACCTAACGAAGACCTTAAAGCATTGAATGGGACATTTAAACATTGACATACACTAGGCATTAAGCAGACTATTGATCATTGAGTCGCAGCAAACCCTATTGCTAATATTTTCAGAATAGTTACTTATACATGCTCTGTTAAGATTCACAGAATCCTATTATTCAAGTGGCTCGATTAGTACGTCAACGTTACGTGATTATGTGAGAGGTAGCAGTCGTGTATGTTGTGAAGCATCTGCAATTCCACTGCATTATAATTTGGATTCTGTCGCTAAGGTGCCGAATATGTTTAATGAAACCGCTACAACAACTCTTCTATAAATAATATGTAATTGTCTCTAACATTATTTCCGAGCTCGCTTGTAATCAAATTTTCACTAAATGCAAATGCCAACTTATTTGTTTTCATAATTCAACCCTATAAACATTATTTCAATACTGTACAAATTTGATAACCCCCTCCTAGAACAAGAACGTGTGTGGAGTGGTAGACTACCCAGGGTTCATACCGTACATGTAATTTTCATTTATTGCTATTACGGTATACTTTACAAGTGTTTTAATTGATGATTCCTCCTTTTCTTATTATATGTTATTATGTTAATTTATGACACCATTGTACTTCGCGGCAAGTGATTAATTATGTGTTAAAAATCTTTTATGTAAGCCTCTCAATTATTATTTTTTGTCAACTAGCTAAAGCTTACCTTTTAATAGTTGCTAATGTAACTTATTGAAAACTATAATAAGTCTGAAATATGTTTCTATTTATTACAGTGAAGAAAATTCACAATCCTTATCAATGCACCTAATTAGTCAAAGAGCTATTCCTAGGAAACTCAGTGTGCTTGCGGTATGCAGTCCATTATTAACTTAAATTTAAAATCAGAAGCACGCAGTATTATAATTATTGTTATTAATTATTATTATTATTATTATTATTCCTCTAAATCATGCCTAAAAATGTTATATGTCGGTTGATTACAAAATCTAGTCTGGCTTGCAACATTCTAAGGAGTAGATCAAGGGACGATCGGTACCTCTACAATACTTTGTGCAAAATGTGAGCTATTTAAAATAAAGCAATTTCTTGCTCTTCCCTGTCTTTTGAATGACCTGGGGGTTTAGCCGAGTTCTTATATAAATTTTGCGTAACAAATCCCAGAGCTCCGATAAATATCGGGATAACCTGTGCTTTTACGCCCCACATTCGGGTGATCTCGATTTCCAAACTCTTGTACTTGAGACGTTTCTCTACCTCCTTGATTACGACGTTCTGATCGCATGACACAGCAACATCTACAAGTAAATGCGATTTTTTCTTCTAATCCCGGATAACAATATCCGGTTTGTTGGCCGCTATCATGCAATCAGTTTGAATTTGTTTGTATTGTATACAGTCCAACAGACGTCACCGGTTTTGGTGAGTGTTTTGGGGGCATGTATTCGGAACTCGAGGGCGGTACAGACTGCCACTGATGTCACTACACACTCTGTCGTGTCGTTTCAAGAATTCGGACTTTGCTAGAATTGAAGAAGCTGAGACGATATGATCAATAGTTTCTACTTGTTCTTGGCAAATGCGGTACTTTTCATCTTGGAAAATTTTGAGAACCGCTTTTTCATAATGTAAACCTATTGGGCAGCTATTAAAACTGCTTCCAACTCCGGCTTCATTCTGACCTTTTTCTATAAAAAGGGAAAAGGGAAGCCACAAAAAAGACTGATTTTCATTGATTTACACTATGTCCATTCTTTTTAGATATTGTCCATGGAGTGGTTTGTCGCTTCACTATTTCTTTAACATATTTTGTTTCTCACATTTCATGTTAAGTATCATCAGAAGTTCACTGTCTCTGTTATTCTGCGTAACTTACATAGTCTTCTTTGCAATGCTTCTTGCTACACTTACAGTGCCCCTGTTCGCATTCTTCGTTCAGATTTCTCTGACTCATTAGTGGGTCATTTTGATGGCTATCTACCTATTTTCCCATCCCAACTATTACATTATGCCACGAGACTTCAATTTGTCTGATGCCGCTTCGTGACACAAAGTCTGTGTACATCAGCTCGAGGGTGTGGGACCTGATGCATTGCAAGTCATTTTTAGATCCATGATTCGAATTTATTGTTCAATCCAGTCCACGAGCCGAAACTTATCGGCTACAGGCACCGCTTAACTACCATTGCAGATATTTTATTCTAAATTTAGAGCGGATGCAGGCAAGTCTCACTTTTATAATACTCCTCGATTCTCTCTTTCATTGTGTCGAGATGGTTCGAGATGGTCTCACATTCTTCGATGCTCAGATATTTGTAAGTTTTACCTGGCTCAAGATCGAATACAGTGTCATATAAACTTCAATGTTCTCTGACGTTGTCATTTTGTCTCTCTCTAAGTTTACGATTGTACACTTGTCAAGAACAAACCTCATGCAGATGTCATTACTAAAATCACTCATGACAGAGAACATGTGAGAGCAGCTTCACTCTTAGCACATACTTTAATATCATCCATGTAAAACAAATGTGAGACTGGTCTTTCATCGCCATGGAGCTTGCAACCAAAGACAGTGTGCGACAATTGTTTAGGTAGTGGGATCAAACTAAAGCAAAACAGCAGAGAGGATAGCGAATCTCCTAAGAAAATTCCCTTATTAATCTGAATACTTATCGTTTCTACTACTCCCTTTCCGCTGTGTATTAGTAACCTAGTACTCCACGTCTTCCTAGCCTTGCAAATCTCAATAAGTCTAGGATGAAATCGATAGACTTCCAGAGTCTTTAAAATCCATTCGTGAGGGACACTGTCAAAGGTATTCTGGTAGTCAAGCCAAGCCTTGTTTAAATTTTGTTTTCATTTCCTTACTTGATTTAATATTACTTTATTTAGTAGCAAGACTTCCTATGAGCCATAGGAACGTTTACGATATCCTTTCTGTTCAACTGGCAACAGATGGATCTTCTCTTGCTGTCTGTACATTTTGTTAGCTGGTCTGCAGTTACCACTTTGTACAATACTGGCAGACACGTAGCCTGTAGTTCCATGCTAAAGAGCTGTCTCTCGTGTTGGGTAGCAAACAAGTGATGCCGCGTGTGAGACTGCGGAAATTTCTTTGGATTTTCAAAAATTTTATTAATAGCCTATGCTAGATGATATCATGCAGTTAATTTCTTAATTCAATAAATCTGGGTCTTATAAATCCCGGGAGATTACCAGTATTCCATGTTCTGAATTGCTTGGAAGAGGTCCTCTTCCGAGAATTCGTGACCATGTTCCGCCGTTCCCACGATTCCATCGGCAGCATCAACTTCCGATTGGAGCCAAAATACGTATTTATTGTAGGAACTGATTTCTTCCCAGATTCCTACCCAAAATATTTCGACGACGAATTATTATATTTTAAATAATTAAATAGCATAGAGGGCCATATTAAATCAATAAGAAAGATAATTATTATATAGCTCCCTTCAATCGCTTGAGACACGTTATACGTCATTCGGCGCGTCTCAGACTGCTGGTGGGAAACTATTGTTTGTAACCATTGTCTTCTTCTTCACTTCAAGGATTAGGCTCTAATGAACCTGTTGCGGTGCCCATTTTGCTCTTGGTCTTCCAATATCTCTTCTTCACTGCTCTATAATCCCTTGCGATTGCCGGTAGTCTCGTGTTCAGTATTCCTGTCTGTTTCTGGCATCGGTGTCTGTTTCTTCTCAGAGTATCTAGTGTAACCGTACACCCATCCCTCTATATTCCAGGATGTGTACACACTACAGCTTAACTTTCTGTTATGCCTAAAATATCTTATGCTCATTCCAAACTTGAGTCAATGAACCTCTCTAATCTCTGGGCTTTGGGATATTGATTGATAGGTTATCAGTCATACTCATACACTGGATTGTATTCAAATTAAATATATTTTCACTCTTTCAAAAAAACAATTGCAAAAATTATCCTGGATTCTATGCACCATGACTCCTTTCACATTTGTGTCCACCAAAAACGTGTTTCACAATATAGTGAAAGCATGAGAATCCTTCATATGTGATTCTCATTCTTGATCACCATACACTTATTATAAGTATACGTGATATGAAACCCGAAATTGGTTTCACAATATAGTGGAAGCTTGATAATGATTAACAAAAGGCTCTGACTTGCAGCAATAACCTTTCATACCTCTGAGAAGTAAAGACAACTAATTTAAATAAAATTTGCGACCACTGTTCAACATGCAACAACTAAAACTCTCATTTACAATGAAAACAACTGAGATGAGTCTTCTTAACCACTTTCTCCCACATTCTAATTCATCTCTTTATTAGGAGGATGTTGGCTTTATGTTTGATATTTTTCTCATTCAATTCACGATGCGCCAAGTTACACATTACAATTATTCGTTTATTCATAAAAACATGAATATGTTTAACAACTAGACAAATCTCCATTACATAATCCCATGCAGTTAACGTGATTAACATTATTACCAATCAATGCTGTTTGAAATATCTAATCATCCGGGAGCTCCCACACTCTCATGCAATAATGAAATACCAATATTCTACATCCTACATTTTTACATTCAGTATTATGATTACCTAACATTAACCAGTTACAATCTATCCCTCCCTGTGTGCACGGTTGTGATTGTTCATTATTATGTCCTTTCCCCACATTGTACACTCTGAAGCTTATGATTGCAATACTTCAACCCGATTTTCACGAATATTACGAGCTTAGTTACTTATCTGAGGGTCCCGCAGTCCTGTCGTGGGAATGTAGCCGCCTCTGCTAATATTCTTGACGTAGTCGAGCCAACCGCCCGCCGACTGCGTGCTGTCCACGTGGTCGCCGTGCCGTGCCCTGCGTTCTGCCATTTCACCGTTCACTTCCAAAGTCCGGGCACGAATTCGGTCTCCCTATGGCGATGTACTTGCGCGAAGCCGTTGATTTCTCCTTACCTTAATAGTTTATACCCCACGCACACCGCTGCACCACGTGCTTTCACATCACTTAACAGTTTTTTTGTTTATTGACGCTCGGAACGCAATGACTTTTAGTTATATACTTTAGTCCGATGCTCCGAGTGCTCGTTTACTCGCATATTAACACTTTCACGCACCTTCACCCCTTGATGAATTCCAATTTCCTTCTCTCGCCTCACACACGCTACACAGCCCCGTGCGCGCCATTCGTCATGTCTCCTTGCACTCTTCTGAATCCTCTGCCTCTTCTCTCAGGCCGTGATTCGTTCCTGGAATCGTTCCCCTGAAAGATCGATTTCCGGTCTTTTATACGCGCCAGATTTGAATTGGCAATCTCCGTTCTTTTTGTATTTAACGGCCAAATGACCGTTAGATCATTATATATATATAGCACGTATGTTCTCGCCCGCATTTTCACGCAAAATTATGCGAAAGTACTCAAATGTTCGAAATATTATTATTACCTTTATTCAAAATCTATCTTTAAGGAACATATTTCATTAAAGGAAAAATCTGTTTTTAATATTTTAGTTGTAAAAAGATTTCGAAACAATTTTGAACTTTCGCGATTTTCGAAAAATCAAGGTTTTCAACGAACATGAGAGCTGTATCTTTCTGTTAAACGTTCTTTATACTATCCAACAGCAAAAGTTAATTCAAAACGATGTAGCCATTTTTTTGAAAATTTTTAAAATGTCACAAGGACTTCAAGTAAAGTATCTCCAAAAATTAAAATATCGGTTTTAAATTCAAAAGACGACGACATCAGCCAGATCGATTCGGGAATATCTATTTTGGAGAAAATCGGCTAAACGGTATAGCCGCTTGCGTTGTTCAGATACGGACGGACACTCAGATAGACAGATGGACAGACAGGTAGATGCACAGACGGACAGACGTTTTGCCATCAATCGATTTTTCGCAAAGAAAAGTACGGGTAAGGTCAGCGTACAGGTGGATTCGTGGGCGAAGGCGGGACAAGGACTGAGAGAGGGGTAAAGGCCGAGGCGGAAGTGGGGGAAGTAACCGGGAGCGAGGGAGAGGAGATGAAGAGATAGCCATCGTCCCCACACCTCTGCGAACACTGAAGCGGTCTAGAACGCCCAGTGGAGGTCACGCTGCAGAACGCTGCAGTCGGTGTCACCACTTCAAGAAAGAAAAAAACCCTTCTGGAATACAGGCACTGAATCGCAGTCACGCCGACCGCTCCTCTTACAATTGTCTTGCCCTTTTTTGGATAAGAACAGTGGCGACTCCTTCTGATGGGCAAGGTAGGCAGTAACTACACTAATGAATGTGAACCAGTTATATACATTTCACACACAATTCATTTTAAATTACTTACTATTTGTATAAGCCTTTTTTAATCTGGAAATATAAAATGTACTTTTATCGTGGTATGCGCTAATTTGCATTTCATGTCTTTCATAAGACCACGCGATCACTCTCTTCTGCATCGTCTCGCGTTCTCTGGATAGGCATGTCCTCATTTGCTCCGTAATCTGAGAAAATGCTTCGGAATGCGCGTAGAACTGTACATCAAGTCCACATTGGCTGCATCCGTGTTGTTCTTTGGTACAGGCACTACGATCCTACCTATCCGCAAGGATGATTCCCTGCAACATTAGCAGCGAAACGCCTGTTTAAATGTCAAGTTCAAAAATGGAAAAGTTATTGACAGCGTGTTTATTACTACTTTATTTTGAATTTTATATGGGCGTGTTACTTGATTATTTTTATATTTAAATTCGTTTTTATGATACTATTACAACTAAAAGTTAGAAACGTTCACCGTTTTCTAGACACATTTTGGACAATTTTCGACTTATTCTTACACTGGGTACGGCCATACATCGTGCTGCCGATAAAACGGTAGAACTATCATTTTGTAATAGGGACGAATCCATAATTTCGTAAAATATCCGTAAAATATTTCACTGGATGTCCAATTACAGTTCGACCCCATAAAGACTTTTTTAGAATGTAAATTTCTTTCTTGAAATGACGTCCACTCGGACTTAATGGTAATATGCGATCAGAATGTATAAACTGTTATGAGTAAATTGAGTAAAAATATTAGTTTTTAAATATGGGAACCGTTAGGGATCATGGCTCGCGTGTCCCATGGATGAGATAATTTTCTTTTGCCTAGACTTATTATTTGTTCATGAGTCGCCACTGAACAAGAATAGTGTTCTTGTAAAATGAGTTTCATTTACGTCTGTGTTAATTTATTTTAATCAATATTCTCCGAAACCCGTATATGTTTTACAAATGACACTAATATCTGAATATAACATAGACGAAACTATAATTTTTTACCAAAATACCAGACAAATATTTATTATATATATTTTAGATATAAACATAAAAGAAAACCATAACCAACGTACAACTTAAATCACATAAACTAATTTAAATTAAAAACCCAACGTACTACAACTTTTCACTGAAAGAGGTGACTCAGGGCTTCAACTGCTGTCACTGCAATGCCTCTGAACGGGAAATCTTTGGGTTCCAATCCGGGCGGTGGAGGATTTTCGACCCTAGCTACATAGCTAGGTCGAGTTCTCTCGCTGTTTGGAGGAAACGTCTAGCTGCCGTCTGGCTCTGATCGGTAGTTTTTCGTAGTTTCTCCGATCAACACCAGGCGAATGCCGGAGCAGTACTCTAAAAAAGGGCCACGGACCGCGCGCTATCATTCCTTCCCCCTCTTTATTCTATACTAACCCACACTTTCACTAACATGCACTACAGTACCACACACGCCGAGAGACCGGTCGGGTGCTTAATGCTTGTCTCTGCTGAGGCGGTGCCCCGCTGGTGGGAGATACCTGGTTGGGGAATATCCCGCTAACTGACGGTAGATAGGCGCCATTTCTCACCAACTAGCGGGGGAAGATCACTGCCAACTCCCGAGGGAAAACCATCCACATACGGGACTAAACACACTTACGGGACTAATGACCTCAGCAGTTGACGCGCCAGGAATCGCTAATCAATCAATCAATTACAACTTTTCGACTGCCCCAGTTAGGCACGTTCCAGTTAGCCCAGTCAGAATTAGAAACCTAAATTAACAATGTCCAAACCGGGAGCGGTAGCTCAGTGCATCAACTGATGTCACTGCACCGCCTCTGACCGGTAAGTCCTAGGTTCGAGTCCTGACGGCGGCAGGATTTTCAACACTAGTTTTTCAGCTAGGTCGAGTCCAGTCGCTATCTGGAGGAGAACTCTAGCGGCCGGCTGCTCTGATCGGTAGTTTCCCGTGGTTTCGCCGATCAACACCAGGCGAATGCCGAAGCAGTGCCCTACCAAACGAACCACGGACCGTGCGTGATCTTTCCTTCCTCTTCCTTGTCCTATCCTCTCCCCTTACACAATCACACTAACATGCACTACACTACCACATATTACGGGAGATTGGTCGGGAGCTAAGAGCTTGTCCCGGCTCGAGTGGTGCCCCGCTGGTGGAAGAGTCCTAGTGAGGGGGAAACCCCACTAGCCGACCGTAGGCCGGCGCCGGATCTCGCCATTCAGCGGGGGAAGATCACCGCCATCTCCCGGGAGAAAACATGCACTACACTTACGGGGCTAATGGCCAAAGCGAAAACACGAAAAATCAATCAATCAACAATATCCAATGAAACATGGGGAAAAATATTGATTTATGTGAAATTTACTTAGTATGTAGTTCCTTACTTTGCTGCACATCAGTTTCTGTTCATCTACCTTTGTTTGCAATTTGCCAAAAGCGAAGGGCCGTGAAGACCCGTGGCTTCGCCATCAGCCGGCGTGTTCAGCGGCGCGTGTCGGGGCGCGTGCCGCGGCGTGTGCGTGGGCGAGCGCCGGTGGGGGTGGGAGTGGGAGTGGGAGTGTGGTGGGGGGGGGTTCCGGCGATCGCGGGGTCGCGGGTGCAACAGCCTGCTCCGCCTTGGCCAGAGGGCCCCCGGGGCTAGCGGAACCGGTGCGGTGCAGTCCGCTGCGCCCCACCTGAGCCTCCCCACCCCCACCCCCGACCTGCATCTGGCGGAGCCACTCTGCGGCTTGTTTTTGTCTTTTCTTTTTCCTTACGCGCACTTCCGGCTGCGGTCACCGAAACGAAGCGACAGCGGGCCAGTCATTCAGGGGCTGGTGCCCGGAACTGCCGTTCAGATCGTCTAGTTAACTCGAGCATAGTGCATATTGACTTAGTCCAAAACTGCATAGTGACAAGTAATGGTTTACTCGTTCCTGTGAAGAAACGGCTGATAGTTGTAAGTGGAATTGATCGAAAATCTAAAACTATCTACAACAGTTCCGCCTAGGGATCTGCTCCGATGAGGAGCCACTGCTTGCTTCTTGCTCATTCTAGGAACTCCATCGGCAGACGGAGCAGATTACAACTTTTATCGATCGCCGGCTTGCGACGCAGTGGGTCGCGTCTTCTTTTGTGGGTATTTTTCAATGCTCGAATTGAAAATGTCTTACTGCCGTGAGAAAGGATATTCCGACAGAAAAACAGTAACATTTATTGGAACATTTACTAGTTATACACATATTTTTGCTATTTGAAAACAAAAAACAATTTTTACTGCTGCATGGAAATAAAAATTTATTTTTGCAGATTGCGCCAGATTTGCCAGTTTTTTAGTTGCAAAAGAGTGCTCAATCACATTAAGAAATGAAATTGCTGTGGCATTACAGTTTATCATGCTGCTGATGATAAAAGGTTTTTAACGGCTACCGAAAAATGGTACTAAATAAACTAACAGCAGAAAGACTGACAGTAAGGGAAATTAAAACTTTAAAAAATGAAGGTAATTGCGAAATCAACTACTTTTCTTCACGCATTACACATTGTGATCTGCAACTGTGGAAAGTTTGAAATTCTCATTCGAGATTTCCAAATTTTCAAAAAAAAAAAAAAAAGAATGCTCACAATTGTACGTTGATCCACAAATACTTAACATTCGAGAAGCATTCCCATTCAGTTTCGGAAAACGTTTTTGAGAGACGTTCCCATAAAATTCTAATAAATGTTTTTGTTTGAAAGTTTTCTCGTAATTCAGTGCCACACTGCAAATTAGTTATTCCTAATTGAAAATCACAAGGAACAAATCCTACATCAAGAGAAAAAGGTCTAACATTCTAATTGTAAATAAACAAATCCTTGAATCGGGTTTCAAACTCCAAACGCAATGCTCTCAATACATCTACACACTCTCCAAAATTTGATGTTTCTTGAATGTTTGTCAATAAAACTGATTTTCAGAAGAATTAAAAGTTATTATTTTCCAAAGGGACAGTTTCAAAATAAATTAAATGAGCCTCTTTTACAGTGTTATTTCACTGTTAAAACAACATAGGAATATCAAAATATATCCAAAACTTACTTATTGGGACACATGGTTTTTATATTACTGCAAACTTCCTTACGTTCTTCTTTAGAGTACATGTCATATTTAGCAGCATGATTAACTGTATAATGTCATTTCCAATTAAATATAATGTGATTAAGCACATTTTTAGCAAACTAAACATTTGACATAGTTGCCGCAATCTGCGAAAAGATACGTTTCTTCCCATGCTCCATTGAAAATTGTCAGTCTAAACGCTCTCGTCTGCGAAGCACTCGTGTCGATTTCCACGTTTCTGCGACTGGAGTAATCGGAACACTGGGACAGGGGTTATAGCAAGCCGCGCAGCACTCGGGCTCCGGTGCCGCGCTCTCGGTAGTCAACACGGTTCCGCGCTCCAGAATCGCTCTGCTTGAGCAGCCCTGATCTATAACAATCGAAAACTATCAATAGTATGATCATTAGTAGGTACTTGGGGCCATTTTTAGAAAAAGACTTAAAAGTCCAAGTTCCTTAATGTTAATCACTTCCAAAATTTAAAAGATCCGTTTAAAATTCATCTCGAGTGCGGTCAGATCGAACGGAGAATATCTGTTTTGAATTAATTGATTCATTGGTTGATTATTTCCTGTTTTGAGACGCGTAAATTGTTTTGGTTATTATCCTCGTAAGCGAGGCGTTTATCACGGGAAGTGAGGGTGTTCTTCCCCCGCTGGATGGTGAGATCTGACACCAACCTAGATGTCTTGCGGGGGCTTCCCCTTCCAGGTATCCACTACCAGCGAAGCAATGCCGAAAAATAAATTTAGGGAAAAATTATATATTTTGTTTCCTTGATTGCCTTCATTAATTGTAAACAATCAATATCTTTCAATTATTTTTGATGAGTTTGGTCACAGATTTCCTGACTGTAGTTAAGAAACTAGTGGTGCTAAACAGCACTTACTTTCTCGCCCGTATTTTCACACAAAATTACCTAAAAAGTATTCAAATTTTCGAAACATTGTACATGATCTTATTTCAAAATCTGTATTCTTAGAGACCAAACTTCATTAAGGAAAAATTTTAATCTTTATTATTTAGTTATAAGAAGACTCCGAAACAAATTGAACTTTTGCAATTTTCGAAAAATCAGGCTTTTCAACGAAAATGAGACCTACACCATTCTCTTAAACGTCCATCAAACTATCCAATAAAAATATTGAATCAAAAGCGATGGAGCCATTTTTTGAAAATTGTGAAAATGTCCCAGAGGCTTCATGTAAAAGTCCTCAAAAATTAAAATATTTATTTCAAATTCAAGGGGCCGCGACATCAGCGAGATTCATTAGGGAATTTCAATTTTGGAGGAAATCGGCAGAACGGTTTATCCGCTAGCGTTATTAACAGAAGGACGGACAGACGTTTTGCCGTCATTCGATTTTTCCGTACAAAGGTCAACAAAAGATTCTGGCTACACCACTATAGCTGAACCGCTCGCAAAAAAACCATCATGGCGGACGTACCTTTGGTAAAGGCTGCCCCCGCCCTGCGGCTTCTGAGATTTCCCCTCTCGGCGATAAGGAAGCGCGTAGGCGACAAGGAGCGGCGACTGCAAGACGCAACGATCGCGCTGGCCGCCACTCGTCATCACTGTCCCCGTCCTCAGAAGAAGAACTCGCACTCCCAAGAGTGTCCAAAGAAATGACGTATTCATAGTTGTGTTGGTCCATCACATTATCTGAATTATTATGTCGCCTCTATTCCCTACACATGCTCGCAGGATTTCTTCCATTGTTCAGCACAGTATTGTGCAAACGCTTCTCTGCAAAACATTTCCTTTTCTTTTCAGGATGCATCAATAGTTTCTGCTGCTTCGTGCCCTTTTATAAATCCCCAAACAAGTTCTATTGGATTTAGATCTAGATGGTACGGTGGAAGACGGAGAGGAATGTGGCCCTGTTCAATGATTATTTGATCAACGACCTATCGTTTTTCAGTGGATATACTTGATTTATTTGTAATAATTGGGTTTTTGTGAATAACAGCAGCTACTGTGTAAAGCACACTGTCACTGCTCACTATCCACGGCCAAACAGGGACTGGAGACCGAAACTCTTCTTCAAGACACGGCTTATTTTCTGTTGATCGTTTGGACAACCCCTACTGGAGACACACGAAAGCTGCCTTTCATCCTTCTCACTCATCAGTTTGTTATCACCAAACTCGTAGTGTTGAATTACTGCGCGGCCCACGAGAGAAAGACGGAGGGAGAGCTATGTTGTGACAAAGAGCGCAGGCAGGCGGGGAAATATTAGGAGCTTTGGAGGGAGAGGCTACGTTCGGGCATGCGCACTGGAAGGTTTTTTTGAGAGTGGTAGAGCAATAGTTAGATTTTTTCTAAATTTAGTAACTGGATTTATTCACTTGTTCGTTACCCGGGCTCTGTAAGAGATTTTCTGCAAAAAAATCACCGTTTTTGTTTTTTTTTGCGTAGCATTACATGACTTTCTGTCTACTCCGTAGCGCTAAGATAAAGCTATTTGAAATAAGTCAGAATCGCATAATTTTAAACTTTTTTTAATTTTCATAGGTATTCAAAGTTTGTTCTGCGACAATGAATATATTAACATAAGAGAGAAGATGAGGTTGAGGTTTTTCAAATAATAAAAAAACATGTTACTGACTTTAATACTATATAAATAATGCATATATAATGAAACACTAGCAATAGACATAAAAGCACAGATAATGGCTCACCATTTAGAAAAACAAAAAATCATTATACATCAAATTAAATTTAGAAATATGTACAACAGCCAAATGCAAAAGCAAAAGCACGTCAAGCATGGCAGTCACATAATGCATATTCAAATGAACAGAATGGAATTAACAAACGGACTGAGACCGTTAGATAGTAGAAGAAAGGGTCTCACCATCTTTCAATTGACAATCGTATGGCAGATCACTGAACGAAGAAACAGTTTTCGTAAACAGGAACCGTATGAGTAAACTAATTCTACAATTATTCGGAAGTTTAGTCAAATTCAGAGTACTTTAGATTGAAATGGACAGAGAAAAATAAATCAGTAACCAATCTTGAACATCAAATATTTCACCAAAAAAATATAATTAAAATTCGTGGGGCGTCTCAGTCTAATCCTGGCGTATTTCTGCAGCATAATGTGTATGCCAAGACGCTTCAAAATGTATAGCGCGCAGAAGTATAATTCAAAACGGCACAACCCCTAACAATTCACACCGGGAGCAGTAGCTCAGTGCATCAACTGATGTCACTGCAGCGCCTCTGACCGGGAGGTCCTAGGTTCGAGTCTTGATGGCGGCAGGATTTTCGACACTAGCTTTTCAGCTAGATCGAAATCAGTCGCTGTCTGGAGGAGAATTCTAGCGGCCGGCTGCTCTGATCAGTGGCTTTCCGTGGTTTCTTCGATCAACACCAGGCGAATGCCGAAGCAGTACCCTACCAAACGGGCCACGGACCGCGCGCAATCTGTGCTTCCTCTTCCTTGTCCTATCCTCTCCCCTTACACACAGACTTACTCTAACACGCACTACACTACCACATATTCCGGGAGATCGGTCGGGAGCTTAGAGTTGGTCCCGGCTGGGGCGGTGCCCCGCTGGTGGGAGAGTCCTGGTTAGGGGAAACCCCACTAGCCGACGGTTGGTCGGTGCCAACCAATCTCGCTATCCAGCGAAGGATGCCATCTCCCGAGAAAAAACATGCACTACACAAACGGGACTAATGACCAAAGAAGTTGACGCGCCCGGAAACACGAAAAATCAATCAATCAATCTGACAATTCACTCCACCGAGAAGTTTTACCTCGTTCGCATCGCGACTTCATTGTGCTACATCTGCACGATTTGTCAATAGACACTAAGGTTGTACAATTTTATGTAATACAGTTCTTAAAATGGAAGTATGCCTGTGACTTATTTTTATGGGCTGATTGTTGTCTGTGCAAATAAATAGAAATCATATCTAAGTTGCTCAGGATTTTCGAGAACGGATGTAAATATACTGCAAACAAATATTAGAAAAAAGGCAAAGCACAGTGGAGTTAATTCACAAAACATGAAAAAATTCAACTTTTCATTTCAAACAGCACAATTTGATCGTAGAAACTTCAGAACTTTACTTACCATTAATTATTTTCGCCCACCAGAAACAACTAGCACAGTTCAAAAGCCTCACTAAATCACCTGGTGACTCAATTCGGAAAACCCGTATGCGCAGCTTGCTCTCTGGCGCGGCTCAATTATTATATTGCACGCTTTAATCAGTGTTTATGCGATGATTACATGGTATTCAGCTACTCTTTTTCCATAATATGTGTAGCAATATGAGCAAATATAATTATCATTTCGCGAACAAGAAGATAATGCTACATCATCAACCGCTCACAAAAAACGTAATTGTTAAGAGGAATTATTCCCAGAACAAATCGGACTGCATGCTTCTGTCCCTGAATCTAAAGAAAAAATGTTATTTTAAAATGAATGCGGGTTTTCCGCATTTACATTTGTTTACATTCTATATTACCTTAACGTGCACTTCTATTACAGATTAGTTTTTATGTCATTTACTTTCAAAGGAGTTAAGGAAAGAATCTAGATGTTTATCGCAAATTATATGGCGTGAAATTACCCTTTAAATTGCATTTAATGTGAGCAATGTCTTGGAAAAAGCAAGTATGCACTGGAAGAGTTATGTTTTGCCTTGCAACAAAGGAACAATGCATAGCATCCTGTAAAAAAGGGTTCCACGAATTGTTGCACACTCATGCACCATCCATCTACTGTCAGATGACCGAGCACGCGAATTCACGTTGCCCCGCAATTAATGTGTGGCACGGGTACAGATGACAATACAATAAAGGATATTTTAAATGCGAAGACAATACGCAGCTTTGTAAAAGTTTGTTCATTCACTATCAGTCTATATACTACAAATACTGCATTGAAAATTTGAGAAATACACGACTTTGAAACTCTCCTTCCTGCAAAATTTACTAAAAACATTAAACTAGTTAACTCGAGAAGCAAAGTAGGCTCAACGAAAAGCTTACTTGATAGCGATTGAAAAGTTGCACCTAAAGGACTTTGATTCTTGCCATCCGATACATACAGAGTCAGATTTAGGTACAGTAGGGCCCCAAGCACTAAACCGTAATGGGGCGTCCCCCCTCTGGAAGAAAAACCTTCAAATTTACTAAAAAGGAGACTAATTGTAATAGATTAAGGCGGATGGATGGACAAAAGACGTATTGCCGAAAACCAATTCTTCGTTATTAAGGACCTACAAAACGTGGATTCCGGCTATATCATGTTAGAGGAAGTAATTTACTACATAAAGGAACACTATTTATCGAAGTTTTCGATGTGTGGGCCGCACAATATGAGTTCTTTTGACGAAAAATCGTCAAGTTCCGCTGCAGCACTACAATATTTTCTCTTTTCTACGTAAGTGCGTAGTAAGCGCGAAAGTAAAAGTGGATGTAATGTGGAAATAGTATCATTTCACACGGTAAAAAACTTTAAAAAGAAACTTAAGAGAACACTATGTGATAAAGATCTGCTGCTGTTTCAGCAGTATAGCTCTCAAGAAGGGCGCAAAATGTTGGCCGGAACATCAGCCCCACGACGCAGTCGCGGCTCGTTCCGGACAGCCAAGATTCCATCGTCTCCTATACTTTTCAGTTAGTTTCCTTTTGTGGCTCTCACACACAACCAATCTTTATAAATAAGTTCTCCAAAGAAAGAGAATTTCACGAAGACGTGAATAATTGCACTGTAACTTTAAAAATATGAAAGATTTGTTGAAAAAAACGCATCTAAATATTCATGTAGAATGCAACCCGCACCCCTCGGTTGGATTTTTTAAATCTATATTGTTAAATAACTTATAAACGAAGCGTTTTAGGGTCTTAAAAACTAAAATGTTGAGGTCAAAGACCTCTAATAGACATTCCTCACACCGTAATCTATAGGATGAAATCTTTTTGAACTTTCCATTACGTTTTTGCGGGTTCGACGATTCTCGATTCTACCCTACCTGTTCAGAGCCTGAATCTGCAACTGTATGTGAAATTAAATCATTACTTTATATTCTACGCAACTGAATTACACGGATGTACCTCTCTGCTCACTAATAACGTTAAATAAGAGTAATTTATATTGCCAAAGGTGTATTGTATTGGTATCAGTTACAAGGAGATATATTTAAAAAAGTGACGAAGGATAACAGGGTCTTAAAGAAGAGTAAATATTACAGGTTTAATATTGAAATGGAAAAATAGGGAATAGGCTGAGGTTTAACATGCGAGAGTTCTCGAACATGTACGCTAGTAAAAGATATTTGTTAATTGGGCACTCAATATTATGGACGTAAACCACCCTGGTATTTAAAATTTCCACAAGATTCAAAATGTTAAATTAATTCAATAATACAATAAGCACCACTAAATACCGAAAAGTAATAAGTACACCAGAAAGATACGTATTTTGACTATCAAAAGTTACTGAACAATTTTTCTTAGAAAATGTTATCCTCCCCTAATATCGCACATTGAATAGGATGAATGCCCAACACAATGTCGAAAAGTTGCAAGATCTTCTATAGAAATAAAATTGGAATGTCTGAGTTCAATATTACAGCCTTTTATCATCTCTTATGCTTATTTATATGATTTAAAACCATTTTAATTGATTTTACGACTTCTGTCTGTCCGGGGTAATCTCGGGAACGCCAGAACAGATTTCGATACGGTTTTCACTAAAAGATAGTGTGTTTTGTCGAGCATAACTTAGCCCAATTTTTAAAATTATTATTTTCTCTTAAATAAAGAATATGGTCTGTTTTTTTTTCATAGAAATTTTCAGTTTTATTTCTATTGATTGATTGATTTTTTCGTGTTTCTGGGCACGTCAACTGCCTTGGTCATTAGTCCCGTTAGTGTCGTGCATGTTTTTTCTCGGGAGATGGTGATCTTCCCCCGCTGGATGGCAGATCCGGCGCCGACCTACCGTCGGCTAGTGGGGTTTCCCCCTAATCAGGACTCCCCCACCAAGGGGGCACCGCCCCAGCCGGGACAAGTTCGAAGCTCCCGGCCGGTCTCCCGTAGAGCAGCCGTCCGCTAGAATTCTCCTCCAGCAGCGACTGGTACTGCTCCGGCATTCGCCTGGTGTTGATCGAAGAAACCACGGAAAACTACCGATCAGAGCAGCCGCCGCTAGAATTCTCCTCCAGACAGCCTGAATTCGACCTAGCTGAAAAGCTCGAGTCGAAAATCCTGCCGCCGTCAGGACTCGAACCTAGGACCTCCCGGTCAGAGGCGCTGCAGTGACATCAGTTGATGCACTGAGCTACCGCTCCCGGTTTTTATTTCGATCTCAACGTACATTTGTGCACGTGAACTTCAAAACAAAAAAACACCTAGTTATTCTCCCTCTTCTACGCTTTAGAGGAAAATTTAATTGTGTAATCCTTTTGTAATTATTTCATAAATATATCGAAAACAATAAGTAAATACACTAAAGTAAATAAAAATTTTCTCAAGGCGGTATATGCTTTTTGATTTATTGCATTAGCGCTATTAGACTCAGAGTAAGAAAAGGTCAATATCGTTATGGAAATTTGCCAGGAGCATGCGACAATGCATCGGTTTCCAGCTGCACATAGAGCGATGGATGTAAACATGGCAGGGTGGGGAGGGATCGGGAGGGGCAACCGAGAAAGCGTAAAGCGGGGCAGTTCAGAGTTGCCTCCTAGGCAGAGGGTGGAGTTGGAAGGGTGGGGCCCTGCACGGGGTCCTAGGTCCTTGGGTCCGAGTGGGGGATGTCAGTGTACACCTTGCATAAAATTCATCTCTTTTCCTGTCTAATGGATGATTATGATAAATAAAATCCCGGGTAAAGCAGGGTACTGCAGCTAGCCTCTGATAAAAATCCTAAAAAGACGTTTCCCTTCAGAGCGTGTACAATTCGGTGAGGGCAACCGTATATGAAGGGCTGGTTCCCGGTTTGCCAGTTTGCTCACAATCAGGAACTCACCTATTGAACAGTCGAAGCGCCGCGATTAGCAAAAATATTAAAGACAGTTAAAAGACGCCATTTTGAGACACCAATCGCTAAGTTTTTACCATTTCTACAAAAATATCATGTTAGAATACATAGTAAGATAATTCTGCACATGTTGATTCGTCAGGTCCCTCTTGAACTCGAGACTCATAACATAACAGACGGTCTCTGCTATACCTCTCAAAAGAAAATTAATTAGTGTAAGATATACAAATATTATTTAAGTAAAATCAAAGCTATTCGAAGGAAATAATGCGTGAGTATGAATGTTGGTGTGCCATATCAAATTAAATCATGTAACCATTAACGTCCTATAATTTTGCGAGAGCTTGAAGTAAATAAGTGGCATTAAATTCTTGACTGTCCAGGATTATCCGCGTCATGGTCGATGGAGCTGACGTTTCGGCCATTTTGTTGTTGCCTTCTTGATGCGGCTAATCCCGAACAGCCAAGAATTTAATGACTCCGGCCGCGGAGCCTACGACTCTATAAATAAGTGGCAGTCCCAATACAATCTCCCGAAGGTTAGGAATTGAGAAGGATACACGTAAAGGGCAATTGTCTCGTGGGAGGGGTCGTCAAGCGATCGTGCCATTATTTTTCCACTTGCAATTTAACCTCACCGACTCCAAGTTCATTTATGGCAAGTCAGCTCATTGATATTTGCATGTTATAATGTTAATTGAAACGGAAAAAGAAACTTAACATTTTTGTTCATAAATTTTTATGAAAAATAATTTAATATACTTCGATGAAATATCAATGTAATATTCTTTATTTCTGAAATTGAGTACATTAAACATCATTAAGAGTGTCATAGCTCAAAAAATTCGGGAATCGAAGAGAAGAATAGAACATAGATTATCTATGTATTACGAACAACAGATGTTCTGCGACGTGACCGACCCTCGAGCTTCAAATTACGTTAATGCGCGCGCGCGCGCGCGTGTGCGTGCGTGTGTGTGTGTGTGTGTGTGTGTGTACGCGCGTGTGTGTGTGTGTGTAAGAGATGGGGATCAAACAAGGAAGAGAAAGGTAAGATCGCGCGCGGTCCGTGCCCCGTTTGCTAGAGTTCTGTTTCGGCATTCGTCTGGTATTGATCGTAGAAACCATGGAAAATAGCGATCAGAGCAGTCGGCCGCTAGAATTATCTTCCATCTGTTGATGCCCTGAACCACCTCAGCCGGTAGGACTTGGTTCAACGTCTACACATCTCGAAACAAGAATAATGCGATCAAGAAACAAATGAGAACAGAGAATGAAAAACAAATTGATAAAATGCGTGGGCTCCAAAACGAAGAGTTACCTATCCTATCGCAGTTCACGAGAAATACGCGTATTGTTCCGCTTGACCCTAACGTTGCAGGTGGTGCGTTCTGCAGCACAATGCGAGATGGATAAACCGGCTCTCCATCAAAGCTGCCGCCGTGCAACGCCTGTTCCACTCCGCGCGTCCTGCAGTGCCGGTGTAGGGGCGCTGCACTCTGGAGGCCACGCTTCACCCGAGCTCAAATCAGCACTCGGGCACCCTCTGAAACGGCGAAGCACCGCTGCAAGTAATTGGTGGTTGAGCTGACGCAAAGTATCTTTCAACAGTTAATTTCGTTTTATATGGGCGATTTATATTGTTCTTTAAGTAAGAGAAAAGTTATACACTCTATTTGTGCTTCAACAATTCATTAATATTCATATTACAATCCATGAAAGGCTCGGCGAGAAATAGCCACAGGTCACACTCATGCAGTTTTGAGGACTAGTTTTTTTTAATTATTGGCAAACACGTAAATAAATGTAGTGTCAAAACTGTTAGGCGTTATTCTTCCATGTGACTAGTAAATGGAAACCTACAAAACTCAATACGATTGCTCAGAGGGAATCGTGGTATAGTCAACTTCAAAAATTCATAATTGTGGCTCATGACTCTCTCTCTCCCCCCCTCTCTCCCTCTCTCTTACTGACCCATTCATATAAAAACCGCAATGATACGTTGCAATGTTACTAAGATACCATGAGATCATTATGTAATAAAACTTACACAACTTTTCCAAAACTTATTTCACGTGATATTATATAAACAGAGAGAGAGAGAGAGGGGGAGACAAAAGAAGAAGGATCTCGAACAGAGCACATTTTAACGAGATAATATAATATATTGTTAGTTACATATTTTCTTCCGCGATTTTATAAGCAAATAAACACGTGAAAATAGTGATATTTTTAAAGTCAGTTGCTAAAGTGAAGTTTTAAATTTATTTTCTGCAGATCAGCAATTGCATAGTGTTCTCAAGCCCGACCCGATGCACTTTGAAAAGAGAGGTATTTTTCTGAAAGGTGGCGATGTGATTATAATATTTGATAGGAAACTCTCTTCATCTCTAATGCGAAAAATACTTGAATTTGCTCGACAGATTCATGGTCGTTGGATATATACGTATATGATTTATATAAGTATACTAAGTATTACATAATTGTTTTTATAGGTACTTCTTTCTTCTCGAATTAGAAGTAACTTAAACCAACGGTGCACAAGGCGTTAACGCCCAACTGTTATGCATGAATTATAAGAATCGCTAATCTTGTTCTAACACTTAATACCTTATATTTTATAATTTATATATTATGTTGAGCTTTTTCGCTGTGAAATTTCAAATGGAGTGTTTTAAATAGCCGGGGATGTTTTCGTCCTCGTATTGCCTTGTCATCATGGACATTTGGGCTGTACAGGCTTCGTTGAACACAGCATTGGACATTCCTAAGTACAATTCGGACATTCAAACAGACTGAACTTTTGGCACTGGGATCTATCGATAGAACATTATGCGTTTGGACATTTTGGTTTCAATCTTTTCTGTACATGTCCCACTTACTATGTTGTACCAACCCTCTGAGAAGTATAAGAAATGAAGTGGCAGCGAGTGCAGAGGTGGGACGGGTGAAGCATCGCTCAGGCAAGTGCAAGGTGGGCGTGGAAGTGCGGGGGCGGGGGGCGCGAGGGCGATGGGCGATTGGCACGGCGGCGGCGGCGGGCGCACCGGAGCACAGAGCCCCTCCTCCCCCGGGCAGGAAGCGGACGCATCGCCGCCGCCATCGCCCGCACCGCCTCCGCCCGCCAAGGCCTGTTATCAAGCGCTCAGGCGCCGTAAAGAAACCGCAAAATCGCCGCCCGCGACGGGGGGCCCGGCGGGCGGTTGGGCGGGCGGGCGGTCGGACGCTGCGCGAGCCGTGGGTCACCGGCCTGTGCGAATCCGCCTCGCGCCGCCGCCGCCGCCGCCGCCGCCGCCACCTCGCGAGCCTCCACGCGCCGCTGCCCGAGGCGCAGAAGGCGGGAAGGCAGCCGCTGCCACCACGACCTCCTCCGCCGCCCCGTGTGTGGAGAGGGCCCTCATCGAACACTAGTGGCTCATGCAACTTTTTCCCTATCTCATTGCTTCAACTTCCTTCTTACACATACGAGGCGGCACAGTGGCCAGCAGCGTCGCTGACCGGTGCCAGCATTCGAGTTCCGACGACGGCGGTTATTCGAGCTGGGCGCCTGTCTGGAAAATTCCAACGGCCGGTTACTCTTAACGATAGTTTTTCAAGGTTTCTTCAGTCAATACCCAACGAATGCCGACTTTTTACAGGAATAAACGGATTACGGACAGCGCGCGATCTTCTTTTCCTCATCCTTTTCCACTCCTCTCTCCCCTTATACCCACTCTTACGTGGACTATTCTTCCATACATGTCAAGAGACCAGCCGGAAGGTTAGAACTTGCGCCGGTCAGTGCGGTGTTTTCCATTAGAGGAGATACCTGGGTGATAAAAACCCCGCATGCACACGTGTAGTTCGGCACCGTTTCTTATGTTCCGGCAGGGAAGGAACACCTCCATCTCTCGGGTGCAATGCACGCAATGCAGAACAGTGTAGTGAGTGAATATACTTACGAGATGAATGATCTTAGTTGACACACTTGGAAACACTTCATACTTAATTACGCTGCCGTTGTCACTGCCGCTACCGTGACCCTCTATGCTGTCACTGCCTACGACCACTCCACATCATGTGTTGAAAGGTCTCTGATTGAACGTCAGTTGCTCATGCAATGTTTCCTTATTTCATTTTTACTTTCTCGCCTTACGAATTTCTTCTTAAGAAGAAAAAGTTATGTAATCGTGCTCCGGAAAACTGGGAATTTTCGCCAGAAAAACGTTTTGCCGGGCTCTGGTAACGAAAAAACTGATAAATCCTGTTGCTAAAATTAAAAAAAAACTAACACGTGATGAAGCCAGAATCCATATTTTGTTGGTTCTTAATACCAAAACAATCAATTGACAGCAAAACGTCCGTCTGTCAGTCTGTCCGTCCGTCTGTCCGTGGTCAACGCTAGCGCTTAACCGTTCAGCCGATTTTCTTCAAAATTGATATTCCCCACTCTGAATGATCTGGTGACTTTGGTAATTTCAAACTGACGTTTTGCTTTTTAAGGATACTTCACATGAAGCCTCAAAAAAGTTTCAATTTTTTCTCAAAAAAGGCACCAATATTTTTATCTATGTACTGCTTCTTATACCTACGAGGCCAAATTAAGCTCAGTGGTCAATGCGCCCGACTATTTCATTTAATCCGCAGCTCAGATCTTGAGCAAATCAAGTGGCATTTTTCCTGTTTTTCAGAAAGTGCTCAAGTCTCATTTTGACGAAATGTTTTTAGCGAAAAATTCAGTATTTCTTGAACGAAGAAATGTTTGCCACGAAGATCGAGTCAAGGGTTTTGGGAATCGTCACTGCAAAGTTCATTAGTCTCGTAGGTGTAGTTGATTTTTATCGCGGGAGATGGTGGTGTTCTTTCTCCGTGGGATGGCGAGATCCGGCACCAACATACACGTCGCCTAGCGGAGTTTTTCCTCAACCAGGTATCTCCCACTATCGGGTAATCCCCCATCCGGGACAAGTAGCTATCTAAACTCCAGACTGGTCACTTGCCATATGTGGTAGGTAGTGCATAGGTAAGCGTGTGTAAATAAGGGATGAGTGTACGACAAGGAAGGGAAGGAAAGGTCTGTGATCTGTTTGTTAGGGTACTGCTCCGGCATTCGCCTGCTGTTGATCCGATAAAGCACAGAAAACTACAGATCAGGGCAGCCGGCCGCTAGAATTCTCCTCCAGACCGCGGCTGAACTCGACATGGCTGACTAGCTAGAGTCGAAAATCCTACCGCGCGTCACAGATATTGTAGTGATATCAATTGACGCCCTAAGCCATCTAAGCCGGTCTTTTCCTTGGTCATCGGTCTCAGGAGCTTGCCTAGGTGTGAATTTACTGGCGTTGATGGTTCTGAGGAGTGTGTTGGTGGTAAGAGTGCGAGCGTGGTGGAGTTTTTGTTCTTTTTCTCCCTTTCAAAAAATTCAAAATTTAAGTAGTATATGACTTAGTGTAGGGATCACAGAATTTTGAAAATGTGCACACAATTCACTTTTCCCCATAGCACGTCATACGCAGTTTTTAACTGTTTTTTGACGTAAAATAAATAAATAAATAGATAGATACCAATGTTGTGTACGTGTAGTAGCAATGGTGAGATCCGGTGGTTCGGTGGTGGCGGTATGGCGATTGTGATGGAATGTTGCTGTTGCTGTTGTTGTTGTGGTGGTGGTGGTGGTGGTGGTGGTGGTGATAGTGTGAGTGCGGTGAGTATACTTCAGTGATTGTGGTACTTGTGCGATAGAGGTGATGAACGGTTTGGCGTTTGACACAATTGATCGGAACATATAGGACAATCTAGAAAATACTAAAATATAGTTTTCCCAGAAGTGATATACCTTAAGGTTTCTCTTTTATATGTTTATCTGACCTAGCGCTCAAAATACTTGACTGCGAGCCGGTTCTAAGGTGGAACCAAATGATTAAAATTATCGATCGATCAGGTCGAATTAAGACGCTGTCTGAATGTGTCCGGCTGCTCTGATCGTTTTTTGTGGTATCTGCAATCAAACCAGGCTCCACCTAGGAAGCACTCTAGCAAACGGGCCACAGACCAGTTAGGAGCTTAAAGCTTGTCCTGGCTGGGGAGGTGCTTAGCTGGCGGACCTATCTGAAGGGAGGAATCCCCACAACAACCCGACATTTAGGTCGGCGCTGGATCTCACCAACCAGCTGAGACGAAATCACCGGCATCTCCAGGGACAAAAGCATTCACTAGCGGTACTAATGACTATATCAGTGCCCCGAAACGTGAATGAATAAATACAACTTCAATAATTAATTAATCAATGGCTGACGCTCCTTAGCAATTTCTGTTCGAAGGACCGCGGATTTGACGCCCGCCTTGGGCTAGGGTGTTTGCTGGTGTGTTCTGTCACGATGGGACTTTTTCGACCATCATGCATTTACTCTCCAACATTCTTCCTTCTATTCTTGAGCTACCTGCGCGGCCCAGGATCATTCCTGGGCTCCAAAATAAGGCATTCATTCATTCATTCCTCGCACACTATGTATCCCCTTGAAATCCTCTCCTATTTTCATCCCCTTTCCCACCTCCCGGTAAGTTGGGGGAGAGTGTATAAGACCAGGTAGGTAGGCGACATACGGGTTGTAAGGGCCAGCGCAATGTATGTGCGGATTAGTCCCTTCAGACAATTTATATTAGTAATTTCGAATATACTCATAAATTAACGAAAACTAAACATACTGTGGCCATGTTAGGGGTGTCAATGATTTCTTAGATAGTCAGGAAGACTAGAAAAAATACAACACTATGAAAGATTCATTTTCGACTGAAAAATGCAACTAATGGGTTTATGTTAGTCCGCATTTTCTTGTATTTGATATTATAATTATACTTACGACTCAGCTCACATCTGTCGAGGAATAAATAATGTACAGTATTCACTCATACCATTGCAGTACAGCAAATTGTTGCTGCCCCACGATTTCCATACACTCGACACCCCCCTTCATTTCCATACACTCGACAGTAGCTTTCGCGGCTGCAGGCCACTAGTACAGGTCTAAGCGCAATGAACTCACTACCAGCGCTTGTTCCATAGAATATAACCGATAAGCGCTCAATTGATTAGTTGATTATTTCGTGTTTCCGTACACGTCAACTGCTAAGGTCATTTTTCCCGTTAGTGCAGTGTTTCTTCTCCCCTGGATGTTGAGACCCGGAGCCGAACTTCACGTCGCGCATTGCGGAGATGCCCCCCTCCACCAGCTGAGCACCTCCCCAGACGGGACAAGCTCTAAGCTCCCAACTCGTCTTCCGACATGTGTGGTAGTGTAGTGTCCGTAAGTAAGGGGTGAAGATGGGACAAAGAAGAGGTAAGAAAGATCGCGCTTGGTCCTTCGCCTGTTTGTTATGGTACAGCTCCGACATTCTCCTGGTACTGATCAGAGAAACCACGGGAAAACTGCAGATCAGATCAGATCAGCCGGCCGCTAGAATTCTCCTTCAGACAGCGGTTGAATTCGACCTAGCTAACTAGTGTTGAAAATTCTGCCTCCGTCGGGACCCGAATGTTAGGACCTCTCGTTCAGAGGCATTCAAGTGACATCAGATGATCTCCTGAGCTTTCTAAGCCGGTGATATTTGCTTAAGATCCACATCGGCACTATCGATGGGGTCTGGTATTCCTGTAGCTGCATCTAAAGGAAGTGGTCTCAAATGGGAAGAGGACTGTAGAGGTGTAGGCACGCAGCTGTACAAACACGCAAAACAGGAATTCACACTTGCTTGATCGCCTCTGAACCGGTAAAATAGAATTTCATCGCAATATTCTTCTAATGACGAATATAAAGTCAATTTAGGGAAAATTAAACAAGGTGTTTTTCGTACAATCCGATACCCGACTAAGTAAATTCGTATATAACTTCTAATTTCGCTATTATATTAATGAATGGAAGGACAGCAGGAAGTCTCTCCGACAAAGATAAAGATCGGCGACTGGCAAAGACTCCCGCTTTTTCGTCAGCAGTGAACGTGTTATGATATATTATGAAATGATTACGTAATGATGGGTATTAATACAGGAGTATGGAGTATGTTACGACACTCGCTCGTTCCTCGCGCATGTGAACTTCGCTCAAGTGTATTAATACTCATTACATTGAGTGTCATTCTCTAGTTTGTCCAAGACTAACGATATCTATTAGAAGTTGAACCTAATTATCATTTGTTTTTTATCGTACTTTTGGTGAGCTTTTATGTGAGACTATAACAAAGTTGTATCATAATGGCTACCATTATACAATAAGCTGCAGGGATCTAATATATGGAGTATGCAATGAGAGGGTGTTTTCTTGCAAAGCTCATAAAAAACCTTTGCAGGGATGAGCTACTAAAACTTCAAGAATCATCGAATAGCAATATCTTTAAGAGCAGATGGGTTTTTTGCTTTGTTGAACAAAAACCTAGATACTTTTTCCAAACACACAAAATCTACTGTTTGCTGTACATTAACGATTATTTAACATTTTCCGAGAGACAGATGGGATTTACAGTAACAATTATTCTGTATGAAGTGTAATTTAATAAATGTGTTTAAAAATGTAATCTTGACAACTGAATGAATAGTATAACGTAACTTTTATTATTTTATTAAGACTTATTTGCGCTCGCCTGCAGCAGCGTTTTGGCAGAAAATTTTTAGAAATTCTAGGTAGATATATTTTCCAATGTAGTTGGTATATTTGGTAGTTGGTATAATTTTGGTAGTTGGTATAATTTTGGTAGTTGGTATAATTTTGGTAGTTGGTATAATTTTGGTAGTTGGTATAATTTTGGTAGTTGGTATAATTTTGGTAGTTGGTATAATTTTGGTAGTTGGTATAATTTTGGTAGTTGGTATAATTTTGGTAGTTGGTATAATTTTGGTAGTTGGTATAATTTTGGTAGTTGGTATAATTTTGGTAGTTGGTATAATTTTGGTAGTTGGTACAATTTTGGTAGTTGGTACAATTTTGGTAGTTGGTAAATTTTGGTAAACATCAGCATTAAGAATTTAATAAATAACTATATTTTTGTACACATTCCCTTGAATTAACTATTACCCCTCTACACCTACACCTACAATATAGTGGAAATTGATAAATAAACTAAAAATATATTCTATTTTAATCAATGAAATTCAATATCTTAATCGTGGAATATATTTGTAATCAAATTCAAAAAAACTGTAGAAAAGAAAACATAAACTGAATACCAAATAATGGGCGAACAAAGACTCACTGCTACCACAAATTAATTTACAGTATTTGTAATAAAAAATTGTTTGAAGTGTTTACACTATGACTCGCATTTTTCATTTCAATGATATAAGAAATCAGACATGTAACTTATTTCTCACTAAAAAATATTAATTACGTCAATTATTTTTATGTAAAATAATTAGTATTTTCCTACGGCAAAGTGTTTTATCTCAGAGAACTTTTTTCAGAAAAGTAGAAATTTCAGTATTATATAAAAATAAACTACGGCCGCGGAATGCACACACGTAAGTATAGATATAATCCTTAGATAGGGAGGTAATTAAATTATACTGTCTATAAATTGAGTCGTTTTTCATTCTTCAAGAAAACGCGACGTTTCTTATCTCCAGAAAATTACTACATATATTACCGTGTGCTAGCGGCAATAAACGCAAAGCCTTGAGGTCATTTCACGAGCTTTGTTAATTGTCGCAGATTACATTAGCAGGTTTTCAGAAATTACCGCGTTTCAGAATTTGACTAATAGTCGTCTCGTCTTGTTCATTCAACTTACAAAAGAAATTGCATTGTAACTTACAGTAGGTTACGATGGTATTAATATTTTGAAGAATTTTTTTTTCTAAGAGGTAGAATGTGCGGGTCAGATATCAAAAACGAATAGATTTTATATATCCCACCCTTTATAGACATCTTCTGCACTATGATTAAAGCGATAGAGGAAGCGCGCTTCTATTGTAATGTAGCGGGTAACAGTTGTCAGTTATTTTCTCCTAGTAAGGGAGTAGTATTATAGAAGACCCTAAATTAACAAGCATAATGTTTTGCGAGGTCGAGGAGACCTTTTCGAAGGATTCTCAGATCCACGCGAATGTGGACTCATGTAAATGCACTCATGTAATGCTAGATATATTAGCAGCTCTAATAATTTCTTAACCACTTCGAAGTTATGCAACTTGTGAACTAAAAGACAAATCTTGAAAATAAATTGTTGTATTTCGTTATTGAGAAAGATCTTTATATTCTGAACGAAAAAGCGATCGATGGGAAGTCGATATTAATGTAACTGTGTCGCTCTGACGATTGAATCCTTACATTATGGAATTTTCAAATTTTATTTATGGAACACTCTGTATATCTCTGAACGAATTACTACAGTTGTATTCAATCAACAACAATTATTTTTGGAATAATTTTACAAAGCTTGGGTATTAATAGAATGTAATCCCCTTTCCAATGTGCAAGTACAACTTGAAATCACATACAGTAGGGGAAAGTTGGATAAATCGGGAAGTCCGGGTAAATAGGAATCGTGTTTAGTAATGTTGATGTCGTTAGATTCGTACCATGCTGATAATGAATATAGGAGTTTTCTTGCCACTTTGACGCTACCACATGCATGCTTAAGTTCCTAAATCCAAAGGTCCTACAACAGCACGTACTTTCTGTATTATTCGTAATTTTGGCAATTTTTGAAGATTCAGAGACTTCACGAAATTGAGAGCTGCACCATGTTTTCACTTACTTTCCTCTATCCGAAAAAAATAAAGAAAAAATTGTTTAAATAGCCAAAATTACGCGAGATTCTTCAAGCAGAAATTACCCGAAATTTTTTTTTTACTGTTTCAATAACGTGTATATTAATTTATTTAAGGTTCTCATTTTTTAGAACAGATTTCATTGTTGAACTAGTACTACAACAGCACACACTTTACCGCATCATTTGTAACTGCTCCACCATATTATGCTACTACTTGAACCTGAAAAAATGCTTTCAACCTGCAATAAATTGTTTCCGCATAAACACTCAGGTCCTCCGAGTTTACTCGCCATGAGCCTTATTCCTAGGCTATCGAAACGCAATGAGTTTCAAACTCGGGCTTGTCGTTTTGAAATGTTAACTTTTCCAATTTTCAAAAATGCGGACAGTTTGCCGAAAATGAGGCTAGCACAATATTGTTTATCGTTTTATCACATTTTTTCATTTAAATTTCAAGCAAGAATTACGCGAAATTTACTCGTTTTTTCGAAAAAATTGTACATCACCATTTTAAAGAACATAATTCTTAGAACAGATCAAAGTCTTTTCAAGGCAAAAATCTGTATCTTCAGTTTTGTATTGTTGAAATGTTAACCTTTTGCAATTTTTGAAAAGACGGAGAGTTCGCCGGAATTGAGACGAGCGAACTTATTTACCGACCTTTGACACATTCTAGAAGAATTTTTTAAAAGATTGGAGAGGTTTCTGAAAAAAATTAAAATTGCTTATATTTCGCGCAAAATTACATACAAACTACTCATATCTTCGTAAAATTGAACTTAACCTTATTTCATGATCTGTCTTTAAACAACAAGTTGCATTAAGGAAAAAATCTATATCTTCAATATTGTAGCTGTAGGAAAACGGCAAAAAATGCACTTTTGAAACTTCCCAAAAATCAGGAAATTTCAACCATCATGAGACCTGCACTATTCTGTTAAATGCATTTTACGCTTTCGGAGTTTGCTGAAAAAATTTGGTATCATTTTTGGAGAAATTCTGAAAAATATTTTCTTCTTACATTTGTAAGGTCTAGAAAGAAAGAAATGTATCAACAATATTGTAGTGCTTGTATCTTAATGTTGTTTTCTATTTTCTAAAATAGAGTTCACCGCAAATAGGACCTGAACCATTTTAGCGTCCTTTGCTATATGCGGGTACAAATTATAAAGAAAAATTTGGAGCATAAGAAAATAATTATTTGAAATTTTTAAACTACTCATATTTTCCAAAATTTCTACATGATCTTTGTGAAAGATCTTTGGAAAGAAGATTTCATTATGAACAAAAATGTCTTCAGTACTGTAGTTGTAGGAAGACGCCGAAAAAATTTCAAACTTTTAATATTTTTGAAAACTAAAAAAGTTCTACGAAAATAAGACGTCATCAGTTTTTAAAGATTAATTTGCTCTATTAGAGGAAATAATTTAACCAAAAACTTAGAAACTATTTTGGGGGGAAATTTTCAAAAAATTATTGAGACTCTTGTAAAGTATCTCACAAAATATAAATATCTGTTTCAAATTTACAAGGTCTCGACTTCGGGCAGATCTATGGAGAAAATCGTCACGTCAGTGTTGACCAGCGACGAACAGACGCATTTTGCCGTATGAAGGACCCACAAAACATGAATTCTGACAACACAACTTGTTAGAGGAATTAATTTCCTACATACGCAATAAAAATTATCCACTTTTTTCAATCAAGGCCCAATAATACAAGGATTTTCTGAAGGAAAATTGCCATTTTTCGCTTCACTATACAAAAACAATTGACGACTTGTCCTGTACGCCGTTGCAATGGGACGTCTACACTACATACATAACTACATACTACTCATTTATCATAGAAAATGAGTAGAAGTATGTAAAATAATGTTTTGAACTTCCTTCACAGTACAGAAGTTGCTACTTTAAGAGGTAAGCGTACGAAAAAACCGTAAGCAACCCGGCCGAAGTAGGAATGTTTTAAACCACCACTACCATTCACTATGTTGAAACTACCATTTCAACATTGTTTTAAAATCTTCATATTTATGTCTTGCTATATTAACTACTATTATGTGGCATTACATAGTATTTTATATTATTTTTAAATAATCATGCATTTTCTTTAAACATGTTTTTGATATCGTGTTTTTGTGATATTAATATTTTACCTTAATATATTTCATGACTTGAAATGAATTTCATTGAAATACTTATTAAAACTAATCCCAAAATTGATATGATTTATTATGCAATATATTTGAGTACATGAATTCTTGGTTGTCCGGGAGACACCGCATCCTAGGCAAGGTTGCCAACATTTCGACTGTCACAATGCGATCTTCAGGGTGAAATGCGTTCGGAGGTGGATTGCGCTCGGGTTTGTCAGTGGTCAGAGGACTGTAAAGGGCACAGAGCTGAATAGAGAGGAGGGTAAAGAAGGCGGCAAAAATCATTAAACATCCCCAAAACTTGAAGGCCAACCAAGGCCTGCGCCTCTGGGAGACCTGAAAACGCGACTCTGCTCCTGTGATGGCGCGGTTTCAGCTGCTCCTTGACGTTCGAGTACGCGTGGTCCCTTCCCCCCCCCCCGCCGCCCAGGAGGACTTTTGTCTCATTGGCCGATGTTTCCTACGCATTAGCCGACTGTACGACCAACAAGCAGCCTGCTGAAGGAGAATCGCGAAGTATACAGGAAGGAGATTCAACTCCAGTGGTGGAGGTATGTACCAAAAACGTCGGCAGCTACTTCAAGAAAATAGACGTGGACCCTTCTTGCTTCAGCGGCTTCATTCGATGAATTAAAGAACCACGAAGGAAACTTTCAAAACAGCCAATGGCAGCAAAGCAAAGCGATTCCCCGGGAAGCAATAATATATTTATTTATTTTTAAAGTTGCGCACTCTTGATAAAAATAATTGATACCAATTATATTTGTGACAGCACAAACTGACCCAAACTGGACCAAACGAATTTTGTCGATATTGGCCAAAAAAAACATAAGTTCTTTCTCTCACCGCGTGATGTCGCTGAAGCAAGAGAAGTCTAGCTTTCTTTTATTTTTCAAGTAGCAGCCGAAGTTATCAGTACATACCTCACCCTACCTCCGACACTGGAGTTGAGTCTCCTTTATGTATACTTCGTGCTTTCTTTATAAACGAGCCATGAGCACCTCCGCGCATTTGCCCTAAGGAAGGAGGAGGCTCTACGACAGCCGAAACGTTGCCAACATTGTCCAGGAAGGGTCTTTCCCGGGCAGCAAGGAATGCATTGACTCTGGCCGCGGAAAGCTACGCTTTCATTTGAAATACACTTATCGAACTCAGTTACGTAATTCAGACTGTCATCGCCTGTTGAGAAAGGGACAAACATTTGCACATTGCAACTAGAAGTCAATCGCCGTATCAAGATTCTGGATCGAAACTTGCCATCCGCATTAATGGTATTGACAAAATTGAATTTACTATGGAAAATATGAAGACACATTCGTAATGAAACAAGTCTTCTTGTTTCTTCCGCATTTTAGTGCAGATGTGATCCAGGTTTGCGATCAGATCCACCATATTCACCTTGAAACTGATTACTCATTTTCACAAGAATAGGAAATAAAATATAAGAAAATTAGTGTTGCTGAAACAGCACGTATTTTTCCGCCTGTATTTTCACGCAAAATTACGCGAAAAGTACTCAATTTTTTTAAAACTTTTACATGACTTTATTTCAAAATCTATCTTAAGCAACAGATTGCAATAAGGGAAAAATCTCTATCAGCATAATTGTAAATGTAGGAAGACGCCGAAAAACTTTTTGAACTTGTGCAATTTTCGAAAAATCGGAGTTATCAGCGAACATCAGAACTGCACCATTCTCTTAAATGCCTTCAAACTATCCAACAAAAAATAGTTAAAAACGATGGAGTGATTATTTTGAACATTTGGACAATGTGCGCGGGGTTTCAGCTTATGTACCCCCAAAATTAATATAAAAGATTCGACGTCAAGGGACCGCGACATCAGCCAGATAGATTAGAAAATATCAATTTTTGAGATAATCGGATAACCGCTTTAGCCAATTGTTAACAGATGGACGGACAGACTATTTGCCGACATTCGATTTTTCGACATCAAGAACCTACAAAACATGGATCTGGCTATACAATGCGTTAGAGAATTATTTTCTAAATTTAGGAACTGGATTTATCCACTTTTTCGTTACCAGAAAGCTGTAATAAGAGTTTTCTACCGAAATTTCGCCGTTTTTTGCGTAGCATTACATAACTTTCTCTCTACTCCGTAGCGAGAAAGTAACAAGAATCGTATCGATTCAATAGTGTGAGATGACTTGTCCTCGAAATTTCTGCTCTGACCCTCGCAAAGTGAAATTTTGAATTAAACTGTCATGCGATCTTTCAGGTTAATTTGTATATTCAAAATCAAAATTATAATTAGCGTACAGGGAATTAACTTCCTTCAGATGATGCAGCGTACTCGTAAGATGCTAGTTTCTCGTTCCGACAGCATCTATTGAATGGTTAGAGATAAACATACCGAAAATGGGTCATTACCAAGAGTCATATGTTTAGCTTCATTACCAAGTGTGATAGGATCCTAAACAACTCGAGAATACTTCGCACGGCACCTAATTACATGGGCAATCCTTTGAGAAATTTGATGGAAAATAAAGATGAGAAGACGTGCAAGTTAACAATTCTCTACTAATTACAGAGTTTAAAACTTCACCTTTCAATACCGACGTAAATAAATCCATCATTGATGTAAATATCACCTAGCAGCGTTGAATTGATGATCATAAATAATTTCAAAATTAATTACTGAGTACTAGATTATTTATTTCATTTTTTATTTAATAGGTAATTATTACATACAAATTAGAGAACTTTATGCTAAGTGGCTAGGCCGAAGGCCTTTAAGCCATTACAATACCTACAGTCTACCGCGTTCTAACCTTTCGTATTCTGGTATTCACAGCAAATGGTCTTTTCACCGCATCAATGCCGCGGAAAAGAGATCATAAGGTACGGCTGAGGAAAAAACCCCTGAAGGGGGAAAAACCTGCCGTCAGAAGCCGAGTACATGTTAATCTACCCTATTTTTGTTTTTAAACTATTTATTTATTTGATGCGGACGTCAGGCATTCTCCTTCCAGTGTTTGGCCTCCTCAGCACCTGAAAACAGACAGCACCACAGAAGATCGTCCGCACCAACGCCTCTGCCCTTACATTTCCGATTCCCACTTCCCTTCGCCCACTAATGGGTTTATTATTTTAACCGTTTCCTTTTATTTTAATTTTATTTTAATAGTTTAATTATTTTAATTTATTTTTATTGACTTATTTGTCTACTTATACTTAACAATTGACTACAACTTATGACTTTTTTTTACTGTTTACTAACCTAACATAACTTACTAACTTAATTATTGTTAGTTTATTGACTTAAAACGTGTGTCAGAAGTGGGATTCGAACCCACGCCCACAGAAGTGGACTGCGACCTGAACGCAGCACCTTAGACCGCTCGGCCATCCTGACGTGCCTACATTATTTTCACAAGCCAGCTAAATATTTTGGATGTTTCAATGATGGTAAGGAAATCATTGAGAGTCCCATCATTAAAGTCCATCATTATACAATATAATTGCACTTACAGGAATTACGAAACAATTGGAGTCGAAATATTAGATAAAAATATTGAAATCAAATAAGAATCGAAACTTAAAAAAATATTTTTCATGGAAAAGAAGCAAAGAAGGAATGCCACCTATTTAATGAAATTTATTCTAAAACAATGCCGTTCTCCTTTCAAATGATATCAACTTTCTTCTCACTTACATAAAACCTAATATTTTCTAAACAGTACACACAATGTTTAGAGAAATCACCACGCACGTACTAACGTATTTCACGTCATTTATATTACGTTTCTACGCGTTACTTTCATTTACGTTTCAATTAAAAGTCCACTTTTATTCTGTGGATGTTTATAACATGTTTATTCATAGTAAATGAAATTCTAAATATATCCTTATGACATCTCGATCGAGTTTTCCTTCAGTTTCTCTTGATCTATTCAGAAAATGTTGAGGAGGTGCTATGCTTTTGAATTAGAGCTTTTGTCCCTCTCAATTGTTAATACAGTTTTTACAGTTTTCAATACAGGTTTTACAGCAGCGATGCAATAACACATTTTCTCGTATAATTTATAAAAAAATTATAATACTAGCTGAAACTGTGCAAAAAGTTTGCACATTTGCAAAGTTTTGCACGTTCAAATATTTCGCTCGCCTGCATATGTTTTTGTGGCGACGGATTTCTTCAATTGGAGATTGCCTCGTTGCCCCAGCTCGTCAGTACTTTCAATCCGGAAAAATTCTTGCTAGAGCTCGCATTTGAATTCATGAATACAGGTTTCTATGAGGAGCACTCTCAACATTCCGGCGCTGGTTGTGTGTGTGTGTGTGTGTATACCTAATTTCAAGGAAAATATACCTAATAAATATACCTAATTTCAAGGAAAATATAATATCTACACACTTTCTACAGAACAAACACATCCACATTCAGATTAAAACATTCAAAATGAGATTAGAAAAGTATAAGTGGAAAAATTGTTATGCAGAACTACTGAATATTTACTACTTTATTTTCCATTGACAATAAAACGAAATTAGAACTTCTTTTCCTTCCTTTCCCTCCTTTCCTCCTACTCCTCCTTCTCCCCATTTCTTCTTTTTCTCCTCGCCTTTTCACTTTCCTTCTTTACTTTCATATACGCCTCCGTATCCTTTTTCTTCTTCCTCCTTTTCTCCTCCCCTCCTCCGTCCTTTTTCGTCTTCCTTTCTCTCTCTCTTTAGCTTCTTCACCTTTCCTCCTTTCATTTCTCGTCTTTATTCCCTCTTCGTTCTCTTACTCCTCCTTCTTATTCCCTTCTTTCTTCATACGTCTCTCACTCTCCTAAACTGGAATATACGGAAGCATCCCCAAAATCACTTTATAAAATATCTTCTAAATAAATATAATAAAGATATTGCTTTCATCACAGAAACGCACCTTACACCCAAAGATAAATTTCATGTTCGGGGTTACTTGACTTCCGACAGACCTTCTCGAACTGCAGCAGCAGGAGGAGTAGCAATTTTCATTAAAAAACGGATTCGACACGATCCTCTGCCACCGTGTATCACCCCAGGACTTGAAAATATAGCAATAGCGCTACATCAGTCACGCAGTACAACAATCACATTAATTGCAGCATATAAGACTCCTAACATCCCCCTGAAACAAACACACCTTAACATTCTGTTTTCAAACCCAACTACTGCCGTAGCCATAGGCGACTTCAACGCCAAACATACCGCATGGGGATGCAGAACAAGCACCCCGAATTGAATATTTTTTTACACAGATATACTATCAATAATAATTTAATTATCTCTACTCCACCGGAACCTTCACATTTCCGCGTTCCTTCCGAATATCCTAGACAAAAGTTAGCAAAACATTTACGAGACCGTTATTCCAATCTGTTCTAACAGAATCAAACTCAGACCACTGGCCGGTGCTTCTCTCCTGTGGCACTAATCTCATAGTATCTAATCACCCCAATCCTCATATTCATAAGAATATCAATTGTAAACTATTCGAAGAATATCTTTCTACATCCACCCCAATATCAAATTTCTTAAAAACCCCAGATCAAATCGATTCAAGAATCTCTTTCTTCGGCAACACCATCGACTCTGCAATAAATACAGCTACTCCCAATTACAACCAACAGAAGCATCTTCCACCAATTTCCCTTCCACCTCAATCTCCCCATTATCCGCCAAGTCTTAGTTTGCAAATACAGAAGCAGACAAATTAGAAATGCTTGCCAACCATTTCAAATATGCTTTTTATCCTAATATTTCTACAGATCTGAATTTCCAAACTTTTGTAGAGGAGTTTATAAAATTTTCATAGCATACTGCTCCATTACCAATTAGTTATATCTCTCCCTCTAATGTCAAACAAATAATTAAGAATACAAAAAATAAAACTTCTCCAGGAACGGACGGTATCCCCAACATAGTTCTAAAACATTTACCTCCTCATTCCATTGCTTACCTAACTTCCATCTTCAACAGCTGCCTGAGATTAGGCTATTTCCTGGCAAGCTGGAAAAAATTCATTGTAATCCCAATATTTAAACCTAAAAAATCCCCGAAAGATCCCACTAGTTACAGACCCGTAAGCCTTTTACCCACTCTGTCTAAAGTTTTCAAGAAACTGATTCTAATCAGACAATAAATTTCTTCAAGATACGAAAGCTATCCCCCCTTTCCAATTCGGATTCCACCCTCTTCATTCGACCACCCACCAGCTTCTCAAAATAGCAGAAACCATAGGTCAAGCATTTCAAAATAAGAAAATTTGTTCTGCAGTCTTTTTAGACTTTGCTAGTGCCTTTGACAAAGTCTGGCACACAGGTCTGCTCTACAAATTAAGGAACTACAGCACTCGCGATTATCTTGTCAAAATCATCAGCAGCTTTCTCGAAAATAGAACCTTTTCAGTGCGAATAAATTCCTCTCTCTCCGCTCCTACGATAATTTAGGCCGGGGTACATCAAAGTTCACCTCTCTCCCCGACCCTCTTCAATTGGTTCACAGATGTCTGCCATGTACCACATCCTGTGCCACAGCTTTATATGCAGATGACACCGCGATATTCTCTACACACTAAGATCTTTCAGTAGCAACCAGCAATTTACAATCATCCATCAACACTTTCTGTGGCTGGGCAGCAAAATGCGAAGCAAAAATCTTCGCACTTAAAAGAATAGCCAACCCTCCAACTATCACAATAGGAAATTCCCCAGTTCCTTGGCTCCCATCAACAAGCCTGTAAAACACCTAGAAGCCATCCTAGACACTCGTCTCACATGGAAACCGCACATTACCCATCGGCTGAACAAAATGTATGCTGCACTCTTCAAATTATATCCTCTTATAAACCGTAAATCGGCGCTCCTAACAGACGTAACCCTGCATACTTATAAAACTGCATTAAGACTACCATTAACATATGCCTCTCCTGTGTGGGGCGGTGCTGCACAAACAAACCTAAAGGAATTCATTTTTCAAAATAAAATCTCCGAACGTCGGTTAACGCCCCATGGTATGTACCCAACAAACAACTCCACAGAGAATTGAACATCGTACCATTACTCATCACATTTAAACATTATCAAAAAAATTGTTCACCAACCTAAACTTAGTTCCCGGTGCCAGACTCTACCATCTGGGAAAATCCAGTAATGGTCCAACCAGAATCAAATCACGCCTTCCCAAAGATGAATTCAGACCTCCGTAAGCATCATAAACACGTAATCATAAGCGCACTCCCCCTCCCTCTTTCCCACTCCCCACACACCACTGCCCTGTGCATAAAATCCTAATAAATAAGGTTCCCAGAGTGGATTCCCTCTCACAGATAAAATTGGGTTAAGTTAGTTTAATGCACAAGTACCTTGGTGCTTTTCGGCTAATATTGTATTATTTGTTTAGTGTTTGTATCCAATTTCAGACCTGTAAAGTAGTTTACCCACTGCTCGGGGGCAATAAATTAAAAAAATTTAAAAAAATACTCAATTTTCTGGTATTCAATGTAATTTATGCCTTGGATGTGTATCGTTTATATAAATAGGCTCTATAATAATTTTCCTAGATCAACATTGTTAAATATTGGGTGCAAAAATTCAGTATAAGGCATGGTTCATAACAATTGTCATCTGTGCGTCCGTGCGTCTCTGTCTGTCCGTCCGTCCAATGTTAGCGCCTTAACCGTTCAGACGATTTTCTCCAAAATTGATATTCTATAACCGATCAGAAGGAACTCAAAGGCATACAAGTTTGAAACGGATATTTCGATGTTTCGGGGTACTTACATGAACGCTCAAAAACATTTTCAATGTTTTCTCCAAAATAGCTACAATGTTTTATTGAATTTGTCCTCGTAAAGACTAAAGGACACTTAAAAGAATGGCACCCGTATTATTTTCGTTGCAATCCCTTATTTTTCGAAAATTCTCAAAGTTCAGAATTATTCCGGTGCCTTTAGTCTTTCTAAAACTACAATATTGAAGAATTTTTCCTTAACGAAATACTGAAGGCTTTTTTCCTTAAAAAAGATTTTTTACTTAATGAAATCTGTTGTTCAAAGACAAATCGTGAAATAAAATCATGTATAATTTTTGAAAATATGAGAAGTTTTCGAGTAATTTTCCGGGAAATATAGGCATTTTTTTAACAATTATTTTCTCAAAAAGTTTCCAACCTTTTCTTTAAATGTTCTCCTCATATGTATCAAAATGGTAAAAAAAATTGGGCTGGTTTCATTTTCGGCGAACTCTGTATTTTCCAAAATTGTAAAAAATTAACATTACGAGGTAGAATAATGAAGATTGAGATTTTTGTCTCAAATGAAATCTGTTCTGTAAATCAGATCTTTAAAAAAAGTCACGTACAAACTTTAGAAAAAACGAGTAGTTTTCGCATTCTTTCAACTAGCTAAAATTGCAACATCTTCTATAAAGAGGTTCAAATTTCTTCTTTATTTTTTTAATAATTGCAACATTTTCTAACAATAGGTTCGAATTTCTTTTTTAAGTTTTTCCAAAGGACAGAGCAAAGAACATTTAAAAAATGGTTCAGATCTCATTTGGTTGAACTTCAAATGGTTGATATGCCAGAAAGTATGTACTATCACTCGTTCATTCTAGCCCTATGTATCGCTATTTCCATTCATATTGCGACCAATCGAAAGACATGGATTGCAAACCTTTTATAAAAAGGAAACAGCATTTTATCTTCAGCAATGTCAAGAAACTTATTCTCTCAAATTAGTCAAGACGGAAGTGTAGGGGCTATGGAAGTCCTTCGATTGATTGATTGTTAGTGATTCAACTAGCACGTCAACTACTATGATCATTAGTCCCGTAAGTGTAGTGCGTGTTTTTACTCAAGACGTGACTCTGGATTTCCCCACTAGATGGCCAGATCCAGCCGACCTACCGGTGGCAAACTGGGTTTTCCCAACCAGGTATCTCCCACTCTCCCTCTCCCCCCCCTCTCTCCCTCTCTCTCCCTCTCTCCCTCTTTCTCCCTCTCTCTCTCTCTCTCTCTCTCCCAGAATGTAAAATAGACTAGGTCGCCCTCTATAGATCGTTCTTTTCACTAAACCAGTTTTTTGAAACATTCATAATATTATGTTGAACAGACAATAATATTAGGTAATGCTTTCGGGACAAATAACATGTCTAAACTATATGGTTTTCTTTCTTCAAAGAATGATGAGGCGCCATGAACTCTGGAATTCTTCTCAAAACCTCCTTCCTCTTCTTTTCACCCATTATATGGAAAATTCAGTAGTCTCCTGTATCATCTCTTCTCACCATTTTTAACATTCTTCTCTCGAGATAATTATCATAATCAACACATTATATAATAATATTATAAATATGATATAAATAGATCATACTTGTGTACATCATCAAGCTGTACTTAACAAGTGATTGAGCACTGCGACCACTTCACTGTATTCGTGGAAGAGAAGAAAATTCCCACATTCTGTCAGTCTCACGCGAAAAATGTGTAAAGACCAAGTTCCCAAGAGAAGAGAAGCGGTGACAAAGACGTATTTAGGAGGTGCTCGCTGTTGAAAAATTTTCGTTCGTTAGTGGAGTATTTCCCAACATTTTGAGGTTCGCAACACACCTTTCTTGCATAACTGCCGCTCAACAAAATATTCATTATACTGCATATGGTGTCATTCTGCGAAACACACAAAATTGGTTGTCTTTATCTAATTGCGTACCGTGGGCGAAGACAAAGTAGACGCCAGGTACAAATTGAATAAAATTACCAGGAACAGAATCTAGGACATATGTCACGGCTAAAGACAAATATTGTTAATGTTAGGAGTGTCCGGTTAAATCGCACATTAACCAGACGCTGAGAATAAAGCTATGCAAATGACAACGAACAGGTCATTTCAGACTTCATCATTCTTGCTCCAAAATTTGTGTAACCTTTAAATTGTGTACTTACTGCTCACAAGCCCACCAAAATTTGCATATGATGGCGATCTAGCCACTGCAACCCAGCACGACCTTTGAAAAATCAGACGAAACACGCACTAATGACTAGTCCTCTTGGAAATACTATAGCAAGTGGAGTTTAATGCAAAGTACAAAGAGAGTGAATGCTCAAACTTTATTTTGTGTAAGAGAAAGACTGAACATAAAACTAACAAATACTTCAAAGATTTTATTTATTTTAACGTCCAACAGTTAAAAATTGTGTGACGCACGATAAGGAGAAATATATTCTGTGTACGTTTTCTTAAATTCTGAGATCCCTACCCTGACTGAGGTACATGCTGAACTCTGAAAACAGATGAAAATTAGCATATTTGGTAGGAATTGATAAGATAACATCGCTCCAGTGTAATAAAAACTATTCGCAAACGCAAATTAGCAACAGTTTCGCTATTATCCCCCATTGTGATCTTCGTGAAGGAATTGACTTCCTGCGTGAGAACATGGAGAACTATAATTTGAACATAATTTTCTACAGAACTCTAGAAGACATGCACAGACAGTCAAGTGACACTTATATTCAGAAGAAAAACAAGGGACCAACTCAGCATTCGATGAAAAGATCATTGAAACTGAACAAAAATCTGCCCAAAATTACCTTTGCCGAAAATGACCTTGGTCAAACTTTGTTGATATCTCATGAAATAGGCATAGATGAACTGAACAAATACTTTATTTTTAATCTCATATATTAAACGTATTTGGCCATTTTGTTTACATAGAAAGACTATATATATATATATATATGCCTTTCACCACTGAGGACCGGGTTCGATTCCCGTCGAATCTCATGTGAAATTCGTTCCAACAAGAAGAGTTTGGCTGCTTCAGGAAGGCTAGTCCAACCCTTTGTGAAGTGTCCTAAACCCTGCCCCTATCCTTATTCCTTCCCAATTCTGGCCTATGGGTAGTGACGCAGGAGCGCGTAGCAGGAGGCGCGTACGCGGAGATGCTGCCTGGCGGTCCTCTTGACAACTGACTGCGACGTGACGCGACATGACAGAAAGGTAATGGAGGATTACTCCACAAGAGCGTAATGTAATGGAGGATTACTCCCCAGCGCAAAGCGCTCAACGCCCCTTAACGGGCTTGGAGACGCGTTGCGTCAAAATGGTAGTCGCAACAATTTTAAAAAACTCTTTCCATAAATTTTATTAATTCTTAAAAGGGGTTTAAATTTTACCCCATCAATACAAATACAATACAAAAAAGGAAATTTATTTTTAAATAGATTTTATACGTATAGATTCTTCATATCTTCCAGATGATATTTAACTCTATTTGCATTAATAGCAAATTACGGTATGATACGGTATAAAGATAGGAATATTTAAAAACTGTGACGTGATATGACGTATTTATTGTGATATTCGTAATATACTATAAAATTGAGTGGGTTGCGCACACTTCCTTCTTGCAGGTAAAAATCTTGTTCTCAAGTGTAATTTATACATTCACTGACCGTTAAAATTATTACTTGTATGGTGTAGTAAATATTAGTGTGGGGTGTAGTAAGGGGTGAGGATAAGACAAGGAAGATGAAGGAAAGATTGCGCGTGGTCCGTGGCCCTTTGTTAGGGTACTGCTCCGGCATTCGCCTGATGTTGATAGAAGAAACCATGGAAAACTGCCGATCAGAACGGAAAACTGCCGGCCGCTTCAATTTTCCTCCAAACAGTGATAGCACTCGACCTAGCTATGCAGCTAGTCTCGAAACTCCCGCCACCGTCGCGGCTCGAACTCCAGGACCTCCCGGCCAGAGGCACTGCAGTGACATAAATTGATGCAATGACCCCGTCTCCTGGTATCAACTACAGACGGATTCCGAAAACGTACCGCACGCGATTCTCCCTTTCTCAAACAGTCCTCAGTTCCATTCTATAGCGCCGAGCGATTGAAGAGTCAAGAGCTGGAAATTCCGGTGCTGCGATAAGCTATTTGACCATCAAAACATTTCACATTCGTGTGGGATTTCACTTTCGTTCAGGGCTAACAAATATAAAAATTGAAAAGAAAAGCAAATTCAATGGCTGGCGTAATCCCACTTTCACCTCCTAGCGATATTGCCAGGTTCGCCTTGAGGAAAGGGAGAGAAGAAGAAAAGAAGATACTGTAAGGAAAATAATGTAGAATCACACACACTAATTCGATCATGTGGCCTTTGCGACCTCGCAAAAGAGCGGCAGTGCCAGTGACACCTCCGAGAGCAGCGGTGGCGCTGACGGACCGTGACCCCTCTGCGGGCGCCGCGGTCGCGCTCTCAGGTCAGCGGTGCGTTGACGCCCGTGGCCTTGACAGTCCGCTCACCCCCGCCCGCGCCGCCTGCGTGCAGATGTCACCGCGATAGCGTCACCGCGACCAATTACCTCGAGGGCCTAATTGGAGAGGCGCCCCGCGCCGCCCCGGCGCCGCCCCCGCGCCGCCCCCCCCGCCCCGCCCGCGCCGCCCCGCGCCGCCCCGCGCCGCCCCGCGCCGCCCCGCGCCGCCCCGCGCCGCCCCGGACGCCCCGCGACGCCCCGCGACGCCCCGCGACGCCCCGCGACGCCCCGCGACGCCCCGCGACGCCCCGCGACGCCGCGACGCCCCGCGACGCCCCGCGACGCCCCGCGACGCCCCGCGACGCCCCGCGACGCCCCGCGACGCCCCCGACGCCCCGCGACGCCCCGCGCCGCCCCGCACCGCCCCGCCCCGCCCCGCGCCGCCCCGCGCCGCCCCGCGCCGCCCCGCGCCGCCCCCGCGCCGCCCCGCGCCGCCCCGCGCCGCCCCGCGCCGCCCCGCGCCGCCCCGCGCCGCCCCGCGCCGCCCCGCGCCGCCCCGCGACGCCCCGCGACGCCCCGCGACGCCCGCGACGCCCGCGACGCCCCGCGACGCGCGGCGCCTAGCTCCGCGTGGCCGAGCGGTTGACGCCGGCGGCGGCTGATGCCATCGCGGCGCTCGTTAGATGGCGTTGTGTGCGCGCGGCTGTGACAGACCCCGGCTTCCGAATTCGCGCGGTCGCGGGCAGGTGGGCGGGCGAGATGTTGCCCAAAACACAAGCGTATTTGAAGGAACAGATAGAACATGATTTCAATGCGCCTCTTTATACGTTGGGCATTCGGCGAGTAGAGGGAATTTCTCGTTAACGCGGTTGCACGCCATCATTATTCCTTCTTCCTTGTCCTACTCTTACCTCTGACTTTCACCTGCTTGCACGTACATGCACTACGCGACCAGACGGGAGCTTAGAGCTGGTTCAGGCTGAGGCGGTGCCCCGCTGGTGGATACTTGGATGGGGAAGTCCCTGCACGCAGGTCGGCGCCGAATTTCATTATCCAGCGGAGGAAGTACATAGCCACCTTCCTTGACAAAACGACATGCTATACAGTCACGGGTCTAATGTCGCACCGCGCACGGGTCAGTTGCCGCACCCGCAAAAAACAAATAATCAATTAACCGAGTATCTCAAGCGCTAGGATTCCTCTTCTTCTCTCCATGAAAAAAATTAAAGAAAAAATTCAGAGCTGTTTTTGAGAAAAAGTTGTTTTTTAATTGTCTATATTTCGATCCAAATTATATGCAAAATACTCACATTTACGAAAAATTGAATGTGAAATTATTTAAAGATTTTAAGTCTTTAAGGAATTTTTAAAAAAACATTTCATCTTCAATTTATTGTAGTAGGACCACGCTAAAAAATTGCACTTGTGCCATTTTCGAAAAAAAATGGAACTTCAATGTACATGAGACCTACACCTCTCTTAAGGGTCCTTTACACCATATAAGGACAAAAAATCAAAAAAATTATCAAAAAATTCGGTACCATTTTTGAGAAAATTTTGAAAATGTTTTTAAGTCTTTATGTAAAGTATCCTTAAAAATCAAAAACTCCCAAAGTTTCGAGTTCATTCAGATTGATCAGGGAACGTCAATTTTGACAGAAGTCGGCTGAACGATTTACGACGTCGCCTGAACGACCCCAATAAATGGATTCTGGCTTCACTTTATGTTAGAGGATTTTTTTCTATTTGGCAACAGGATTTATCCCCTTTTTATTACCAGCGCACGGCAATAAGAGTTTTTCTGCCTCGCTTTTCTCTTTTTACGGAGAGTATAAGACTTTTTCTGTATAATTTTCTCTTCTTACGAAGTACCTTCATAAGACTGAGAAAATTAAAATGATGATTTTTGAAATGTGTCACTTTTTGTGTGCACCGACATGTCCCAGGGAGATAATGAAAGTCTTCAGATCTATGAATACGTGTTTACGAAAAATCACCATGCGACTGGTGGATTTTGCCACCAGCCAAGTAGTTCGGGAGATGCATCTGCCTGGACTGAGGATTGTAGAGGCTGGCTGCCCTGATTGAGTCATGGACGGCAGTCCTCATTCGATCCTTCTTGTAGCTGCCACCCGTTGGACTGCGTTGATTGATTGATATATTGTTTACGGACACGTCAACTGCTATGGTCATTAGACTCGTTAGTATAATGAACTTTTTTTGCCTGGAGGTGGCGATGTCCTCCTACCTGTGCATGGTGAGATCCGACGATTGGGCAAATTATTGACAAGTTTGGAGGGGAATCGGGAGTTCTTAATTAAATTATTATTCGTGCCAAGACTTCAGTAAATTGATTAAAAACAATACCAGTAATTTTGCAAAAAAAAGTATTAAATTAAAGAACTGATTTAAAACTTAATAGTAGGTCATACACCATTCACATTTTTTGAATGGAAATGATTATCATTGTAAACTTGCTAGATAGCTGTGTCGAATTCAGCCGCTGTCTAAGGGAGAATTCTAGCGGCTGGCTGCTTTGATCGGTAGTTTTCCGTGGTGTCTCCGATCAACACCAGGTGAATGACGGAGCAGCACCGTAGCAAACGGGTCACGGACCGAACGCGATCTTTCCTTCCACTTATTTGTCTTTTCTCACTCCTTACTTACACACACACTCACTCACATGCACTACACTACCAAACATGTCGGGAGACCAGTCAGGAGCTTAGAGCTTGTCCCGGCTGGGGTGGTGCCACGCTGGTGGGAGATACCTGATTGGGGAAAATCCCCGCAAACCGACGTAGGTCGGCGCCGGATGTAATCACTGAATTTCATGAAAAAAATATTGATAGTTTATTTCGTGTTTTGTGGACCGTCAATTGCTAAATTAAACCGTTAGTGACCACAGTTAACATTTTTTAGTTATCTCATCATTTTTTAGCTATAGTACTAAATTATTTTTGCAAAACTGAATGCTCGTTTAACGTACCTCTTTTGGAATAAATTCCTAGCCTAAAAGACCAAATTTCCCTTTAGTACTATTTTTAAAATTAATTAAACCTATCAAAAATGACGGGACAAAATCGAACTGCCATGATAATTCTCTCTGCAGGTGTCTCAGAATAAACACATTTCTAGGATATATAGAGTTTTCGAAAGTGATCACTTTTTGCTAATGAACACGTGATGGGAAATTTCACATAACGAAGTTACATGTAATATTTGCTACTGGGTGGTAGGCAACCCATCATGCAATGGTGTAAGGCGGGTACGCGAAATCTTTGTCTACGTCAAAGTGACGCGCCAAACAGCACTGCATAATATGATGCTTGCTGATCTGGAGCGAGTATTATATGTATAACTCCGATTGATGAAATTTCCTACTAATGGGTTCTTTGGCAAAGAAAGTTCATTCTGAAACCCTCTACATATCCTAGAAGTATGTACCATTTAATCTGATGTACATAAATTGTTAATGTGTTAGCAGATAGCGGTTTTTGTTAATTATTGAATTTTTATTATTGTTGGGTCGCTCGCACCCATTGTTACCGTGATGGAAGTAATTGTTGCATAAAACGTACATGCTTATTGCTGCATAATATTGTTTCATTTTCTCTGAATTCTAATTATAGTATATTTTTCGCATTTTACTAAATAATTAATGTTCATGAATGAGTATTTATACATATTTTTAGCTGTAATGAAAATGACGGTAATGTGCAAAAAGTTCTTGAGCCAACTATTGTATTGGAGACTTTGTACGGCCCTTAGCGGGCAGCGATCTACTGCATTTTTGTGTCTCTGCGCATGCGCCAACTCGAAATCGAACTGGAAGTGTTAGCGGGCCCTGCCAGGTCCCGCTATTTCGTCGGATTTAGGGAGTGAATGATATCTCGTGGTAATCGATCATTCGGCAATTTTATATGGAATTTGTTTTCGACTCAGGGGGCAGTGTGTGCTGTCAACTCTATTTCCACGGCGAAATTATCGCACTGTCTTTTCGTGTTTGTTAACTGATTAGATTAAAGTTTAATTTGTGTTCTGCTAGCCTCACAGTTTTCAATTCCCCGAAATCATCGTCAGTTATATTTCATTGGATACGTAGTAAAGTCTTCACAAAAAATAGACAAAGTATCAGTGAATGTCTGTGAAAAGTGTAGTGAATTCATTGGTTAGGTCAAAGTGAATTACTGTCGGAGAAGAAGAAATGTCATTAAAAATGAAAAAAGAAATAAAAATAAAGGAATTGTTTCATTTCTAGTTAGTGGATCAAATTATATAAATCGATATTCATAGGAATATTTTTTTAGTATAGTATTTTAGTATAGTAATATATATTGTTTTCATTAGTTTTAATTTTTAAAAACCTTTTAAGGTTTCTTAATCTTAGAGCACTAATACGTTGTAATTTTGAAGGCAACCATGACTGCAATGGGGTCAATGGGATTTTGAATCCTGTATTCAATGAAAGTGAGTCTTGTCATAATACATTGTGTGGATCTTAACATATGTGGTATGTCAGTGTGTATCATATGTCAAGGTGTAGGTTACGTCAGTCAAGTTGGCACAATTTGTGTGAATAATATATTGAATGATTCTGAAATATAACTGATATATGGAATATCTTAATTAACAAAATGAATTAGATTAGAAAAAGATTTTTATTTCTCACATTCATTCTGCTCTTGTTCCTTTTGTTGATAATACATTTCTTATTTAAATCCACATATGTACTTCATTTCTATTTTACATATTTTATATAAGAATACTAGTATTAATATGCAAATATGTAAGATCTGAGTACAAATTTTAATACAATTTTAGTACAAATTTTATTTATTATTAAATGTAATATATATGCATATAAGTAAAGAAGTTTACAAAGATCCCAAATGAAGTTTCAGCACACAGCTGATGGTAATTTCACTGAAACAGCACTCTTTGTTCCCACTGTTTGGAACTTCTTCCAATGCGACTTATAAGTTTGAACCTAAACGTGCAAAAACTCTTTCTCGATTTCATCCGTTATTGATATCAATACTGCTTTCGATTGCTTTAAGGTTCGAGGGTGCACAAATTGTCTAATAACAATCAAGTTCCCCAACTCACTCAAGCTACTAAATTGCGTGCCTTGAAAACTACCGAATTGTACCGTAAGATGTTCCAATATTACCAAATAACATAGTGATTTCATTACGACCCGGTCAGATTTAAAGTGGGGAAAGCCATAATTCCCCGACTGGGTGGCAGTGTAATGCATGTAAGTACGTGTGTGGGGGGGTGTAAGGGGAGAGCAGAGGTGAAGGATGAGGAAGGAATGATCACGCGCGGTCGTGGCACCGTTTGTTAAAGCACTGCTCTGGTGAGTACAAGTTATGAACAAAACGTGTTCATAGGATTGTACTGTACGATGCTCAGATAAAAGTTTGTTTGATAAGTCTAGTTTCACGATAAGGAACTATTGGAAGTGGGATAATTGAGAGGTTTTTAGAGCAAGAATTGGAGATATATATTCCACATTAATAACCGCATTGACATCAGTAATTATTATCATTTAGAACTTTTCTATTCTAAAATATTTGCGATTTGGTTTAAAGTGCATAGAAATGTCTCTTATCACGTTTTTCTTCGGGCCCTTTGGTTGCCATGCTTGTCAAGCTACTCTGCTGATGAAGTTCTTTCTTTCACGGCGAGGAAGTTCCATATTTTCATTGCTTTTGCTTTGCCTGTCCCAGACGCGTTCGTCGCATCTTCATGGGCCATGATCATCTTAACTCTCGCTTTCCGGTGTTCGCGGTTACAGGATTCGCGGTGCGAGCTTGTGACTCAGCGGCTGGCCACTGGAACAAGACAGGCACATGGCAAATGTGTTCACTTTGACGACCGTACTTTGGAGACAAACCGGCGAGGACTACCTTGGCAGACGGCAGGCTAGAGATATTCTGAGAAGAGCCGCGTACGAACTCATGCATGATTGCTGGAAGGAAGCGGAAATGCAAAAGCTGTTTCTTCTTCCTCCCTGATGACACCAACTAAATCGCCTAAAATGATGGTTTTTAGCCCCAAGTGCGAACATTTGTCTGCTGTCAATACGAAAACGACATGTAAAAATCATCCCTTTTGTATCGACTGAAGAAAAATGGTTTCGTGAATCTCTTAAAATGTTTTATTTTCAAATATATACAAAGCAGAGCGCCAAAAAGAAAAATCATGAAAAAGTGTTTGTGATAAATGCATAATGTGAGATTTTGAACTTTATTATTAACGACGGGAGTAAAACCTTCACTGTGAAGGTCGTAGTGGCTGCATTGATGGTGACCGGAAATTAGAAGATACTATCGCTCGCAATCTGTGGCCGGCATTCTCGTGCAAAGTACAGGAAGAGCTTATTCCATAATAACCAGTCTTTTGAACTGCCAAGTCATTAAAGTGAGATAGGTATATACACCTGGTGGAGTTCACCGAGAATTGTTTAGACAATAAAAACTGCGCGATGTGTCAGAACGAATACAAAATGTTCAATTAATTTCAATGTGCTATTATCAATAATCTTCATTGTAGTTGAGATTAGGTGAGTGAAAAATTATATTAAATGAACTGCGGACAGACTTGTACAATGTAAACAGATATGCTGAGAGCCTTGTATAGTGAAAAGGCCAGAAATAGGCAAAGAGAAAAAGGCAAAATGTAAATAATAGTTAACTGTTTGAGAGTTTCGTGCTTAACTTGCTTAACTGTATGTGGTATGTATTTTATGCATACAACTATTTAGGACTCCAAGAGTTTTTGTTACGAACGTAGAAAATATGACATTTACAAATCGCTTTAGAACAAGCAAAATATTCTGAAACAAAAGAGTAAAAGTTTATAACTGCGGCAAACTGTCAAAGAAGACATGGAATTGGGAAAATAAGAAAATATCAACAGTTTTTCTGTTGCGAATTAAAAATATCTATAAAAAGCACACACCATCACTTTGTTTAGAACCAAATAATTATGAGAAATTATTTTATGGAAATGCCATATTTTCTGAAATGTTTCTCAATACACAATTAAATAGTATTTATGTAATATAATTTATTTATCATATAATTATAATGTATTTATTATTTATATAAAAATCTATAAAATCTGTATGTGACGTAAAGAGAAGATGCCCATGCCTTCTTGAGATCTCTTACTAGACATAGCTAAATGAGAAACTTATTCTTACTACACATAGCTAAATGAGAAATAAAGCTACCAGTGAGTGGTTTTATTTAACGAAGTTTTATTAATGCTATTAACACAATTTCACAAATAATGTGGGATAGCCCCTTGTTCTATACTGATCCTTCAATTCTTTAAATTTTTTCTATATTTCAGGTAAATTTACGCGAAAACTGCTCATTGTTTCAAAAAATTGTACATGAACTTTCAAGATGTCTTTAAAGGAAAGCTGTTAAGGAAACAATCTTTATCTTCTATATTGTAATAGGAAGACGCGAAAAAAAGGACTTGAGCAATTTTAAAAAAAGTAATGGTTTTCGACGAAAGTGGGACCTGCGCCATTCATTGCTCAAAAAATTTTCAGCCATTGGAGCACGAGCTTTTCAGTTTCATGCGCATCCCTATTCGAGCAGGAGGATGTCATTAGTGTCGCAATTATACTACAGAAAGCGCCACAAGCTGTCACCGTGAAGTGACGGTAACTAGTCTAACGTCATCTAGAATTCAGTGGGAAATACAGTTATTCAAATTATCGTTCTCCATGTTGTCGCGGCAAAAAGAATTATTCCCTTAACGAAGGACATGATGAGAGCCCAAATTTATTGCTGATTTGCCCTTGACAATAGATTTTATTACATCGGAGCGAATACTTTTGTTAACTATCCTTGCAAAAAACGCTTTGTTATATTTAAAATTCATTTAGCATATGGCTTAGGAATGCCATCACAGAATATTGAAAACGTGCCCAGAAATCATTTCTCCCCATAGCACGTCACACAGTTTTTAACTGTTTTGACGTAAAATAAACAAATAAACACATCGAGTACCCTGGGGTCTCGGGGAATACCAATTTTCTGTCTTTGTCTAATATAGCTATATACTTGCAGATAATTTTTTTTACTTGCTCCTAATTGAAGGTACACAAGTTCGATCAATTTTAGACATTGTATAATGATTTATCGTTTGGCGTATTTATTTTAATAATATATTACATTTGTAGATTTAAAATGAGCATTTGATATGTGGAGTTACTTTTGTGGAGAGATCTGCTGATCAGCTGTTGATATCCTCTGTAGTTTTTTACTTCCACGCACTCCTTTTGTTTTGTTACGCATACAAATGTGTGTGAGAATTCGAACCAGAATTATTTTTTAGATAAATTTCAAGGATGTTGTTGCTGTCGTCGGAGCTTCTGCTACCGGTGTCTCTAAGCTGGATCTGTCATATTTTTTCTGTTTTTGTGTATGCTTTTTGGCGTGATTTTTATCCGTAGGTTAGTGAAGATTATAAATGTTGAACTTTTATTTCCCCGGCATTAGACATTGAATTCAATAAAGAAAATAAAAGAAACATTCATTTTGGTTAATGCCCTATTGAAGAAAATCTAGCTATTAAGAGATCTAGAAAGTTAACTTCATGTCTTCAAAATTTTATTAAAAATGTAAAATAATAAAAAAAACGCATTTTTCCAAATTTCAAAAACGATTTTCATTGTCAAAAGAGATTGTTATGAGGGTGTGGTTCGAAGACTCTTCTGCTTTGTTTTCGCAGTAAATTGTGTGTTGGTGAGAATACAAGGTCGAAGTCTGGGTTTAACACATATCGAATCTATTATATATTTTCTCTTTGTTATGTTTTAAGATTTAAACTACATAGGAAAAAGTTCGAAAAACATTACGCTTCTGGACACCACAAATCAGTTGCACCAAACAATATTTTGCACTTCCAGTATAGCAGTCCCATTGGATACTAATGCATTGATAAAAATTACATTTCCGTCTTTCGGTTGAATTGCAATCCCAATTTTTGGCGTTTCTCCCTTCTATCAGTTTCCTAGAAAACATTTTCTTTACCAACAGCCCAGTGAAATATGTAAGGATTTTTTTAACATTTGCTAACAATAGGTATTTGCATATTGTCCGCAAAAAAAAGGATCATTTTATATTTTTACAAATTTCATTGGAGTCCGAGATTGCCTCGGGTACGAAAACCAATAATCCGTAGTTTATTTGATAAGGGTACAAATATTTCATGGCATTCCTATGGCTATGGATTGGATTTATGTCAATTTTCAGAAACCCATTTATTTGAAGGCGTGCGTCAGAACATCAGTGGCTCCTTACAACACGTTTGTAAATCATCAGAGGATATAATTAATGTTCAGATATTCTAATATCTTGCATGGATACTTGTAGCACGAACAATTTGGGGAGGGCATTACAAAAGTTCGTACTTGCACGCGTTTTAGTTCAGGCCCTTAGAATTTTGTTATTGACTGTTTGAAACTAACAGGGTGCACGCGGTAGTTCAGAACATTGAGGTTATGTTACATATTAATGTTTTCCATAATATTTTCTGACAAGAAACTAAGAAAACAACAGTCACGAAAGCAGTGGCGCCGGCGGTGGTTAAAGCGGTATGTGTTGTGCTTATTTTTTTTAATAATATTTCATAATATTTCTTTCCCACGCATTTTTGATTTTTTGACAACTATAAGATTTTCAAATGTATACAGTTGTATCGTTATCGAATGATATAAAAATACCTTATATCATTATGTGTTACACAGAAAGTGTTGTTAAAAAATGGATTTAGAATAAAAGCCTCCCATATTAATTGTATACTGTCAGTTTATTTAAGCATGCTTTAATTATGTCTTATTTGCTATTGTGTTGCATACTCTTTTGTTTCATTTCATATTTTCGTAATTCTGTATGTCTTTTTGAGAAGTGTATTATAGAGATCTTTTTAAGTATATGTGAATTGTAATTTTTTATGCTGGTCACATATGCGGCTTGACATATTTCGAGAATGGCCGATGTTATCTCCCCTTATTAATCATTGCATACTTTAAGTCAGTTTATTTAAGCATGCTTTAATATCTGTTATTCGCTATTGTTTTTAATTCCCTTTTGTTTCATTTCATACTTTCTGAATTCTGTATGTCTATTTGAGAATTGCACCAAAAATATCTTTTTAATTATATATGAATTCTTATTGTTTTTGTTACTCACAAATGTGGCTGGGTTTCGAATATGGCCGGTCAGCTCCCATTACTAATCATTGCATACTGCACGTCTATTTGAGAATTGTATCAAAAAGATCTTTTAAATTGTATGCAAATTCTAATTATGTTGGTCACATATGTGTCTTGGCATATTGTGAATATTCTTGATATTTTTGTTTCCTTTTCTCTTTTAATTATATTGTTTTTAATACTACTCTGTTATGTTATTAACATTTATTAATAAATTAACAATGTAAAAGTGGACTTACAGACTGTTAATTCAAAATTAATGAAGAAAATACCGGATGTACTCGAAAATATTGAGGAGGAATTTGATATTCTCCGCCAGAGACTCCCGTGTGATGACTTGTTTTTTAGCATCTCAACTCAGACTCCTCCGACTGCTTTGGCTCCTTCAGAGACTAGTTTGTCGGCTTCCAATATCAATTTCCCGTAGTCCTGAAGGTACATCTATTTTCTTGATCTCAGTGTATAATGTCATAGAGTATTAGCAGTAAGTTCAGTATTCAAATCAAGTAGGAAAATGGAGAGCTCTCCTCTTTTGTAGGCGCTGAACAACCTTGAGTGGGGTTGAGGCTATTGGAGAGTGAAAATATGTCGAAGTTTTAAAGCGTTTTCTACTACTTTTAATAAGAATGTCTAGTATTGCGTCTCATTTAATACCTTTCTCCCTTTTTGTAGTGCACTCCAAGAGCCCAAGGTTAGTCATTGAAGATCATATCCGGTAATTTACTTTCTGCAAAGACGCGATGACAACAGGAGCATTTGTGGTGAGTCATGGTCTACACAATCAATCGATACAGTTAACAAAAAAAACAAATAGTACATTATGCTGTTTAAATCGTGCAATTTTGTCGTGATCAACATGTTACTAGCTTAAAAGGCGTATGTTTCATGCTGCTCCAAATAGTGACGTCCGTCTCAAGAAATTTGCAATGCTGTAACCAAAAATAATGATGTACGGGCAGATCTCTTACAGACTGCCCTCTAAAAAAGAAAACAACATAAGGACCATTCCTATATGACGAAACACCTAAAAGGGGAATGGATGTTTTGCCAACGTTAATGCAATCCAGAAGTAAGAGAGACTCATTAGTTTGTTTTTCCGGCATCCTGCTCCTAAAATATGCATCCCAGAATAACAACCACCCACACTTCAGCTGTGCTACTGACGACAGTGGAAATAACAAAGACGACGCCGACGCTATGTAAGTTGCTGACCAACGATGTTACGTCTAGAATTCTACATAACATTTAACGACTGCTGGCTTTGTTAGAGTGGTTTAGAACAATTGTTTCCTGAGTTCTTTTTTGACGTGAATACTTCTAGAGTATCCGATTAGAATTATCAACTAAATATACTATCGTAAGAATGTACATTTTTAAATTTCATAACTTGGCAACAATTAAAATGTGGTTACCAAACATGTCTGGAACATCAATTTAAGAAACAAATTCATTTCTCCTAAAGATCGTTTTGCCGCCCAATGATTTCCTGTTATAGTATTTTCTTTTTGTTAATTTCGACAAAAATAGTAAAATCTGCATGCGGCAAATGGGAGAGATAAATATAATTGCACACGTTTTCTTGAGCTCCAGAATGGTTTCCACACCCTTTTGCTACACATAGTTAAATAATGAATGAATGTACCAACGTAGCATCATTTCGAAACATTTTAACTCCCAAGTAATAGAAAACTTATTTGCATCGGTAAATGAACTACAGCTGTAATTTTAGAGTATTGCTAACAAAATAGCAATCTACACCGCCGAGTTTACCGTTGCTGTGACTGGCAAAGAAAAGCTCAACAAAACCTGTTTATTGTGAATGTATTCCCAGAAGTAAAACACGGGACCATTCAAAGTAAGAAGAGGAAATGGACAAAAAACCTGATCGAGATGGAAGTCATTGATACACAAGCTGGAATTGAGTGACAGGCATAATTACTCTTGTTATATTGAGCCTAGATTTAGGATATCTATCTAGTAATGCATTTATATCTCTTATATACACGAGGGCTGGCTGGAAAAATCCGAATTATCCAGCTCCGAATTATTAATTTTGTTCTCAATATCGGTTGATGTCATGCATATTACTCGGTCAACTTTCCCGTGTTGCTGGCGTAATCTGCAATCCCGGCCGCAAGAGGGCTCGGAATTATAGCGAGTAACATGGCTTAAAGTTTCAATATTGATGATTGTCTCCGTGCTCATGGTGGAGTTGCTCCATTGGTTCATGATACGCTGCTGTCTACAGACCGCCTTTCATACGCTGCTTCTTCAGACCGCCTTTCATACACTGTGTGTACAGGTGTACCTCCCCTCACATTCAGTGTTTGTAACATTTACATCCCTCCAGGACTGACTATCAGCTGCTAAACTTTTGGGCTAAACGAACTGCCCACTCCGTTCTTGATAGTCGGGAATGTAAATACCTACAGTCCTCTCTGGGGCTCTTACTGCACTTGTCCGAGAGGCAACATATTAGAATCGGTAATATACACCGTGAACATGATTAGTTTAAATTGTCTTGAAGCAACTCATTTCGCTATCGGCAAAAAATCGATCACGTGTATCGATCTACCTCTCTACAGCCTTTCTCTTGCGATGGTCCATTCTAGACGACTTATATGGAAGCGACCATATCGTCCACATTGGTGGACTTGCTCGTGGGTTGGCATGCCTCCCTAAATGGAGTGTCCAGCGTGCTTACTGGCTAAAATTCCAAGCGAATGCCTATCAGAGGGAGAGTTTGTCGGTGTAGAGCAGCACGTTTTAACAGTGCTGTACTACAAGATGCCGATATTGCAATTCCCAAGTCAACCGGTAAATCGCGACACCCCTCCGTCCCGTGGTGAAACTTGGACTGCTCAAGGGCGGTCGATGCTCGTTAGGACTGCGTTAGCGCGACACTATCCAACCGCGGATGACCTTATTGATTACAAGAGGTGCAGAGCGAAGGAGAGAAGAACCAGCTTAGAAAGTAAAAGTGCATCATTGAGATCACACGTCTCCTCTCTCAATTGCTAAACACCACGTCTGGTATGGAGGAAGGTTGTCAAATTAAAGGATCTTCTTCCCCAAACTCAGTGCCAGATCTTCGTAAAATGGTCAGATCGAGACACCATTGTAGAGGAATATGACGCTCAATATGAAAATATGTCGAGTTCGGCAAACTATGTTCCAAATTTACTTTTGTTTAAAGAAAGAATGGAAAACTGTGCTTTGGATATTTCGAGCAGAGTACATGAATATTATAATACCCCATTCTCCATGTATGAAATGCGTTCTGCTCCGATACTTACGAAAAGAACTGCACAAGTTCCAGACGAAATCTACAACTTAATGCTGCAACATCTTGCCGGAACGGCTATGCAATTTCTCCTCCGGCTCTATAACCGTATCTGGAAAGAGCACACCATTCCTGCTCGATGGCGAGAAGCCATCATCGACCCAGTTTCCAAAGAAGGGCAAGATCGACCATTGCGTTTAAGCTGTCACCCGTTCTTCCTCAGACTACCTGACGGAATCGGTTCAAAATATGATTCATTGTCTTCTGTCTCGCCATTATGATCTGGTACTCAGTTGGGTACCAGGTCATGTGGGAATCACAGGGAACGAGCTGGTTGACCAGGCGACGAAATCGGCGACGCAGTAGACTCATGTTGAAATTCTTTCAGTACCATCGTTCGATGTTAAGGCTTTTTTGAAACGATCCATCTTTAGAGCGTGGCAAACAGAGTGTCACAATACCACTTTTAAACTAAGTATGATAAAGGATTCAATTAATCTCTGTCGTTCATCATCCCGAACTTCTATCCGTGAGGAAGTCATTTTAACCCGTCTCTGTGACGGACAATGCCACTTTTCTCGCTGTGTCCTGATTAGAGGTGAATCTTGTCTCATCTGCGACTCACGCAGGATGGTTCTTTCTGTGGAACACGTCCTCCTGCATTGTACAAAATTTGTTGGCAGCCGACGAAGACATGACCTGGGCAAAACTCTACGAGCGGTGCTCGGCGATGACTATTCTTCGTTCTCAGATCTTTTTTATTCGATTTGTTAAATAAAATGAAAAATAGTAAAGTCATGCTAGGTTACATCTAATTAAATAGTTTTCAGAATAGTTAAAGAATTAAGTAAAATATTATTAACCATTACGAAGCGTTCTGCCATTAAGAGATCTTGAGAATAAAATAAAAGCATTTTCTCCATGTGTGAGAAATATGTTTATCTGGACATATAATTGTAATACTTACATATAAATACCAGAAGTGAAAACATTGGTTTCTTATAATGATTTTTTAAATAAAGGTTTCTGTATGTATTGACTTCAAAAACTTAAATTCAATCTAAACAGGTTTTTTGTAATAAAAAAAATTGTGTTTCATGGAAATATTATAGTTAAGTATTCTTTTTACCCCCTCCCCTATCCAAAGGCTGTCGTAGTGTTACTGGTTCCTGGCATCAAAAAAGTCGCTGAAATATATTAGACTTTCCCTTCATATTTGACATTCCCTTTATATTTTTTCTCGTTATGCATATCTCTGCCGATAGCAAACGTATTTTTAGCCCAGCTCAATTTTATCACATTAGACATTTGGCAAGTACCGAGTTACCGCTCGCCGAAGCCGCCTTCTTTCGTGCACAGAAAAGACCTCCCATTAAGTAACACTGTCCGTGCGACGGGGAGGCAGAGTAGTAAGCCGGCGGTAGCATGCTTTTTTCTTTCTCGTATACATACGCATATACGCTAGTAATGTAGGTAGTATAGAGAAAGTTATGTAATGCCGCGGTTATGTAATGTAATCGATTTCGAGATTTGAACGAAAATACACGTTTTGGGGTCCCCTGATACCGGAAAAGTAGTTATTTTCAAAACGTCCATCTGTCTGCCCGTCTGTCCGTCCGTGCGTCTGTCGTATGTGAACACTCCTAGCGCCTAAACCACACGTACGATCTTTTCAAAATTGACGAAACCCCTGTCCATCTGGCTCTAGTTGAAGCTTTGAAATTTGTTTTCAAATGTTTAAAATTTAGAGGTACTTTATATTAAGCCCCCGTACATTTTCAAAATTTTCTCAAAAACGGCTCCAAATTTTTTCTTTAAATTTCTTGTAAGAATGGAGAAAAAAATATCTTATACAGGTGACATAGGTCCGATTTCCGTGGTTAACTCTGAATTTTGGAAAATTGTAAAAGAATTTTGGAAAATTGTAATTTTTTGGCGTCTTCCTTCAATTATAAAATTGAAGACAGATTTTTCCTTCAAATGAAATTTGTTGCTTATAAATAGTTCTTTCATTGAGGTCATGTACACTTATTTGAACATTTTAGTACTTTTCGTACAATAGAGGATGCCATATTTGCACTTTTAAAAATTACAAAAACAAGATTTTCTCAAGAAATCCCCTTTTTTTCTACGCATGACTAATAGTGGGATCCCCCATGCAGGACAGTCCAAAACTGTGGGACAAAACTAAGTTGTGTTCTACCACGTCCTATCCATCCCAATCTTAACCGTCCATTTTCCTATCTTTGTCCTTCCCCCCGTAACGACGTGTTCTTGTCTTTATGGTTCCCTCATCTACTATTGTGGCATCTTTAACTTACTTGTGTCACAATTCTTTTTATCTATTCTATCGGCCTCACTTGGCAATTCTTCTTGGTTTCTGATCCCGATGCTATTAGGTTTCGAGAGCTAGGGAGCCTTTCCTCTACTTCCTTCTTTATTTCTTTAGCGTGTAGTAGGCAGGCCTTATGGGGAAAGCACTCCAGCAGCATCCAATTATGAGTGGCGGATGATCCGACAGGGGAAGGTGGAGGGAATTGTAACCTTGGGAATTAAATAATCTCTAAAGAGTAGATCAGAGGTAGGCTGGACTCAATACGCTATGGTAGAAGCAATCAGACTATGGGATGGAACCCCTGAAAGAAAAACTCCAGTCCTCCAGGTTTGGGGGTCATGCTGTAGGCCAGCATACTGCACACGTAAAATATCACATGCTTAAAAAATCTCAGTCATAATTGGCAAACAACAGTAGCAAAGAAAATTGACAATGAATTATATGCCATTACAAAGCATCTCAAACAAATAAGAAATAATCCAGGAAATGATGAGAAGAAACATAATGATATAGCCGCCTGGATTGCAACAAAAAAGAAAGGCAAGGGAATCGAAAATTTGAGCAACTTTGTCCAATTCTACAGTGGAGTAAACAAACATGAAAATGCTAAAGCCGGAATTTGTATTGTTATTCGGTAAATGTATAAAACGCTGGGAATGTGTAAACCAACGTCTTATTGATTGATTGACTTTTTCGTGTTTCTGATTTGTGCGTGAACAGCTTTGGTCATTAGTCTCGTTAGTGTAGTGCATGTTTTTTCGAGAGATGGCGGTGATCTTCCCCCGCTGAATGGCGAGATCCGGCGACGACCTACCGTCGGCTAGTGGGGTTTACCCCTAACTAGGACTCTCCCACCAGCGGAGCACCACCCCAGCCGGGACGAGCTCTAAGCTCCCGACCGGTCTCCCGGAATATGTGGTTGTGTAGTGCATGTTAGTGTAAGTGTGTGTGTGAGGGGAGAGGATAGGACAAGGAAGACGAAGGAAAGATCGCGCACGGCCCGTGGCCCGCTTGGTAGGGTACTGCTCCGACATTCGCCTGATGTTGATCTGAGAAACCACGGAAAACTACCGATCAGAGCAGCCGGCCGCAAGAATTCTCCTCCAGACAGCGACTGAATTCGAAAAACTGAAAAACTAGCTGAAAAATTAGTGTCAATAATCCTGCCGCCGTCAGGCCTCGAACCTAGAACCTCCCGGTCAGAGGCGCTGCAGTGACATCAGTTGATGCTCTGAGCTACCGCTCTTATTAAAGTAGTGTTAGAAATCAGAGGAAAATACATAAGTGTGATACAAATATATAATTTGAAGGCTAGGAAAGATGATTTTGAAATGATAGTCAAAGAAATCCTAGACAGTATTCTCAACTCCCATGAAATAATATTTGCAAAAGATTGTAATAGCAGATTTGGAAGGGATAAGAACAATAGTGTGGGTCAATATGGAGAGGAAACTAGCAATAACAATGGAAAAAGACTTATTAATATCTATGAAGAGTACGAAATGAAAATTAATAACACTTTCTTCCAACATAAGGATATTCATAAGAACACCTGGTACCAACATAAAAAAACTATAGTAGACCTCTGTTTATCCAAGCAAAGAACTTCACTTAAAATGCAATATGTTCGAGTAAAATGTGGAGCACAATGTTTGGTAATTGCTGAAATATACACACCAGTTCCTTCAAATAGCACAAACAAAGAAGATGGATTTGTCATGAAACCTAGCAAATACAAATTCAGCCTGTCGATGAACACGTTTCTAGTATCTCTGCAACAGATTACCCTAGGAGGCTGACTTTTTTGAATCTATGTCATTTTGTATTTTCTTTCATACGTGCATCGCTCGATTATCGATTTGGTTTGGGGGCATTTTTCACCACCTTATTCGGCTATACCCTTTAAAAAAAAATTTGGAGCCTTTTTGAGAAAATTTTGAAAATAACAGGAGCCTTCATGTAAAATACTCCCAAATTTAAAAAAAAATCAAAATTTCAGAGGTTCAACTTGAGACAGATCGACAGGGGATTCTTCAATTTGGAAAAGATCGTACGGTTGGTTTAGGCGCTAGTGGTGTTCACAGACAGACGGACAGATAGAGAGACGGACGGACAGGCGGACAGATAGAGAGACAGACGGACAGACGGACAGATAGAGAGACAGACGGACAGACGGACAGATAGAGAGACAGACGGACAGACGGACAGATAGAGAGACAGACGGACAGACGGACAGATAGAGAGACAGGCGGACAGATAGAGAGATAGACGGACAGACGGACTAACGTTTAAAAAAATCCTTTTTCGGTATCAGAGGATCCCAAAACGTGTATTTCCGTTGAAATCTCGAAATCGATTTTCCGCAGCATTACAAAACTTTCTCTATACTACGCATATTACCGTATCTCCGTATGTATGTATGTATATGAGAAAGGAAAAATTGGAGAGGAACAATGTGGTTTTACTGCCGGTAGATCGGTCATAGACAATATAATTTTCATTAAAACAACTAATAGAAAACAGAACAAGGAGAGGTAGGGAAGTTCATCTGGGTTTCATTGATCTTCAGAAGGCGTGGTACATTGTACCGGTTGCTAGAGTATGAGAAGAAATGGATGGACTTAAAATCAGTGAGAACTTAATTCGAGCCACACAGAACATATGGATCAGATACATACAGATCAACACCTCTCAGATTAAGATCTACAGCAGGCTGTCGGATCCATTTCCATTCATTAAATATCTTCGTCAGGATTGCTGTCTTTCCCTAACGCTGTCTAAAATATATCTGCATCACATTTTACAGCAGTGGGAGAAACAATGCAAAATAATGGGAATGACGATCGGAGAGGATAAATTATATACCCTATATTTTGCCAATGACAAAGTAGTAATTGCAGAAGACGCTGACGATTTGAATTTCATAATCCGTTAACTCAAACTCAATGAACACTTTTTAAAAGCAGGACTTACTATTAACACGAACAAATCTGAACATCAGGCAGTTGGAAACAACGAGATAGATCTTTTTCTGGAAAACGGAGAAAAAATGGAAGGAGTAAACAAACGTATATATTTGGGTGTATTTTTTAACAAAAAGTGAAATAGCCAAGAAGAAATTGAGACACGAATAAGCTTGAGAAGAAAAGTGACACGAAGTATAAACTTTGTTGTATTAAGCAAAACCATCACTAACATTACTAAAAGACGACTTTACCCAACACTAGTCAAGAGTGTTACAACGTATGGTTCAGAAATTTGGGAGGTTGATAAAATAACAAGAGGGAGGCTACTGGCCCTTGAAATGTACTACTGGCGAAGAAGTTGCTATTACAGCAGACGTGACAGATTCAGGAAAGATGACATAAGAAAACAATGGATATAAATTAAACTATCATTGACGAAATAGAGAAAAACAAATCGTTCGGTACGGGATGCGAATGGCAAACAAAAGATGGCCAAAACGAGTCCTGCAATGGACGCCAACAGAAAGACTTGCAGAGAGGATCCAGACTTGCATACCAGCAGTGAGTGCGAGAGTCTCTGACGGCAAGAGAAATGCAAGATGATCTATTGTCAAACAGAAAGGCATGGAGACAGAGCGGAGAAACGTCTCCAGCTGTAGAGCAACTCCGTGTATGTATGTGTGTATGTATGTGTGTATGTATGTATGTATGTATGTATGTATGTATGTATGTATGTATGTACGTATGTAGTATGTATGTACATATGTACGTATGTATGTAGTAGTATGTAATGTACGTATGTATGTAAGTATGTATGTATGTAAGTATGTATGTGTGTAAGTATGAAGAAATACTTAAAAGGGTGGCGCGGATCTCCTTTTCGTTGAACTCACGGAATTTTGGAAAAATTTCAAATTTAGAAAAAATGCGATAAAGTGTGTGCTGTTGGAGCTTCACTAGTTTAGTTATGTGTAGAAAAATCTTTAGAATATAGACTATTATAACAAAAAAGTTTCATAAAAATAGTTCACAATGCATTCAGTATTGTACTATGATAAAACAATTTGTCTTTCCATCAGAATAAAACCCTTCTTCTCCAAATTGACAATTTTTTAGACCTGTCACTTTTCTTGTGTACCGTCGATGTCCTCCTTTACGTGCTATTAAGGAAGGGAACTTAGTTGAAGAGAGAGATTTTCGGGTATACTTCCTACGGCACAATAGTTTGATAATCCTACTTCATTAGGGAGATCAACTTAAGTTTCAGACTTTAATTATGGCTTTTGCTCTCAAGCGTGAGAGAAAAATTCTCTTCCCCGACTTGCCTTGCGGAGAGTTAAAAACAAGAACAAGAAATTATGATTCCGGGAATTTCGCGGTCTTCAAACAATCTCTGGAGTGGAAAGCAAGCCATTTACAGCATATGGATACACAAGTTCGTGTTTTTCTTGGAACTCTTAACGCCTATTGTTTACGTCATTTCTCCCGGTTAACACTGAGCGACTTGTCGTGTCGAGTGTTGCCATGAACGAATCAAGGTCGTTCGGTGGCTGGACTTCGACTTGAGAGCCTAGTCATTCGATTGCCTCCCTGGAGATATGCAAAGTCGATATGTTGTCAGCGCTAAATTATTCTATCTAGCAGCAGAGAAGACGCAACAAAGAGAAGAGCATCGTCAGGAAATTAAACATACTTCAAAGCGATTTTCATACATGTTGCAACAATGGAGCGACTGCGAAAACCCCGTGAAGCGAATCATACAATTCTTTTCTACAAAGGCAGCACCGAGACAGGAATCAAGCAAATTTGCTGCGATGCGACTAGACAAAAGGAACACAGTGTATCCGGTACCAAGTTCCCTTACCTTTGTGTGCTGTTTCTTCGTGGTCATGGCCCGCTGACTCTGAAACGGAAAGCAGCTTCGCGAAGGCTACTGCTGTTTCCCTCACGGTCGTAGCACTTTCCGGTTCCTCTCACTGCACGCATCTTGACACTTTTAATTACACTCATTTGAAGAAAGAGACAATGTCACACCTTTCACGGATAGACGACCGTAGAGTTTGTCTAGGAACCAGATAAGAGCAAGGGTGCTTTTGGAGCAAATTATTCATGTTTTCATTTAGTAATTTATCACGATTGACCTCACCTACTCTGCACCTCCTTCGGTCCCTACACCTCCCCTTTACGCCGCTGTAATATAATCACGTTTCCTCGCGAATACCAACTCTACAAGAAGCTTTATAGACTAGGAGGTGCTTGAGTTACGAATCCTAGTGGATCAGCAAAAATGTTGCAGTTCAAAACTACACAAAATTGTTTTCCAAAAGGTAGCGTGCACATTACTCAAAAACAACAAATTAAATTATCTTCAACACTACAATACATTAAATATTTCAACAAAATCAGACCTCATGAATGCTGCAATAAAATACTATACGTTCTATACTAATAGTATAGTACGTACGCAATAAAGAAGTTCTTTCACAGAAAGAATATCAAAAAAGGTCCTGTTCCGTAACGCAACACGTCAATAGCAAATATCAAACGGCGTTCGGTCTCTTTCTTGGAACCTTGCTGTCACATAACATCAGCTATGTCGTGAACAGTGACGTAGCATTGAGTATGAGCATAGTCGATACGTGAGTATAAAAATAGGCGAAATAACACAATCAAATATTTAACTTTTTTAGTCGACATCGAAATAGTTTCATTGTTCTTGGAATTTTGCCGAGTCCCAGGCATCTGATGAAACCACAGACAATTCTCACATGTCTATAGAATCCATAAATTTATTTAAATTTCTGCGTGCATTGGAAATTAGTATCACTAGAATATTGCAGTTGTAAAACAGTTGCTGAACAACACAACAAAAAATGGGTTTTCCAAAACGTAGCGCGCATTCTGCTCAAGTACAACAAATAACGTACTCTCGTATAACACTGCAAAAAATTAAATATTTTAACAAAAACAGTCTTTACGAATGCTACAATAACAGATATTAAGACATACACAGATGTACCTATACGTTCGTAAAAGCTCGTAGTACGTCAAAGAACCCGATCAATAAAGTTGAAAACAGTTCCATTACTTTCTGTGCAATCGCATCTTGAAAAATAGGCAAAATTTTCTGTCACTGGTAACTAAAATTTAATTCCTATTTTCCCGTAAAGACTTGCAAGGGAATGCTATGATGTGACATGCCGAAACATACCAAAACATACCAAAGACTATACAAAAACAATTCTCCCATCCCAGTAGTGGCAGTAGACTTCGATGGAACTCACAACATCGAGGATGTTCTAGAAATACAACAAATATGTAATAACATAGTGAAACCAGAAAGAAGAAAGAAATCCAAGAGCCACCTTCAATATTACCGGTGTTTAGACTTTGGACACAGTAAAAACAACTGTAATCATACAACTTCGTGCGTGTTTTGTGCAGGTGACAACCTATCAGCAAACTGTGAACTAAAGAACTCCCCCCCCCCCAACTTGTAAACTTTGTCTAAATGTCAGAAATAGGGACAACCTATTCCCCTGCAATTCAAATAACAAACTTTCCAAACACCTCCATATACCTAATTTCGCAAAGGCGACAAATACCAACCGCCAACGAAGCACAACAAACACAAATCAGCAACAACATAACCAACACGCAAATAGAAACTACAACAACTTCAATATTGGTAATCCATTCATACAAAACATCACTCAGTTTATAACCTACCACATTATTAATTTTATATGTAATAATACCAACAATTATACAGAATATTCAAAACTCAATTGCTGTATCATTAAAAAACAATTATGGATCACCATAATGATTTAATTATACTTAACTGGAATGCCAACTGAAATGCCAAAATGTGCTTCGGACATTAGTCCCGTTAGTGTAGTGCACGTTTTTTCTCGGGAGATGGCGGTGATCTTCCCCCGCTGGATGGCGAGATCCGGCGCCGACCTACCGTCGGCTAGTGGGGTTTCCCCCTAACCAGGACTCTCCCACCAACGAGGCACCGCCCCAGCCGAGACAAGCTCTAAGCTCCCGACCGGTCTCCCGAAATATGTGGTGGTGTAGTTTGATTGATTCGATTTGATTTTTTCGTGTTTCCGGGCGCGTCAACTGCTTTGGTCATTAGTCCCGTTAGTGTAGTGCATGTTTTTCTCGAGAAATGACGGTGATCTTCCCCCGCTGGATGGAGAGATCCGGCGCCGACCTACAGCCGGCTAGTGGGGATTCCCCCTAACCAGGACTCTCCCACTAGCGGGGCACCGCCCCAGCCGGGACAAGCTCTAAGCTTCCGACCAGTCTCCCAGAATATGTGGTAGTGTAGTGCATGTTAGTGTAAGTGTGTGTGTTTAAGGGGAGAGGATAGGACAAGGACGAGGAAGGACAGATCGCGCGCGGTCCGTGGCCCGTTTGATAGGGTACTGCTCCGGCATTCGCCTGGTGTTGATCGGAGAAACCACGGAAAACTACCGATCAGAGCAGCCTGCCGCTAGAATTCTCCTCCAGACAGCGACTGAATTCGACCTAGCTGAAAAGCTAGTGTCGAAAATCCTGCCGCCGTCAGGACTCGAACCTAGGACCTCCCGGTCAGAGGCGCTGCAGTGACATCAGTTGATGCACTGAGCTACCGCTCCCGGTTGGTGGTGTAGTGCATGTTGTGTAAAGGTGTGTGTAAGGGGGAGGATAGGACAAGGAATAGGAAGGAAAGATCGTGCGCGGTCCGTGGTCCGTTTGGTAGGGTACTGCTCCGGCATTCGCCTGGTGTTGATCGGAGAAACCACGGAAAACTACCAATCAGAGCAGCCGGCCGCTAGAATTCTCCTCCAGACAGCGACGAAATTCGACCTAGCTGAAAAGCTAGTGTCGAAAATCCTGCCCGTCAGGACTCGAACCTAGGACCTCCCGGTCAGAGGCGCTGCAGTGACATCAGTTGATGCACTGAGCTACCGCTCCCAGTGCTAACAGAATTGATACTAACAGAATCACAGAGTCGCATCTCAACCCAGAATCCCCATTTTTTCTACAGGGATACAAAACCATCAAAGAAGACAGACAAAACTCGAAAGGAGGAGGTGTCATAATATTAATAAAAAACAGCATATCATATCAACAGATTACTCTACCACACACGTCCGTCTCGAAAAAGCAGGAATAAATGTAAAATATAATAATAACAGGACATTAACAATAGTGACTGCATATAAACCTCCAAATATAAAAAATCAATAACAACTTCACATTATTACAACTACCAAATCCATTCATTATTGCAGGTGATCTAAACTCCAAACATACCTCATGGGGATGTCGGTCTACAAATCCCGTTGGCAGATACTTATACAACATAAAAAGGAACCTAAATCTCAACATATTAGCACCAACCGAACCCATGTACTTCCCATATGATCCAAACAAAAGTCCAGATATACTTGACATAGCAGCCACCAATATTAAAACGCAATTCATATCTACAACGTATCATGAACTAGAATCAGATCATTTACCAGTAATAATATCAACTCGCGTAGAAAAGCCTCCCCTATCTCCCCCACCCACCTAAAATGCTTACAACATCAATTGGAAGTACTTTAAAGGAATTGTGAAAACGTCCATACCTTCATTGCACAACCCGAATTCTCCCCAAGAAATTAACCCAGCCATCACGACCCTCAACAACATAATAATCAGTACAAACAGTCACATTGATAAAATCTTAGATACTAACAAAATACTACATAAACCGCTCCCATCTAATATAATTAACTTAATCTGTATTAAAAATAAAACAAGACGACTTTGGAATTCCTTAAGAATGCCTTCTTTAAAAAAAACTAAATCTATTAAATAATATTTGTAAAGGATTCTTAATAAATATAGACAAGAACAATACAATTTCTATATTAATAACTTAAGTACTAAAAACAACTCACTATGGCAATTTACCAAGAAACTCTTAAAAAAAGAACGAATATTTCCCCATTAGCAACTAGTGATGGTAAAAAATAATCCACAAGGGAAAAGGCTGAAGTACTAGCCCACTTTGCTGACACATGTACCCCCACCAATTCCCCTAAAGATCCCAAACATGATGAAATTCTCAAAATGTTCAATGCCCCCCTATATAATGTTCCCCACCCAATACAATTCATATCCCCTAATGAAATTAGAAAAATAATAAAGGATATGCCAAATAAAAAAGCACCAGGCCACGATCGGATCAATACAATCATTTTAAAAAATCTACCGGAAAACGCCATTGCCTTTCTAAATAATATTTACAATTCTGTTTTGAGAACAGGGTATTTTCTTCAAATATGGAAACACTAGGTCATTCACCCAATAACTAAACCAAACAAGAATCACTGAAAAGAAAAAAATTACACAACCATCAGCCTGCTACCTATAATGTCAAAAATCTTAGAGAAATTAATACTCATCAGATTGAACAAACATTTCACGAAAAACAAACAGTATACCTCAGCATCACTTCAGCTTCAAATCACAATACTCTACCACCCACCAACTACTAAGGCTTACGGAACATATGTACGGACACTGCATTCCAAAAATTCCTTACGGAACATATATACGGACACTGCATTCCAAAAGGGACAACAAACCATACCTGCGATCTGGGCTGTCCGGGTGACGCCGCGTCGAAGGCTGGGCTGACGTTTCGACCGGCATTTCGCGGTCCTCTTCAGGACTGTACTGCCCTGAACGACGCGGCGTCACCCGGACAGCCCAGATCATGACTCTGGCTGCGGAAGCCTACGATTTCATACCATAGCTGCTTTTGTAGACATCTCGCAAGCATTCGCAAGAATATGGCATCTACCTCTCTATTTTAAATTAATTTCAATAGGTACACCCAAATATCTATTATTTGTTATCCTTAGCTATATCACAAATAGAACTTTTTCAGTGTCAGTCGAAGGCCACTGTTCTAATCCAAGGAAGATTGCTGCTGGGGTTTCCCAAGGTTCACCACTTTAACCTTGTTGTTTAATATATACACCGCAGATATTCCTATTTCAGCACAAATAAACACTGCTCAATTTGCCGATGACACTGCACTCTACATCTCAGGGAACTCTTCAAACACAGCTTCAAAATTATTCAAATTTACTTGCAAATTGGGCTAATATCTGGAAAATAAAGTTAATCCCAAAAAATCCGTAGCAAAAATATTCATATTAAAACCATTCACACACCCTCTTCCACTCTTCATAAATAACGACACCATCAATTGGACACCAACAAACAATACAATAAAATACTTGGGCTTAAACTTCGATACTCGACTCAACTGGAAGCAACACATAGAGGTAAAAACTCAGCAAGTCAAAACGAAACTAATTCAACTACGACCCTTACTGAATCAACACAGTCACATCGAATGCACTATTACTCTAAAAATCAATAATACGGCTGACTCTACTTTACGCTTCCCCGATCTGGACCAACGCTGCCAATACAAACCTACAAAACATGCAAGTGATCCAAAATAAAATCTTAAGATTAATCACAAAAGCACATTGGTTTATCAGTAATAACAAACTGCATAATGATTTGAATATAAACACAATAAAAAATCAAATAGCCCATTTCGCACACAATTTCTATACAAACCTTTCCCAAATATAAGCATCATCCTTCTATACACTGGGCAAAAAAAAACAATTATCCAACAAGAATTAATAACAGATATCCACTTCACTCATTCTATAAAATGTTCGCAAACCTGGAATAATACTTATCTGAGATGCTTCCTGCTTCCTCTCCCGCTATATTTTTTAATAATTGTAATGTGTATAATTTTAAGTTAAAGTTAGCTTAGACAGCTTAAGACCATCAAACATTTGCACAGTTAATATGTAAACTGAACAATGTAATGTCAAACAATATAAAAATTAAATTCATTTTTTTTAAAGAAGCAAGTTAATAAGTTCTCTATCAATATTCTTGGTTCTCTTTTTCATAATATCTTTAAATATATTTCAATTCACGAAATAAATTAATTGTATCTTTTTTTTAATTGGTTTATTTAAGGTCGCTTCAACATCTAAGGTCATTAGCGACCACTATTGCTGTTAACGGTATGGTAACTATGTGGATGAAACGATATGGTGATTGATGATAAGGGGTGAAAGGACGAACACAAATACAACCATGCCCGAGGCGGGACTCGAACCCGCGCCCCTTCGGTCCGAGATCACTACGACACTACTGCCTTAGCGATCTCGGCCACCGGGCCGGCTAATTGTTTCTTATTTAGTACAAAATTTTGGTATTTTTAGTTTTTTTCATGGGCTTTTCCTGGATGGGGATGTTAAATTTACGTTAGGTTAGCGCCCTCACTCTTAAAAATTGTACATATTGACGTTTTGCGTCCGTTCAAAATTTTTAAATTGAGGTATGAATTAGTTCAATATTAGTACAAAATTCTGGTATTTTTAGTTTTTTTGTTTTACGGGTGGTGTCGCTGACTTAACGTTGTTCCCTTCTGCATCGGTTCAAAATTTTTAAATTTGGGTATAAATTAGTTCATAATTAGTACAAAATTCTGGAATATTCTTTTTTAATTTTCTGATAAGTGGGTGTGCTAACTATACGGTCATGTTGCAGGGGGTTGTTTCCTCAAGGTCAATTAACATTCAGCGGCAGCAAGCCATTCCCAGGACATTCAATGCTTTTCTTATTGTAAAAATCCATTTTATTTGAGATATTTTATTTCCGCAACACTTTTCAATGAAAGTTTCTTACTTTTTTCATTATCATGAATATCGTCAACATGCTTAATTTTAAATATTAAAAACCTATATATATCTACTGTATTATATTTAATTGTAATTATGTAAAGAAATTTAAGAGTTATTTTGTGAATCAAATTCACATGTCAGAGCCTCATTTTGGTTTTTTGTTCGCGAACATTACCGTTCTTTAATTTCTTCCCTTACAATGTTTTAAGTAGTTTATTTCTCACAGGAATGAAATATTGTTCTACGTAAATCATAATGATTGCCATTTTTAAGATATCAGTGTCTGTAGATCTCTAAAGCACAATAAATAATTACAACGGGGTTTAATTTTAAATTACTATATCACGAAAATTGGACATTCATCATTTACTTACTGATGGGCATCAAGAAATCTATCTTATCTTCGAGAGAAAAAATATAAAGCTATTTTACATGTACTACAAATAAACATACAATAAAAAATCAAAATTATATAAATGCTATTTAATTTATAGATTAAATTAATTTTTTCCCTTATGCCTGTAAATAAATTAATTTTTGAATTTAATACTGTTTATTCTTAATTTCCTATAAAGACAGTATTTTGTAAAAAATAATGAAAATGTTACAATTGAGTGCAATTCACAAAACAGTTCATTTCAGAAGAAACGAACTGTACAGTTTTTTATATTTTCTTTGCTATGATATACAATTACTATATGAAACAAAAATAATGTGCAAAATAGTTTTATTCCAGGTAATTATCACAAAAATGAGAACAATTTATGGAGTGTTGAAAGCACAATTTTTTTGTACATCATGCACATCTAACAAACGAACATTTCTAGCATAATTCTATTTCACAATCATAATTAGTAATATATAAACAGATTTCTGCGGGAGTTAGAAATGATCCTGGTCGCTGCTCTGTATATTGTGTATATTGTATTTATTAAATTTCTTAACCTAGGAGACGAAAACTGGTAATGAACAAAAGACTAATGTCACTGTCTCGCTGAAATACTTGGAACTGAATAAATAGTCCTGAGATTATTTTATCAGTTATTTTCCTGAATGAGGCTTTCCACTGCGAAAAAAGATGTTTGTCCAAGGTCTTTTGAGAAGTGTGCGTTTCAGAGCTCTGTGCGAAGGCAGGTGGGTTCGCTGTGCCTTGAGCCAGTACCTGGGCCATTAAGGCTTTACCAAGCTAACAGGCAAGGGAACTCCACTCAGGGGGTAGCGAAGGCTCCCGAAGACGGCCGGATTTCCACTATGTCCAAGGGCTCAATGTAATTCGTTGGCACAGGAGGAATTCTAACAACTTCAATGCTTTTCTCTGTCTGCTTCCCAATTAAAATCGTTGTTATTGCCAGATAACGAATCTAACAAAATTCGAGAGTTGTCATCGCAGTGCGGTGAAAATGCATTTCGAATGAAAAATTGCATCCCATTTTTCCAGATTTTGAAGCATCGATAGTTAAATTTCATGCTGCAAAGATTGTTCTTTTTACTTGAGGCCCTAGCTGTCCATGTTGTTCTTGTAAACAAATGTAAAGAGATGGGAAAATATCTCCATTCATACTTATCATTGGCATGACTGTAGAAGAATGAGAAAGAGAGCTGATTGTGCCATTGACTGTGTTTTCCCCTCTATGGATCAATGTGCGTTTCGTACGCATTTCCTTCTCAAAACCAGACTGATTCGCATTTTCGTATACAGACGTTTCAGGAAAACGTAGTTTCTCCTTCACATTGGCCAAAAACTCACTTATAGTGTCATTCATTTCTTTCTGCTCTGTCTGCTTTCTGGATACAAACTTTGTAATCTTCCGACTAGTAATTTTATTTGGTGCTTTGAAACGGCTTACCAAGGATGAGGAAGCTCTAAAACCTTTCATTTTCATTTCATCGCCAATTTGCAGTGCCCATTCTCGCAAGTCGCTATCACTGACACTATATTTTTTCTCTCGAGCTTCATTAAATTGTTTAAGAAGAGGATCGTTCATTCTCTTCCTGGAATCATGGCGAAGTAAGTTCTGGTGGCTTTCATGTTTTTTCCACCTCTATAATTCACGCTCAGATTTCACGAAACGGAATTTCTTTTGCGCCGTTTGCACACTAAAATGTGTTTTACCCTAAGCATTCAGCCAATATTGCACAGCCTTTTCTCTGTCACAGAGGGGAACAGTACTTTCGGACATTTTTTAGGACTTGGCGTGAAATCCGTATCACTGCACTCGGATTCATCTGTTTCAATATGACCAGTTGACTCTTCTTTTGCACATTCTTCAGTCTCACTTTCCAGAATATCCAGAGTCTCATACATTTCCAGACTAATATCTCCATGATTAGAATGAATGAAAAATTATCAGATCGCACATGACGAAATCGTATTTCAGTATTACCAGAATTATCAGAAGTCAGAACACGGCGCTCTTCATATATGCTAATTGCAAGCCGCAAAACATTAACAGCATTCCACGTAGCAGCTAGAAGAAACACCATTGACTTTCGAACTGTTTTTCATCTAAAAAATCTATTTTCATGACAGAATGTGACACTATTTTTTCATGACACATGACACTATTTTCACTAACAATGTTTCTAGCACATACCTGCTGATAAATCAATTATCTCTTTCAGGAATTCAGAAAGGACTTACAACTTTACAGCAATTTTCCAGTTAGCACCGACCTTTCGCTTGTAATTAGACAACTGACCTGTTTGGCAGAAGACGGAGACAAGAGCTCTCAAATTCGTGGGAAAAGGGCTCTAGGGGAGGTAGCTCATGTTGGAAGGGAGGTGAGCGGTTGCGTCAGGGTATATCACGACGAAATCTATTTCTTACAAAAATAATAACAGATAAAACTAAAATTCGTAAAAAACTTGTATTAGTAGTTTAGACTATACACAGTTGATATTATTATTAGTTTTATTATTTTAGCTGCTAGGAGGGGTAGCACCTCTCACCCCCCTGCCCCTCGCTGGAAACGACCTTGGAAGCAGAGTCCGCCGCTTGCGGCGAGCGGTGCAACGCCGCGGTGGTGTTGAATCAAAAACGAGCACGCTAGGTGTGACCGGCTTAGCAGAATTGGCCATTTTTACACCGGCAACAGCATAGCGCAAATTTAGGACGTTTTTTAATTGACTTGCAGTGTGTATCGGCACCCAAACTTTACATCATGAGATGAAAAAGGCATGTACTTTCAATGAAAACTAAAGGGGCTACAGAATGGCACAGACTTTCTCGTAGCAAATTTTTCTCATTTCCCTGGTGTTGATTGGCTTTAAGGTCTTCCTACTTCTCCGGCCAGCTGCCATCTATCGTCACCCAAACCACATTTTCTCGACATTTTTCACGACATTTCCATTTCTTAATAGTAGAACCGAAATATGACTTTAAGAATATTAAAGAAGAGTAAAACCTGGTTCAAAATAGAAATTTTCATTGAAAATTTAGAAGCAGTTTTTAAGAAAATGGCGATTAAGAATTACTGAAAATGCGTAATTCGAAGCACTTTTTCTCCGGAATCTATTGAGTTTTTTTAAAAACCTTCATCTGAAGTCATTTGAAGCACTCCAGCTCTGCCAGGTAAGAGCTACCGGCTATCCAGACCAGTACGGGAGTCAAATCAATGTGCTACTCACATGCGTCGGGACAAGACCTCTCTCTGCCCAGACTGTCGGGCCACTGCCACGACGAAGCAGAGTGCCCAACTGGGGGTCCCCGGGTCAAGACCCAAAAGGCTCGGGGTCCTCAACCCGTCTTCACTGCCTCCACCTTGAAGCTATCGACGTGAATATCGCCGGAATCTAGGCAACCCCGATAGGGAGGTTCATGCTCCCAGTCTGGACTTTCGTATGTGGGTTTGAGGTACACAGCCCAGCTGCACAGAAGATGCCGGCTGACGTACCCCACGGCCAATCCCGTCCAGGGGTCGGTGGCAAGCCACCTACTCTCTGCCGTCACCTTGAGACTAACGACGTGATCCCGCCGTGAAACTTGGGTGGTTGTTTGCAAGTCTCCACCAGGAACCACGACCACCTACGATGTCGTGATTCTCCCAGCGGAATGGCTTAATGCTCAAGGGTATTTAGTTTTAAACATCTTATGAAAATGCAGCTATTTTGATATTACCAGCCCATGTCAGTGCTCGCTTTTTTCACCGCTCGCCATTTTCACCACTCATTGGGCGGATATTTACCCCTCCAACCGATTTGTTCAGAACGGATCTGGCAACCCTGCTTGAGGCATAAAGAGCACAGATGAAAGTTATGAACTTGCTATTGGCATTTTGAATCGGTCATGTAACGGTCCCTTGTAACACGCTTCTCCCTATCTACGGAAATGCATGAAAGTCTTGTTCCAGAATTTACAACAGAGTTGCACAAGTATTTTTATTTTAAGATTTTATTGATATTGTCTAGATTTTAAAATGTTACTGCTTCTACAGATTTTGGTTTTCTGTTCTTGCCGTGCAAACGTGTGATGATGTTATATATATATATATATATATATATATATATATATATATATATATATATATATATAGAGAGAGAGAGAGAGAGAGAGAGATAGAGATAGAGATAGAGATAGAGATAGAGATAGAGATAGAGATAGAGATAGAGATAGAGATAGAGATAGAGATAGAGATAGAGATAGAGATAGAGATAGAGATAGAGATAGAGATAGAGATAGAGATAGAGATAGAGATAGAGATAGAGATAGAGATAGAGATAGAGATAGAGATAGAGATAGAGATAGAGATAGAGATAGAGATAGAGATAGAGATAGAGATAGAGATAGAGATAGAGATAGAGATAGAGATAGAGATAGAGAAGAGATAGAAGAGAGAGATAGAGAAGAGAGAGAGAGAGATAGAGAGAGAGATAGAGAAGAGATATAGATAGATAGAGATGAGAGATATAGATAGAAGAGAGAGAGAGAGAGAGAGAGAAGAGATAGAGATAGAGTAGAGATAGAGATAGAGAGAGAGATAGAAAGAGATAGAGAGAGATAGAGAGAGAGATATATAGAGAGAGATATAGAGAGATAGAGAGAGAGAGAGAGAGAGAAGAGATAAGAGAGAGAGAGAGGAGAAGAGAGAGAGAGAATAAATTGGGTTTTATGTTCTTGTAAAGTAGCTGTTAAAATTCTAAAATCTTTTATGGTTTCTAAATGCAGTCACTATGCGAACTTATTTTAGGTCTCCTTTTGCTACTTGTGGTATGAGTAGAGCTGGGTTACTATTTTCTTAGCAATACTAAAAAATCTAATCTGTAATTTGGTTTTCAAACGCAAATAAGTATTCTATAACTCGGGAGCAAAAATGTCTAGTGATGATGTAAATAAGTTTTCTAGAACTTGGGGGGCGAAAATATTCTCGCTTTGTTGGAACTTTTATTCATCATTCAACTATTTATGATTAAAAGGCGAGGAAGAGATTGAGTTCAAGAAAACGTGCTCAGATTGTCACTATTTCCCATACGTCACATACAGATATTAGTGTTCTCCGACAAAATAAATCAAATCAATTTAAATGAAGCCGTCCTGGACAGGCGAGGTCGCTAAGGCTGACGAGCCGTTAACTGGCGTGATGCCTGAAGGGTCGCGGGTTCGAATCCCACCCAGGGCATGGATGTTTGAGTGTGTCCATATACCGTCATCCTTACCCCCAATATTACAGTGGCCACTATATTTTCATAATAGTTGAAAAGCGACTTTAAATAAGTTTTAAAAAATTCAAATCAAATTCACTTTTTTATTGTCATAATTCGGTGTAAAATTTTCCAGTTACTGCTTCCTTAATTTTACGTGCGAGTTCTGGATGATTGTCAATATGGTAGACGGGTGGGATATGTACTGTTTCTGAAACAAAGAGAGCGTCGGGCTCTTTATGGTTAGACAGGACATCAAATCTATTGCTAATACTTACAACATATGTATCGGTTTGGTTGTTAGATCTTTCGGATGAAGTGCCGAGCTCATCCTCACTGGCTTGCTTGTGGTTTCCGTGATCGGAATAGAGTTGAGCATTGTTTTATAAGAAAAACACTTCAAGTACCAGCTTCACACAAACTGCACTAACAGTTCACTTATGGAAGACCTTCCTGGGACTGCTTGATCACGTGGCAGGTCCGCTTGATCGTTTCTTTTTACTTTCTCGAATACACAGTATAGACAGAGAGTAAACGTAGTATAGAAACAGTTATGCAACCCTGCGGAAAATTGATGAATTGATTGAGATTTCAACGGAAATATATGTTTCGGGGACCCCTAAAGCCGCCAGGCTGCCCATCCAACTTTCCACCAGTCCTTCACAAAACAACACAAAAAACATTTTAAAAACAATAACAAAACAATGAAAAACGAGAACAAAAACTAAACAAAACTAATCTAGCAAAGCTACCAAAATTAAAAACCAACAAAATTAACAAAAATAAAGAGGAATTATTTAAGAGTGGCTATAATTTATCATGTCTCAATAGTTTTTGTATTACTAGAATGCAAAATAGCATAAAATTATTAGAAACTATAACATCTGAATAGAAGAAACAGGATTGTTTTTCATATTCCAGACTTAGGGTTGAAAATGGACTAGTAGATACGTTTTGCACAAGTTCTTTAAAAAAATTATGATTGTGTCTTCAATATCATTTTGGGACTCCCCAATTACTGGCAGAAATAAATCTATAACAATCTCAGTTACAAAAATATCTCAAAAAGGAATATTTGCACTCTTAAGATTTTGAATTTTGTTAATAAGTTAGATTGTTTTTTTCCAGTCAAGAAATGGACCACAAACAATAAAATATTTCATTTTTCAAGGAGAAAATGTATGTTGGTTTATTCAAACACTTCAGCAAAACCTGTGAAAATGGTATAAGCCCAGGAAAGGTTTTCAATTTTACCTATTATGTAATGTCATGAGACCAAAAGGTTCAAATTTGATGTTCTTCAATGAACTTTGTGTGATGGAGACATTTTGGATCCAATGACTGGTTCAAATAATTGAGGTTTAGACATTGTTAGACATTGGTTAGACATTAATTATAATGTCTAATGCTTGAGGAGGAATGTAAATAGGAATAATAAAGTTTTTCTTGTAGATCTGCAGTGAATATTCATTTTAAGTTTATTTAAGTGAATTATTTAAGTGAAAGTGAATATTCATTTTAATTTTAATGCACTTATTTTAAATGCAATTTAAACTCTAAACAATTTAACACTGAACCAATAGGTTGCAAAGTTTTCAAATAGGTCATGTTGCTTTTCATAACCTCCCCTCCTGAGGCAGTATAATTTCCTATTAATGAGGGAGCACACCAAAAGTAAGAAATTTTTTTTCAATTAGTCTTGCTCCCCCCTGTCCATTTACACCATCCCACTTGACCCACCAGCGTAGATATTTTTAGTTATTTTCTTAAAAAACTGTAAAAACTATACTTAACAAAGACTAGACAAAAAGTAAATCTACATGTCCTTCTTCAAAACTGCACTCTTTCAAAAATGTACCCTTTCAGAAGGCATTTCACTAAGCAACAATCTAATATATTTAAAAAATATAAATTCAATAAAAACATTTAACTAGTTTTAGAACAGCACATACGTTCTTGTATTATTTCTAACTTTTGCAATTTTTTAAAATTCAGAGAGTTCAATGAAAATCAGACCTGCACAATTTTTTAGCTTCTTTTGCTTTAAACACTTGCTTAATTGTATTAAAGATTAATTATTTTAATATATAATTTTAAACATTTTATTTTCAAAAATTACTTCAAAATTTACTTTTCAATTAATTTTCAAAAAGTATTCCAAAAATTTTCCAAAAATTTTTACCATCCTTTCATATATACGAGCTGAAAATTTAAAGAAAAAATGTCATTTTTTAGAAAATAATTGTTTAAAAATAGCTTATATTTCATGCAAACTTACAGGAAAACTACTCATATTTTCAAAAAATTGTACATGACCTTATTTCAATGTATGACTTTAAATAACAGATTTCATTAAGGAAAAAATCTCTGTCTTCATAACTGTAGTTGTAAAAAGACACCGAAAAAATCTTGAATTTTTGCAATTTTCAAAAACTGAGAGATTTAAACAAAATGAAACCTGCTCCATTTTTCAAAATGTTCTTTCCCCATCCAAGGACACACTATAATAAAAAAATGTGGAGTTTTCTCAGAAAATTTTGAAAATGTTGAAGCTATATATAAATTACCCCCAAAATCAGAATATGTTTCAAACTCACAGTGCCTTGAGATCGTTCAGATCGTTTGGGAAATATCAGGTTTGGAGAAAATCGGCTGAATAGTTTAGTTGCTAGCATTGATCACAGACCAACAGACATTTTGATGGACACGTTTTGCCATTAATCAATTTTTTGTTATCAACAACCCACAAACTGTGGATTCTAACTACACGTGTTAGAGGAAGTAATAGATACAATTTTGAGTTGCCATACACATCTTCTACTGTATTATGAGACAAATAAATTATTATTTCTATTTATTATTACATTTTCTAGAGCTCCAGAAACTCTACCTCTCTTTTTTATTACAAATAGAAGGCTTATGAATATAGATACCAACAAGCGTGGTTAACATCCTTTGAAATCTAGGAATTTTTACTTACATAAAAACTACTTGCATCAGCAAATGAGCTACAAATTTGATCTTATTGTATATCTGACAAAATAACTAACTCCTCGACCACAACTTAGCATCACTAGATTTTGTGATTAAATAAAGAAGAGAAAAGTACCACATTAATATATTAAAAGAAGAACAGGCTTGCAAGTAAATTCCTTTCCTTAGAAATCAATAGAATCAAGGAAAGGAATACCCTTTTAAACAATATTCAAAAGAGCAATTAGAACTCAAAATGAACTGCAAAGCTCAAATAAGTGAAAAAGTTGTGGAGATAAATGAAAAAAAAACAACAGCACAAGAAACACAAGCTGTTTTGAGCCCACAAAATTGTAAAATATTATTACAAAAAATATGATTATTAATATTATTAACTGTTAAACTCAATTTTTTAATCCAATAAAAAAATATATTTGTTGTACTTTTTTATTACTTTGAGCAACAATTTCTCAATAATTCATTAATACAATATTTAGCATAAAAACATTTTAAAAAATCAAAACAGAAATATTGAAACAAAAGATATATTTTCTTACAATGAGAAAACACATTATATCAGTCACTACAACACTAGTTAGATAGGAAGGTTAAACTAGTCTGGTGGAGAATCAGGGCTCCTCTAATTAGTAGTTTTCTCTGATTTCTTTGATCAATACCGGGTTAATGTCAGTGTAGAAACCTAACAAATGGGCCATAAGCAGCTCCTGACCTTTCCTTCCTCACCCACTTCCTTATTCCCTCCTCTTCTATAGTTGCCATAAGGATAACAATGAAAATTCAGGACATCTAAAACATATTTCAGAGCAAATTGTTTATTTGTAGGCCTATACAACTAAACATTATATCAAGTAAATTGTATAACAAGGAAATAATATATCAAGTAAACGAACTACTACAAGTAGATCAAGATAAATTACATTGCACACTTTCATTCATAACACGGTAACCACTCTTTATCTAGAACAAATTTTTCTTACTTTCCCAAGTTGTCCAGGTTATTACTTATTTTTCCATGACAAAATTTTGTGAAGTATGTCACGGAATTTAAATAAAATATTAAATAATGCATGACTTTGTGACACTGTTATTGACTCAGCCCTTTCCTCCTTTGCATTCCAGATTCTCTTGCACTAACACATTGTAAAAGAGACAGATGCACTTCAATTCGAAACACACAGTACTTCCTTTATCTACTTTCAGCTCTTAGATTAGACAGGCATAGAAAGACAGAAATAACAATCTTTTCTTAATAAAGGAATTAGCCTCTTGCATTCTCTTATATAGTGCATTATTCTGTGATGTAGTTCAAAAGTAGTTCCAAACACATATTTTTTATAGGACCGTGTGGTATTAGAACAGAGTATACAAATATCGTATATTAATTTTGTAGGGTATTTATGATAATATATAATATTTTTTTAAGTAATAACATAATTCTAACATAAATAAATATTTAAATCAATTTTGCCTTATAAAGAAAGGTAACAAATGAAAACTCTGGGCCTTTTGCAGGGGACCATGGCCCCTCTCGATCCACCACTGTATGCATGATTTAATTTTGGCATGCCCTGTTATAAGTGAAGTACAGTTTGATGTTGTTGCTAATTTTTGTCTTATCCTGTCTTTGATGTTGAGAAAAAATTATTTAGTAATTTTACCTGCTGTTGTATTGTTCCAACTGTTCTACCGAATTTGGAGTGCCTCATCTTCAGCAACCTGCTTGGCCAGTTTGAGTTCTAACTTGTTGCCTCTAATTCTTGAATGGACTTTTACCTTTCCAAAATATATTTGCCAGTCACATTCTTCCAGGATTTTTATTTCATGTAGAATTGATTATACTATACTCAGGATAATTGTTTAACAGAACCTAACTGGCCTTGCTGTCTGTAGGGCCTATTTATTGATTCTAATGATTTGTTAGAATGAATTCTAGCTGATTGTATTTACTGTTCTGTTGTTGTCCTTTAAATTTTATAGTTGTCTAAGCATCTGAAGCAACTTCAAAATTGTAGCAATTTCCTCAGCCTGATTATTTGAACAATTTCCAATTAATCTGTACTTTAATTCCTAGATTAATGATTCTCCTTGATACATTGCTACTGCTCCCACCTTCCCTCTGTTTTATTTCCATTTGTACACCATAAGTAATGTTGTCTATTTCATCCTTTTCATCCTCTATTTCATCAATATCCTTTCTACAAGATAGCTCTAGTGTTTGAGTTCCAGTGGCTTATCACACTCTCTTTCTCCAAGGGTTGCATGTACAGCTTGCTTTTTATGGTAAGTATTATATCTATTGGTTGAACTCCTGAAATAATACAATAAGCATAACCGGAAATAGTCTTGTATTCTTTGGATATATTTATATTAGCCACTCTGTATTCTCTGAAGCTTTTTACTTTCTCGTATATGTACGTATATATGTAATACATTTACGTATATACGTAGTATAGAAAACAGTTATGTAATACTGCGGAAAATCAATTTCGAGATTTTAACAGAAATACATGTTTTAAGGTCCCCTGACACCGAAAAAGTGGTTTCTTTGAAAACGTCTGTCTGTCTGTCTGTCTTTATGTATGTCTATCTGTCTGACCTGTCTGGTGTGTCTGTCCGTCAGTCTGTCGTCTCTGTCCGTCTGTATATACACCACTACCGCCTAAACCATAAGCAGGATTTATTTCCAAAATAGATATTCCACTGTCGATCTGGTTCGACTCGAGACGCAGCGATTTTGAAAAACTTTCAACATTTGGTGGTACTTTACATGAAGTCACCCGGACATTTTCAAAATTTTCTCAAAAACGACTCCAAATTTATTCTTTAAATTTCTCGTAAAAATATAATTAAATACACTTAGAAAGGTGGCATAGGTCCGATTTTCACGGTTAACTCTCAATTTTCGAAAATTGCAAAAGTTTGAATTTTTTCGGCGTACAACTACAAAATTGAAGATAGCGATTTTTCCTTCAAATTAAATTTGTTTGCTATAATTAGTTGTTCCATTAAGGTCATGTACATTTTTGGAAACTTTCAGTAGTTTTCACGCAACATTGCGTGCAATATTTGCAAATTGTAAAAATTTCAGAAGCAAGTTTTTCTCAAAAATGTCTCCAAATTTTTTCTTCGAACTTTTAGTAGGGATAGTACTAAATGCATTCTATAAGATGACATAACTGTCAAAGATGACATAAGTGTCATATTGCTCTATTCTTTTGTTTTTGTCAAAAATTACAAAAATGTAATTTTTTGACTTGTCTCCCACGTCCTTATTATTTACATCAGCGGCATCTTGTTGACATAATTGTGTTTATGAATACATGTGCTTTAAATAATGTCATATAAAGTTTCCCCAAAACTCAACAGTTTTCAGTAAAAATGGCTCCAAATTATTTTTTTTTTATTTTTTTCCAATGGGTAGTGCTAATTGCACTGTTAAAAACGACATAAAGTTCATTTTCATCTATTCTTTTGTTTTTTTCAAAAATTACGAAAATGTATTTTTTTAAATATCTCACACGCCGTTAATATGCTCATTTCCAGCGATTTGCAAACATTATTACATTTGCAAGATAAAGTACCGTAAATGATTTAGAATGAAGTTTTTCGAAGACTCCAAAATTTTCTGTGAAGAAGAGCTTCAAATTTCGCATTTATAGTAACGCTTACATGCCATTTAATTAAATACAGCTCCAAATTTTTCAATGAAAGTTGTGGCTTATGACGAGATTTACTATTCTTTAAATATTCTTAAAGTAATATTTCGATTCTACTATTAGGAAACCGAAAAATTGAGAAAATGTCAAAAAAATGTACTTTGGCTGACAAGAGGATGGGGCAGGACAGTAAACTCAGTCCACAAAAAAGAAATTAGAAAACTTTACTACGAGAAAGTCTGTACCATTCTGTAGCCCCGCTAGTTTATGTTGTTTTGAAATTTCAAAGCTTTTTCCTCAACTGGTGTTTCATATGTTAGAATTGGTTCTATTGTTTCCTGGTAAGTAGTAAAAGTGCCTTGGATCCTAGACCCCGATTTAGCTTAGCTGATCTTGATAGCACATGGATACGTTTTAGAGCCATCTCCTACATGTATTCTATACTTTTGTTGAAGTTGAATATCTGATCGATGTAAATTCCTAAGTACATTTTCAACACATTAAATTGATCATTGAAATAGATATTGGTTATCATATTGTGTAATTTTCTCGTTTTGGAGACCAAAGAACTAGTGATTTTGAGTCTTGGACTTTAATTTTGTTTCCTTAGTCCAAAATTCTGTTTCAAGTCACCCTGTGACCCTTTGACACGACAAATAATTGTCTTCAAAAGCGATTATTTTAGATTTTTGAGTGAAATGTAAGGTCAAGAATGTATTATATAAAATATTTCATAGGCCTGGTTAGTAACATGATCCTTGTAGGCAGTCCTTCTGCATTTGTTTCTCTATTGTGAGTGTGTTGGGATTTAGGGAGGTTTTCCTGTTTCGGGAAGCAGAGAGGGTTGTGCTCCCTTGATAAATGTGAAAGGAGCCTCATAGACGTCAATAATAATTTATTTTATTTTCATAAATATGCTCAATCCCTGATTTTCCCTTTGATTAACCTGAAAATTTGGGGAATTGTTTATAGCATTTGGAAAAGAGTATCTCTATGCCATTGGCAGCATTGTAAATAGTTCACTATAAGATCAATGGTATTTAATAATTGTATCATTAAAGTTATAATTAATTTTCCCTACAGTATATCTTATTTGTTTACTAGTGAAATGTATCACGAGTAAATGAAAAGTTTAATGGAAAAGGGGCAAGTTTAATAAAAGGCTACAAAGGATAACATTACTAACATAATTTTATGCGTTGTGTCCAAGTCAGATACAGTAAAATCTGTCTAAACCGGAATCTGTAGAAGCCGGAAACTGCCTTAACCGGAAAATTTCTCCGGCCGTGAAGTTAATAGGGTATTTACACAGCATAAAACGAATTGCAACGCGGAAACGGAACAGATTTTTATGTCCTATAGGAAAAATAAACCTTTATAAAACGGAATTCCTGTGAATTTATTGCAATCGGCAGAGACACGCGAAATATTCTTAATGGGATGAATGCATTTGTAAATCTGTTTTAAATGCTCTATCTCTGTGACATGCGGTTTAGTCGTGGCCCAGCCGCACGGTGAGGGAGAGGAACTTCAGCTGTCAGCGTAGAATACGACCTTGGTTCGCTTGTCTCTCCAGGCAGTAGGACGAAGGAGAATTCCCTTCCCGACTCTCTGCGCGTGGGAAGGTGTTCAAGCATGGCTCTGTTCACGCGTCCTCCGCCCCGTGTTGAAAATCGTAACCCTTTGGCCAGAGACGAATTGCTCAAGGCCATGCGAGGGTATCAGAAAGACATACTCAGGGCAGTGACGCATTGTGCTTTGAAAGTCAGCGATCAGTCCGTCTACAGCTACTAGACAGTGACGTGTGTAGTGTTACGAGTTTAACAATGACTGAAAACACACACAAAACTTTAACTTTAGATGAAAAGGTAAAACTAATTGAAGCAAGCGAAACTCAGAAGCTCTCAGTGAAAGCTATTCAAGAGTTATTCAAGTGCGGGAAGACACAGATTTACGAAACACTCAAAAGAAAAGCTGAAATAAAGGAGAACTGGATATGTAAAGATATCCAGTCTCTTACTTCATTCACTTCGTAGTTTTTTTTAAAATTAATGTTGAACACTTGTCTTTATTTTTGACACGCACTGATCATTAACATTACTCTGTATGACATGGGTCGATGAAAAGAAAAACTAAAGCGAAAAATGACGAAATCAACCGACTTACATGGGAATGGTTTGTGCGTGCTAGATCGAAGCGTATTCCCATATCTGGTTCAATGGTACAAGCTAAATCTAAAGAACTTGCAGAACAACTCGGTGATTTTTAGTTTAAGGCCTCTAATGGATGGTTAGTAAGTTTTAAAAACCGCCATGGAATAGTGTGGAATGAAATCTGTGGAGAGTCCAAAGATGTTGATGTAGAAAAAGTTCAGGAGTGGAAAATAAAAATTGCCAGTGTAATTGAAGGCTACAAACCAAAAGATATATTCAACGGGGATGAAACTGGATTATTTTTTCGGACATTACCAAATAAAACACTAAATTTTAAGGGAGAAAAATGCAAAGGAGGCAAGCACTCGAAAGAGAGATTAACAGTGTTTTTATGTGGGAATATGGAACGAAATATGGAACGACCTCTAGTAATCGGAAAGTCACAAAAGCCGAGATGATTTAGGAACTTGAACGTGTGCTCGTTACCGGTTACCTGGCGTGCCAATAAGAAGGCGTGGATGACAGCCTCGTTGATGTAGGAATGGCTCGTTTCGTTCAACAATCAAATGAAACTGAAGAAAAGAAACGTGTTGTTATTTCTGGACAACGCCACGTGCCATCCGCACTTAATTCTGTCTAATGTAAAATTGGCGTGGTTCCCTGCCAATACAACAGCCATTACGCAACCTATGGACCAAGGTATAATTTACTCCATGAAGACTCATTATCGCAAGTTTTTGATGCCGTGCCTAATTGGAAAAGTGGAAGACTCTATTCATGTAACTGAATTGTCGAAGTCTCTTACAGTTCTGGATGCAATTCAGAGGATAGACAAAGCTGTAAAATGTATAAAGCCCCAGACCATTCAAAAGTGTTTCAGACAGGCAGGTTTTTCAACAATTTCCAATGTAGACGAGTTGCCAACAGTTGACGACACTGAAGGTGCAGTCCGAGATGTAAATACGTTATGCGCAATTATGGGGGAGAGTACTGAAGATGTAATATATATATCGATAAAGATGTGTTTTTTATTTAATAGGTAATTATTACAGCCAAATTAGAAAACTTGATGCAATGTGGCTAGGCCGAAGGCCTTTAAGCCATTACAATACCTACATTCTACCGCGTTCTAACCTTTCGCCTTCTGGTATTCACCCCAAATGGTCTCTCCATCGCATCAAAGCCGCGGAAACGAGACCATAAGGTACGGCTGAGGGAAAAACCCCTGAAGGGGGAAAAACCTGCCGTCAGAAGCCGACTACATGCTACTCTATCCGGTTTTTAGACTATTTATTTATTTATTTGGCGCGGGCGTCAGGCATTCTCCTTCCAGTGTTTGGCCTCCACCGCACCTGAAAACAAACAGCACCACAGAAAATCGTCCGCACCAACGCCTCTGCCCTAACATTTCCGATTCCCACTTCCCTTCGCCCCCTAATGTGCTTTATTTTAACCGTTTCCTTTTATTTTATTTTAATTTAATTTATTTTGAATTTATTTAACTTATTTTAATTAATTTAATTTTAATTTATTTAACTTATTTTGATTAATTTAATTTTAATTTATTTAACTTATTTTAATTTAATTTTAATTTATTTAACTTATTTTAATTAATTTTAATTTTAATTTATATCTTATTTTAATTTAATTTTAATTTATTTAATTATTTTAATTAATTTAATTTTAATTTATATAACTTATTTTAATTTAATTTTAATTTATTTAACTTATTTTAATTATTTTAAGTTAATATATATTTTTTATTGACTTATTTATCTACTTATACTTAACAATTGACTACAATTTATAATTTTTTTTGTACTGTTTACTAACCTAACATAACTTACTGACTAACTTAATTATTGTTAGTTTATTGATTTATTACATATTTCTCTCCAGTCTAGGCTCTGCTCGTACTAACCACTGCTGTTTTCCCACTCCTTAATTTCAGTTTCTCTAGTGGTCCGAACCTTTCCGAGAAATGTTCCTAATTCTTTCATGAAGTTAGCTCTTTTATCCCCTAGAATGTTTTGGGCGAGCGTTACGTTCCTATGTTGGAAGTAAGATGTATTTACAGATGGAGACATTGAAACTGGGAGTGACAATATCATTTCTGAATAAAGATGTATTTACAGATGGAGACATTGAAACTGGGAGTGACAATATCATTTCTGAATCAGAAACTGAAGAAGACACGGCAACGGAAAAAAATCTCTCTGTACATAACTATTCTGAAGCCCTGCAATGTGTTCTGCAGTTAAAAAAGTTTGCACTCACTTCTAATAATCCAGAACTATTTCAGAATTTTTCAACTGCACAAATTATAATTGAAAAAGTGATAGTTAGTGGGAAAACCAAAAAGCAAAAAACTTGGGATGAGTGTTGGAAAAATTGTCTTTAGAGCACAAATTGTAATTTTTTTCTCTCCATTTTCAGAAATATGTTAATCCTCTTTTTTGTTGATTTCTATACATACGTTGTAGGCCTACAATACTGTATTTTAATAATTACAATAAATTTACTAGTTTCAGGACGGAAATATGTCATAAAATAGAAATCCTGCACAAAACGGAAACCTTCCTAAACCGGAATTTTTTTTGTCCCGATCGATTCCGGTTTAGACAGATTTTACTGTATATTCACCTCCCTCGCACGTGGTTCTAATTTTGATTTCCAATGGACGCTCGAGTTTTTTGTATTATTAATGCATTGAGAAATTTAACGATAAAAGAAATCATACAAAACAAAATAAAACTTGGTTTCGAAAATACGATGATCGCACCCCAGCACTTTGCAACCAGTACTATTCTTAGGACAAATTTTACACAAATACAATTAGTTTATTTGGAAAATGCCTCTACCCGTGTATATATTGTAATAATGAAAGATTCTCTCTTTCACACACACGCGCGCGTGCGTGCGCGTGCGCACACATATTCACAACAGCACTCTCAGACTGCAGTCAGAAATATTCACCTTGAGATACAGTAAGGGACTTCCTTCCAGAACGGCCAACTTCACAAAGAAGTCTTCAAATGAATTTGATTTAATTTTGAATCAACAAACCTAATATCAAATGAAAATAAATTCTCCACACATAATAAATAATGCATTCAATACTGTCACTAATTGACTGAACGTGTGTGCTTTCAAAAACACGCCAAATTCATAAAATTAAGTTTTCAGCTAGTAACAGACGAAGACAGTCAATGGATATTCTCCTCAAACGCCGCGCAGCGCTTGGCCGCAAAACCTCCACCCACAGGTTGCGCAACCAAAGGCCCGATTGAGCCCTGCGTTGAAGCATAAAACCAAAGAGTAATTTCAGTAATAAGAGCCTAGAGCGTGACATGGTGCAAGGCGTGGGAGAGCACTAGACTCGGAGAGAGCGTTCATTTGGCGCTCTATGGTTCAAATGATTTTATATTCATCGATATTACTGTAATATCTTAAATACTGAATGTCATTAAAACGAAAAAGTGTATTCCTAATGAATTATAAAATATTTTTCGATTATCTGAGGGTTGTGCAGCCTAAGCACGAAGCCGCCACTGCTATATAGTTTCATTTATTATAACGTGATGACAATGATTAAACAAACTTCATTTCTCTCATTAATAAATAATCTAATTTTAATGTTAATAAGATAGTCATAACTAGACCTCGGATTTTAGGACAAATACCTATTTAGTTCCTTTAGGAGATTGTGGAAAATGATTACAGATGTTTACGAATGATAAATTAGATCAATTGAAAGCATCTAATAGTGCCTAAAATTTCTTAAAAGGGCAGGTGATGCCTATTTTAATTTTTTGACCTAAAACTACCTAAAACAAGCAATTTTGAAGAATTATTATTCTTTAACTACTCTTTTTATTTTTTTACCGAAACGCGAATATTCTCTGGTCGAAATGCAATCGACTACGCTCCGAAATTTCTCTCCAAACAACCAAACATACCTGCAAGTTAATATACAGAGGATGTTTCACGCTCGTCTCCGATCAGCACGCACTTCTTAGGCAATTGCACCCATTCCCGGTGCAGTTGCGCTGTTGACAGGTTGAGGCTTATCGCATCATCGCGTCGTCTACACAATTCAGACGAGGAAAAAAAAAACAGAGGTAAAAGTCTACTGTCGGAGATGCGAAACTTATAATATTCAGCCCAGCAAAATTTTCATTCCTGCCCTCAACAATAACCAAGCTCGAACGCAAAGGAAAACCTTTGACAGATCAAGTGTCGGTGGTGCAAGACGCCGAAGCGAAAATTAGTACTATTTAGGTATGCGTTAGGAAGAAAGTAAAGTGCAACTAGGAGAGCGTGAAAAAGAATCCTGGATATGGATCCTCAGACCAATCCAAAATCGCACTCTACGTGTGTCCACTACGCAAGCGACTTCTTATTCAAGGCGACACCATGCTAGCTGCAGGTCTGTCGGAGGGTCGATGGCGTCGCAAGATGGTTCCCGTCCCCATGGATGGGTAATCATACCGCCTAGCTTGGCTGGGACCGGTTGGGAAGGGGAGGTGTAATTCCGCCACAGAACACCAAACGCGCCGAGCCATCTAGGCGTACCGCGCGTTTGTGCCCGTTACCAAAACTTGACAGACAGCTCTAAAAGTCGCACGCGGATGTAATGTATTAAAATACATAATAAATACTCAAATAAAGGCACAGAAGTGTTGCAGTAATTTTCAGAATATATTTAATATCAAGGTGAGTTAAAGGCGGGACAATTGTAAAACTTGTTTTTATTTTTTTAACTACAGCCCAGCAACCCAAAAAATATGAAAAAAATTACAATAATTTTTTTGAGCGGAAATTTTGAGATTTTTTCGAGCTTGTTCCAGGTTTTTAAGACACAGTCAACATCATTTTTCTCATATTTTTGTCGAAAAGATGTTTTTTGCGTTTGAATTTGGCGCTGAGAAAATATCAATAAGTGTTTCTCTAATAGCATTATTTATTTTCTTATATTTTATATTTATTCCAATCAGATAAAAGAGTGTAAAGTAGACGAAAAAATAAAATTAAAAAAACACGTTTTGGGCTGCAGAGGAATGTGGGTAGAGGGATGGGGGCTAAGAAACTTTTCAAAAATATTATTTTTATGTTAGAGTTACTACTCGTAGGTCATTTGGTTATGGGGAACATTTTACCATCTTATACGGGGGTACCCTTTCATATAACGAAGTTACAAGTGTAATATTTGCTACTGGTTGGTAGGCAACCCATTATGCAATAGTGTAAGGCGGGCACCTCATCATGCAGTGCCAAACTGCGTACTGTATGATGAGATAGCTGCTGGTCGGGAGCGTATATCATAGCATAATTCTTTTATGTTAATTTGATTGATTGGTGATTTCAGGCACGTCAACTGCTAAGGTCATTAGTCTCGTAAGTGTAATTCATGTGTTTTGCTCAGGAGGTGGCGGTGATATCGCCCCGCTGGATGGCGAAATCCGACGCCGACCTACCGTCGGCTAGTGGGGTTTCCCCCTAACCAGGACTCTCCCACCAGCGGAGCACCGCCCCAGCCGTGACAAGCTCTAAGCTCCCGACCGGTCTCCCGGAATATGTAGTAGTGTAGTGCGTGTAAATGTAAGTGTATGTGTAAGGGAGAGGATAGGACAAGGAATAGGAAGGAAAGATCGCGCGCGGTCCGTGACCCGTTTGGTAGGGTACTGCTCCGGCATTCGCCTGGTGTTGATCGGAGAAACCACGGAAAACTACCGATCAGAGCAGCCGGCCGCTAAAATCCTCCTCCAGACAGCAACTGAATTCGACCTAGCTGAAAAGCTAGTGCCGAAAATCCTGCCGCCGTCAGGACCCGAACCTAGGACCTCCCGGTCAGAGGCGCTGCAGTGACATCCGTTGATGCACTGAGCTACCGCTCCCGGTCCTACCGTCGGCTAGAGGGATCTTCCCCTACCAGGTATCTCCCAATCAGCGGGGTACCTCCCCAGCCGAGACAAGCAGTAACCTCCCGACCAGTCTACCATATGGTAGTGTGGTGCTTGTAAGTGTACGTGTGTGTAAAGGGCGAGGATAGGGCAAGGGATGGGAAGGAAAGATCGCGCGCGGTCCGTGTTCCGGTTAGTAAGGTTCTGCTTCTGCATTCGCCTGGTATTGATCGGAGAAACCACAGAAAACTACCGATCAGAGCAGCCGGCCACTAAAATTATCCTCCAGACAGCGACAGAACTGGACCTAGCTATCTGGCTACTGTCGAAAACCGTGCCACCGTCGGGACTCAAACCCCAGGACCTCCCATTGCAGTGACTTCAGTTGATGCCCTGAGCCACCTCTCCTGGTCAGGGATGCGACATTGCCAACAAAACTTTCGTGTTTGAGGATATCAATGTTCAAAATTATAACACCGCGATAAAACATCAGTCCAAAACCTTCGATATTTTTAGACATCGATAATTCAAGTCATCCATACCAATACAACATCGCCTAAAATCTATCGATGTTTAACTAACGGTCAAAGGGCGGTAAGCTAACGGTCAAAGGCGTGTGTTAAAATTTACCCCTTTTTTATTTGTGGTAAATGTTGCTTTTAATGATATCCGTCCGGTGGAAAAAAGTCGTATGTATACAGCTGATCTGAGGAGGTTCAATAAATTCAACCTAATGAACCAAAAATACAAGTTTTTTCTCTCCTGAAAAACGTACTATTTTACTTACGTTTTGTACGTTCAGTGATACAATGGTACAGTACACAAAGGAGGGATCAGCGTACTGGCGTACCCGAAATCTATACAATCCACATTAGATGGGGTTCGTAAGAGAAGGGGACCGAATGTGAGAATCGAGTTGAAGTGAAGATATGCTTTATTTTAGCTTGATTCTGTTCAATTGATGTCTTGAGGCTCTTCAATATTTTCTGTTACTTCCCTTCGACAAACTGAAGATAGGATGGGTCGACATTTTCACCTGGATGCATTTTTATTATTTTATTTGCGAGGTCCGCTTGTAAAAGATTTCCGCTTACAGTAGACAGAATATTGATTTCAAAGGATTATTTTCTCGCGAGAAAGGCAGAAGTCAAAACGACAAATTTTCGTGCAAGGCAAGTTGGTGACTCCATTTTTTCTATCAAGCATCCTTGAAAAAAGCTGCATCAGAAGGGGCAGTACCAGCAATAGACATGGGCAGACCAGGCAATCGCCTGGGACCTTGCAAGTGAAATGGCCCAATGATGGGATTAATGGAGAAAAATTAGTAAAAAATTGAAAAATAAATTAGAAATCAAGAAAATAGTTATAATTTTGTAAGTTGTGGTACAGTAGACTGATATTTCATTAAAAAAATATTAAACACTACCTACACACAACAAATTTTTGTTATTTACATGGTAAACACGCGCTTAGCTGTTGGTTGTTAAGGCAATCAACCATCTAAACAACGCTTTAAGAGTGCATCCATAGTAACGGCCGTTAAAATACTCGAGAGTCCATTAAAAATATTTTAGCAGACTCTCGGGTTTGTCCCCTTGTCTCATTTTCTCCTTTTGTCCCATTTTGTGCCCTTGCCCTTTTCATCCTTTCCCTGCTTTATCCAACTTGTCCCCATTTGTCCCTCTTCATCCTTTCGATCCTTCTGTGCACTGCGATTGTTATTTAAAAGTGGTACTCTGTACCAACAACTCTTGCTACAGAACATCCAGAGTAATGGCAATTCTTAACTCAGGAAAGTGTTAAATGTTAATTTTGAATAACTAGAATAATTATTAATGACAAAAAACATAGTATGTAACTCATCTAGTAATCTTTAAGGGTGAGGCCAAAAGGTTAACTGCAAAATGAAGCAATAGCGGAACCAAGTTGTTAACCTTCCAACCAAGTCCTTGAAGACTAATTTAGAAAACATAAATTACTATTTTTAACTTTAAGCTCACCTTGGAATTTTTATTATTTGACCACTAAATACTTTTTGATGATTCCAATTTAAGATTGTTATTTGGATTGTACTTTAGTGCCTGAACCTGAAAATGCCTGAAAATTGTACTTTAGTGCCTGAAAATGATAATGGCCTTGTATGTACTTCACTAGGATTTGAATTAGAACTTTTAAAAATCACAGTCAACAATGTTTATTAACAGAGCAATTTATTATTGATAATATGTATTTTCCATAACAATTTCAAATTCACGCCCAAGAATTGACTTTCTGCTCTTAAATAAAAAAGGAATCATAGATATATCTTGAAAATTAGAAGAGTTGTGATGTTTCAAGTCACGCTAAACAATAGAAAAAGTAACTTTAGGGAAAAGTGAGATCAAGATTCATTAGCACTAGAATGCCCCAGGATGATACATTACATCTTCAACATTGGTTTCCTTGCCTACTTTCCCCTTTCTCCGACTTTTCAAGTATTTCCTGCTTTAACTGTCAGGTGTGGTCTGTTTTTTTAACTACTTGACGTTCCCTAGTGTCACACACTTACTCTTCACAACATATTTTTTCCAGGTTTGATGAACATCCTTTCAAATTTTTGGATTGTGGTGTACGTGCAGGCAATCAGAAAATTACAAATACATCAAAAACTAAAATATTTAGGAGCAAACTGTTTTAAGCATTGAAAAGTACACATCTCAACAGACAAGAAACAATGAAAAACAAAAATTCCAATTTTTCATGAAAAAAAGTTTTGAGGTTAATGAGTATCTAAATTAATTTCCAAAACCTGATTTTGATCCAATAGCGGTCACTAAAAAATTGTAAAATTTTGGAAATGGTCAGATATTTGACACAGTAATGCCCATTTCATAGTCTCCCACCTTGTTGGAAATCCTTTAAACCCAAAAATGTATACCAGTTCATGTTCCATTTTTCAAAGACAATATTAATAAGTTTTCAACTTATTCTTTATATATAAAAGAAGAGAAAAGAAATAAATCATCTTTGTTTTACCCCCTAGGCAGCAGTTGGCATAAGCCCCACATTTTGCACATTTAAAACAAGCAGAAAGTCTACAATTTGAATTTCAAAATTTTACTCTTAAAATTGCCACTACTGAAGTAGTGTTTTTACCCTATGTGCTGAAGTTTTATTCCTAAATTTTAGTCTCTTTTCATATTTTTAACATTGTTGAAGCTGCTAGCTTCTGTCTATGGTTCCACTCAGAAAATCATATTATATGCCAGTGAAAGTTAATAAAAATTTCCAATTAAAGATAATATTCTCTAAAAAAAAATACTATTTTCAAAATTACAGAGTTGTACAACTTAAGGATTCTCTAAAATTAGTAGCACTCATTTAGAAAATCAAACATTGTGCCTGTAAAATATGATCCAAAATTGAAGGCTAATTTTAGGCTATAGGAAATAAGTTATTCTTCATTATGAAAAAACAAGACTCACAGATATACAAGTCGAAATCTGTAACATGCTTTCTTACAGGTTTACATAAACAAAACTTTAAAATGTAGAAAAAACTAGAGGTGCTACAACAGCACATGCTTTCTTGCATTATTTGGAATTGTTACGTAATATTATAATATTGCCATTTCTGTCCTAATAACATTTCAGCCATCACTTGAGAAAGTTCAAACCAATTCAAGCAAAGCACCTGCAGTGCATACCTGCAATTATTTTGATAGTCAGGAAAAGTAGCCATTTTTTACTTTTACCAAAGAAACAAACATGAATAAATTTCAACTGTTACAGTATTTGCACAGGAAAATTTTACACAAGCTTCCCTTGATTAATTGAAGTGAACACACAATTTTTGAATACCTTAATCAGCAATCAAACCTTTCTAAGAAAAAGAAGTGTATAAATTAAACATCCAGAACTGAAGGCCTTCCAATGTAGTATCACATTATGAATGCATAAAAATAAGGATATATATCTATCATCTTTTATCAATTAAATATATCTGGAACATGATAGAAACGCCTGTACAAAATTAATTCTATTAAAACAAATTCATCACAAATTTAACATTTGAGAATCATCTTACTGTTTGTATGGTGTAAAATATATTCATACTACACGGTAGTTGAAAATTTGTTGGCTGATTAGTAGAACCAGGATATTAATGATATAAATATCTGCAAAATATGCAAGTATTTATGCCCTAACACATGACCATAAATATTACCTTAAAAAATCAAATATTACTTTATATAAGTTTGTTTCAAAAAATTTTTGTTGACTTCTTACATAAAATAATTACAAACCACATTCCAGAATAAATTGTAAATATACAACTTACTTTTTGCTTTGAGACTAACTAGCACTGATTTATTAACTTCACAAGGGCATATTTGAAGGCAGTAAGGTCACTGCAGGACAGCTTTTGTTAAGTGTCTTCAAATGTTGGGACATTCCCAAAAATGATGTCACTAATATTGCAAGTTGAAAATATTTCATGATTCCACTGGAGAACACCATATTAAATTAAATTAAACTTCTGTATTTATTAGTTGGTAAACTTCGATGTTTCACAATGTTTTGTTTTTTGATCTGGAATTGGATATGTGAGTAATTCACCAAGAACTGTCTAAAGCATTAAACCACAATGGATTGTGTATGTGTTCAAACCAAATAGAGTGACCTCATGTGTGAGACTCTAAACCTCATCAGTGTTTCAAATAAAGCTTTATATTGTAATTTTAATTGTAATTGAAAATGTATTGACACAACAATTGTGACAATATATAATATAGTATAATTTGTGACAATGTCACTTGAAACTTTGTCACGTGAGACACGTTTTAAGATTTTAATTATTGTCCTTAAAAATATATATTATATGAATTAGAGCAAAAGCTGGCCAGCAAGCTAGACAGAAAATTCGCCAGCAAACCAGCTAGCTGTGTGTGCTCATGTTTGTGTGCTCATCTTCAGTTCACAAACATGCTTGAAACATCAAAAATAAAGAACACACAAAACCTATCCCTCATGTATTGATGTTAATCACTTAAAATATTGACCTTTTCAAAATAATTAATTGGACAAAATTATACAATAAGAAAACAAAACATCAAAGTCAGAAATGCCATTAAAATTGACATATTTTAATTTGCAGATGATCAAGTAATTAGAATAAAATCAGGAATAGAATCTGTAAAGAGCCATCTTCCAGCTTACTTAAGGGGCTTAGAACATTGCTCAAAAATATCGCTAAGTTCAAGACATAAAGGCAAAGAACAGAGGAGAACTGAAAATGTTATATACATCAAAACTAAAATTATAAAAATGTTCCTTGATATGGATCATAAATGGTAACATACATGAATAAAAAACCAAACAAATTACTTGCTTAAAAATACATTTCCAACAGTTTGATTGAAAAGTTGCTAGCTGAAAATGACATGATAACAAATTCACATTTGAAGAAGATTTATTTTTCTTCCATTCAAGCTATATTATTTTACGTGAAAAGTTCCCACCAAAAAAATTGGTGTTATTACTCTCGAATTTGCATCTCAAAATCTTGCATTTCTACAGAAAGCAGATTTGTCCAAATAGCATTCTAGCAAAAACCCATTTGTGTCCAAGACCTTCAGTTCTTGCCAGAAAAAAATTAAATGTCACTTCTTGTTTTTAAAAACAATGATTTGAAGGATTAATAGTGCAGCTCTCTTTTGTTGTAAAATAAATTCATGTGAACATGTGTTTCTATTCCAATGAGAAATGGCCTAAGAAGAAGAAAAGAATAAAAAATGCAGAAGACAAAATAAATGACAGAACTGTTACAACTGAAATGAAAAAGCACTTACATCGGGATTTATCAAACTCATATTATTTGGGAGAAAGAAAAAAAATGATGTAACTTTTTCCATACACTTTTTTGCCATACAAATCCACAAATTCAGAATGCCAAAGAAAAAGACCTTCACCACCTGGTGAAAAAATTTTGTGATTTTGCAAATCAAGTATTCAATTAAGATACACAACCATGACCTCAAAATACAACTCCTGATATACAGGAGAATGTTGAGTAGGACAATGCAGGCCACACCACTGAGTGTGGTGACTAAAAAAGTTGTGTTGTTTAGTTTTCACACAATGAAATGTCAAAATTTCTTTTGTATGCTGAGTGAAAACTGTTGCACCACAGATATATATTATAAATAAGATAAATAAACATTATTTTTGGTAATTTACTAGAAAATCAAGATTGTGAATAACTCTTTTTGGAAAAAAAGGATGTGCTCAAAATAATTTTTTTCTAGTAAACCACTAGGAAGTGGAAAGCAAAATTTTTTTACCAAAGTACATAACTACCAAAGTACATAGCTACCAAAATGTAAACACTAGGTTTTTCTATTGTAAGATAAATGTAAGTGAGTTTTATCCATTTTCTGAAAAATCAGTATTTTTAACTTGACTAGTTTTTGCTTTGAACCTTTCATTTCTATTTCTCTATAAAATGATTAGCATTGCAGCTGATGATAAAGTAGTATATGAAAGAAATAAGTTATTTTCCTTTAAATGCAAATCTAAATCATTTAAAGTATTAAGACAACTTTAGTTCACATTACATCATATTCAGTCACATTCAGTACACATTAAAATAAATATTGTATATATTTATTCAGAATAATACCAAATTGATATTCATAGATTCAAAACATAAGGAAGATTTTTTTCATACAAGTAAGTATTGTTTACTAAAAAACAGCTAATACAGTAAAACTTGCTCTATGCAGAACGTGTATAATACACAAATCTGTCTAATGTGAACACGAGTCATGGTCTGAACAAATGTAAAGTCATTACTTGCATAATGCGGAATCTTTTCTATTACAAAACAAAAATGGTCCCTTTGAGATTCTGCACTGAGCAAGTTTTACTGTACATTCTAAGTTTATGCTAATTAAAGCTTTAAAATAGCATAATATTAGTGCAAATGCACTGAGAAGTAGGAGAGACTATTGTACTACTACTTTCAGGCCTTGTGAGTGCCATCTTGTAGTTGCTATTCATGTTAGTTCATCAATTACATGCTAAGGGCACTAGGACTCTGATATAAGAAGCTCATGGAACTTTGCAGCCAAATTTTTAATTTTTATCATTATGAAGTTGAATTTTGGTGGGTTAGTTATTATTTCTTTTGTGTTTTTGATTAGTGGAACAGAACATATGTGACAGCACATGTTGATTGTCATTTTTCACATAACTGATAACATAGCAACATGCCTTTTTCAGAACTAGTTTTCATCTTGTAACTGGGAACAATTTTATAACTTGAACCAGTGTACATTGTTTATATGTACATTACTTTACAAAGTTCAGTTATTCTCAAGATATTTAAGAAGTTATGATCCAGCAAGAAAGCAGTGATGAAGTTGATGAAATGAGAACTGATATCTTGAAGGATGTCAATGAAACTGTGATGAAACATGAATGCAATAATGTTTAAGTTAGCGAATTTGTGTTTGTTCTGTTAAAGAAGGAATGCACTGCTGCTTACATGGGAGAAATTATAGACATTTCTTATTATATTATGTTACGTTCTCAATATCAAGTGAAGTATTAGAAATGTCTTGCCAAAACAAATTTCTTTATTCCAATGAGGAAATATTTGGCATTTGTAAATCTGAAACTTGGTAGTTATGAAACTATCAAAACCAATGAAATACAGTACTTCATGAGGAGAGGTTAAAAAGCTTATTCTTTGAAATAACTTTCGCAACAGCCCAAGATACATTTTGAAATAAAGATTCAATACATGCAACTAAACAGTTATCTTTTGTTTTAGTTTTTAAAAAATAATTTAATTGAAAATAATAATTATAATGGCAAGAGAAAAAATTCATTTTCATAAACCTTAAGTGCATTAGTAAAGTGTAAAGTGAACAGTTTACCTCGGGTTTACTTTAAATTCACTCAAAAAACTTTGTTCACTGGTACATACAGTTGTGTTCAAGGGTATAAGACCAACATGTGCCTCTGCACTCTTTCCCACATTTGTCTCTTTCTTTCAAAAATGGAAAATATTTCACATGTCATTCTTATAAAGGAAAAGATTTGATACTTAATATCCTTTTTTACATAATTATATGTTTTGAAAATATGAAAAAAAAAAAAATTTGTTATAAACTTGAATTATTGGCTGTCTGCTTTTTATTAGGAGTAGTAGTAGCATAGACTAAAGACGTATACATCTTTACTCTATGGTGGTAGTAGTAGTAGTAGTAGTAGTAGTAGTAGTAGTAGTAGTAGTAGTGTAGAGTAGCAATGGCAGAGAGAGAGCAGTAGCAGTAGCAGCAGTAGAGTAGTAGTAGCAGTAGGCAGTAGCAGTAGCAGTAGAGCAGTAGCAGAATGTAGTAAGGTGGCAGAGCAGTGGGCAGTGGAGTGAGTGGGCAGTGGCAGTGAGTGGCAGTGGAGTGGCAGTGCAGTAGGGCAGTGGCAGTGGCAGTGGCAGGAAAGGGGAGTGGCAGTGTGCAGTGCAGTGTAGTGGGTAGTAGCAGCAGCAGAGCAGCAGAGCAGCAGCAGCAGCAGCAGCAGCAGCAGCAGAGTGGGCAGGTGGTGCAGCAGAGCAGCAGGAGCAGCAGCAGCAGCAGCAGAAGAGAGCACAGCAGTGGCAGCAGTGGCAGTGGCAGCAGGAGCAGTGCAGCAGCAGCAGCAGCAGCAGCAGCAGCAGCAGCAGCAGCAGTGCAGCAGTAGCAGAGAGTAGCAGTGAGAGTAGTAGGAGGAGTAGGAGGAGGAGGAGGAGGAGTAGGAGTAGGAGGAGAGGAGTAGGAGGAGTAGGAGGAGGAGGAGGAGGAGTAGGAGGAGTAGGAGAGGAGTAGGAGTAGGAGGAGTAGGAGGAGTAGGAGTAGGAGTAGGAGGAGTAGGAGTAGGAGTAGGAGTAGGAGGAGTAGGAGGAATAGGAGGAGGAGGAGGAGGAGGAGTAGAAGTAGGAGGTCAACGACTGGTTCATGATAGAGCCACCAATGTAAGTGTTGTCAAGGCGATTTGCCTTAATTTCTTAGGCAAGAACTTTCCAAGGTGGTAGAGGGTTATGTATGGGCTTAGCAGGAGGAGGAAGATACAAATATTCAAATTATGAAGCAGTTTAGGGACGCGTATATCGGGGGAAAGGGGCAGAGATGCTTTGAAGGGGTACGAAGATCGGTGATTAGGGAAGAGAACACTCCGATGTGTTGGATGATTTATGAGTTCCAGAAGTTTCGCGCATTTGTTCAAGGACGGTTCCTCAGCTTCTACTATGTGTGAGACATTATGGTTCGTACAATAAATTCCAATGGAGAAGCGAATACCGTCATTAGAGACTTATTTAGAGAGCGGAGGGTAGACGAAGAAGCTGGACCATAGACCGCGCTGCCATAATCAAAGCTGAGCGGATGAGCGCTCTATATAGTTGCAGGAGGAATATGCAACCTGCTCCTCTTCAGAAAGTGCAAAGGCTGCGGAGGTTTAAAGGAGATAGATTGCTTCGTGTTTCGGGGCGCGTCAACGGTGACACGTATGATCACTAGTCACGTACGTGTAGTACGTGTTTTTATCACGGGAGATGGCGGTGTTCTTTCCCCACTGGAGAGCGAGATCCGTCGCCGATCTACACGTCGGTTTGCGGAGTTTCTCCATTCAGGTATGTCCCATCAGCTGGAAACCACCCCAGTCAGGACAAGCTCTAAGCCTCCGACCGGTCTCCCGACATATGTGGTAGTGTACTAAGTAAGGGTTGAGGATAGAACAAGGAAGAGGAAGGAAAGATCGCGCGCGGTCCGTTTGTTAGGGTACTGCTCCGGCAATTACCTGATAGTGATCGGAGAAACCACGGAAAACTACCAATCAAAGCAGCCGGCCACTAGAATTCCCCTCCAGACAGCGGCTGAACTCGGCCTAGCTATGAAGCTAGTATCGTAAACGCCGGGACTCGAATCTAGGACCTCCCAGTTACAGACACTGCAGCCTCATCATTTAATGCCATGAACCCCTCAGCCGGTTTTAACGGGAGGGTGCATCTGGTCTGCGCCACGTTAGATATCTGTCGGACCGAAGTCCAAGGATCTTAATGTCAACTACGGAGGCCCTCCTAGGAAAAGTTAGGGTCTGTTATACAGATGGTATATTCGTATTCTGCAGAAGGCATGTGTTTGACATGGAGAAATTAAAGCCAGCGGACTCGTTCCACTTACGCTGTTACGGAAAAGTTGGACTTAATATGAATGACGTTAATGTTATGGAACGAAAAAGATAACAAAGCCACCCACAAAGAGCGATGCTTTGATTCATGGGCGACTGAAGCAATACCATTCACAATGATGGCAAACCGAGTGACACTTGAAATATAGAGCCATGTGGAACATCGTTTTCAAGAGGGAGACTACAATATCATCAGGGTAACTAGACAGCCAAGCGGTTTTGATAGGATCTCTCAGACAGAAACAAATTTTAAGAGTAGTTGAGAGAGCCGTCCCTAAAATCCCACTAACAGGTGCACAGAATGTGGTGGTATAGGCTTTTTCTATGTCGAAGTACATGGCCAGAATTTGAATGGCGTTCGATTCTGCTTATCTCCTTGAGACAAAACTCAGGGGGAAAAATGTGATTTTACAAAAAATACTGTACTATTCCAGATTTACGAAAGTATCAACCGCAATGGCATATGCTACATGCCAGTGGCGGATCGAGGGTGGAGGCATGGGGGCCTTGCCCCCCCTCCCCAAACCCTGGTTTTCCTTTTGCTACTTTACTTGACGAAATTGATTTAAATATTTGTTAGAATTACGTAATTATTTAAAAAATAATATTGTATAGTATCATATATACTCTATACAAATAATACACAACATAATAAATGTTTATTTAACAAAAATTGCGACAAATATTTCGAAGGTCGGAGAATGTCCCTATCGCCGAGCGTGCTTATTTCGCATAAGCGCCATATTCAAATCCGTGGAACTAGCGCCCGCCTTATATGCTGAGGTCACCTGACCTGCGCGACGAGGATTTACAACATTGTCGCAAAATTCATGTTCCAGGTCATACACCCCTGTTTTTAACAATAGGGGACGGGCTTTCAAAACACACGAAGTGGAATTTTGGTCTCAAAATAACTTTATCTGCTCAAGGAAATAGATCCTACGACACCTGTATAATTGAGATACAAAATCTTATTTAAATGAAAATCCGTTATTTTCTATTTTCAAATTTGTTTTCCACTACTTTTATCTCACTTAAAGATCTGCCTAAAAGAAAAGCACCGTTCTCATGAGAAGACTCCTCCACTGACCGCTTCCAATTCAGCATGAATAAGTTGTGACTACACTTGTTGCATTTTCTTTCAATATTTTCAGCTATATGTAAAAATGGTCAAGAAATTCACGATAAATAACTTGTGTGCTATCAGATGTAGAAAGGCAAAATAGGGCTTCATCATCATCATCCTAAAGGCTGGCTCGTGGCTCAAAGCGAAGTCGCTCGCCTTTCACCTAGGAGGTCCACTTTCCTCATTCCTTCCCAATTCTGGCCGCTGGATAGTGACGCAGGAGCGCGTTGAGAGGCGCGAACGCGGAAATGCTACGTGGCGGTCCTCTTGCCGGCTTACGAACTATGTATAACGGATGATGAGAAAAAGTGCCTCGTCGCTTCTGCCATTACATTCTGTTCTCCATTTCTGCATAGTTTCAGTAGTGTAGTTCGGTTCGTTTGAAATCAAACCGAAAAAGGACTTAGGAGCACGAAATTACTCTGAGAAATGAGAACTGAGATTTTCATCTGTTGTGCACGAAACTGAAGGAATTTTAAATTATTTTCGAATGTCCGGAGAAAAGTTAGAGGAATTGCACAATATCGTGTTATTGAAAGTACTGATGACCACAAACTGGAGAAGGTCCTTTGAGACGAAGGAAACATTGGTGATTCAACACTCAAAAAAGGGTTCACTATTGTCCACGGACCGTCGTACTGAACAAGTTACTTGTAACATGAAACCTAACAATTAATTTTGAAAACTATTTGATTTAATTTTATTTTTTGTCAAAACACATTAAAGAATGGCTGGGACATTTGAGAGAGAAGTGTAATCTGAAATTTTCTCAGAACAGTAGTTTGGAGCATTTGTATGTTCCTATTACGATTTTTATTTACTTCAAAAATATTTTTTACGAAAATAAATTTTGATTTATGCTTTCACTTTTCTAGTGAATAACAAATTCTGATAATTCCATTGTATCAGGTCTGCCACCCTCCTGTTTAATGATTTGGTTCCACAGAAGTTACTTCATATGACAAGTAAATTTAGCATTGCATAGAATATGTTTCTACATTATCACAGCCACCTTTGTTAAAGGTAAATTCTTTTTAAACTATCATTTCTACTGCACTTGCATTTCAGCATTATGTAGAATGGCATTCAACAACCATACCGCCAACTGAAGCAGGAAAAAATAATAAGTACAGCTAAAGTGACAAAAAGTCTCTCATTTTTCCACAAGGCATAGTTAAAAAGAGAATAAATGGTAAAATCCACTTTTTTCCCACAAAGAGTAATTTAAAAAACTGACATTTGAGAGTAGTAAAGACACTGGTACTTAAAAAACCTGGGCCTGTCTTGTGAAAAGTGGATTAATGGAAACCCAATTATTAGGTAGTGCATTTCTATGAACATAGTGAAACAGATCTTATGAACTAGTACATATACAAAAACTGAATTTATTTTGAGTTGCTTAAATATATACTTGCCAAAAATTGCAAATTCCTTACTGACAACCTCTCTCTCTCTCTACATGCATAATTGCTTACTACTACAACTATTATAAATTTATAAAACATTTTGGCACCATTTAAAAGAATGGAATAAGATGGATTGGAATGAGGAATCATTTAAAAAATAGAAGAAAATAATTAATTAATCAACATAATTTTTGTTGTATTAAGATGGGTTTTATTTGAAAATCAAATGACAGAAAGGGGTCTTACATATTTGTGTTTGTAGTACCAACTAGACAATTCTCAGTTCTGTCGCAAGTACAATATGCAACGTTTACATAGCAATGCTACTAGTTAATAATTTCAACACACACCTGTTCAATCACTCTTTCAGCACACATACATAAGGGCACACACACATATGTACCCATCCTTGCACACAAGTCTGATATAGTTCACTACATACATAAGTAAATGTTTGAAAACCACAAAATAGAAAAACAGAGAAAGCACTATAATGTAAACAAAGGAAAAATACAATACAAATGCACATGTGCAGTGCATGAGCTTTGTCACAACATATTTCACGAAATAGTTTTACATACACCGGGCAAAAGTGGTTTACAAATATTGTGGTTTACATATATTCAGAGACATATTATCACAACATATCAGTATGTACGAGATATGACTGTTCCTACTATTGCAAAGGGATGTTACAGTGATGTCTCCTTTTTGATACAAAACTTATAACAGAATTAAAACTAATAACCACTTCACAGTAAATGAGACCCTTCACATGAGCAAATATAATAGAATGTTAAATATTCTTGAGTTTGAACGTTGTGTATCTCATTTGTCAGCAGATATAAACTACTGAACAGTAAAATATATGAAATAACTATCAGTCTTTGTATGCCGGGTAAATTTTAATTCATACAGAAATTCAATCCCATACCATGAAATGCATTTAGTTACATGTCTTTTGACATCTTGCGAACAATTATTACAATGTAGACTGATTACAATTATTCTGAGACATAGCTGAGATTGCATTTCCACAGCAACTATTTCAATGCAATTTCATAATACAGTTATAAAAAAACAACAAAATGAGTGCAGTGAAAACTCATACACCAAAGTTTCATATTTGAGAACAACTTAAAAACATTCCCAAATAAGAAATTTGATTACACAAAAATAATTTTAAATACCTGTACAACATAACTGTAACACTAACAGTCATCTACAAAATGCCAAATGGAGCAAATGAGAATTCGTAAACAATTGAAAACTACACGATGTGTCTTAAGACTACAGTCTCATACTTCCACATTCACACGATTACATATAAATGAATATATATACAAATAAAAAAAAAGTCTTGAAGGAAAAATTATAGCAAAATGTCAATTACAAAGCTACAACTTTACTTGAACAAAATGTCACAAAATGCCAAGTCTTATGATATATAAAGTAATTAATTATAATAATAATTATAATATAAAAAACACACAGCATTATTTAAGTTTAAATAGAAGCCACATCCTTATTTCTACCCAGTATGTATAATACATCTCATTGTTCCATATGTCATGGAATTATCCACCTTTAACCGAACAATTTGTTCAAAACTATATTCGTTGATGCAACTTAGTATATCACGAAAACCAATGCAGAGAACAGACAGTGAATGCACATGAAAAATAAATACTGATGGAAAGATGAGATGACCCCCTGCCCAACCCCTCAGCTCAAAGCTACCTGAAAGGGATCTACTAATTTACTCACTGGGTAGAAATTGTGGCTATGACTAAACTCCACTGGAAAGGCAGGAAAATAATTTTTTTTAAATTAAAAAATTAAAATTACAAATTACATCAAGTCTTAGTAACATGAAAGTCAACCACAAAATGAAATAATGCATTTTAATCAAGTCTTGTAAGTTAAACCAGGAAACAATAAAGCTATTTCCTACACCAACGGATACATTTTAATTTTTTTTATAAAGTTTATATATGCCATTCTACTGGAAAACTCGAGCAAGATAGTACCAGAGAGAATATATACACAATGATAAAGAATTCACCGAAATAAAATCAACAGTAACATGTATTTACCACCGTGAACAATAGTCACTGCACAGGAATTGTTACTTTTCAATGGAAAATAAAATATCTAAATTAAAAGAAACATCATATGTGATTATACGACAAATTTTGTAACAATGGAAATAATTTTAAATTAAAAATTCTGATTGCCTAAATTATTCTTTAAAAGAATTTTGATACATGTTACTGCAGCATTAACTTGCATAAATGGAGCTGGAACATTGCAACATGAAATTTTAACATGCCTTCACCCAGTTACATTAATTTGTAAACTCCAATAATCTAAACCTCTGATTGAAACAGTAATAATGGAATAGGGCAGACAGGAATGTCAGCAGCTCAAGTACAAAGGGAGCCAAGTATTGTATGTGGCAGGCATATTTTCCAAGATATCATAAAAATATTGGTATATGAATACCAAAGCAGAAAGTACTAATATTTTCTTTAACCTGCATTTTCAAATTCAGTAACTACTTTTCATGACACCCGATCATGCCACAATTCTAATATGTTTACACCTATGTGAAACAATACAATTACAGAAAGAAACAATACATTTAACCTCCAGTTGACACTCATATTCTCTCAAGTTGAGTGCTCTCATTTTTGATTTATTGTACACAGACAACAGAAGCAAATCATCACAACTAGGTTCAAGCAAGCCAACGGCTGTGTCAGAATACAATGGGGGTGTAACGGGGAATATAATTATTTCTTCCACAGTATTTCACAAGAAGCAAGATTTATAACCTGACCAATACCTGAAGTATACACTTTTCATAAAAACAACAACATTCTTTAAATTTACCAACACGGTTCATAATAAACTATCCATTGTTATAAGGTCAATCCTCATTTAATATGCTAAACAAATTAACATGAAAATAACTCCAGTTCAATTTATAAAGTAATGTAAATCAAACTCAAATGATTCACAGGAAGAATCTGAAAATTTGGGTGTAATAGAAATTTAATATAACATATGAAGCAATCACAAAATCTGGAGTATTAAATGTAGTAACCAAATAAGCAGAAAAGGTATAGAATACAGATATAATAAAATTAGTAGAGATAATGTGCTTGCATGTGCGAATGTGGAGGAAGTAGTGGTAATTGATCCCCTTCGTATCATTAAGTGATAAGGAGAGAAATAACAAGATTATAAATGAATAGATAAAAGAGAATGGAAGATCAGAGAAAAAGGGTGAGACAGAAGAAGAAAGCATGCACAAGAGAAAGCAAGCAATTACGATAACATAAGGGAAAAAAAATATGAACCGGAGAATTTTCCTCGTATTTACAACGGTTCACTGTACTTCTGTAATCACATAAAAATGGTACACCTAATTTAAATTTTAGAACATCACAGACAAATTAAATGATCAAGAAACCAAAAGGCATACTTATTAATATTTTAACATGAAACTGTGGATCATAAAGGAGTGCATAATACTTTTGAATTGTGTACAATGTTTATGGCACACTAGACCATTAAAAATTATGTTGCAAAAATTAACACAAACAGTTTTCACTAATGAAGTTCAATAAAAACCTAGTGATGTTTGTAATACACAGATCAGTAAATGCAGTATGATACAACAAACAATGAGAAAAATCCTGGCTGATACAGATAGTTTTACCACCTTCAGGTAAAAAAATTCTTTACTCACAACACTGAATTGTGTAACATTAACTTCAATTTTAGCCATTGCATTTTAAAAATATTCATGCACAAAATTTATGTTGCTTTATTCAATGCATAAATGTAACATTTAATTTTTATATTAGTAGTTCTGTATTCTCAATGCACTTTCCTCTTGGTAAACATTTTCAGCAATTGGATTCCTTACAAATGTTATCTGTTACAAATGTCCAGATAATTTACATGACAGTGTGATCTGTTTTGTAGATAGATCAGCAGAAAAAACATTTTATAGTTCACTACTGGCAGGGCAAATTATGGGCATCTCTTGTACACAACTTGTCTGGATGACAAATAAATAATGACTTTACAGCCAGTATGTAAGAATCAAGGTATGTCAAAGTAGTTTTTGGGGTATGCTCTCTAATGTGTTACACTTAATTACATGTATGTTTTGATTTTTGCTTACTATGCCATAGTACAAGTGACCTTGAAAGTTCACCTTTAAAACCACACCTCCAGTCACAAGTGTGGAACAGAGCTGTGGCGTAATTTGGATGGCCCTGGTATCAATTATATAAGAGCTGACATTTTCAGCCCACACGGAAAGACATTGCAACATGAACCATTCACTATGGAATACAAGAACAAAACCTTTGAACAACTACATTGAATATCATGAACACTAACACAGGGTCGGACTGACAACCGATTGGCCCACCCAGCCCTTCATTTTCATTCTTTTAATGCAATATGAATTTTAATACATATCAATAATGCAATCATTGTATTTAAGCAGTGAACTCTATTCATAGTCAACAAACAAACGATAATAGTTGGTTACAAATTTGTAAAGGCTATAGCACAACACCCAAAAAAAGTGGATTGAACTATACACATTTCTGTATAAATGTTTAATTATTGAATTTTTTAACTAGGTGATACAAAAACATAACAGGTATATTCTAAAATTGACATTATTTCACTAATTAAAATTATCAATAGCACATGTTTCAAATAGATGATCAAGCTATTTATAAATCTTGCAAGATCAAGCAATTTTTAATTATTATCAGATACTGACTATTTCAGAAAGTAAAAAAAAATTACACTTTCTGATAATTCTTCAATGGTTTGAGTGCAATCTATTTCCAAAAGAAGGATATAGAAGAAGAAAACTTTTGACAACAATACTTAAATTTTACATTTATTCATTTAATGTCTAATTAGCCATTTGGTTCATCAGATTGATGGCACAGTCCGGCCCTGTACTAACAATAGTAATTAGGAGACACTTTTAGGATGGTTATAAAGAATGACCTTTAGCAGGTGAAAGCTTACTAGTCACTTTTTCATGATGCACAGTAACATTGTGCCTACATCAGGGGTGTCAAACTCTTATCAGACATGGGCCACATTTCTAAGAAGTAAATATACAATGGCCACACAACATGTATTTATGTTATACACTAATTTTTCAAATTTGTTTGTTTTTTGTATATTTATATAAACGAATATGAAATTAAAAGCAAACTGAAACAAATAGGGAAGCTGAAATTGCAATGATATTGTGAAACTTAAATTCATGAGCAAATATATGAATTTCAAATTATTAATAGATAAGTATCAAATTTTTGAACTTATAATTAGTATATAAATTTTAAATCAAATTTTAATTCAGATTCTTGCCAGACTTGTTTCTGCCTTCATTTAATTTCTCACAAGTAGGGGAATATTGTGCAAACAGTTCCATAATTACAGTAAAGGAAAGTTACTCATCAGTTACTATAGGTCATTGCTAGCAACAAAAATACATATTGCAGACCACATGCAGCCTGCCAGTTCGACAACCCCGGCCTATACGATTTCACAAAAATTGTATTAAATATTGCCTTAGCAATTAACTGTTAATTATTTATTTCCACTAAGACAGGTGCAACAATGCACTGAAATTAATGATCTACTCTCAAACTGACAATTTAACGTGGACAGTATACTTCTGATAAAGACTAAATTGTTGGTAAAAGGATGGCTTAAAATTAGGAAATGCTGAACTAAAGAGATAAATCTAAATTACAGTTACATTTAACTTTTATCACAATAGAGTAAGGAGTGCCCACACTACTGCCATGAGATGTTAAAAATACACCCTCATTTCCACAAAATTTCCACACATAGCTTTTCATCATTATTTTATCTTTTGAATGAGCAGTCAGTCAGTCTTGTTTAAATTTACCCAATTGTGAACAAATCAAAACCATTTATAACACAATCCTAAGAAATTTCTAAATATCATCAAGATATAATTAATTTTAGCTTGTGATATTGACAGCAAAAAATACAGAAATATGAATACAAATAAAATTCAATGAATGTGTTAAAGAAAAAGGTTTCTTCCACACACTAATAATTAAAACCTCAGGTGAAATCGAAATATGCCAATGATGAGTGGGTTAAATGTCCAGAAGTTACATGCCCCATCATTTACATGACATTTTATATTCAAACTACTTGAATTGAGGAAACTTCAAATTTAATGGAAAACTCTCAGTTAATAAGTCTAACAATTTTCAGAAATATTACTGAATTATAATGCCTTTTTTCCACAAGCATTTCTTGATGATTTACATAAAAATTGTGTTAATCATTTAATTAACTGAAGAGATTCAACAACTTGTACCAACGTTCTAAATGAAAATAAATTTTAACTTTTTCAGAATTTTCTCCAGTGGATAACAAACATTTCAAACACAACAGCTCGTATACAGAGATCCCCCTCCCCTAGAACTTTGCAGGTGATATTAGCTTTAGCTGTGTATATGTGCACTAATGAAAGAAATCAACTGAATCACTGTTACAGCTTGAAAATTGCAGTGCCTGTCCTACAGCCTTATGGTCTAATTGAAATAGGTATGAGATCAACACCTATAAGATACCAAATTGTTTCTGCGGACATAATCATTATGCAAACACTGGTATGATGTCAATTATTTGAGCACAGCAAATGGCTATTGGCCATTTTCTTATGAATATCAACCCCATATGTATTTCCTCAGAACCATAATCGCTTCATCACTAGTGAATATGGAGTAGAATAGGTGTTAGCATTATACATGTCATATCATGAATATATGACAACTGACAGTGCACTATCACATATAACACTATGACTGACAACACACACAGGTAATCTAACAAACTGGAAATAAACTCCAGACAAAAGAGCTTTGAAAAACTTGATAATTGGTTAATGATTCAATTCTATTGTAGTAACACGGCGATGTCACAACTGAAGAGTTTTTATAACTTGCATTGCCATGGCATTTAGATTTGAAACAAGAAAATGTCAACCCATTCTTTTCATTACTACAAAAATATTCACACCAGATAATGTAAGGAATAAAAGAAAATTAAGGAAATATAATGATGTAGTATGTCAATACAGAGAACCAGATTATTATATCTCAAAATTCTTCCTACCATATTTGGTGCACTTTGGAAACAGATGGTAAGAGCAAAGAATTCCCAAAACTGAAGGCAAGTTGACGATTAACATATCGTTATTATGCAGTGTATTGTGATATGATCAATAACATGAAGTTATTAAGCATAAGAAGCATACACTAATGCATTAATCTTCACAATATTTAAATTAAAGAAATGTTTATCAGGCATGGATTTTTCTAGATGTTCATCTTCCTAGTGTGACTCTCCAGATGAAAATGTTTGATTATCAGGAGGATGTGTATGCTGAACAAGTTCCTAGCTCCAAAATCAATTTTTTTTTTTTTTTAATTTTTGTTTTATTTTTTAAAATTTTTATTTTATTTTTTACTGTACATGTATTTATTGGCTTTAGATGTAGTCCAGACATTTGGATACACATATCATAACTCATTAACAGTTAACTTTTCAGCCACCATTAGAGAGATGAACTTTTAATTTCATGATGACTTTGCATTTACCTGACATTATAACTTGATAATAAACAAAAGGAATCATTTCTATTGAAATTCAAATCATAAACAAGAAACAAATAAAAATAAACAAATTGGTTGGCAACTGGTGGGTTTTAAAATCATTGAAAATGAAAATGAATTAAAGAGCAGAAGCCAAGAAGCAGTAGAGGTAGAAAAGTGGTTTAAAACCAATTGCAATATTGTCGGATTAAAACAAGTATGTTCCGAACACTTATAAGATTATAATCATTTCCTCAGAAACCATCAATTATAGCATTCAAATACACAAAGTGAACAATTTAGAGGGCTATGACAGGTTCCTAAGTACAAGTGTTGTTTATCATACTCCTTTTAAATCGACAAATAGTGCCCACTATGTTAAAGGGTAAGAATGGACATAAAGCTATTCAAAATCATTGTAATTTGTAGTGGGACAGAAAAAAAAATTTCCATAATTATTATATTACTATTATTATTATTATTATTATAAAACGTCTCCACCACAGCAATATGCTACTGGAAATGGAATATGCATCAAATATGGAAGAAAATTAGCAAACAGAGCTAGTCTCAAATATTACTCCCCAAAGGAAGTGTAACAATGGAACACTAAGTAGCAACAGTTGAACAAGAAGGATTACTTTAAAGGTGGGTATACTACAGTAATGCAGAAATGAAAATGTCAAAGTGAAACAATACAGATCACGTATGTTTGACGACAATTACTCCTGGTCTCTGCTGCTGAAGAGCCGTCACCACTGATGTGGACATGGTGTTCACCCGCTGCACTGTTGTGGAAGGGTGAAAGTGAAGGTAAGAAGGGTTCACCTCCAACTTGACGTGCCTGTGAGTCGTGGTGAGTGCCAGGGGTGCTTCCTGGGGCTGCTGCTCCACCAAATGTTGTGACTGAGGTTCACTCACAACCAACTGGTGACCACCCACAGGACTAGTGTGGCTGACAGCTGTTGTTGGACCATCATTAATGAACTGGTCTCCCTCAAGGTGTCGTATGGCTTCCACTATGGTCTCCAGATTCTGACGAGATGTGCTTGCAGCATACAATCTGCAATAATGAGCAAGTAGTAATTAAATACAGGCTTTTTTTTTTTTCTGACAAATACAAATAGTTTTAGGATGGTTTCAAGATATTAAGTAAACATAACGTGGAATTGTAGAAGAGAAAAAATAAAATGAAAAAAAAAAATGTGGCTTGCTTTAGAATCCATTCTGACAAAATAAAAATATCAACTTAAATTTTTTAAAGATAAAATAAAGAGTTACATATTACATCATACCTCGACTGAGGGGTAACATCATCAGAAGCAGTACTGGGAGATGGCAACCTTTCCACTTCTACCTTCGGCTCAGCTTTAATTGCAGCCTCAAGGATGCTCGGTAGTCTCTGTTCCACGCCAGGGGGAGGAGATAGAGCTGGGGGAGCAGGAGGTGGAGTGGGTGTGCCAGCATCTCGAACAATGCATGAAGGAGGGGGACTTTCCACAGGATGTGGTAAAATCATCTGTGGGGAGGGCGACCTCATATAATGAACAGGAGAAGAGCTTGTGACAACTGTTGTCTGACCGATGGCAGGTACAGCAGAGCCAGAAACAACCTGTCAATCACACACAAACATCATTATTTACAAAGCAGAACTTGCATAGATCTAAACATTGTTGGTCTTTTTAAGTTTTTAAAACTCTAAATTACAAACAAGACAATTTCTTTGAGGAAAAAAAATAACATATTACTTGTATTGTATTTCTCAAATAATCATTTCAATTCAGTTTTATTACTTTCTCATTTTTTGACAACTTTTAAAAAATGAATTCAGTCAAGTAGCATTTTTAATAATATTCAATCAATGTTCTAATTTTCTAACAATTCAGAAACTCAACACAAAGTATTTAATACATCCTAATATTCTTCAATATATCCAACAGGATGTGAAAGAAAACTTATCATTACATCAGGCTCATACCTGAAGATGTGCAACAGCAGCTGCAGTCTCTTGCATTAGTGACAGAGGTACCAATTGCTGAGGTTCAGGATAAAGTTGGCCTTGTAACGAACGTACTTGCTCTTCCAAGTCCATCCGAAGCTTACGTTCACGACCAAGTTGAACACGCAATTCTACCATCTCCCGGGCATGATCAGGATTCTCAATAATTGTAGCACTGCTTGGCTCAGGACTCATAGAACCAATACCTTCATCTGCTGATGTTTCATTAAGTGCAGTCAGTCCAGATGCTGAAAGCAAAAAGCAATAAGAATACTAAACTGAAATTTTTGTGCAAAAACTGACGCTGAAGACCACGATGATGATGATGATGATGATGATGATGATAAATAATAAAATCTTATGTGTGATGCATCTTTTGAACATAGACTGATAATGTACGAAGAACTTACAGTTGCTGTCCATCAGTCTCCTTTGCTTTTTCATCACACTCCCAGAATTGTTGGTCTCAAGTTGGTTCACTAATCTCTTCAACTGGCAATTCTGAGACAACAGGCTAGTCTTCTGTTGTTCGAGCTGATAGATGTACTCAGCAGTCTGCTGTAAGATTGCAGCCTGAGGAAGAGAAAAATGAATATGACATTATTCTGCATTGCCAAAAATAAAAATTCTTAACTGAAAATACATTTTTTTTTGTTTTTATTCTATTTTGATTGACAACTGATAAAAATTGGTATTATTTAAATTTATTTAAATTATTTATTATGCGATCTTGACAAATGAACAACAAATACTATTGGTAGATTCTGCCTATATGTATGAAAATTTTCCCACCAAAACTTACATATTTTGAATTGCTAATACATTTTTATCTACCTACATAACTCAAATGAATGTATTGCTCCTGAATCTTCATTTGAGAACAATTTATGTTAAATCAGTCATTGTTTGGAGAACTTGTTTTGGGGAGAAAAAAAAAATGTCAGGGGAAGTAGGTAATTAACAAACTAGTTATCAAATATCAATTACTTGAAAATGTCTTTGAACCGTGAAGACACAACATCAACATTTGGATCAAGAACAAGAATTAAACTCGCATAGGCGTTGGTGAAAGAGATCTGTTATCTACAGGAGTACAGGAAACATTATATAAGTAGATGAATTTCAATGAAAAGAAAAAAATGAAAGGAAGAAGATAATATAACATGTAATTTAATACAAATAAATTATGCTGAGTCCTATATGATGAGAAGTCGATTCCCTTGTATTTTTCAAATCTCCCATCCACAAGAAAAAATATGAAATACATTAACATGAACCCAAAGAATCCTCTCTCTTATCAGCATTTAGCAGTAGTTCAAATGACAAAAATGTCCAAATTTCCTCTCCAAAATATTTAGAGATAAAATTCTGATTACCAGAAATGTTCTGTATGTTACATTAAAAAATATCTATCACACTTACTTCATTATCGCAGGAATAAAAAATAATTTATTTTTCTGGGTAAATTTAGTTTTATTGCAACAGATCTACGATGATTACGAACATTATTTCAGTAATATTTTACCAATCGAAATGGTTACTTCCATGCATTCAACGGCTACTTACTACTATTAAAAGACTCAAAAAGGCGCGCCTATGAATTTAAAAACAAATAATTGAAACGATGACAACAAGGATGAGGGGAAAATGGGCAGGCTAAGGCATTGAAAGTTTATTAATACTTTGTACATTGGCGTCTTTGCTTAGTAAATTGAAGGCTGGGCATGCCAAACGCCGACCATTCGTCCCACGCGGCGCTTCAAATCGCCCGCCACATTATGAGAGCTCTTTAAACGACAGTCAAGTTGCGATAGCACGAACACAGCGTACTATTACGCTCGGCCAGACACATCACGAATGCATACACCAGACAGAGGTGCCATAAACACGAGTTTTCAGAAATAACTATCGTAACACCTAAATTCAAAATCAACTTGGACGTACTTCAAAGTATCTACTCGCCACCCTCGAGAAAATCCCCTGCCATAACTCAACGGACGGCACATTTCCGTGTCGCGTTACGTGCTCAGACAAAAGGAAGCTCATTCACGAAATGTGCTACCGACGAGTACCGCCACAGGGTAACGCAGCTTTTTGAACATTCTCGCACAGAGAGCGGCCGGGCGCAGAGCCGACTCTTAGCACTCCGCTCTCCCGAGAAGCAAAACTCCCCCGACGAGGCGCGCGGATGTAGCGACGAACTGACGACCGGGCAAGGACGTTGGTTCCTTCACCTGCGGCGCAGTTGCCGCGTCTCGCCGCTGCCGCCATCGCCTCTTCCACCACCGCCGTCACCAGCGACGACTCCCTGCCTCCTTGCCCGCCCGCCACTTTCACTGGCCCCTCCTCCCCACGCGCTCGCGCCCACGACAGCCAGCTTCGGCGGCGGCAGCCGCCGTGTATACATATATCCTACGTTCCCGCCCATGGAGTAGGAGCGTATACAGAGTTCCACTTTGGGATGCACACGCGCGAACAATTATGTGACCTTGAACAGTTTCAGTGCCACGTTCAGCGTAGAGGTTACGTCAGGCAAGAAATAGTTACTTACATTACCTAGTATGTCAGCTACCTTAAAAAAAACGAAAGCTAAGGTAACCCTAAAGTGACAACACCAATTCCCACGAATTATTAAAATCCATGTGTTTATGCAATTAGTGTCATTAAAGACTACTTCAGTCTACTACACCCCTAATTTCGATACAACCCCTAGTTTACAAACGATATCGTGCAGATAGTACTCGCATGCGTACACATATTTACTTCACGAATACATAATTATTAATACAAAAATTAACAATTTCAGATCAGAAACTTTCGTAACAGAAATTGATTAATAGCGAATAATTCTTCAATGAACTGAATGTACACGACTGTTTTAATTTCCTCAGACTATTAACAAGAACCACTGAAGACCATTTTAACATGAATGATTCAATACTGGGGAAAGGCAATTTTCTTAAACGAATAAGCGAAATAAAATAATTTATTTGTAAAATAGTACATTTACATTGAGGTCCAATTACAACCACTAATCACCAAACAGCAAGCATGTAAGCAATAGTGGCAATCTAGCAAAGTTCGGCCCATATGTTGCCTATCGATTCGGCATTCGCCAGGCTCCGAGAGAGGTTGGCAGAACATGAGTCATGAACAACCAGCTGAAGTGGTGAATCACATGCGCTTTGTCCGTTAGGGAGGGGGGGGGGCAGAAGATATCTTCTGACATTTTGAGTACAACAAATTAAAATAAAACATTACGCAATTATTACTAACATTAATGTCACTCGAAAAGTGTCTGTCATCAATACTCACCGTTTCTCAACGTTATTCAACGTCAAATTTGACGTTACTCAACGTCAAATTTCAAAATTTAAAATTTATTGCTTATTTATTTTTGATATTTTTGATTTTTTTTCTCCCTATCAAAATTCAAAATTTAAGTAGTATATGACTTAGTGTCGGGATCACAGAATTTTGAAAATGTGCACACAATTCACTTTTCCCCATAGCACGTCATACGCAGTTTTTAACTGTTTTTTACGTAAAATAAATAAATAAACGTTAAAAAATGAGATATTTTTCAAATTGTGAGAAAATGTGGTTAACATATTATCTACAAAATAGCAAGTTAATCATATGATGCGCGCCATCACTGCTTCAGCAGCAACGAGAAAATTAAAACGCCAACTGACAACTAATGTTATGTTTACCGAAACTCGTGATGTGTTTATTCGTAATATAAGAATGAGGGTAAGAATAAAGCACATTGGCAAAGAACTAAAGGTTATGGGGAAAATATTCACCGAAAATTACAGGGATTAGATCACAAGCATTAAATTCTTTGACAAGTTCTATCCAAACTGACAGCGCACTCTTTACAATAAAATACAGGAAAGTAAAAGTTTTCTCCAACAGAAATGAAAACACCTGTATTATTTCGGAATTACGACCTCGCACGCATTACAGTCACGGTGTCAAAATCGTGATTCACGCGGTAATAGCAATGTCGAAGTACGCTTACCATAAGGGCCAGCAGCATAGAGATAACAAGTACCAAATACGTTTGCCTCAATAACAAATAATTTCTATCTATGTAAACACGCCAGCTTCCTTGCGGAGCGCCGGGCAGCGGAAAGTGTCGCGCGCCACCCGCATAAGCCACCGCTTGGTAACGTGACGCCGCCGAAGGCGTGTCGGCCAGCAGGCCAACCAGCCAGCCGGCTGGTTGGCTTGCCGGCCGGCCGGTCGCTCGGCCGGCAGCGCGCGCGCACACGCTCGCAAACAGCAGCGCGTACGCGGGCGGGCGCAGCGCCGCAGAGCTCTGCTCAATGATCGTCGCCGCATGGAGCGCAACGGAGGCTGCGGCAGTCACCGGGCACACGGGGGTTGGGGACGAGGGCGGCAACTTCAGGTACGGGAACGGCTAGGGATGCTGCTGCTGCTGCCGCCGCCACGACCGGTCGGGTGGGTCGGTCGGTCGCTCGACCGTCCGCTCGCTCCATTAGGGCGAGCGCCGCGGAATGTGACCGCGCGAGTGCACGCGACCGCCATCTGGCGGCATCCCGACGATTCTCGAGGGAAGACGCGCTTCACGGAGGATGCTTGCTTCCCCACTCCCGGAGCGCGAGACGCCCAGCAACAAAGGAATATTCAACTGTTGCACGGGGCAGAAAGTTCAGCGTATCACAATTGCCATGATAGGGCTGACGTCTACAAACTTTGTTGTTTTCGACTGACAGGATAAGACGCTAATTTTATCAACAAAAAATTCCGCGAAATTATTCTATCGAACAAGCAGATATATTGCACGTCCTTGAATTGCGATAATTTTCGAAAGTATTTTCCTCACATGCCTCCAAACTGCGCCGGTGTACCGATATCGCCGGCGCGGACGCGAGAAAATTCCCGTAACAGTCGATTACGAGAGGCCACTATCTCCGTCTCCGTCCCGCTGCGTGGCCCCGTGCGTACGGCGTGGGCGCGTAAGCGGCGGCGTCCTCGGCCCGGGCTGCGGCACCGTCGCCCCGCTGCACACGCGGGGACCCGCTCCCGCCCACCCGCCGCCGCTCACCCAACCCACGCCCGCGCGCGCGCCAACTCATTCACTCCCGGCAGCAGGCTGTTCCCGGCGGCGGACGCGCCCCCTCGCCCGTGCGCGGCGGGAGCCCAGCCGAGCCGAGCCACGCTACGCCACGCCACGCCGTGCCTCGGCCCGCTGCGCCGCGCGGCTCCGCTATCAGCTGGGAGGCCCGGGCGCCCCGCCTCGCGCTCCGCCCTCACGCTTGATCTATTTCGGTCGCGCGCCGCCGCCGCCGCCTCCGCGACGCCAGGCGCGCCGCCAGCTGACAGCACGGCGCTATCGCGGTCGGGGCGGTGGGCGGGCGGCGCGCCGAGCCATTGCCGCGGCCCCCGCAATATTCCTATTCGGCGAAGGATCCTGCCGCAATATTCCTATTCGGCGAAGGATCGAGACCGTGCGAGACCGCACCGACAAATATGGCATCTCAGGCGAGATTATCGCGCTCACCGCGCGCGGCGTCCGCGTCGGGCCCCACCGGCCGGTCACATTCCGACCGGGCCGCGCCGGCCGGCGGTTGGCGTTCCGGCGGCGGCGCTTCCCCCCCTCCTAGCCAGCCGCCGGCCGGCCGGCCGGCCGGCCGGCCGGCCGGCCGGCCGGCAAGCAAGCAAGCAAGCACAGAGGCAAGCACGCACGCGGGCAGGCAGGCCAATAGGCAAGCAAATAAACTAGCAGTCCCTGACAAAGACACACGCTAGTCCTTCCGTCCATCGGGTCCGCCAGTGAGCCTTGCCCGTCCACTCCATGCGTCCTCGCCGGCCGGCGGGCCCGGACGCGCTGTGCCGCGCGACGCCATGCTGCTGCGTGCTCAGCTGTTGCTTGCGCAAGCTGTTTGGCGCCTTCCCGCGCACAGCACGCCCCCGGACGATAAGCCAGTTCCGACCCACGGCTCCGACGGCGCACTCCTCACCGTCACCTTCACTTGCCACAGGGACCTCTCCGGTTCACACGTTTTGTTTCGTAAAGAAATTGTTAATTTAAAATTTCTGTAATCTTACGTCGTGTCCTCATTACTATCCCTATCACATCAAACTAAAACCCAACGTAATATCACAGAAACAAATTGTATCATGTCTGCCCGAATAATCTACCACTTGTCAGACCACGTTCTCAATGACGAAAAAAGCTGGCCCTTCCCTCCCCCTTTATTTCTCCTTGTTATTTTAAATTGTTCTCGAATCCGACAAACTTACTAGTACCCAAGGCTAATTAAAAATGTGAACTTTACATTATTGTCGCGTATCCAATTAATAATCAAGAAGTATCTTTTGAACCAAACTTTCAACGAAGTACAGAATACAATGCTCGTTTTAAAGGGAGTTTAAATGACCTGTCAGTAAAAATATTTTTCATTGAAATTCGCAAAAATGAATAGCATGCTTAATAATAGACATGCTTAGCAGCTAAGATTTTTCTGAGAGCAATGGAGTAGAATGCTACGAAATTGATATTAACTAATGTAGGACGTTTCCTAACATACAACCGACGTAGACGAATGGTAATAATGAAGGATTTCCATTTAACAATGATGAATCATGGGGCTGATACGTAGTTATTCGACAGTTCCTCGTCATTGCCCGCGCATATGCGTACTTCAGGCTCGCGCTACTAGATGGCAGTTCTTATTAGTATGCTTACCAGTAAATCTTTGGGAAGCTACGCAACATTCCCGGAGAAATTTATTGTTTTTAAAAATACAATAGACACGACTTTCTCATTTCGACTGCATTTTCATTCATACCTTCCCACTATCCACAAAAATTTCATACATTTCAATCAATTAGTTAATTCTTACAGGTAACCCGTTTCAAGAATACTAAATTGATGAAAATCATGCAAAAGGACACGAAAAGGCATAAAAAATCATTTGAAATATATTTAATACTACATATAGTGTGCGTTCTAGAAAAAATTTTAAGTATAATATTAAATATATTGAATTAACTGTCTGCTACTTCTACGGATACATTGCACTTCCCAGTGAGCATAATGATGAAATAATGAAAGAGAGAAGCTTGGAGGTTAGATAATAATAATAATAATAATAATAATAATAATAATAATAATAATAATAATTCGTGGCGAGGTGCACGTCATCAAACAATTACATCCTCATATCCCTAGTTAATCCAGGGGGCAAGGCATTAAAAATTCGCAAGAGAAAAGACTTATCTACTTTAACGTTGGCCACGCCGTACACACATGGAACGAGGGAAGCATGTGACGATGGAAGGGGAGGGATTGTCACCCCAACAGTAGATGTAATTCAAGAAGTTTTTGTCACGGTAAATTCGGCGAGGGTGGGGTACACCATAAAAACAAAATTTTTGACATGAAAAAAATTCATATGTGTAAATAAACGTGTCAATAATGTGAATAAAAATCTACAGGCAAGCAATTGTTGTGCTGCGATCATTCATCTACTCCATTTCAACGTCACTCGCAAATATGTGCTTAAACTCAACCACCTGCCACATCGTTCGTAATCATAAGATAAGACAGCAAGATTTAGTTTTAAATAATTTCTAGCATCCAGACTCTTATGTAATTATATATTTTGTTTTTTTTACGTCCAGTTCTCAAAATTATGATCTTGGCAAATCAGGTCAATCCTCACAAAAAATTCGAATTTCTCGTTACTTATTTTTACATATTTTGTACTTTGTTACATATTTTGCCAATATATTGAAATGTATTTCTCAAAAAAAATTCAAATAACTATTGGAAAATACGTACTTCTTACAAATATTTAGAATTGCCTGCTTAAGACGCAAAGAGCCCAACGTGAAAACGCTGTCAGATGCCTATTACGAAGACTATGCTAAAGTCATTGAGTCCCCACGTTTGTACGATGGGTATCACTTCTCACAAACATAAAAATGTAGTCCAATAGGACAAACTATTTATTTTTAAAATTATATAAATATTTTATTAATGTAAACTCGAATTTTGTAAAACGTTCTGCTTGCAAATATTAGAGTGTATTTTGATATTACATATTTGTTACACATTTGTACCATTTTAAAAACCTATTTATGTACATATTTTGCCGTTTCATACTACATATTTAGGATCAATAATTGCTATTGTAACCAATATAACTAGTACAACAGAACACACATTTTCGTACCTTTTTTTAACAGCTACGTAATACAATAAAAGTTTAATCAATGCGAAAATTTAGCATATTTGAACTTTATTACGAGTGTTTCCACGGCCAGTGTCTAGTTACTTGGCTTGGGTATCGCCTCAATGACCCCTAATTTCTGTAAAAGTTTACAAACCTATAAAAACATTATCCAATTATTTTCCTGGCGCCTGAACCGTTAAGAAAACTCATAAAAATCCATCGTATTACTGCCAAAAGTGTTCAGAATAGATCCTTTCCTGAATAAAACTAGTAAACGGAAAGTAACTTAAGAACGAATGACTTCTTAGATATAATTAGACCTCAAAATCAATTACTTGCTACAGCATATTGCGAAAAAGTTATAACTTTGGAATACATTTTGCGGACATAGTTTTAAACGCAATATCTCGAATACTTGAATTTATCATCTGGCAATTCTAAGAACACTAACAGTGCCTCTGAAGAGGTTGCTACTCACAATAGTTAATCAAACGATATCAGGAGGAGAAAGAAGGAGAAAGAAGGGAGAAAGAAGAGAGAAAGAAGGGAGAAAGAAGAGAGAAAGAAGGGAGAAAGAAGAGAGAAAGAAGGGAGAAAGAAGAGAGAAAGAAGGGAGAAAGAAGAGAGAAAGAAGGGAGAAAGAAGAGAGAAAGAAGGGAGAAAGAAGAGAGAAAGAAGGGAGAAAGAAGAGAGAAAGAAGGGAGAAAGAAGAGAGAAAGGGAGAAAGAAGAGAGAAAGGGAGAAAGAAGAGAGAGGTGCGCAAAAGAGGAGCAAGAGCGAGAAATTTGTACTGGACAGCACAGCTCCATTGATATACGCAGATATCCAATTTTGTTGAATCATTGGCTTCCCAGAAGAAACTTCCTTTTTATGGGTGAGTACCGCTACTTTTGTGAATGATCTCACATTACGAGATTTCCCTTTTAATTGAGTTCACGAGTAGTGACGCAGTGGAGTAAGAATTGATGTAAATAGAGTACACTAAATTAAAATATTTCACAGCCACGTGAAGAGTAAATGCGTGTCTTTAAAGTAAAAAGTTTTTTTTAAACGAGCCAAATATTCTATCTTCACTTTAGTAGCAAACATTTATAACGATTAAGCATAAAAACGAAACTATGTTGTTTTTGGAAATATTAATGCGTCAACATGAGAAGTTTTACAGGACATTGCGTGACCTCCCACTCGTCAAAGAGTTTCTGTATGAACGGTTAATATTCGTTCACAATAACTGGTCCAACTGGTTAAAGATGTACAGTAACGCCAATTAATGAGAAAAAATTATTTGTAGCCAAATAATAAACCCCATTATCGCAAGCGAAAAGTATTACCGGGCGTCAACGTACTTTAAAACGCTTCTTGGAAAAGGGGAAAAGACTAAAAACAAAGAATACGCAAATTGCTGACGAAACTCAAATCCAACTACCACAGCCATTAGGCTAAAAACAAAAAGATTCGTTTTGCTACATTTGTGTCCCATTATTTCTCGAACGCAGTGTCTAACACATAATTGCACATTTTTAGATCCATTAAAACACAAGCGCGGGAAAATTAAACCCGAAAACTCTGAAAACGAAGTCCAATACACCAAAACTATGTTCCATTCTAATCAAATATTACAGTACCATCTAACACGATCGATCAACAACTTGTCTTCCACAATTCTCACGCCAGTTGCGGATACACAGGAGGGGAACGTACGGATATAACCTCCTAGCCATCTCGAAAGCAATGCAAAGTTCAACTCGTGGTGCTACAGTACATACTCTCTCGCAATATTACAATGTTATCGTTATGTACGACGGGACGGCCAAATACGTTTCATTAATTTCAAATAGAAATTACGCGGAAATCACATTAAAAAAGAACAAAAAAAACTATAGTTTATCCTTTTTACGGAGTTAATTTTGTACAACAGTCCTTATCTGAGGGAAATATCTCTTTCTTCAATTCGGTAGTATTGATTTTTTTGCAATTTTCGAAAAAAAGGGCAATACCCGAAAATAAGCCTAAAACCAAATTTTAATATTTTTACCGTCCCTTATTACAAACGTGGAGAAAATTTAAAGAAAAACTTTGGAGCGGTTTTTGAGGAAAAATGGAGTCAATTTCAAGCGCAAATTATACAAAAATTAGTCCGTTTCTTTTTCAACAAATTATACATGACCTTTTTAAAGAGTTAAGTCTGTACAACAGACTGAAGCAAAAATCTTTATCTTCACTTTGCTAGTTTTTAACATTTTTTTTTTTTTGCAATTTTCGAAGAAACCAAGAGATACTCGAAAATGAGACAAGCAACATCGTCTCTTATTACATAAGTGGAGAAAAATTGAAAGAAAAAGTTTGGAGCGGTTTTTGAGAAAAAAATTGTAAATTTCAAATGGCGCAAATTTCCCAAAACTACATGACCTTTTCAAAGCGCTAATTTTGTACAACAGACATCTGAAGCAAAAATCTCTATCTTCCATTTGACAAGTTTTTTTTCTTCAATTCCTTAAAAATCAGAAATTTCAACGTAAATGATATGTTCCGTTCTCTTAAACGTGTTTTACGATATTCAACTACAAAATTTAACGTAAAGTAAAAAACTAGTGAATGTTTTAGGTCAAACGGTATTTTTAAAAATTGAATAATTTTCGTGATTTTTTAAAATCTTTCATGAGATTTATTTTAATTTTTTAGTTAAAATCGAGGAGTCCATTATAGTGCGCAAAACATTAACACTGTACAATTTACTCACGAAACAGAGTTGTACACAACAAAATGGTAATAGATGTAGAGATGTAGAAATGGATTATATATTATTTGCTTTTGGAAACTGTGTCTCCCGAACATTATTTCTCAGACTCCGCCCTTGAATTACGCATCATATATTTATTTTAAAATTATCTTTCAGAAAAAGTGGACGGATGAGGAAAACGACGTCGAGCGCGCTCCCCTCGACGGTCGCGGCACCGCGTTGGGAAACAGCGGCGGAGGGCGAGGCGGGGGCGGGGGCGACCACCCGCGCTCCCCAGCGAACGTGGCGCCGCTTCCGGCTCCAAGCGGAACCCTCGCTCATGCGCGCACCCCGCAGCAGCCGGAACAACACGGGGACGGGATCGGCAACTCGCCTCAACCGAGATTGCAGACGTGTCCACAACTCCTGCACGAAGCATCTTGGCACATCTTGTAGAGATGATCAATGCATAAAGAAAAGCAGTGGCCTGCAGCAGCAAAAATACTGAACAAAACCGTACAAAATGGTTTTCCATACGGTAACGCGCACACTGCTCGAGAACAATTAATTCATTATTTTAACAAAAACAAGTCTTCACGAATAATGCAATACACAGAGTAGTACAACATTCGGTAGGTACCAAGAATACAAAAAATACTGTTCCATAACCCAAGTAGCAATATTTTAATCTCGGAGCCTTGCTGTCGCATGGCAGCTGTGTCGAAATGTCTATGGGAATTCATTCGGCAGGCATGGTAAGAGAATAGGCGGAATAAAACACATTTCAATTTTCAATCGAAACAGTATTTTCGATATTTTCAGTTCATGGGTATCTAACAAAACCAGAATCTCCCAGGACCGAAGGTTGCGGACTTTTCTTCCAATTTCTACCTGGAAATTAAAAAAATAGATTTTTAAGAGTTTCTGGATATCTAATGCAATCACAGATATCTATTGCATGGCCATAGGCCGTTTAGTTTGAATTTCTGCGCGTATTGGAAATTAGTAATACGATTATGAAGATTTTGCCAAGTGTCAAGTTGGTGTCGACTCTGCCAAAGGTGCCAGTCTACTGTGAGGGTGATTTACTCTAAAACTTTAACTCTTTTTGATTAGCTTATTTGCTCAGAAATGCGATCAGCTGGGTAACATCAATGAGAAGTGCAGTTTTTACTTTCATGTGGCATAAGGTAATGCATTTTTGCCTGCAATTCTGTAGATTGACCCCAGTGAACGTATGTTCTTCTGGGTATTTATTAATATTAAATTATTATTAAGTTGAATTAGTATTGTTATACCACATTAAGTTGAAAACCGTCTCACTGATTATTATTATCATTCAGTCAGACACCGGTTACAGTGAACTTCTAGGGACTAACACTAGTGGTTCACTATATCCGATGATGTGAAAATTAAATAGAATTTCTCCTTAACGATTAATTTTATTAATATAGAGATACAGCAAAATACATTAACAGCACAACTGAAAATTTCAATATCTTTATTTGTCCTTAAAAATCAATTAAATTCAATTGTTTGCATCGAACTTTTTCATTAGTAACTCTCCGTACTTGATTCTGCATTGTCCTTTGTATCCAAGAATCACAATGCAGTCTTGACATCCTTCAATGCCTCTTGCAATGTTCTAACATTGCAACCGTAACACCGTCCCGCTCTCCGAAGACCCTTTACTCGCCTAATAACATACGAGATGCTTTCGCGATGCCGAACGCGGCAAATGAAACATTGCTTTTCCGCGCCGCAGAGCGCCTATCGTCAAGCTGTGGCAGTGTTTCTTGTTACCTCCGTAGAACTCAACGCGCTTTGTCCTGCGGAATATCAAGTAACACCAAGATGAAACAGAAAAAGCCATCGCGAGTCGCCGCCGCCAGTTGCAGCCTACGCAGGACACAGCCTTTGTTTCCGCAGTGAAACTGTCCAGCAAGAGGTCATCAGCAAGGTTCCCATTCCGGGTCCGCTACCGTCACCACATGGGAGACTTCTTCGATTATGACCTTTGGCCGACGATATTCTCTGCAAGCTGCTCAGAGTTGGAATTTGTGGCACTGATGCAATATATTCTTTTCGAGAAGGGGAATTAATTTCCTGGATGGTTGTATTTTCTACGTTCATTATAGCCGAAGTTCAGGTTCACTATAACCGGATTTTCTTATGCTTATTTGTAATGCAAGAGAAACAGGGCCAGTGACTAAGTTCACTATATCCAGAGTCAACTGTATTTCTACTAGACTCGCAATAAACACAAAATAAGTCGTATGATACTACTTAGTGTGTGGCTGGCTCCTCGCCTCCTAGGAGCACCTGCCTTCGCCATGGAAGCTTGGGCGGTGTCATGGCATAGCGTCACGTCGCTTTGTACAGTACTCCGTCGATTCAAACAGCGCGCCACGCAAAGGGAGGAATGACGTTTTTGGAAGCACTCTTTCCATGAAAAACGTCCTTAGCCTTTACTCAAAGCTTAACAGAGGAGCGTAGACATGTTTTCATTTCCACACTAACCAAATAATCCAGTTGGGTGTCCTTTTTATTTCATACAAAGAAATCGACGTTCGGCAAATTGTCCACTATCAAAAATTGAATCCTGATGTAAGAAGTACAATAGGATGTTCATGATCATCTAATTTTTATCATAACGAACAAAAATGTAGGAGAATTTGTCGGATGTATGTGCGCTCTTTGAATTACAAAGCAAGCATCATATTACTAATAAGCAGCAGAACATGAATATCACTAGTAAAGCCATCGTCTCATAACAGTAAAGAATAAAGGATTGTTTGAATCGCGTATCATCAACGTTACATACATATTTTCAAATCCTCTCATACAATGGACTCTTTCAGTTTGAACACGCTTCTGCAAGTGGCATTTTTCATTGAAGATTGGATGACCACTTCTGTGTCTCTCTCTTTAAACTAACATGTGAATCTCGGATATTTTGGAAGAAATAAACTATCAATCTAAGATAGGGGAGTTCGCAAAAGTTAAATTAAATAAGACAGGTTAAATTAAGCACCTCGATGATTGAATTTCGTTTTACTGTGCACTGAAAAATTGTAGTTCCCCTTAAACAAAAGCCAAACACGACTAGTTTATCCCTCTCCAAAAAACAACGATGTATTATTAAAAAAACAAACAACAACTAGCAAATCGTTTCCCGCTTCCATTAACCTCTCTCCTCCGGTAAGAAAGATCTCCATGAAAAGAGAAACGTATTCCCGCTCGAATCGTACTGTCGCACGCAGCTCGTGTGTGAGCCGAAGCCACGCCACGCCTCAGTCGCAGCGCCGCCACCGTCGCGACCGTGGAGGCTTGCCACGCCGCTCACCGGCGCGTCGGCGTCTGCAGCAGCGTGCTGCATTCCATTCTCAGCCGTCGCCCCCTCCCATCCCCCACCTCCTCCTCCTCCGCCACCGCCGCCCCTCACGCGCCGCGCCGCGCCGCGCCGCGCCGCGCCCGCCATGACGCCGCGGTGGGCAGGGGGCGAGCCGGCCGGTCTGCCGGTTTGCCGGTCGGAGCGCGCGCGGGCCTCACGCTCGGGACAAGAGTGGCCCCGCTCCCCCCACCCTCACCGTACGACAAGAATGCAGCGCGTCACAGAGGAACTCCCAATGAAGCTCTCGCGCATTCCATCCTGAAGTGATCAGACAGAATAAGCCTACTATTATAGTTTCTTTTTCGTCAATAATTCACGGAAAGGATATTTTGTAAATAATTTTGTTTAAACACAGATAATGATTTTCATCTCAATTCATCAAATCCTACGCAACACATGAAATTAAAAGTTAAAAATAACATTTGTGATATGTTCCAGCGGCGCAAAGTAAAAATTAGTAAATCAACTAAATAAATCGCGTAACAAAGTCAACTGTCAATTTTTTTAAATCGCGGAACCCAAAATTTTGACATTCACACGAAACCTAAAATTGGAATGGGGTAATGTATTTTCTGCAGTTCAGTGATTTTGTCACACTAATAGCAGTAAAAGAAACTGCAAAATACTAGCTTTTATTAGTATAGAGACGTTTTGGACCGAGTTTCTTCCCACATGCTTAAGAAAAACGGGAATAGCAGTTTTATAAATTTAGCACATTTTCCATGAACCTCTTAGATGCTAATCATGACAATGCAATTGGCGTCAATATCATAGTAAATGGCAAGTCGAAAAATCATATTCGTAAGGAGTCAACGTGAGACGTTAATCTAAATAAAGGATATTTTAACCACGCTACTACAGCTTGGTGGCCCATTAAATGGGCGAATTTCACTGAGCTTCTGTTGTCTGACTCAAGACGATGCAATGGACTCCGAATTGTACAAGTATTAACAAAAAAATCTAGCACCCACATCTAATGAAACGAAGCTACCAGGATGCAATATGTGAACTATTAACGTACGTGTTATCACTCAATGGGAAACCTTTCCGGATACAAACAAGTTTTACCTAAATATGTATCACAAGACTCACACCTAGTCCATTCAAGTTTTCCAATATCACAATTTTTCTAGTTATTTTTTCTTTTACACTAAATTAATAGAAAACTAAGTAATAACCGAAAAATGCTTCTATTAACCTCGTTCAGAGTCCAACAACTTACTAAAATGTAACGTACAAAAATATCAGTAGGCACATTTTAAGTCCGGAAGATCTGACAAGTCAACAGCGATCACACTCCCGCCCCACAACTTTGAAAGAAACAAATTTATGACAGCTAGAGACACAAATTCAAAAAATAACTATCATCCACTTAACAATGGGATCTATCAACGACGAATACGAAACCGGATGTGGCGACAGGCGTATGAACTTGACATTAAGGAAAACTAAACGACCATTCTCGTAGTTGTTTCAATTACTAGTATTAACATCCGCAGCCCATTCACGGCGATATCGGCGCCAAGGTAATAAGCTCGCACGAGAGATAAGCGCAGGCGCGGAACCTCTCCAACGCGTCGCGTTCTCCGCCCGCCGTCCTATCGTACTATCTTACTACGCAGGACGCCAGCCGCAACTTCGGAATGCAAACATCCTTCGACGCTCTGCGACGGCGGCACGTTTGTCGGCACCATGAACAAAACGTACCGACCTTATCTTCCTACAACGCTGCACCAACGATTCGTTGGGTCTATGCTGATTGTATAGGCAAGTCTTCCCAATGGAAATTACGCTCGTGAATGGTGGTGTGTTCAAATTGGTAATCTTGTAGGAAATGTGTACTTTTCTTCATTCCTCCCTCTCAAAAAAATCTGTCAAGCAAATGAACGTCGCTATTACTAATTTCGCATGCATGCAGAAATTGATACTTAGCAGCCCCATTTGATACCCAGGAACGCGGGAAATACACTAAAACATTTAAATTGCTAGTTTCCAAAGCGCGTAGAAATTGGAAGAAAAATGTGCAGCCTCTGACCACGCGAGAGGGATCTGTGGTTTCCATTGACAACCAGGAACCCGCGAAAGTATAAAAATAAACAAGTTTTCATTTTGAATGAAAAATGGAAATATTTGTTGATGTTATTTCGCCCCTTCTCAAAACTACGCGTACCCAATGAATTCTCAAACTCAGTGTGCTTACAACACAGCAGACATCTACCAGCAAGCCCCAAGGAAGAGGCCATTAAATATTTGCTATTCAAGTGTTGCGTTATGGAACAGCAACCTTTTTTAGTTTTTTTTATAGCACTGGGTATCCTAATCAATTAACTGTTACCGTAGTATTGGAGAAGAGAATTGGCGAAGAGTGGGGGTTTTATAAAATATGTAATTTATTGTAATGCTATAAGAGCATTTTAATTGTTGCTCTGGAGGAGCGTGCGTGCTACTTTTTGGAAAACCATTTTGTGTGGATTTGTTCAGAATAATGTTTGCTGTTCCAGGCAGCTAGTATATTATATTTGGAAAATTTATTTTCGTAATAAATAGCCCACTATTTGAAGGGTTTAGAACTCATGGTTGTTCGTCACTTACTTCTACAAGCTACTCCCCCATATTTTTCTATATACATAATACTAGTACTTGGAACTAATTTAGTATCTTGCTGGAAAAGACAAAACTTCTTCCACGAAACTATACGTATTTCGCGTGAAGAAAAGTACATATGCAATATCATGATACAAATATAATAAATAAAAATTATAAAATCATATTTTGAAAGGGTGTTATCACTGAAAATATACTTTAGTTGGTTAGTGATTCTTCTCTTGATCTATTATGTCCTCATAAAAAATAACCTGTACTGAAACCTATTATTAACATACGGATAGTCTCCCATATCTTTATTATTTATTAAATTTACTTATTTGATAAGCGTTTTCAAGAGGTAGGGCAGTAGTGTCCATCCCTACATGGCACAAGATAGCCACTACGCCACTGCTTGGGATCGACTGCTAGCGCTCCTGCTCGCTCAGCATTTCGCGCGGCGTGGCTGAAGGAGTGGAGGAAGGTGCGGTGCGGTTTCTGAAACAGCTGTTGGGGTGCGCTAAGTACTACCGGATCGCCAAGGTTCGAAGGCCAAGGCTGCGCGTGCTTCCCCTGTAAATATTGGGCATTCCCTTCGTCAGCGATGCCTGCCACAGAGTCCAACGACCTGCTGTCGGGTCCACAAGGCGATTTATTACCCTCTGGCGAATCAGCAAAGGCAACAGTCAGTCACTTCCCTTGACATTTCACTTAAAAAGGTAGTGATCGAAACTCTTACAATTAACCCTCTCTCAGCGTTCGGACATTAGGTTTAATGCTTGTTTAGACATCTTGATTCGACAGGCACTTTACTAGTACGCGTAGGCTTCCGCGGCTCGAGTCGATGACTTCTTCGCTGTCCGGGTGACGCCGCACATACCCTGATGAAGCCTGCGACATGTCAGGCGAAACGTCGGCCTCTCAGCCCACTACGCGGCGTCACCCGGACAGCGAAGAAGTCAGGCACTTTACTAGTAGTTTTAATGGAAATGCTTCCGAGTCTCTCAGGTGATAGTAACATTTTTTTAAATCCGAGCATAAACGTATCCTCAATCACGAATTTGGGACCCTTCCAAAAATGTATACTCTTGTTTATGAATACGGCTATTGGTCTTACTGTAAATTCTCTATCGTGACACTGCTCCCATGTTCGCTTCTTTCCTCGATCCCCTCTCTCACTCTCTCGTGAGGAGAAACTCTTATCCCTCTAATCTTCCTGTTCCTAAACCGATACTGAAAAAATACGCATATTAGAATGAATATTGATATTTGCAAAACTCCAAGATGACAACTACTAGCAACACAATTTTTCGGTGCAAGTCTTATTTAAGTATTTTCGCTTCTTCGCATATCCTGACTACGTGCATCAGACAAAAAGGGACCTTCCACTTCGGGTATTGAAATTGTCAAAATGTTTGCATATCTAATAAATAAGTGAAAGAGTATGTACATGTTGAATCACGGAGTGATTGATCCCAAATTTGGCACACATACTTTAAAGTGAACGACAATCAAAATAACATGTGTTAATTTTCAATGTGAATGTATCCCTCGAAGTTATTTTTATTTTGTTTAATGCACCAAACACTACATAGATGTACTGAACGATCGTGTTGCAGCGGTGTGGAAATGGGTGGTGAGGGAGCGGCAAGACGAGACGAAGAGGAGAGAGAACGATAAGGGCGGAAAGGACAAGGAGAAAGGGCGAGGCTGGGTGAGAGAGGGATGGGGTGTGGAGAGGAGCATGGGATGTAGGGGGAGGAGCAGCGTGGAATTGGGTTGAAGCAAGCAGGGGGAAGGGGCGAGATGGAGGTATAAACAAAAATACTTCAATTTTACATTCTTGACACAATTAATTCATTTTCTTATCTAATAAATGGTTGTGATATTGCCCAGGTAACGTCGAAGTACTTTCGTTTATTATTATATTATCGTATATTATATTATATTATATTATTAGATTATCGTATATTATATTTAAAAGCGTATTCCAGATCAAAAACAACTTTCTAGACAGGCTTTTGCAACTTCATATTCTTGTATTGATATCGATGATCGACAAGTTTAATTTTGGGGAAATAATCCAAGGGAAAGCAAAATGTTTACCGTCGTAATCAACGAACTCCAAACCAGTAGGCAAAAACATTAAGTCAATGCAATCAACTATTGGCAAGTAAACGGCAGATATCCAAGTACTAGCAGTTCGAAACTAGTAGGAACGAACCCTTCATGCAAGTAAGACCAGTAGAGATCAAACCACTGGCGGGTGAATCGCATTGTCACTTATGAACAAACTGAGAAGAGCATAGAATTATAGAGTATATATTTTCCGTATCGCTTCCTACGCATTCCTACGATCACATAGTGGTTCGTTCCATTTAAATCAAGAATCCCATATCCTTTGTGGCTGTAAAGGCCTCGTTTTCTTCGTCGCCCCGGCCGTACGTCATCACAGTTTATGAAAGGTTTCAAAACAATTTTTAGACGGCACAACCCGACCCCGTTGGGTCCAGCATCTCATTACAAAAGCGAAAGAAGGAATAATGTTTCGAGAATCAAGAAAGCTGAACAGTGAACGCTGATAAAACCAAATGGTAGACGAAGTCCATATGCACGTGCGCACCTATGAGACCAACGTCAGAAACGAGCATTCAACGCAATTCAAAATTCAAAATTATCGGCTTGACAATAAATTTATTTCTTGAGGTATTACAATCAAAATGAAATCGTTTTCATGAACATACCAATACATTCCGAATTAAGGAAAATGTGAAGCCTTTTGACTTTTGCAACGTTAAAAGCCATGCTAATTAGAATCAGACGCAACCCTCCGATGTTCCCATATTGAACCCCCCCCCCACGGGCCCCAATATTACATCCTCAGTAAGCTGTCACCACGCCATGACCCCTCCATCATAGGAATGCGCATCCTATCGCATTGACACCTCTTACATCATAATGTTCGATCAATCCATTTATGACCACATTTTCTTCTCTAATACTGCAACCGAACATAATTCACTACTCTTATTAATGGCTGGTAAGACCACGCACTGCCAAAGCGAATATTAAAAAATTATGAATACTACTTTTAAAATAACTTCACATATCCCTCCTCTAACAAGGTTCAATTGCTACTGACCAAAATATATTTTGGGGGTTATTAATAAGTGTGAATAAATTACTACATGTAACGCATACTACATTCAGGATAAGTACAATTACTACTAATCATACGGAATGGTGAATTAAGCAGAAAGACAATTGAAAATAGACGTACACCGAAATTAAGTTTTATTAAATTGCAATACAATGTTCAATTGACACAATTTTACAGCTAGGCAGGAAAGAATTGGTAACAATACGTTCTTAGAAGTGGCAAAGGCGTTAAATACATTACGACCTGATATGCGACCCATCGATTTGAATTCGCCTCTTTACACCAAAACAATCCACGTGATAAAACGCAAGCCTTAATCACAAAACAACCAAATGCTCCCTGAATGACGGTGAGCAATGATTACCAAAAGATCAAGGACAAAATGAATCAATGAATAAAGAATGAACAAACATTTTCAGCAGACTAGAACTAAACCCTCCGCGGAACGCAGGAGGTAAGTTGTGGAGCAACATTGAAAAGATTCGAGCAAATACAAACACATCTGCGGCAAAAATAATTCATTACTTCATACAATTACAGAGCAGTTTTGTACAACCACAGATTTTTTCCACGTGGACGCGGCAATTAACAGCGCAGCGTGTAAACGAACGCAATTCAAGGTGCCGGACATTCACGTCGATTTTCCCACACCTTCCGCGCAGCGTGCCCCCGTGCGTCGCGTGATACAAAAGGCCCGCGCGCAACGTCACAAGATAAACCGCCCGCCCATGCCAGCCGTCCGTCCCACGAGCAGCAACGCCGCCCTCGCAGGTCGTCTGTACTCGAATTGGGTCACGGTCGCCATTCTCACAACCCCGTCAACCAGGGCCGATCGGACGGGACAACGACCACACCATCGCCGCCGCCATATCGGTGTCGATGTCGCCGCCGCTACTTCCACCGCGCCGCGCCGCGCCGGCCGGCTTCGTCCCCGCCACAGACGCGATGCGGCAGCAGCGGCGGCGCAGGCGGTGGGCAGCGGCGGGGAGGAGAGGAGAAAGGCGGGGGACGGACGCGCGGCGGCGGCGGCGGCGGCGGCGGCGGCGGCGGCGGCGGCGGCGGCGGCGGCGGCGGCGGCGGCGGCAGCCACGCCACGGCGCGCGCGTACGAGCGGCGGCCCGCCCGAGTACTACGCCACGAGACGGGCGCTCCCGTTCTCACTCCCGCCGCCCGCCCAGCACCCCACCCTACCATACCCTTACCCGCTCTCCCCCGTCCGTTCGCCCTGCAACCCTCGCGCATCCCACAAACGGCACACAAAAAAAAACCCTTTGAAATCCCAGAAAACGCGCGCCGCGGCTGCGTGCAAAAAGCGTAAGATGAAAGAATCTACATCCTAAGGAACGAACCTTTCAGAAGGTTGTTTAAGGAGTACCATTTTCTATATACAGTCCCGATTTGGAAACAAAGTAATTATAACCGCGTGACTCCGTTGCGAGTGAAAACTAGTCCCGCCACAGAGACGCAGTTAGGCGCGGTGGGAGTGGGCCGGCGGTGAACACCGTGGAGCTGGAGGCGGGGAGGGGTGGAGGGAGGGAAGGAGGGAGGGAGAGACTGAGGTCACGTGACGTGCCATCGACCGGCCATGGGAGCAGGTAAACAGCTGCTGCTACTGCAGCGGCTGCCGGCGTCGTCGCCGCCGCTGCCGCCCTCCCCCCCCCCCCCCCCCCCCCGGGGTTGCTTGCTCCTGCCTGCCACCTCGTGGAGCCGCTGCGCCGCGCGTCGCAGCTCCGCATGGGCGCGCCGCGCCGCGCCCGACCCCAGCCCCCAAGCCCCGGCCGGCGCCCCAGACAAGCCGGGCGGAGCGGCCCGGGGTAGGGCGGAGGCGGAGACAGAGCGAGTGAGAGGGATGGGGGGGGGGCAGGTTCCCGCCAGTAACCATGGAAACGAACCGCGTAGCAGCTGCACCGCGCCCATGGTGCGCTGCTCTGGATCAATCGTTCGCCACCCCAGGCGCCCCGCGTCGCGCCGCCCGGGCCACGGCCACGCCGCGCGCAGGGTGGGGCGATGCTGCCCCCCCCCTCAGCCTGTGCCTGCAGCCCTTCGCCTCACGGTGGCATTCCGCGGCCCCGCTGCGGCGAAAAGGCAGCGGTGGTTATGGAAGTGGATGAGGAGGCGCTGGATATGGAGGTGTTGGTGGCGGCCACGAGCTTTAAACCAGGCAGTGACCCTGTGACGGGGAGGCCCCGCCGATTTCCGCCCCAACCTACGCGACGGAGGCGCGGCATCACGGCCCTTCTCCTGCCCCGCCCACCTACGCGCGCTAGCCCCTCGCCTCACAGAATCTCGCCGGAAAGTGGCGCCGCCCAGCGGCACGCCCCAACCCCGCTGCGTCGTCCCCAAGATTCGGATACGGAGAATCGTGCCGAGAAAAGCCGATGGGAGCATAACGCGTGGGAACACAGACCATACAGTTCTCGCGTGGGAAATAAACGTCACAGGGATTTTTCTTTACGATCGCAGTCGACCTTGAGATAGATCCTAGACGACATCTCCATTACAACACCCTCTCTAAGCAACCCCAATGTTATCGTGTGACCCGTATCGCAGAGCAACACATGCCATATCTACAACTATGCATCTTGTGACATTGACATCGGAGGACAGCCGATGCCGGAATGAAATGGAACAGAACTCTCGCCAACCAATGGATTTCGCTCCATACGGTCCCGCGGAAGCTCTCCGAAAAACTTTCCGTACGCTGGCGGAAGGTGGCGGAGCCCGGCCGGGCCCCGCCGGCAGAGGCGAGGCCGGCTGCGGGGACAGGGACGGGGGGGGGGGGGGGGGGGGGGGGGGGGCTGTGCGGGGGCCGTAGTCCTGGCAACCGCCGCCCTGCGATTGATTCCCGCAGCCGCCGTCGCTGCCGGCGCGTTTCCATGGCAACCGGCGGCAGCCGCCACGCCCTGTCTGGGGCGTCGGGCCGGCTCGCCACCGCCCGCTCTGCCCCGCCCACCCGCGCACGCCGCCCCGGCCGGCCGGCGCCCTCCGCTGCGACAGACCGGGGCGGGGCAGGAGGGAAGGAGGGGGGTGACCGCGCCCGATGCGCTGACCTTTGTCGGTGGCGGAGCCGCCGCGGCGTCTGGAGCGCTCGCGTCCGATAATTCCCGCCCGGTTTCCGGAAACTTTTATATAAAAGACGCGCCGAGGTAAAACTCGGCCACGGTCGATGGCGTCTCCCCCATCCTTGACTGATCTACACAATGCTGCTCTTTTGAGAGGATTCTTTTGACGCGGAAAGACCCCGTCCATGGGCTGCACGGGACACACCTGTCTGGGCCACCCTTTTTCGTCTTAACTGGAGCAACTACAAAAATGGAGCAACTACAAAAATGGATAGAGTATAAAAAAATTATACGCGAAACGTCGTACTACGCACACGCGTAAAACGCAAGTACTCCGTTAATGGAAGGTGAAGCCTAAATAGAAAGTTTCAAAATGAAAGACGGAGTGCGAGTACAATCGTAGTACGTTTACGTGTATGAAAATGCGTACAAACCTTGAATAACAGCAAATCTCAATGGATGGAATATTGATTCTTTCACTTTTCGCGTACATAAAAAACAAATGTTTTTGAAGTCTATGAATTGCACCACTACGTTTTAATTAATTATAAATTAAAATAATGCATTTCAAACTCTATCCAACACAAAATGAATATAATTTTGGAGGATTATTATTTGGTACTCTTCGGTTATTCCACACAAAGCTAATTTTTTTTTTACAGGTGTTCACATCCGGAAAAGCTCTTGTCACACACACCGATGCTCTTTTTGCCTAGTGATCACCCGCGGGAATTAAATGTCGCTGCGTAATGGAACCGCTTTCGAACGGGCAGGCATACCACGGAGTTTCGTAAAAGGCAAACGACATGGGCCTGGTTTCAGAAGGCGCGCTCCTGTCATACGCGAGGCCCCGGTCTCCCGAACGCGCAGCACGTAATGAAAATGCTAATACAATTAAAATAAAAAAAAGGTCGGATGGAAATTCTGATATGAATAGAAGCGAAAAGGTTTTGTTCTGCACACCGCATCGAATAAGTTTTTTTCAAAACAAAACTTACGTAATAATAGACTGGTTTTCCTACGGAAACATGTGAAATAAATAAGTCGAATACGTACGTACACTAGATAAGAATTATATGTTGAATTATGCTAAGCGTCTACTGCGTTAGTCACGAGAAAAACTCGCATTATTTATTTTTGTAAAAGAGAAAGGAAAAATTATTTGACCTGTGGAAAAAAGTATAATCTGCGCTCGTTTTCGGGAGTTCCAGAATTAAATTACTACTCATTTACTAATGCTGTTTTGTATTTCTTTTCCACTTTTTTCGATATATTATCAACATTTGTGCACAAATAAAAACAATTCGGTGGTGTTTTAAGAAGATTCATCATGGCTCGGATTCTGATGACCTATAAATCACTTGAAATAAGAGGAAAATTACCTTATCATTGAAAGATACTCAGAAATTTGTATGAGGTTATTCAACAATTTTTCAATTTTAAATAAAATTTATTTACACAAAATTATATTTAATATAAAGCTTTTATTTCAGGAAGAACTGTAGTCCTTAGCTGCTATCTTCCAACCATCGGTTTTAAAAGGTCACAACATCTACAGAAATTCTGCGTAATTTTGAAAGCTCGAAAAAAAGTCCATTGCAGTAGTCAATTTCACCATGAACAGATGATACAATAAAAACTTCGTTTTAGTGTGTCGTAGTAAACCTATGAAACATTCACGTTAAAAAAAACACGAAAAGCAAACAAAATGAGCAAAAATGACAAAAAATGACGCAAATGTCCAGAAAAATGACAAAAATCGAAAAATGACAAAAATGACTCAATAAAAATAGATTTCTATCACCTATACGTAACGATTAACATTCATGGACAAGTTAGCTACGTCTAGCACCAATCAAAAGATGACATGTCATCAGAATCGGAGGCCCGAGCGTCATAATTATAATGCAACATCAATTTTACGTCCCTCCGAAAAAAGATTAACACGTAAGTTCTCGTCGTTATTCCATTACATTAACGTCGTCCCAAGGAAGGATTTATTCTAATTGATTGGTTGTGACTAACAGTTTCTTTATTGATATTATAAAATTTAATTTTATTGATAGTATAATTTATTGATATTAAGAAATATTTTTCCAATGCTTTCAAAAGAATAATTATCCGCGAAACGTTGTACTAATAAGACCAATAATCATTTTTCATAAAAAATAGCTGTCTTTAAAGCCTGTCCCTGTCTTTAGCCGACTTATTCTCCACGTTTCATCTCTCAAATGTGATCTAGCCGCTCTCCTACTAAACCCCTTTTTCTTGGAGGCCGCAGCCTCCACACGAACTTCCTCGGAAGCGGGCATAGTTGGCGTGCGTAGGTGGTTACGGGGCGAGCCGGAACCGCCATGACGCATTCCCGCCGCCGGTGCGCCACGGCAGAAGGAGAGGGAGAGAGCGAATTGGCTCGTTTCTAGGTGCACGGGTGACGCAAGCGCGCTCAGCCGCGCGCCGGCCGTCAACTCATCGGTCGCCCCGCGAACTGCGCGCTGCACCGCCCACGCCCGCGCGCCAAGGACGACGCCAACGGCCAAAACGTCGCACAGGTGACGCGTCGAGGGGGGGAGCGGTGACTGCGGTCGCGTCGGCGGCATCGTCGCCTTCCTTTTGGGCACCCTCTTTTAAAATAACTTTCTCTTCCGTCGTCTTCGTCAAAGAAACCGTTGGCGCGATCGGAGGAAGAAAGCATTCTGGGCTGCGCGTGGCCGGCGAACGAGGGACGAGCAGGTGCGAGCGCGGGTCGGCGGCGCGTCGGTCAGTCGGCCGCCGCCACTTGGCAGGGCACAGTGGCCAAAAATGTCCTTTTATAAGGCCATCAGGTCGAACAACAATCTCCTATAAAACTACTTTGTCTATTTACTAAAGATTGAACATTTCGAGCATTAATCTATTTACTCTCGCATGCAAGAATATGAATTAAACAATGATCAATTTACTTACAAAATTGCACATTCCTACAATCAATTACCGGTTTTAAGGACTATCAGCTTATCCTTTGCCGCCCTTCCACCTTCACAAAAAATCTGCGGTACTCTATACCATGAAGCCCATATTGCAACAATTATTTCACATAATCAAATTAATCCCCCGTTGAAACAAAGGAAATATAATAACATTCCGTAATCTGAATCGTCAGCATTGTCGTTACCTTCATAAAGGAACTATTAATACGTAAACAGACGAATTCAACGCAGCAAATCATTCGTTGGATTTAAAGAGCAATTTTCCAAAGAAAAAATTCCGCAAAACGAATCCGTCCGCGAGGTCCATTTCTGCGTAGGGCCCAGGCACTTTCGCGCTTTTTAACTTCCTCGCTGTGCGGCATGTCCTTCAGCAACGGCTATTTCGTCCACTGCGCGGGGAGTCGGCACCGTCAGAGGGGCAGAGCGGGGACACCAGCACCTGCTCCGTGCCCCGAAGCCGCCGCTCCGCTCACCTGACGCGGCCTGCTGCTGCTGGTCCTCCGCCCAAGCTTGAGGGGCCCAGATGGCGGGGGAAACAAGAGCATGGGCGTGCAGAGAGGGCGGGCTGCCACATAGTGTTGTCCAGAAACTGCGTTCCCTACCAAGCGCTTAAACGTGTTCACCACATGCAGATGTAGCTACAGTTTCTTACGGATGAATAGGCCCTTTTATTTCACAATGAAGTCGTTATTACGCGTGACCATTTCGCCATATGCAGGTCACCAAACATCAGCTGTTTTCAGCATCCGTTTTCCAAACCAACAAAAAAAGTTGCTTGAAGTAGTGCATCGTGTTTTTAGGCTTTCCTCAAACGTTAAGGAATCCAAAAACGCTTACCCATTATTATTTAAAACCCTATTTTAAGGTTCACAGCATTATTATTATTATTATTATTATTATTATTATTATTATTATTTTTTTTCAAATGTTACGAAATTGCACACTAAATTGGATTAAATTTAATTAGATTAATGTTCATCTTTATTTCACACACACACACACACACACACACACACACACACACGGTAGATATAATGAAAAGTAAACCGAAGGGTGCCTTCCGACAACGCGGAATTGCGTTGTGTACACGAATGCGCGCAGCGAGCGACCCGCCTGGCAAGGACAAATACGGCGACGAGTGGCGCAAGGCTCGCGGCGAAAGGCGATCCGCGTTCCATCGCCGCTGCACAGGCTCCTCCGCTTTTCGGTTGGCGACCACGTGGTCGCGGCGGCAGCGGCAAGCGGAGTGCACTGCGTTCGCATCCAACACAGATTTTTGCTTTGCCGGAGCATCATGTGCAGACGGAAAAGCAACGAACTCTCCAAAAAGACGGGGGGTGGGGGTGGGGATGCAGCACAGCCAGATTCTAGATGCACAAGTTGGTCCAGAACCCGGAGTTCAAATGAAACCTTTGACAATACACACGCCAGTTAACAACTGATTCTAATGAAACGGGAACGATTAACTACTCGGAACATGCTAGAGAGAAGTCGAGATAAATGGAGATAATGTGCGACGAAATTCTATAGAAACTAAAAGAAATAAAATTATTACAGTAATTTATTGACTGTTATATCGCCTATAAGTTGACGGTAAATTAACGACATTCCAAATAATCTGCAGATAGACAATTTCAACAACAACAAAAAAACAACTGACAGTAACCGTATTACCAGAGAATTATTAACTTTTCAATGTTACCAAATATTTCCACCCTCCCACGTTGTCTTAAACAAAAGAATGATCCGATGTACTCGGAATACCTTGTTGCAGAACGTTGAAATTGCATTTGCATAATACATAATGGAAAATCTGCCACACCACTTTATCGGCAAGAAACCTGTTTTTGGAGTATAATAGAAAACCTGTCTCGAACCCGTGACAAAAGGTAGGAGCAGGCTTTCACAACCAAAAGACGGCGCATACCCCTCGCACTCGTCCAACGCATGTGCTACATTCACATGTCATAATACTCCTATCACAAAGAGTGTCGGTTGAACTCTTGAGAGCAACGATTATTCTGGAACACGAGCGTAACGTTTTCCTTATAAAGTGCAAAACGTAATTCCATCTACTTGCAACTGCTTAACAATGTCATAGTGTTCAACAGATTTTCGCAGCTTCCCACCATTCCTAATTTCTCTCTGCTATAAAGTGCTACGATGTCATTTCACCAACATTCAAATATCCTCAAAAGGTACAAAACTTAATTCTTTTAACATGCGTGAAAACAATAATACTTTCTTTGAAATATGAATCCTAGAGCCTCTTTTTAACTCCACTTAGTATAGTACATTTCGTCTCTCAACCACCTTATGATACAAAATTATTTCTCAAAAAGGAGTTCACATGCCCCATTTCTTTGCACATGGATAAATTGGGGTAAATAAAAAAACAAAACCTTTTAACTTCAAGAAATGTGACTGATAATTAAGTGCCAAAAAGGTTTTTGTCCACATTTTTAAACAAGTTATATTTCTTTAAAATTGCTAATAAATTATCTTAATAGGAAGTAGTGTTCTGGTGAACAGAAAGTTGGGACGTAGACTCAACATAATTGGTTTGATGTGCATAAAGCTTTTGCAATAGCATAGGCACCTTGCACACTCCTCCCAGTTTCCTCCCGTCACTAGATTCCTTTCCTCCTTTCGGACATTTCTCGGAAAATCCCCAAATTGTCAGCTGCCTTTAAACAGCAGGATATTGCTGTAATGGACGTTGTTTGTCTCCCGGGCTTCCAGCGGGCACAGGTTCAGAATGTTTATTCTCATTCATTTTATTTTAAAATTAGATTAAATAATTTGCATACAATTTTGTAATGTCATTTGCCATAGAACTGCAGTCAATATTACTACACACTTATTTAATGTAAAATGATTCACTGACTTTACATAAGTTTTATATTTCTTCATAAAATCAAGCTATTTGTTAATTTAAACATTTCTCGAATTCATTCGAAATTTCCAATGCCAGGAAAATTTAAATAAAAACAAATTTCTAGAAAAAATTAATCACCCTCGTCGTGTTAACATTAACCACCGACCCGTCGGGTTAATACAAACAAGAAAACTTAGTGGTTAGGCGGAAGAGCAGGCCCTATGGCCTGAGCCTCGCCGTTAATAAAGACATTACTATTATTATTAAAACTTCTTTAACATTTATTACAGCGACCAGTACAGAGTAAGGAGCAGATGTAAACAATATAGCCAAGTAAAACAAGTTTGAAATGCGATGAGGCTTGAACAGCGGTCCATATCGATTGCACACGATCTATTCAGGACATCTAATAGTAACGTTTAAAAATCAATTTGTAACTTTTACTTAACTATAAAAAATATCGATTTTGTTCAAGTTTGTTTTTAGAATTTGCATTTACCCCTGTTCACCCTACAATAAATTTCGCTAAGGATAAATATCGCTGTAGTTCTGAAATACCAAGTCAGCCACAGTAACCAACGAAATTTTATTTCGCACGTGCCTATGGTAAGCTCGCATAGATATTTTTTTATCCCTTATTGTAGGATACTAAAATATTCTTAAAGGGTGAAAATATGCGGTGTATTTCATAAACATGTAGTAAAATTTGATATAAAAGTAACTTTTCAGGTAAATTTTATATTAATTCAAACTATTTTATTAAAAAAACATGAACATTCATTTTAAAAGGGACATAAAAATAATGTAAATGCTAAAAGATATACGCCATTTTTATCTGCAGAAAATATTTTTATTCCGACTCTTGTGACTGGTGCATATTTTAGAGTTGGAATAACAGACAGTGCATTTAATTATCCCTTGGCTCTTGTGATGCAGAGTACAGCCTGAGTAAACGGCAATTTTTCTTCGCTACAGATTTCAACTTCAATATGAATCACTATTCATGAACGTTTCCGAGTTTTATTATTCCTCGTTTCAATAACGGTACAGGCATTTTTAATTTGCCCTCCCCCTAATTGTGAAACGTGCATTGTTAGTCTCTATAAATGTAATTTGTTGATATCGTTAAGTCATGAAATATACATGGAATAGATTTATAGTTTACGTAAACTAGACATTTGCCAACATGTTTAAGTCCTTCAAATAAGAATACCAAATTCAAACAAGCTCAAACTTCAACCAAAAGAAATGGGATTTGAAATCGATGATCGTGATTACTAATTAGAGACACTCCATAAAGAAACAAAAATGTAGGAACGAAAAACCACAATGCATTAGTTTTTGCCACATACTCGCTTGTTCGACTTCATGAAACTAGAAACTGTTTATGCCATACATAACAATCCTTCCCGCTTCACCACACAACTAATTACATCATCAAAAATGTTTTTTAAGCCGCAATTTCCTATCTCACGAAACAATGTGTCGTCTAGACGCAGGCATTCTCTTCTGCCATTTCAATTTTCGCCCAGCCAGCTGCGAAAGACGAGGTGACGCAGGTGGCCCACCTCGCGGCGTGGCACGCGTGGCGCACGTCCCCAGACGTGTGCGTACACCGCCGACGCGGCGGCGGTCGCCGCGCATTCCTGCAGGCCGTTACGGAGAAGCGTGCACGCCACGCAGGAAACAGCTTGGCAGCAACAGCCGCTCCCCGCGAGCGTGTGTGTATGTGTGTGCGTGCGTACGTGTGGGCGGCTCCGAGTAGGAGCGCATTTCTCGATACCGTAGACCACTGACCCCACCTGCGCGACGCAGCGGAAGTGCAACAGACATTACACAGCACCAGCACCGCCCGCCCCGCCCCCGCCGTGGCCCGCCTCGCCTGGTCTCGCCGCCAACGATGGGAGCAGCCTTCCGAGAGCCGTGGTCCACCTGACACGGCGACTTCTAGAGAACCACGGCCGGCGACTGGATCTCGACCCGAATTCACAGGAGTCTGCTATCATTATCGCCGCCGTCATTTACTGCAGAACACAGCAGTCTGCTCAACAGAAACCTATTCAAGGGGTAACCGACTAAACAGTATTTGCTTCCAAGATAAAATATAAGAGTTCTGAAGATGCCATGTCACAGGACATTAGGACATTTGTTCATATAATTCTATTTTCTCCATTATTTACATTAACTTCATGATCTCCAGTTAGGAGAATCTTTCGTGAACATCAAAGTTTAAGAATTTGTTTCAAACAAAATTTAAATCAATTGTAGAGATAACACATTTTGACCTGTTGCTTTTCATACGACCGAAGGGCGGTTCCTTACCTAACCACCAGAATAAACGGCGCTACATTAAGTGAGCTAAATTAAAAGAGTTAACTTACAACATACATGTTTCACGTTTTAATCCAAATTCGAGTGCGATCTAATAATATCGATGCGTTTTATTGTACCTCACGAAATTATTTCTGCGTAAAAGTAACATTCGGTGATATTACAACTTCATTTACATAATGCAGATCGTACTTTATCTCCAATACAATTCACATTCATTTATACTCGTAATTCTTATCATCTCGACCTTAAAGTATGAATGTTACAAACTCATTTAAGATGCTTTAGAATAACGAAGGATAACGACGCAAATGCCGGAATAATAGAAATAATACAAACTGCACAACTCGATTTAATTGTACAGTCAAGGATCACTTGGTATGCGATTCTAAATAAAGTATCTCTTTATAATTGTGCGCATTCAGCTCAGAAGCCGTAAAAGATTCATGTGCGCCTTGTCAACATTCATTCAGTGACCCACTGCGAAGACAAAACACCGACCACGCAATAACAACCAAAGCAGTAAAACATGCAAACATACAAGCTTCGGTTTGAGCACAATGAGCGTGTTTCATATCGCACGCTGTTGCATAATACTGGAGTGCTATTCATTAAAGAGAACCCATTCCATTTCTTTAGCGCCATACCAACCCCGAGTACACTGGCGTCTCCGAGATTTTACCGACACGACAACTAACTAGAGTATTCCGAGTGAATAAATTGACATATTTTGGGGAGCTGCGAGGTGCATGCCGCGTACAACAGGAATATTTTGTTTGACGTTAATGTTCTTTTTACAAACATCTCGACGCACGGACTTATCCTCGAGAGGCATCAATCGTAATAGAATTTTAGTCATCTTCGCAATAGTCTGCAGTTTGAGTTTTGAAAAATTAGTAGTATAATGTGTCCAGGCACCTGATGCGTTGCAGTTCATGTACGTTTAAATGAGACTCCGATATATCAGCACATTTTTGAAATACTGTGCTGAAATCGCCTTTAAACGCACCGACGAGTGGATATCGAGCGGGATCAAACCGAAATAGGGCATCTTCTTTTCTTTGCCCTTAAGCATAGCAATAGGAATAACGACATTCTTAATGTGGAATTGTCAACAAAATAGACCTAGGTATGTTGTAAGAGAATTTGATTAGGGGGTAATTTAAAGGGATCAGTTTTTATCTCGTAGAATGTGAGAGAGATTTCACGATGTGAAGAGAGCAATGAATCCGCACACTGCTGACAGGGGAGCGTCTGAAAGAGGATATACCGAGACGAGGCATGTCGACATTTTCGAAATAGTAAGAGACGCCACAACTCCGGGCAATCGGCAGTCGGGTGTTAGCTGTTGCAGGGCGGTCTGGAGGACCCTTCGCCGTCGGCGGCGTCTCCCCGACCCGCCCGAGCAAGGCTCGGGAAACCGGCGGTGACATGGAAGGTCGGAACTCGCACCGGCGTCTTCGCCCTGCCCGGCCGGAGGCGCTCCCGGTGCGCGGAGACACGGCCAAGTGGCAGCTTCCGGACCGATCGGAACCTTCGTCACAGTCAGCCGCGCCCCTACGAGACCGACATACACACCACTCCGCGAGCTACAATTACAGACGCTTTCAGCAAAGTCGGCGTCGTGGTAAATAATGTAGTGTAAATAGAGACCTGTGAAAAGAGCGCGTGATAGGATTCTTGTAAATACGAGTAAAAGGGCAAGTGTGAATGAATAAAACAACAGCAAAGCCAAGAGACGACTATAACAAGACAATAAAAAAGTATTCCTTGGGTACATGACCCTTACGTAGGCCAAAGCACAGGCTACTTCCATAGGTTAAGTTAGTAGTTAAAGTTTGTTATTTAAGTACTGCCCCCTTTTATGTCGAGAAAGCTAATAAGTTGCTGTGCACATATCCTTCATGTCATTTATTAAAATGACTGTCGCGCCACGGCCACTGGCGGAGGGGGGGCAAAAAGTGCAAGAATTACGGGGGCGCGGGCGACCACGCGGCGATTTTGAAAGACAAGAAACGAAGTGGGTGGGAGCGGCGCGGCGCCACGCAGTGCTCGAAAATGATGCGCAGTTGCAAAATCTAAAGCGTCCAACACAACAAATTTTTGGTGTTACGCGAGCAGTCAAGCAACCGAAAATGATTCGGAATTTAAAAAATTAGCAATAGCAAAACTTTGTCTGGGGGAAGGGGTATCCCTTCTATTTTAAGACCACATTCTAACATCGTGCCCGCTCTTCCACGAAACCTTCCAAGATTATTTTGCGCCATAATAAGACGCAGTAAATGAATGCGCAATTTGAATTCGTCATTTAACCTCTCACCGACGAAAATACCAACCAAATTGACGTAATATTTGGTAATATCAAATGCATGTTTTATGTAATATTTTATTCTTCTATTATCCTGTGTTTATTTTATTATTATTATTATTATTATTATTATTATTATTATTATTCGAATCAATATTCTATAAATAATAGAATTAAGTTTTTTTTCCCCCGAGAATATTCAGCGTATCTTCGGTAGAATAATTCAGCAGATCATTCATGCAAATTATATTCGCAATTAATTTCGATTCTTCGTAAGAGTTCCTTAGTTTTTAACTTTTTTAACAAGTCATTTTTTGTAAGGCTTCCCATTTGGGCCATTGTTTATTGTTTAATAACATACAACCTAACGACTATGTTCGAGTCTGTGGATGTCTCTCGTCGAGTGAACACCGTCCCGGAGCGCTCCGAGCTTAGGCGCAGGTAGTTTTCCCGCAGGTGGTCAAAGGCTTAGTGTACTGCACCGGCGGTGTCGTCGCAGCGCAAGGATAGAAAGATAAGTGTTGCACGTTTCTTTTATTGGTGTTTTTTCTTTATTCTTTTTTGTTACCTTTCTATTTTATCTTGCTTTCTTTATTATATATTTTATCTTGCTATTCTATCTTTGACTTATTTCTTCTCTATCAAATTTACCAGTGTCTCAGTTTTCCTCTGAACTTTTCTTTCGTCAATCTCTCATTGTTATTTATATTCGCCTGTTTCAATTTATTACTTTACTTTCCACTTTCATATCATCATGGCAAGGACTAACAGATCCAACTCTAGCTCGGCCAGTATCAATGTAGAGTTGAACACGGCATTGCAAGAGGTGGTGAAGTGTCCTGCTTTCCTCGAGTCTTTAGCGTCCGTTCTCACCGGAATGGTCGCTACGAAGTTAGAGGAGAGCATGCGCTTCAACACAGATTTAATTAATGATCTGCGCAGGGAACTTTCAGAACGGGATCGCGAAATAAAAAATCTTAAGGCTGAGCTGGAAGCGAAAACCGATCAACTAGAAATGTACACGCGGCGAAACTCCTACGGATCTTCGGATAAAGGAAAATGATAAAGAAGATCCAGACCAGCTGGCGATCGACGTAGCAAAAAAGATAAGTATTGAACTTGATCGCAATGATATCGATAGATGCCACAGAGTAGGCCCAAAGATCCCTGGGAAATCTCGTCCACTCATCGTAAAATTTGTTAGTTACAGGAGGCGCCGGGAGGTCTTCCGCGCAAAGAGAAATTTGAAAGGTTCTGGCGTGACCATTCGGGAAGACCTCACAAAGCCCGCCGGGACCTGCTGAATGAAGCTATTGCTCGCTTCGACCTGAGGAACGTGTGGACTGAAGACGGAACAATCGTCATAAAAACAGGTAGTGGCCGGGCCCGCGTGCAGACAAAGGCCGATCTGCAAGCTGTAGCCGCTTAGCGTAAGAGCGCCCTCCCTACAACCCCACCCTTTCTAACCACAGCTAAACGCATTCTTGGTATTTCCAAGACTCTTTCTATTCTTCCAAAACTATTTCTACTCTTTCTTAACACCCCCTCTCTCAAGGCATGACGTCATTAACAGGTAACCATAATTCAAGCCAACCTTATGCATCAGTACCAGAACTAGATACGCAACAATTGCTAGACGCCACTAGTTCCTATAATAATATATCAATACCCCCTTCGCGATCATTTTATGTAGGACACATAAATGCACAGTCCCTCTATTGCCATATCGATGAAGTTAGAGAGCTAGTTTCACTACACCATTTTCATGCACTCCTTGTTAGCGAAACGTGGTTGAAGGCGTCTCTTAATACGTCTCTTGTTTCACTTCCGGGTTACCGTTTTCTAAGAACCGACAGGAATCCAAGTGTCGCATCACGAGGAGGAGGTGTCGGTATCTATATTCGAGATGATCTTGCTTACAAATATATCGTATCTTCAGTAGACGAAGTCAATCAATTTAATGAATACCTCTTCATTGAAGTCTCGATTTTTGGCAAAAAATGTGCCTTAGCGGTAGTGTACTGCCCACCTAAAACTGGAAATATTGAGGTCATGGGCAATGTAATGGCATCTTGCGCAAGCAAATATGAAAACATAATATTGATGGGCGACTTTAATTGCAATCTCCTGACACCATTACAATCTGCCGAGAATTTTAAGCGTTTCTTTTCGGAAATGAACCTTACGATTCTGCCGCTAAATCCAACTCATCACACTACCGGCACAGACACATGGATTGACCATATGATCGTATCAAATCGCGAGAAAGTAAATCAACATGGACAGATGTCAGTTCCCGGGATATCTAAACACGACCTTGTATACCTATCATATCAAATGAAATGCCCGAAATATACGTCCAAAATTTTAAGTACCGTGACTATAAGAGCTTCAATTCGAAGCATTTACCTCCGACGGTTTATGTGTTCCTTGGCACCTTATCAACCAAGAAAATTGTATAGACAGAAAAGTAAACACCTTCACGTGCTTACTGACAGAACTTCTGATAGGCACATACCAATTAGAAAAGCTCGCGCGACACGACCTCCGCTCCTGGTTAACGGATGAAATACGTGCGTTAATGAAACAAAGAGATGCCGCTTTTAATGTATTTCGTAACACAAAGTGCGAACATGACAGAGACGCATACAAGAAACTGAGAAATCTTGTAACGCAAAAATCTAGGAACGGCAAAATTAAATATTATCATAGTATTCTTGGCACGAACAGAGATTCAAAACAAGTTTGGAAATCGCTGCGTACCTTAGGTTTAGGTAAATCACGAACCCCAACGCAAATTGATGCATCTCTTGACACTCTTAACCAGCATTTTGCTAGCATGGCTCCTCACTTCGACTATTTCTCAAAAAACAAAACTCTCTCAACCTTACGAGACGTTTCGGAACACACTCAGGAAGAATTCTTCTTCACATCTACAAATCATTATGACATTTTTAAAACCATTCAGAGCCTCAAATCAAACGCCGCAGGCACAGACAACATCAATGCCAAATTACTAAAACTCAGTGCCGAAGTTATATATCCCATTGTAACCGACATAATAAACTTTCTCTAGTAAGTGGAACGTACCAAGCCCATGGAAAACCGCACTTGTTCACCTCTCCTAAAACTACCACAAACCTCCAGAATACAGGCCAATAAGCATTCTACCTACAATCTCAAAAGTTCTGGAAAAGTTGCGACGCCAAATTATAAGTTACCTCGAAAGCAAAATCTGATATGTGATCAACAATACGGCTTCCGATCAGGTAGAAACACAGGAACTGCCCTCTTAAATATTATCGAGGAAGCTCGATCCTCCATTGACAAAAGCAAAATAACAATACTTGTTCTCCTAGATTTTAGTAAAGCATTTGATTCGGTCGACCACGAAATCTTGCTTGAAAATGAAAATATTGGTTTCGCTAAACCCACAATAAGATGGTTTACTCAATATCTTTCAAATCGACAACAAATTGTTGTATCTGATGAAAAGCAATCCTCTGCCGTTAAAACTTCCGTGGTATTGCGCAGGGAACAGTTCTAGGACCCTTAGCATTTTTAATTTATGTAAATGACGTAGGACAATGCTTCAGTTACTGTGAGCACAAAATGTACGCTGACGACCTTCAGATCTATGTAAGTGGATACCTATCGAGTTAAACTCATTAGCCCAGAAAATAAACCATGATTTAAATTCTCTCAATAAATGGGCCGAATCCTTGGTCTCCTATTAAATCCAATGAAGTCTCAGTGCTTAGTGATAGGCTCTGCAACGCTTTGAACAAGTTGGAGAAATCTCCTACCGGAAATTAGCATTGGTAACTCTCCTGTCCCCTGGTGTAGTGATGTAAAGAACTGCAAACTTACGGACTTAAAGGTCACCATTCCTTAAAACGTGTCAGAGAACTACTACCTATTAACACCCGCATAAGTCTAGTAAATTCACTCATAATGCCTCATTTCGATTATTGCGATTTCTTACTTACGGACTTAAAGGTCAAACAACAACGCAAATTACAAATAGCACAAAATGCATGCATCCGTTTCATATTCGATCTTAGGAAATACGATCATGTATCGGACTTTTACGGTCCAACAAACATTCTCTCAATCGAAAAAAGGAGAACTTTACATAGCCTCCTCCTACTCCATAAAATTTTGAATAATAGCTATCAAACGCACTTATCACACAACTTTAAAATGCTGACGCTGGAACGATCACGTTCCTCGCGATTACTATGCATACCTCGGCACAACACGGTATCCTACAGTAAGTCATTTACTGTCACTGTAATTAGAATATGGAACTCTCTACCCACATATCTAAAACAAATTTGTGGTTTCAGAAAATTTAAAACCCAACTCAGTGACTGGATCAAAACGATTAATTAGCCCCTATTCCCATTTTCACACATTTCCCCTAATTAAACACCACGTCCGCCATCATCACTGATCAAATTCGATTACATTTAAAGACGTCAAGCTCTTCTCCTGTATTTTCCTCCTCTTTACGCTATCGCTGAAAGCCCTAACATATCATCCTGTCTAATCAAATGCCTCAAAACAAGTATATTACATACTAAATAATAAGACTTTCATGTATTTTCACACTGTAAGGTATAATATTTTCGTGCTACATTTGTGTTCATCTTGTTCACTTGCCTGCTTTCTGTTCCTGTTTTTTTTCTCTGTTACAGATTATCTTGTAGACCTCAGCCAACTGCCAATAGCCAACCTACGAAAACTACATCTATGTACATGAATAATGTTATATTTATACTATATTGCCCCTCTCCGCACTTTCCCCAGTTTTCCTAATTCATTCTAACTCCTCTATTCTTCATCCTGCCTTTTCACTTTTCCTCTAGTCTTCGTATCTTCTTCTCTTGAGTTACGGCCCTAAGCCGCCATCCTGTTGAGGCATTCGGGATATAGGAGAATTTCTGGCATTTTTGGAAGGTAATATTATTACTCAATCGCTTAAGGCGTATGCCGGGATGGCCCCTAGTCTTGCATCCCAGAAATAAATGTAAAATTTTCCCTCCTTCTTTAAATTTGTTCACAGTTGAGGCATTCGGGATATAGGAGAATTTCTGGCATTTTTGGAAGGTAATATTATTGATTTACCACGCCCTTCTTGTAAATAGAATCATGGATTTTTTTAATGCCATGTTAGCTTTAGAATTATGAAAATTGACTATGAAAATACATTCACACCTGGTTTCATTAGTTATGCGTAGCACATCACCGTTAGCTACTACGATCATTGCAATTTCGTAAGTAACGTAAATGTCAGTTATCACTATTTCCGCCCGAATGCCTGAATTGTAATTATGTAAATGTAAATATTTAACTGGTTAGGCGGAAGAGCAGGCCTTACGGCCTGAGCCTCGCCAGAAATAAAGACATTATTATTATTATTATTATTATTATTATTATTATTATTATTATTATTATGTCTCTTCAGTCATTAATTTAACATCTTGTTTTTCTCTTCAACAAACCCGCCTTGCAGCAATATTCCTAGTCGACACTAAATTAATCATATTGCAAACTTCCATACCGTTTGTCCCATCACATTTCATTAATTTTATTCAGTAGTACACATTTTCATTTACGCAATGATTATACGAGTTAAAACAACAGATAATTGACCCATCACTAATGCACATCCTCTCGTAAAGAATTACATTCTTCGCGCGAAGTTCAACGCGTTCAGAGAATCCGTTTATTCCCAGTTTCGAGTTTCCACTCAAATTTGCATATTTTTAAGCGCACCTTTCGGACCACGTGCACCCAAGAGACCCTCGTTGAGGAGAGTGTGGCCGGGGAGGGGGGAGGAGGAGAAAGGGCCAAGTGGCGCACGAGTGGGTGCGGCGCAACAAGGCCAAGCAAGGGGAAGGCGCATCTGTCACCCACGGGGGCTTCGCGAGTCCACGTGCTATTTTGAAACGCGTAACAGGGCCAGGAGAAGGACAAAAGGGGGAGCAATAAGGGCCGGCACATAACAAAAATGCGTCGCTTCGGCGTAACGAGGCGAAGGATACCTAATTAAATTTAAAAGCAAGCTTTCTTGGAATTCTTCCCCTACAAAGTTTTATTTTATTCTGCATGTCTTGTATAAAGTCTAAAAAAAACAACAAAATAACAACAACGCAAACAAAAGGTAGGTTCACAGGGGAACTAATGACATCCCTATTTTTGGTTCGCCTGTGTGAGACAAAATATTTCTTCCTCAAAACTCTCACATTTCATAAAGATGTCGGAGTAAAACTGAGCGAGCTACGACTATATTTACGTCGCGTTTTAACTACAATCGGCCTAAACTAAAAACTAATAAAAAGGCGAACAATGTCTATAGTTTAAAGTGGTAGTTTAAATTAAACCAATATACTAGAACATTTTTGATCTTCGATTTTAACATTTTTCATATTAGCATTTAAAATAAAATTAGATGTTTCCATCGTCAATTTCCAAAAATGTTGCGCTGTATGTATTATGTAATAAATATTCATATGAAAAATGTTCTGTCTTTAAAATCGAAGACCACAAATATTCTAGTATATTGAAGAAATATAGACAGAAAAAAAAGTAATACAACCAAATTCGATATTTACAGAAAGTCTTTATAACCAAGTAATATTGTTGAAATAATTCATGTAGAAAGTAATATTAGGATTTTTAATTAAAAAGCAGAAGAGTAATAACCCACTTTAAAAATACGATATCATTTTTTAAAATCAAAATGCACTACTTATGAAAACAAAATTATTCACTTTTTTCAGACATGGAACATTATTTATATGGATTACTTGAGATGCTCTTTTGATCAATGGACAAATATTACATCCTTTCAATCGTCACAATTCCCCGAGATCTCAGGCATTACTCGACGAAAATAGTTTTAATAGTGGTTTGTTTTTCATTCAAAGCAATTTTGCTTTACGACACGGGAATGGAACCTTGAGAATCGTTAAGATCCGACGGAAACGCGTATCACCCTCTCACCCACCAAGTTCTCGCTTTCAACACCTTAGTTACCCCGCCCCCTATTCCCCTCGTGGATATTACTGCTATTCCTTTGAATCCACGGAAACTATTACAGCACAGCCCATTCCATAGAAACGACATTTCTTTACGCGTCGCAGGCGGCGCGGGGTCTGCGGCGCCGCGTGTGCCGCGGGGGCCTCGTTAAGACTCGCCTGGGCGCGAGCGAGTGCCCCGGCGGAGGGGCCCGCATGAGCGCATGACTTCCGCCGCAAGAGCCAGCTGCGGGGCCGACACCACGCAGCAGCCGCGACGCGACGCAGGCAAGACGCGGAAACGGCAGCCCTGTCGTCGCGCCGGTTCCTCAGTCGCAGCCTCATCACTCGGCCCCGACGCACGGCCCGCTTCCTACCACGCCGTCGCCGCACGTGCGCAATTGTCGTTTTTGTTCTTCCTTTCTTCCTCCGTCTCACCCCCCACCCCTTCCGTCTCGTTCCCTTCGACACACAATTGCACCCGCTTCTGGTACCCGCAGGACGACGGAGCACCGCGTCGCCACGTGACGCGGCGTCGAGTTGGGAAAAGCGCGTCGCGCCTCTCCGGATTCTCCCGCGCGCCGTTGTTCCAACATCCCACGTGCAGACGCAACCGGCGCCCTGTGGGGAGGAGCGGGCTGCAGGTGACAGTCGGGACGACTCGGGCGCCGCAGGAGACCCGACGGCTCCAGTCCGGGCCACGTGACCGCCGCCAACTTCAGCTTTCCGCCTCTACCAGGACGCGCGCTCGTTAATCGGAAGCAGTGAGACACTGACAATGCGATACTTTTCTATTATGAAGGCAGTCGGGAGCTAATGTAAACAAACAAGAGGTTACCGGCGCCTAACGAGTGCGCGGCGCTGTATTCCAACACGCACGCGCCGAGCCGCTGTTTGGAAGCCGTTGCTGTGACTTAAGAAGCGTCGCCGGGCGGCGAGTAACCGCACTTAGCATAATTACCCTACTTTTGTCAATGCATAAATTGGGGAGAGGGAGGAAGGTTAAAAAGTCTAAGCCTCGCATATATTAAATCACAGGCGACTGGAAAACGAACTAGAACATTCTAGCGTAGATCGAGAACGTTGCAGTATACATATTCCTCGACAAACAAGCAACCGGCAAAACCCAAAGGACCAATGAATACAAGATGTTTCCTCACCCAACCGTTTCTCAGCAGGGGTGGGGCGTGATGCGTCATGCGTGAGTGGGAGGCCTACCCGTAACCCGGAAAGTCCGACGATCCAGAGAAGTGCCCACGCTCTTGCGAGGCCAGGTTATATTGCGTCATTGGCCAACGCGCAGTTGGCACCGCTCGCGTCTGCCAGATAACCAGGTTTCGGACCCAAAGGGGATTTGGTAGGTGTGGTTAATGTTTCTGGGCGCGTCAGTTACAATTGTCAACACTCCCAGAAGTGAAGTGCATGTTGTCCTGGAAGGTAGTATGCCTCCAACGTGAGATCCGATACCAACCTGCACGTCGGCTTGTGTGTGTGTGTGTGGGGGGGGGGTGTCTCCCCGTAAAGGTATTTCCCACAAAGAGACACCGCCCCAGTTTGGACAAGTTCCAACATTAAGTTTCGAACTTTGTAGAGTAGTGCACGAAGGAAGGAGAACAAGGATGAGGAATCTAGGAAGAAAATGATCGAAGAAATCATGGAAAACTACCATTCCGAGCGGCAAACCGCTACAATTATTTCTTCTCCATAAGTTGATTTCGACACAATATATGTAGCTAGTGTGAAAAATCCGCCAGCGTCTGGACAAGAGCCCTGCCTCGAACCCTACGGACAGCGATGCTGGACAGGTTGCCACTGAAACATCAGAGCCGTCATTTGGTACTCTTCCAACCCCACACGACTGCTGTCCTCATAGCCTTGACCCAACCTGAATACAATCAACCAATACAGACAATGCAATAATTCGATGTCACAAACGAGGTCATTAGGCGCAGAAAGGACAGACGGCAGTCATCACAAGAAACTGACAATGCCGAAGGGGAGGGAGTGTGTCGCAACGAAGTGCGCAAGGTATATTCTGTGTTAATAATAACGATCTCTCTTCGTCAAATACTTTTGGCACAAATGTCACAATATGTTAAGAGTTATATAACCCGTCAACCAAGTGTTACTATTTATAGATAAATTTCGGCGCAAGACGAAGTTTTATAAGTACGTACAACGAATTCGTCCATAAAATCCCGTGAATATCAAACTAGTTAAATACAACGTAATAATATTAAGAGATGTTCAATAAAATCCACTCCCAGCTGCCCGAATCATTACCTAACAGATCATAAATATCCTCCAGATGATTTACGTCCTGCGTCCTTCAAGCACATGCTCCGGAGAAGCACAAACACTGCTGTAATCAGTGATTCCCCTGATATACGTTCGCGACCGCCTCAACTACTTCTCATAAAATCTATCAGCATACCCGGTGTTAGCGTGCTGACCAGCAGGCCTTTCTACGACACAGCCGTTTCCTTTGCGAAACTCCATCTGAGGGCCGCTCCCCCTCTTCCTCCTAGGCTCTTGGCAGCTGCATCTGTCTTCGCTCGTTCCGCAAGGGGGGGCGCGATTATAATGGCTCCTCGGATGCAAAATAAACTCGCAACTCAGTAGATACGAACGGAAATCAAACACCGCGTCGTTCGGTCTCAACGGCGGGTGCCTCCTCTCCGCATTTCAATCATCGCCTGACCTGTCGGTCGCACGGCGCGAATCACGAGACAGCACACGCTGGGCCGTAAAAACAAAAACAAAAATATGCAGAAGAAAAAAAGCTATATGGCGGGGACGTTCGCAAGCACCTTCATTTGCTGCATCGCCGTTTCAGTGCCGTCCCGTCCCCATTGGATCCGCTCACAAGACTATGACGGCTGCGCATTTGCCACGGAGGATAAGGCGTCCGTCGTCGCCCCAGGCGCCCTGCGCAGCCTTGCTCTCGCGGCGCGGCGCGGCGCGGCGCGGCGCGGCGCGGCGTTGCGACAATCACGTGGGCCGCCCCACGACCACGGACGCGCACCGCGGGAGGAGACTTTTCCTCGCCCCCAGGCTTCAAAGCTACAAATGGCTAAACACGCCTGCAAAACGACCTCCATTCTTTTTTTCTCTCGCAAAACATACTCGTATTCCCACTATTTACACATATTCAATTACAGAGGGAACAGATTATCGTTACACTTGCAGGTATCGATATCGCAAGTGATGCAAAGCGGTCAGTGCGGAAACCGCAAATAGCGACAACTTTAACCATGAACACACATTCACAACAGACCATTGTACTGTACATTTCTCCTCTAAAAAAATTAATAATACATTATGTTCCATGCGAATTCCGTACGTATACGTACAAAGATAATGTTATGGCCCTTCTCACTCAAACGACCTGACAGTACTAAAATTAAATTTGACCCTCATTCACGAACCGCGAATGTCTTCATACGCAACATTTAATAATACAATCTGTTAGCAGCCATTTTTCCTCTTTTAAAACACTATGTAAATGTGTGACGAGGATGCCAGGCAGGAAGCAGTAATAGGGGTAAATAAACAAAATCAGAAAGAGGAAAAACTGAACTTAAGCCCACTTTATAAAAATTGTCCACTCCTTTTATATGTAGGTTTTATTTTATTTCGTGTTTAGTTAGGTCGTTCATTTTTTATACGAATTTTTAAAATACCGCTCAATATTTAAGTAGCGTTTGCTACTACACGTCATAAGTAGTATTATAAAAACCGTTGCAAGAGACATGGCCACGAAAACATGAGAGTGGAGGTTTTTAGGGTGCTATTGTGTTAGCAATATATAAATCTGTAGTTCGTTTACCTAAGCACATAGATTTTCTGGAACTCAGAAGCGAAAATGTCTAATTTTTAAATGTTACTAAACTTTCTTTATTGGTGCTTTTATTCAATACGCAACTACGTATACTAAAAGGATGGGGAAGAGATTCAGGAATAGAAGAATACGTGCGCAGATTACACCTCATTCGTTACATACAATTTTTACTGTTCCACGACGAAAATAAATCCAATGCAATGAAAGCGTCTTCCGTAGCCCCGTCGTGGGTGGCGAGCAGCATCGGCCGCGCGTCTCTGGGACGTCTCTTCTGGAGACGCAATTCCAAGAGCAGGGCGCGCGTTCTTCTGGGCCCTGCGCGGACGCCCTTGGCCGAACAGGTTCCACATGCTGACGCCCGCCTCAATAGGCAGGGTTTTTGTAAACCAGCTCCAACACGGAAGTGACCACGCCAATGCGCGTCTAACAAGCGAATATGTGGAACGTCTTACATGAATACAGAAATCTAAGACTAAGTCGGTATTTTCGTTATAACATAAACATGGTAAAATGTTGCCGAGTTCACCAATTTGTACTGGAGTATTTGAAGTTTCTGCTAACCAAACGGCTTGTTTAATTTATTCATCACCTAATAAAAAATACTTTGAATATATGAATCGGTGGGTGATCCGTGGGAAATATGGTGGGTAAATATATGAATTGAAACGGTGCGGTGTGTGTAATGGAAAACTGAACTGCAAGGGATGGTCGACAGACTCCAGAAAATACATCGAATCATTTTCTGGAGTCTGTCGACCATCCCTTTCAGTTCAGTTTTCCATTACAAAAAAGAGAAGAGAAGAGAAGACACCGCACCACAGCTCGTGCAACTTACAAACAACTTACTTGTACACAAAGGCCGTACGTTTAAAATCGAAGAAGAACATTACTTTTTCTATCCAGAAGAATAGCAAGTAAAAAACAAAGGGAAAAACTTACTCGCAACGACAAAAACAGTCACCGAGTGAAGCGAGAAAGTAAAACTCCAAGCATGAATAACGTGTGAGCAACTGTTATTCTATAAACATGCTTTCACGCTTTAAAAGCGAAGTCATCAATCCGTTCATCAGTACAAATCCGTACTTCCCCCCTCTAATAAATCTAATGTTGGAACCGCAGGCTTAAGAGAATGAAAGTTCCATTTTTTCAGAACTATCTTCATATTTTCGTTCAACATCGTAAGCATGTTTTTTTGTTCGTAGCAACTCCTAGTGTAAATGAAGGTCTCGCAGGATTCCGGGCGCTTCTCTAGCACCCCTAGTTAAAAGTAAGATTACTCGGTTTATTGGAGACACTAGATAGAAAAAGTGTATTTCTTGACAACTCCGCAAAAGTGTGATCACGATTCCTATAAAAACTGAACACATCTCAGTCACGCCCTTACGTTATATTTAATTCAAAATAATTAACAACACATTTTATTAAACGGATCATGAAAACGGTTTGTAACCATTTCAAAACCAAAACCTAAATCTCTGGCATTAAGGTTGGTACAATTGAAAATCATGCGATTTAAATCAAATGATATTTTTTTAAATGAAATCAATATTTATTATTTATAAAATTTGACAATTCTTCTTGAATTTGAAATATTTGTAAAATAAAAATTACTCAGAAAAAATACAAAACCGACTACATAGTTGATATAAAGAATATATTATATTTCTTACAAACTTTTTCACGTAATTGAACAATTTTGAGAAAATAAAAAACAATAAAATGAACAAACTTTTGAAACTAAGAACAATAAACAAATTATAGTAGTGTTATACACTAATAGACTTGAACTAAGTCTTAAATAACCGAATTATTTTTTTAAATAACCGTTATTTTAAATGGTTTCTTGCCTTTATTAGGGCTGATGTTCCTATTCACATTATTCTGGTGGATTTACCTCGAAGTTCTCGGGAATTTTTTATCAATATACTAACTTCATTCTTCGATATTCTATTTAATAATTTACCATGACGATTGCCCTATTTAATGACCGGTCGATCCGTCCTGATAGAATTTGTTTGTGGGTTTGACAAGACTGTCTATACAGATTTTCACTTACAAACATTTACGTAAGAAATATTTACTTCTTTATTTGGGATTTCTGATTATTTACGGTCGGATCCCATGATCGACTTAAACGCTGAGATGCCTCTCTACTTCTGGACACAAAATACCGCCTCACCATATTACAGTACTTTCACTGTTTTTTGAGTTACATAAAGAAAACAGTGTAAGGTGCTGAAAATGGGGATTTCCAAATATGTAAATGAAGTCGCCGCTCGTAAGGAAATTCTTAAAGACAATTCCGATGGAAAATAACGTAATGTCTGAACGCAATAGTGAATACCCGAGAACTCCACTGCCGAACACAAACTGGATTTTTCTGGAAGTAAAAGGTTACCTCAACACCCAAACTATCCACCTCCCATTAGAATAAATTCCAGATACTAATACGCATATGAGAAAATTCCCACTCCGCACATCTGCACTGTTTTCTATTCAAAATATATCTTATGCCAAATATCATTTCTGACGCACCGAAAAAATAATAGTAGGGGATGAAGTTCACTTTCACATTTTTAAAAGCCTTTTAACTATATATGTGTAAGGGAATTACAGGACCTATGGATAGCAGTGTAGTATCATGCACAAAGCACTTTCGTGCTGAGCTAGGGTTTTGGGCAGTAGTCTTAGTTAACCTCATCGCATGTAAGATTGCGCTCGTGACCCATTATTGTGAGTAATTTTCACCGTGCGATCAAGTAACTTTTCAGGCCTTCGCATTGTCCTTGACGAATTCAGCGAGCAGTGCAATTTGTACATACCAGGTCACGGTCATTCTCTTATTCTCGCGGCAGTCGGTCAGAACACGCTCGTTCACACACATTCATACAAAATATCAACAATAATATTCAAAATTCCCAATTCATCTAACCATATACTTAGGCAGCACGGAAGTAAATCTGAACTAATCACATAAAATATGAATGAGAATGTGCCGTGAACATTGTAAGTGGCCAAAAGTCAGTGTAGGGGGAGAGGGTCCTGCGAAATAATTATAAAAATGAATTGTTTCATTTCTATTTAAAATTTTGTTTTTACTTCACATACTTTACTAACAGAACATTACGTATACTTTCAAACAACTTCAAAATTTAAGAAATGACAATGGAAAAGTAACCCACATGACACCACACACCGTTACAACGTTTGCCTTTATTTCTATTTTCAATGTCCCCCCCCTCCTCCCGCACCCCGAGCGCTCGATATCTGAATATAATTAAAAAACACGTTATCACACTATTTCGTGTTTTGACGAGATCAGAGAGAAACCTTATGATGACAGAAAAGATGGCCAGAGATTCTGTTCGGATGCCACGTGGAGTATTGCGAGGACGGTCTCTGAAAGGATGACGAATGTCGTAGCACCACGGACCGAACCGGACACCGAACCACATTGCCTATTCTGGTGAAAGAGACCCATTGCGTAGCAATTACGTAAAGCGAGGAACGTGGAGACGGCAACAGTGCGAGGCGCCCGAGCGAACAAAATTCGTCGTTGCGATTTACTTAATTCTTTGTTAGACGTTCGACGCTGAAGTAATGAGACGAACCGCGTTAACGAAGCAATGACACGAAGTGCAATTGTACATGCAATTCACCAGTTTCAATGTCTAAAATTAGTAACAAACTCCGAAGATGTTATTAACGAGATTAAACATTAATGGTGATTGCTATGGGAATTATGTCCTCGAGAACTATAGTCATATGTCCTAATTCTATCCACATACGATTAGTTTCATAATTTAAATTCGCTTCTGTTAATTTAAACAGTCCCCTTATTAGCGCCATGAACACCAAACATTGAAAATTCCACACCAAGCCAAACCATGACCACGTGCATAGGAGGTGTCAAGAAGGCTGACCGTAACTCTAGGGCGCGGAGGAGAACATTGCAACAACGTAACAAGATAAGAACAGACTCACTGCCACCACAATATTTATTTTGATGTACGAGTTGTTCTTTCACGCGACTCAAAAGTTTACACAAATGACAGGCGTCACTATTTATCTGTACCCGACTCCATAACACAAATGTGCGAATTGTCAGACTAGCTGATTTCCCAGTGTCTGTGAAACCCCTACGTGTTTTATTTCAATAAGTTCAAGCTTAAAATTTGTTATTTAGTTCTTACTGATGCGTTATCGTTTAGTAGCGGCACTGACGTGTCTATACTTTCTTCTCTCAAGACAATATAATTTTCTTAAAGACTTATAAATGGTGGGAATATAAAGGGAAAATGCATGACTCGATATAATAGCAATAATATAAATTATTACATTTTAGAAAAATGGTAGCGTTAGGAAACAAAAGTCTTCACATGTAGGCTTGAATAGGATTAAAAACAATACATTAATGTCTTCTTTATTATCTGTAAAATCTTTCTTACACGCACACGTATATATACATACCTGACCCTAGAATTATTTACAAAACACCTAGCAATGTTTTGTTATAATCTAAGCATCAAAATTATGCTTTACGTTTTTCTTTTTATTTTTGTTTTATTTCATTTATTTATTTTTTTCCCACACTAACTGCAAACATGTGTTCGCTGCAAGTCAAAACTACGGTTGCTGCAGTACACATTCTGCTTGTTTACAATTAGAAAACTAAATCATCCGTTTCAAAACCTCTCCCCAACACATTCAACATTTAACCATTATAACGAAATTTCGAAAGAAAATGAATAATAAAAATTGGTGGTCAGAGCGCTTGTCCTCAATATTCTCATCGCCTGCCACCTCCTTCCAGAGGGCCACGCCCCGTTCTCCCGCCGACTACGTAGTGGTTAGAATCGACAACTGGAACAAACGGACGTAGCGTATTGAAGTCCGCTTTGGTTTTCAATCCTCGCGCGGGAGTTGGAAAACGAGTAGTAAATACGCGTTCATTTGTCGCGTGCCACGCAACACAACTTGAACAAGTCGTTTACAATTGCCATTCCGGAATGCCAGTGTGAATTTGAAGAAGCATCATCTATCGCTCGAGTCACAAAACACAAACGCGATAAGCGCCTTATCTGCGAGACGTGCGATTTAGTCGCTAGCCGATGAAGTGTACGCTTTTACTGAATGTTATCTCCCAGAGTGGCCGTTTCATAATGTCTAACGGTCTTGGCGATTGCCACAACGTCTGTTAACACGTGCCTCGTATGCAAAGCTCCGCCGGCCGCCTTCCCAAACACACCCGTCGACCGGTGTCAGTAGCCTGGCGTCCTTCCCGCGCCCGCTCGTTCCTTCCTTCGCGCCCCTTCGTTCCTCCGCTCCGCCGGAGGTATTCGGCGTCCCGTGAAGTTTCGTGAAGGAGAGGCTCGGAAAGGGCGAGGCCGGCGTCGGCGTCGCCGCAGACGCGGGCCAACAGTTGGTAACCCTGCGCGCCGCGTCCGTCCGGAGTCGCTCGCTCTCTCTCTAGGCGTCTCGACACTTCGATTTTCCTATAAAAGCGTTCAGCACGTGACGTGTCCCGGTTGCTAGGCAACAGCGTCACATCGATATCCCAGCTGTTCCCCCTCCCAGAGCGCGGAACGCCTGATGGCATTACTACGCGGGACGTGGTCAGGCGCGAGTGTGGTAGCGGCGAGGCGGAGGTAGCGTTGGCGGGAAGAGGAGAGCGCGCGCGCGAGCGACAGAGAGGGAAAGAGATGCGGTCGGGAGGACCGCGGGAGGGGGAAGCGAGGCAGGAACGAGGGGCCGGCTGCCGAAGCGGGGCCCCTGGCCGGGACGACGGAGGAGGCGCCGCCGCCGCCGCGGCGGCAGGCGCGCCTGCGATGGGATGCTAAGAGGGGGGAGGGGCGGGGCGGCAACCGACGCCTCTCCACCCGCCAGCCCCGCGCGCTCCCCCTCCTCCATCCTCTCCGGCTCATGACCCACACTGGCGGCCGCAGCCTCAGCCTCGAGACGCGGCCCCCCCGGCGGCGGCTGTCTGGCTGGCTGGGCCGCCAGGCGCCGCCCGAAGCGTGCCTCCGACCAGGCCCAGCGCGGCGCTCGCGTCGCCGCCGCCGTACGATACTGAAAACGGGGCACTCATTCAGTGCCCAAGCCGACGAGGCCACCCGGCTACGTGAAAACCTCCAGGTTTTGCTCGCCCCAGACGCTGCTTGCAAGGACAAAGACGGCAGAAGGTTGCGCGTGGGCTTCTCACAAAAAATCGAAGGCCAAGAAACATCGCTCCCTACGACTAAAAAAAATTATAAAAATACTCCTCGGCTCCACATACGAAACATGAAACCCTAAATATTTTTTTTGTTATTAATTAATTATTAAGTCGGATCAAAGAAATAATTTCAAAGCATTGTAATATATTCCATGGTGCCATAATAGCATTTCATACATTTTTAACTTACCGTTTCCTTTTACTTTTTCCCTTCTCGAGAAATAGTTTAATATTTTTAATATCAATCAAATCCTAATTGTTTAGCTACAAACCAAACTGTATTTCGAAAAGTTTAATTTCATTTGTAAACCAAGATATGTTAATTCCGGGCACAAATACAAAAGCCTTTCCGCTCTTTATTTAATTATGTTTTACGAAAAGTAAATCTAACAATTCCCAACGCCAAACAATCCCAATTTCTTTTTCACAGAGAATAGATATTTTAAACTCACATCCTGATATTACTTTGTAGATATCTTTCACACCTATTATTTACTAATAAATGAATTACGAACGTAAATAGACCACATACTACACTTTTCGCAACTATTTAAATTCCGTCTCCATGTTATGTATCGGACAAAGGAAACTGGTCCTGTGAATGAACAAACGTGTTTGACATGAGTTCATACACACTTTCTGAAAATACTAATAAGAAAGCTCTAAGCAAATTCGAGTCATTAGGTTTTATTTCATTTTATACATAAACTATTTGGGTCACTTTTTTAGCATTACAGACACGAATTTTGATGATATCGACTAATATTTGCCATTCCGCCACCATTGCCAGCTTCTTTCAGCAGAAGACCTCTGTCCTGGCAGAAACTGCGACGAGTAAAAAAAAAAAAAAAAACAAACGCCCAATGAGCAAGATCCCAGAGCAAATGCTGCCGCTGCTGTCAGGCAGGGGAGGGCAGGGCAGCATCGCGCCCTTTGACACACGACCCACGTCCCCACATCCCGGAGCAGCCAGCGGTCGACGCGGTGACGCAAGAATAAACGAGCGGAATGCAACGCGGCCTAAAATAACCTTCAACCGCTCAAAACGCACGCGTGGGAGAGAGGAACAAGACCGGAACGGCGGAAGGAACAAAGAGCGGCGGGAACGCGATGGGCGCGGGCGCGGGCAGAGGAGGGGGGTCGGAACGCGGGAAGCGGCGGCGACGGCGGCAGGTCGTGCGGGCGGACGTGTGGGGGACGAGGCGATGGAGGCATTCGTGGTTGGCGGGGGCGGCGCCCTCCGTAACCACGGGGACTCGCTAACGCCCTTTCTCCACTACCAACACGACGGCGTTGGGGGGGGAGGTAAACAACGCATTACATAACAATCACAGGGCACGGGTTCCCCTCGTGTCGAGTCGAATATACGTAAACAAAGAGAATTCCCAAACTTATGTCCATTCCGTTGACCAATTCGCAGTAATGTATACTCCACTATTTCAGAATGTTTCGTACTTTTTGTAACAATGAAAAAAACGGGTGAACAATTTCTCATAATCATTAATAGACCTAATAACATATGACACTAACTTCGGTAAGCTTTCACTGAAATATTAACAATATTATATATGATCTCATTAAATACCGAATCCCATTTGATTTATTTGGTAAAAAACAAAAACATTTGTATATGACGTATAGGGGAGAAGATTTGCGCAAATTTTCTTGAGTACCGGAATCCCATCCCAACGTTTCAACGATAGTTGATACATTAATGAAAGTAAAAGCAATAATTTTTAATAATAATAGACAATAATAAAATTATTAATAATATATTATTATTGTTATTATTATTATTATTATTATTATTATTATTATATCGGATTCCAATGTAAATGCATACTGAAAAGGTAAAAGATATCTACATTTATTTTTTTAGTTCGCACGATGCTTAGAAAGATTTTGTAATTTTGATAAATTACATATTTAACTCACTTCATATTTTGTGTACATTTAAATGGATTTACATCCTGTTCCTTAATCACCTGCGGACTTACGAGCCTTCAGTGCCACCCCCCCGCTCGGTTCACGGAAATCGGGAATTCGGGATCATGGATGAACGGATATTCGAGAAGCAGACGTAACAGCAATCACGACGTGGTTGATGTTTCGTAGGGCCATGCGTAAATTAATCGAAATCATACGAATTTTGAGCATTGCCTTATCGCGTTTCCTGTACTTCACTCCCCCCCCCCCATTGGTGAATATTTGGACCCTATTCATGAAATCTTGCCACCTGGGGATTAATGGGAATGCTCCGGGACGAGAATACTACTCCTTCGAAATATGATGCGATGAAGTGGTGAGATGACACATCGTACTTATTTTCTATAAAATGAATTTAATTACAACATTGGATTTAGAGAGGCACTGTCCTTACCCCCCCTCGACACACATACATACACTGTTACTGACATCACAGTAAGAAGGTCGCATGTGTACAGGCTTCCCGCAAACAAAAGCTTCCGATAAACAACAATGCTTTCATACACTATACTTCGTATATAACTCATACTTTGTGACGAGCAGTGTATTTCTGAATATACAGAATGTAAGGCTGGCGCAAATCTAACTTAAAGCATTGATCGGTGACGTTTCATGTTCGAAAAATGAAAATGCTTGTATAGAGCTATTTTAAAAACTATCATGAATTCATAATTTACGGTATATTCCATTTTTTTTTTCACATATTTTGGGAAAAATATACATACCTTCACCCCTCCCAAAGACACGCAAAATAGTTTGACGATACATTCTGTTCTTTTATTATTATTATTATTATTATTATTATTATTATTATTATTATTATTATTAGCTAAATTGCCAAGCTGAATTGTCAACCACAAATTATTGTATAGATTGAATTGAATTATTGTAAAAATATTGTGAAGTGGCGGACAAAATACGAAATGCGATACACACTTAGGTGTCCCTCTTGCACTTTTAATACGAATATTTGAAGTCTTCATTCATTCGGCAGAGAGACAAGATGTCGCCGAAGACGGAACGCCTGCCAGTCGCTGTTTGACACGATCATTAGTCAACCTACGACGATAGCATTCATAGTAATGAGATCGAAAATTCTCCGGAATCTATTGGCAATACTAACGCAGTTACATCGATAACGTTTAGGCTAATACCGTGCAGAACGGTAAATGCATTACTCATTCCAAAGGAGCATTCAAATAACTATTATTCTGCCACGGTTATTAGGACTGTCAAAAGTACACGTGAATGCATAGTTTTTCCTATTTTTTTTGTAATGAATGTATTCTATAACATGTTTTTTTTAAGTACAGTTTTCATACTCGTTAGATATTCCGATAATCCACAAGTATCAATGTACTTTGAAGATTCTGAGCCACTCGTAAAAAATAATACTGAACGATTCACCTAAATTGATTTTTTGGGGGAAATTAAGCCACTATATTTAAACTTAAGTTCCATCTACCTGTTCTACAAAAAGAACACACGAAGCTGGCAGAAAAACTCGCAATAGTTGAATTTAAAGAAAAGAAAAAATGAAACGAAGGAAAAGTAACGAACAAGAGATAAACGAAGGGAATATTAATGAACTAAAAACGCGCGAACTACTTATTAACTGAAACTGGTGACTAATCTAAGTAGCCTGTACGAGGCACATTGTAAGGCGATAAGGTGATGCCCGTCCCGACGATGGCATCCCAGGTATCGAGTGCCCCGCTCGAGCGATCGTCGAGTCACCCGGAAACGTCCACGCTCGCCGGCAGTACGCGTCAACGGTTGGGCCATTGCCTCCTACCTTGCTCAGCTTCTCGCCCTCGTGGTGCGGCAAGAGGGTGCGCAGCGACTGGAAGCCGGCGTTGATGCTCTGCATGCGGCGCCGCTCGTTGGAGTTGGCGATCTCCCGCCGGATGCGCTTCTCTTGCTCCATGTTGGTGCTGCCGCTGTGGCTGCCCGTGTGGTGGTTGTTGGTGCCGGTGCCGCCGCCGCCGCCTCCGCCGCTCCCGGGTCCAGGGTGACTCCCGCCGCAAGCTCCGCCGCCGCCGCCTGCGCCGCTGCCGGCACCCGCCCCCGGCGTTGTCGCTCGCCTTCCCGAGATCCACGCGGCCGCCTTCCGCACCGCTCAACCTGCGGACAGGGCGAGGAAGGGGCGAACATGAAGCGGGGCGAGCGTGGGAAGGAGGCACGCTCCGAAGAAGCAGCCATCGCGCGCGGCCGACTGGCCACCGGACGGCGGCGAGGCGCCTGCCACACTAAACTAGGAGGGGAGTGATTGCTAGCGATTGCCTTCCTCCTTCTCAGCGTCGATACCTCACACACTTCACTACAATAATCCACTCCTTCCTTTATAAAAAAGACAAGAAGTGTCAGGCCAATGATGACGGCGTACGTCGACAGGCACCTTCCTGTCTCAATATCCTAGACGAAACATTAAGGGCAGTACATCAAACGTAGATAAAATACCTGAACTCAAATCGATTTATCCCAATAAGCTTGTTTCACAAATGTCAAATAATCTTTATTATATTCGCCCCAGCACGACCCAAACAATTTAGAAGTCAACTCATGGACACATTGTATTAATGTTGGATATGACTACCAGTGTACATGTCATTAATTGAGAATTGTGAACAAACGCAACCTAGCTACAACAAGGCAGTCAGTGTGGCACCTCTTTTTCAAGTGATCCACTATCGAGACATGTTGAATTAAATAATAATTAAATTAAAAAAAGAATGCCATCGATGGCGCAAGAGCTCGTAAGAGCGTCCAAATTCCGGTACCGAAAACGGGGCGGCCGAATGCCCTGTAAAGCCTGCGCATGGTTGTGACAAGATTGCCCTTCTTATATCATCACGCATCGTATCTGAATATTACATTTATAATCAACAATCACCCCTCATGATATCTTTCATATTATGGGCGGCAAAAGCAAATTCACTGCTTTTTTTTTGCCCAGGAAATGATATATAATAAAGGTGTAATAACATTCTCCCGCCAACGTTCAGAATTGTGTACACTCTCATATCCCACAAAATTGCGCACCCGCACGCACAACAAAGATATCATGATATTATCCGCGCAAGTTTTCTTGAGCCCTCGCTTCGCTCGTTGCGAGAGGAGCGGAGAGTTTGGTTATTTTGACAAAAGACATTTTGTCTCTATTTTTAGTTCGTTTTTAGGCGCAAAATAGTTTCTATTGCTCGGGAGCGAACATTTCTGGTTATCAGATTTTGTTTACAACTTTCATTCCTATAATTTATTCTTAATTTAACTAATGTTGGCAAAGGAGTGGGGGTACGTATTCCAGGGCTCAAGAAAACGTGCGCGTATAATACGCAATTCCCCCAAGTCTGATCGACGCCGCCTCTGTGGCGCGGGACATTGACAAGCGGGAGGGGGCGCTGCCGACGTCGGGATAAATATCGCGACCATCGGGCAATGTCACGCGCGGTGCCGGCACGTGGGTCTCGCGTCCACCTGGCAACCAAACGAAACAAACCCTTCCTTTACATCGAAGGGATGTTCGTCAACAAACAACCTCTATCTATTCTACATCGCAAAAACAGCAGCTGATATCAAAACTGTCGCAGTAGTCCATGGACTTAATCGTGTCTCGTCGTAACATATTAACAAGTACTCGAATGCTTCATATACGCGTGTGCGTAGAGCTTCATATGCTCGAAAAAAAGACTAGGATTTTCATTTCGAGACAACAGAGGGCACCGTCAGACGAACGCCGAAATGATACCGAACATTTAAGGTTGTTCGTGGGTGACAGCGTCAATCATTGGAAAATAAGTACTTCGACGAGTATCATGCAACGAATCAACAGAAAGCATCGTCCGACGTGGGATGTAAGCGTCAGCAATCCTATGTCCGATGGGCGCATCTACCTCCGCAATAGTACTGTCCAACGGGAAAACGGCTAATAGCGAGGTAGAAATGCAAATTCTCACTAATACCAGAGAAACAAATCATCGAGGTGTGTTGCGTCTTACAAATTAATATTTTATTTAGCAAATAATACCCGTTCTAGACGAACACATTCCATATTTTATTTCATTTGCATTTATTCGAAACACAGTAGTCAACAACACGGTCTATCTGCGAGATGCACGTCGTACACACGATGCATGAAGTGTACACCACGCATGTCAAGGTTGCAGGCAAGGTAACTTAGCTTACTCGAGTACGCGGGCACTGCGTGCAGAGCAACTGGTGCGAGATTTAAAAGCAAGGGTTTTACAAATTGCTACGTCGTAGCGGTACGTCATTCGGGGAGGTTGTCCGTGCTCGCAGGAGTGCCGGACTTCAGAGGCGGGCAAGTAGCTCGTGCGGCTGCAGTTGAGGCGGTGAAGCGGCGGCGGGAAATCGCATGTCAACGCGGCACGTGTCGCGGCGGGCGCGCCCAAGGCTGGCCCCGCCCGGGGCATCGAACCAAAACGGCGTCGCGCCGACACACCACGCTCAAAATACTACGCCAATTTCCAAGAGAACGAACTCGGAACGCACTCGCGCGCACACAAAAAATGTAACAGAGAGCTCGTGTTTGGAAAATCAATGCATTCGCAGGTGCAAAACACACTCATGCTATTGGCATTATACCCTTGTAGTATGTGTCGTGTGTCGCTTCAAGGTGCAGTGAATATCTTCACAACTTTTTTAGTTCCAGGTTAAATGGGATGTAAAAATGTAATAGAAAAATTATCACAAATCCAACATAGAATATGGGTCGGCGAATTTACGTGCTAATACAAAATTATTAACGCCTAAACGTATATTCCCTCAACTCGGCGCTCTAGATCCTGAATATAGTGTACAGAGCACAGCACGGAGTACAACGACGGTGATAACGTTACGTGGATACTCCAGGGATAATCCTATACCAAACAGACAAATTTGGCATGCACGAGCTCCTAGACGAACGCCATAGGAGGCTATTTCTCGCGTGCGCCGCCCTGCAAGTCGACAACAAAAAAGCGGGCCGACCGCGAGTGTCCCTGGGGAGGCCCGTGCTCGCATGTGGCACAGTCACGTGCGGTAGCACGCGTGCGCTCAGCCCGCCCACGACCGCTTCCGACCCACTCTCCGGCAGCAGCGCGGCGGTGGCGGTGGCGGCGGCGGGTGGGGCCAAGCGGGGGGGGGGGCGCCACCGTCCCCGCCATCCGGTCAGCTGCGTCAGCTGATTCACTTACATCACGCAGACGACCTTGGGGTCTCGACGCCCCCCCCCCTCGGGGCGCTGGCGCCTTCTCGCCCACCCCCGGCCCGCTCGCACCCTCCGGCGACGCCGCCAGTGCGGGACCCCAACCGGTTTCACAGCACACGCAAATAATCTCTTTTCAAGAACAGGTTTTTTCCCCCCTTTCTGGGAATCTCAAAATATAGTACAATAAAAGTATCGTATGAACTAAATCAGTTTCGTCAGTTGTCTCCAGCATAAATACTTTTCAAAGGACTGATATCGTGGGTTCAATGTAAATTGCATAACAGGGAATATAAATAAACAAATGAATATAATCAATGAATAAAAATAAACAGAGACGAATTTGGCCCCTTTTTTGAGTTCTTAAACTTGAGATTTCAAATTGTTCTTTAAAGAAGCAAGCTATTTTGAAACATTTCGTATATAATTTTGCAAAGAATAATTAAAAGATCACTTGTTCACATAAGACATCACCCATGGTTATTATAGTTTTTACATGAAATACAATATTAATTTATTAAGTATCTCCAAAACAAATATTTGTATCAACTCCAGTAACAAAGTAATAAACAGGACAATTTTATATATATATATATATATAATCATGTAGTCAAAATGCAATGATTGGGCAAATTGTTTCACGAAATGTTAAACATTTTTCTAATAATACATTACTCAACGATAACATGTTTGAGCATAGCACAATCAATTTAAAATACATTTATTTTAAAAACAGAATCGATTCTTTTAAAGAATCCAGCATTCAGCTTAAAAGAGGGCATCGATTGCCTCGGCGTCCGCGTACAGGAGGGTAATTATTCAAACGAGGTCAGGAATTTTTTTAAATGCGCGCGCGCGCCCGCGTGCGTGGGTGCGTCTGTGCGCGCCTGAGCTCGCGCCAAACACTTCGTGAGCGGAGTTCACCCTTGATAATGCAAGTGTTGGAGAAGCTAAAAACTATGCATTGCATCCAGGCATTGCTGGCCTAGTTCTTCTCTTGCAACAGTAAGAGGCACGGTGCATCTATTGGTGCCAGATAACGTTACCTGTCGATACCGCTTTCCGTTTAAAGCGATGCTAATCACTACCACGATCTACGGTTCTTGAACTCGGGTGTCCTCCCAGCGAGTCTCTACATTACTGGATATAATTGAAATCATTCAGAAAAGTCACTTTTTAGACAATTAAGGCGAGCAGATCTACAAGTTATCGCTACAACAGTTCGAGACATCACGTGAATGTAAACATTCGAGAAGCAACTGCGTTACCAAGGTAAGAAATTATCTCATTAGGAAAAGATAGACGCAATTTCGAACTAAAATGTGGGATGAATAACATTTTTTTCATCTTACCCAACCGCTGGAACACGTAAGATACTCTGACAGAACTTCTGGCAATCAACATCGATCGACATGTTAACGACATACTATTATTGTTTTCTACAGCAACTTTTACTACTCTACACTACTTACAACTTTCTTCGGATACGTTCCAGCTTGCGCATTACTAGACACGAAAAGATGCGCGTGAAGACCTGACCTGTCGAACGAAATGTCAACTTTTGGAAAATTTGTTCAATAAATTTCAACGACGATTCGGGCCACTGTTCGGCAATGCTATCGATAGATCTCTGATACATCTACACAAACCTATTAAGTTTTAAAGAACATGGAAATATTTCTACATATAAGCGTAAAACCTTTCCCTCGCACTTTTGATAACAAATGGTTTTTGCTCCCTTTACAATCGAGTTCCCGCACTGTCCTACGGTATAACCATTTGTGGCTCTTCGTTACCAATAGAATACAAATACTGACAAAGCAGGTCTCATTCCTTTTGAAACGCAGAAATCCTTACAAAAATGATAATCATACGAATGATTCGTATGGAATCTTTAAAATATTTACGGTTTGCTACGAAAAAATTAATCACAGATACGAAAATTTTATTGGCTCACTTTCGATTTAAGGATAAAAACTAATAATTTCAGTGAAACATTAAATCCCAATCGTTATTTGGGAATGAAGAATTAGTGTAGCTATTTACGCAATAACAATCGGAAGGAATAGATGAACTTGAATAGATGAATAAGATGTACACATTAGCGGGGAGTCTCTATTACCTGGAAGAAACACCAGTTTCTGAGAAACACCATTAATAACTAGAGTTTAAAACAAATTTGCACTTGTGTATAAATGAATTTATAATAATTACAATAGGAACGGTTTAAAAAATACAAATTTATATATTAGTTGTACCTGCTGATGACGTAGTACTAATCCCATTTAGTGATTGCAGATAGAAATTTAATGTTGTTCTGTGAAATATCGTTTTGACTAGTCCTTACCTAAACATTCGATAAGGAAACTAATTTTAAGAAAGTCTCGTAGTGCAACTAGCATCCATATTTACAAACATTCCCAGTATCTATGAAAGAAACTATTACAATCACTTAAATGCTTTTAAAGGAATTCTTCCAGCACTGTTTAGATAACATTACGTAAACCTACTCAAGCGTAGTTCATTACAATAGTGACCCATAGTAGTAGAACGCAAAAGGCCTTTCCCTTTCTTGTAACTTCCTTTGTAGGCAAACTGGAACAAACACGACGGATTAATCCAGCATTATATAAATAAAATGCAGAACCTTCGAAGCTGCTATGTTTTGTCTTCGTGGGAGCAACATACCCAAATATTGGAATACTCGTAGCTAACTACAAGAACTGCTTCCAAAGGCTCCATCAAAATATGACCGTTAACCAAGTGATTTAATGGTCATCTGAAATCAGACCTTCCGTGAACAAAGATATCGGTCCTGTCAATCCAACGGCGGGCTTTTGTAATAATTCGTATGTTACCAAGAGAATCACTGTAAATTAATATGTAATATTTGGAAGCTCATCCTGAGCTTGCAATCTCTCGATATACTTTTAACACCCGATAAAAAAGCCCTACAAATACAGCAATTTTGATGTTCCTTGCGCATATTTTCTCCCCCCCCCCTCAGCACAGTCAAGTCCTCGAAATTACTCGAAAATTTTCACTAATTTGCTGCAAAAAAAAGTGTCGCTCATTACTATCGCATAAAATGGAAATGCAAAATTTTAGAACTTTCCAAAAAAAACAAATTACAGAGATACTTAAAAATTACTTAAATATTAAAAACGGGCAGAGCGCCGCCGTTCCTTGGAAGGAAGATGAAGATCCGTGACCTGCTTTGTTCTGATCGCAACAACTTGCATGTTTTTGCCGTGGCTGTCTTCGAATAACTTGCTGCCGACTGCCAAACATTTTAACTTTATTTTTAATTTATCTCTGTAATCTTTCCAATATTAGCTTTTTCAGTGACCAATTCTTCTTTCGCAACAATTAGCGACAAAAGGCGATAATTTTTCTGAAAACATTCGAGTGATTTCGATCACCTTGCTATGATAATTTTGTAGACCTTTTTTCACACTGCCAAAATTCATACCTTCATGAAATTCGTTCTGTTTTTTGGAGACTTGATAACGGAACATGAAACTCAAAAGTTATCACACTTGCTTCGCGGGACACACTACATCTACACCGTACACCACATCAAAAATTCATTTACTTTTACAGACTATGAAGATCTAAACGTCAACACTTTAGTGGTAATGTTTATCGAATAGTGCGATAAGATATGAAAGGACATTCAAGAAGACAGTAGTAAGGCCATGCGAGCTACACCCCTTTATATCAACAATGGCTACTACTATGAGATAATTCGTTCTATCTCTCTTTGCTCTAGAAACAGATCAGTAGGCGAGAACAAATTCGTTTCCTAAAATGAAACTCCGAACTTTTTTAAAAATAAAAAACTACGAAAAGTAAAACTAAATAATAAAGTTTCGTCAACACTGCCAATTCAAATTTTCTTTTATAATCAATAACTTTCGAATTTTCCGATTTTCATAAAACTGAACTGATTGCCTTTTTTTAACGAACTGTTCAAATAATTTACAGGTATTCCACCATATACTACGCTCCCATACAGTAACAGATTCATTAACATTTCCTATTATCCTCGTTTTGCGGCATTCATCTGAACGTCCAGTAAGCTTTCAAACCCAAGGCTTTTATACAAACTGCTTACGTCTGTCACAGTAAATGTAAATTTTCATTACAGATTATCTTCACGATTGGATTATAACGCAGATTCTACCGGAGCTTTCATATTTTAAGCTTACTAATAAGCGATAGTAAGTTACGAGTTATACGCATAGATCCAATCGCTTAACCTCACAGACTTCAAGTCTCGCCACATAAATAACATTATTATTATTATTATTATTATTATTATTATTATTATTATTATTATTACTATTTTTATTACTTCAATAATTTGAACATCAATTCCATTCCATTATTGTACACGAAGTTTACCGTACACGGAGTTCGATTTTGTCAGCAGAAAGTTTTCCCCAACGTATCACTAAAATGCTTAACTAAATATTACACGCTTCGTCATCTTTCAATGGGCACTACGAACTTACGAAGTTGGCCTTTGCCTGGAATATCCTTCGCTCCAGTTTCACATTTTATCTCCGTCGAACAGTTTCCCGCATTCTCCGGCGATAGCGCATCGGAGCGTTAAGTCGGCCACCGTCACCATGTGTTTCACGAGATGTGTGACGAAGATGAAGTTTCGGAATCGGGTGCCGCATGCGTCATTCATTAAACATGACAGATGGGGACATTTAAAGGCCTAGCAAACCAATCTACACGCTGAAAGAGCTTCTGCAAGTTGGAACGCACTAATGGGCTCTGAAGGTATTAAAAACTTCCAGTATAGGGAGGAGATAATAAAAACAAATGTCTATATTAATCATTAACCTCAAGATTGTGAAATATCTGGCATTTCAATGTTAATTGCCATTTTTTTCGTTGTATCCCTAGTACTATTTCTTCACTTCATGGAATGTTTTACACTGGTGCGACGAGATTCTAAGCAAACCCTCCTCCAAAAGCGGCCTGAAAAATAACTCTGGCATGGTAGCAACTGAATAGTATAATAAATACGACCTCAACGTCAACCCGATATTCACTCATTAGAATAGAACATTTGCTTCCAACACAATTAGAAACTTCCAGCAAATTAAAACTCCAGGAGTATATTCTAATTATTCTTCCAATTGATGGTTGGTTCGCCTCTCCTCTTGGTATTCTATTCTTGGGCCCGGGGCGCGACGGTGATCCAGTCTCACGAGTTTTCTTTCATCCATATCGGAAGAATGTTCTCGAGAAACTTTCACACCCCTGACGACTTTCTGAACTCTCTCCCCCTCACAGCACCGCGCATTTCTAGTTTTTCGTGATAATGGGAGGATATATTACAGAAAACGGAAGGGAGCGTTCGCGCTTGTTACGCATAATCCACCTCTGCGATCTGGCGCGAATTGATGTTCTGCCTCTCCAAACATCAATTGGGTGTCAATATTTTATAATTCTTTACATGAAATCGTCAATACTAGGCAACGTTGGCCAAATTACTTCCGTGTGCACATAGCTCTACACATGCTTAAGATCATCAAATTTTTAGGTTGAATACACGCATACTTCTTCACAACGGATTAACGAAAATCTTCTCAAAACGGATTAACAAAAATTCATTTAAGAGAATATACTGAAAAATTATGCCCAATAAAATATTATGCGCAATATTCACTATCGAATCAAGGATATAATTATTTTCGGGTCATTTAAAGATTTTTTTTTGCATTAAATGTATGATCATCTAGCACGGTTTGAATGAAAAATCCTCTTTTTTATCAAATTGCAATTATCAAAGCAGTATAGAAACCAGCAACTAAGTTACTCATGTCGTTGCAAATTTCGCTCACTTTGTACTTTAGGTATATCAGCTTTTTATTAAAGGTACTATTAGATATAACAGATATCCGAGATACCAATTACTACTGTTATCCATACTACCTTTCAGCATTCGATTTGAAAGATCTTTGGGTAGGCCGGTCAGGCAAATTACTATCCCGATGAACAACATTACGCAATGTCCTCCTTTATTCAAAACGCAACCTATAAGAACGGTGGTACAGTACACCGAATGCAAACATGCCAAGCCAACGATCCTATTCCAGATCCTTGAATTGCAACAAGACATTCCTATTCGCCACGGGACCCGATACGCCCTTATGTTTATGTAGCGAGCTGCTCTCTCAAACAAAAACAAGAGCAGTGGTGCAACCGCAACCGGATTCGCTGAAGCCAATATAACCCATGCATGCGATTGTCACAGCCGCTCCTCTCTCCGAACGTCTCCCCCACAGCCGCGTCTCTCCTCGCGCCGCTCTACCAAACCATCAAGGGTATTGATCCGTCTCCAATAGATACTTTCTATAAGAATTTCGACTGACGCATTCAACAACTATGAAATACTACTGTACTTGCACCGTCATGCACGTCAGAAAAATTGTGAAAACACAGAAAATGAGGCCGTTTTGCGGACACAATTCTCCGGTCATTAAAACGACACACTAGCTCTCAGGTTTAGTCGCCGCTTTATGTTGTTTATTAGCAATAAATTATTACAAGACTACACAAATTTCAGAGCAACCATGTAGTGGTCTTGGCATAATATAAAACGTCTAACAAAAAAAGAAAACAAAAGTCAAAGAAGCAAACAGATTCTCCTTAACAGCATGTGTATCACAAAGTAGAGACAAAAAACACGAGACACTTTTGTGCACCCCGCTGAAGGTTTTCTAGGAAAGGAAGTTCAAAAATACTCATGTCCGAGTTCCGGGAAAATGATGAGTATTTTAAACGTCATTGTGGCAACGTTCTAACGCTGTAATTTCAACAGGATCTACAGTCTACACCATGGGTTTGAAATACAAGAGCGATATATAGGTTCCCGTTATTTGCGAACGATTAGCATTTTGGAAATTATTGTTTGATCACGTTTCGAATACAAGCAACAGCATGCTCAATTAATAATAAATTTCTGAAAGAGCTCTCCATGTATCCCCACGACTACCATATTACAAACACTCAACCCCCAAAGCAATGCCTCAGCCAGCGAGTTCACCGAACACCAAATGCATTGCAATACTCTCTCCGCAGCAAAGTAACGAAGCCCCCCTCGAGTCTTCTCGGAGGCTTTACGCACGTCTCCTGTACTAAGCGTCGATAAACACTTCGCGCCGGCTCCGAAATGCTCGTAAACGCCGTCCGAGTCCCACCACCCTGTAGGGGTGGGGTGGGGACTGTCGGGAGATGAAATACGAGCGAACCGCGAAACGGCAGAACGCGGTCAGCTGGCGGGGGCTAGGGCTGGGGGAAAAGTTAGAGATGGCATAAAAAAATCTATATTTTCCACCAGAAACATCGATATATTCTTTATAGACGTTTTCTTCACATCGATATTTTGTTGCAAAAACGTCGATAATTCTTTTAATACCTATTTTTTAAAGAAAGGGGTTTAGCACGTAGAGTAGCAGCAATCTACAGCAATATTGTTTTGCGTAATCCTCTTTATCACGCTGCACATTTCGCCAGTACAATACTAGGGAATTGTATGTGATAGGCTTCGATGGTGTATGAATAGAAGTGACTGAAGGGTAAAGTAGCGAAACACGATGTTCTATATTGTTAATTTTATTCTTTACATTCGATAATCATTTTCATTAACATACTACTAACCTTCTGGTAACCAAACGATAAAATAATCCCTTTTATGTACTGTAACTAAACCTGGATAGGAAAATAGCATGTTTATTAGTCTATAATTAAAACATCAATGTTTTTCAATCGACATCGATGTTTTTCGTCGATGTTTTCATCTACATAGAAAACCCTTTCGCGATGTATCGAAACATCGATGTATGGATGTTTGGGTAAAATTTGCCATCACTAGTGACAGTGACGTTGGCGCGACTGAAGAGAACCCACTGAGGCGCCCGTCGGCCGTCGCCCCCCCTCTCCCTGTCGAGATGTCACTGCAGCGAACTGCCGCACGCGCGTTGCGCAACGCGTTACGCGTGCCCTTAATCACCGAAACGCCGCCGCAGACACCCAGTAATTGCGAGATTACTTCATGTTACGCACTCCCCACGACTCGAGACGTCCCCCCCACCACCGATCCTCGCCGTATTTCCCCAGACAATGACAGCGTTTGCTCCTGGACCGGCACGTTCTTCAAGCTTCCATTCGCAGACGTGTTTCCTCGAGGTGGTGCTCTGATAAAGGAAAATTCGGAATGGAGAGACATTCCACTGAAGTCAACTTTCATTCCATTCCTATGCGAAATCACTTCAACTTGTTACCCTCATAATTTTCTAAACATATTTCTCGTGTAATATTCACGCACAATAAAAGCACTAGACACGAGCAAAACTCAAAAGAAACAGTTAAGTCATTCGCATTCAAGAAAAGCGCAAGATGAGTCAATAACAATGGGAGAGAATACAGTGTTCACAAACACCACAATCGAACTGAAAAAGGATGTGCTAATACGAGAACATTACAAACAGTTGATATGTAGTAGTGTGTGCCGCGATTAGGCACGCATAGTTTAAGCGGCAGCGGTCACGGACGGTTACTCGAGCAGAGAGAGCTTACAACCCAGTTCGATTATGAAGAGCTTAATGAGAGTTATCGCAGAATGATTACGTGGGTTGAAACGCAGACAATCACGCCCGTTCCCCAAACCAAAATTAGCTGTGGTACAAGTTCCGCAAATAAAGAAAGTGAAAATGTACCAGTATGTCTAAAATACACAAAATATGTTGAGAATTGACACCGACAACTAATACGAATAAATATTCAAGTTACGCGCAAAATTGCTAAAATGGCATGATTTGCTTTGGAGGCTTTAATATAACTATTTAGTTACTTCCATAGTTTTACGATTTTTTAAAAGCTTAATTAACACAATTTCATACATTTACTGTATATTACTGTTTATTCTTCGCGAGGATCACTGAACTTTCATGACGCATCCTCTCCAGTCTTCGCGTAGTATTCTGATGTCTTGAGTCCTTGCCCACGGTATCTGCGGACCTTTTTGAGAAACCAAGCGGTATTTTTAAGTCACGCGACCGGCGCGCTCAAAATTGTTATGCGACCTGTCAAAAGAGGCTCTTTTCACGACGAGCTGTGCGTCTGTTATGCACAATGATCATCCGGGAACCACCGCCGCCGCCCACTGCCTTTCAAAAGACTGGTGGGGCCGGGGGGGGAGGAGGACGAGGAGGAGGGTGCCGGCGGCGTTTCTGAGGCCAAGGGACAAGCGGCGCGCAGAAAAACAGGGTGGGCGCGGGGCCCCTGGCCGGCGCAGGCTCGTAAATCAACAGAAGGCGGGGGGAGGGGGAACGGGAACGAGCAGAGGCCCTGGCGCCCCCCACAGACGGACGAGTACTTCAGCAATTCTCCGCACCTGCAATACGAAATTGTTGACAAGTCTTCTATAGAATTCGTCAAGATAAAGAGTTGTGTCTAAATGCACGGTGCTCTTCTTTCATGCCCTCATCGCCTGTATCTATAATTAAGACAAAAGAAAAAAGCATACCGAAATTACCATATTTCGACCATCGACCGCTATTGAACCAACACATTAAAAAACAATTCCTTCACTTCCATTATATAGAAAATGAGTGTAATTTATAAATGCACTTGAAAAGTAAAATAAAACGTTGATTTTGTTAAAATATTTAAATATTTAATGAAAATATACAATAATGCAAAGTATACTAAAACTATGTAGAAAAAGTAAACCAATGTTTATGGTATTCACCTCTGGAGATACGAGACATTGTTTTCTAAGCATCGATATTCTCTTCGAAGGAATGTCTCTTCATAAAATTATGTAGACAATCGTATTAAAAATGCGATTTTTAAGAAAATGTCATTTTCACGGATGGAAGTCCTTAAAAAAATATATGAGAATATTACTTTCACAGAAATACGATGGGATTCAGAAACGAAATGTAAAAAGGTACTGCCATTCATAAACTTCCCAGTTGACTCTAGGATACAATCACTATAAACATAAATTTTAATATGTAATTCAGTCTTATCTATATTGCTCCGATTTTCACTTAGTTAAACAAATTAATAAGAGGGTTCTCTGATAACACTGAGAGTTTCAGCCCACTTAAATGAAAATTCTCATTTTCTTACGGTATCTCGAACGTCCATATCCAGCAATGGCATTTAAAGAGTAGGTAAACACAAGTTACTATCCCCTGAATGACCGTTTATGAAATCGGTATGTACTACTTTCAGAGAATGTCTTCTCCATTAATGGACACGGATCAAGCAACGCGGAATAATGCTAGGAAACGGAACAGACAAAATACACGTTAGCATGTGTTTTACGAAGTGTCCAAGAGAACGAGGCAACGGGTCATTTAATATTCAATCATGTTGCGCAATTATATTTATTTGTTCAAGCTCTGATCAGGGCTAAACATGTATAACGCTTATGACCTCAACCCGCCCCTAACAAATCACAAAACTTTAAACGAAAAAATTGAACAAAAAGGACTACTTTTCATTCAAATAATATAATCAAAATTTTCTACCAAACAATTGACCAGAAAACCAATTGCGAAGGCGTTTGTGTAATAAAATTCCAATAACAACTAAACATATTGTATGCCCCAAACAATTCTGGACGATCCCATTCATATTTTTTTCTTTTGTATGCGGTTTTAACAACCAACACAAATCGCCGATCACTCAGTAAACGTTCACAAACTCCAAATGTAGCCTACGGCGAAAATGCGTGCTAAAATGTACAGCATAATATTTAAAAGAAACATCTCAAGAATTAAGTTGAAAAAGATAAATAAATAAAAGTGAATAGCGAAAATAAAAATAAATAAAATAACAGTGACTCCATTAAACTATTCCTATGTTTTAAATCACTGTCCAGAATTTATACATTTAGTCACCAACGTCAATGATGTATACATTAAAATATTGCAGAATTACTTTGGTTATGACTTCTGCGTACACCTATCAGAACGGGCATCAAACATGAATATCACATTTTCACACACCATAAACTGAATGATAATCGAATAATCGTTTTGTCAGCGGTCTTTAAATCTAAATTCTCAATTCTTATACTATACATAGCGTAAAGAAAATTAATCGCATTCTCTTGCGAGACATTTGAAAACGACCACGATTTTAAGTTAGGAAGGCTGTTCATTTTCCGAGAACGCATAATCACTGGTTATTTTATTATACAAATGAATTGAGGCAACCGGCATTACTTTGCTTTAACAAATACTGAAGTTAAGAGTACTGAATTTTCATTGTCCAAAAAATTCGTAGTCTTTGGCCAAATCTACGACCTTTGAGCTGCCATATCAGAAACAGATTTTTATAAAAATATATCCAAAACCAGAAAAGTCACTCCCCATCCTACGATGATTTCTCATCAGAAATCTCAGATCTACTCATTAAAAAAAAACGGTGCTCCAGGGAAAAAAAAAAACAGATCCATGTGAGAATGTTTCTGAATTTCGCCACCATTTTCGGTATTTGATCCATTAGCTTGGCTCATCAGCTCCAATTAGCTTTTTTAATAGATACCCACTCCTGTAATCGACCAACGAGACGTCACGCATTCATGCTTCCCTCGATATCTCCATAAAAAAACAACAGCCGAACAATCTTCGAGAATCCAGCCCAGCCAGCACAACACGCTCGGCTTCCCGAGAGAAGCTTCCAGGCTCCGGAGGCGCCCAGAGGATCGGGGCTGCGCGCGGGCGCGCCTCGCCCCTCTGAATCACCCGGCAAGGCCACGTGGCCGGAAAATACCCGTCACTGGCACGTGAACGAGCTGGAACTGGCACTCGCCATCCCAAGACGACGACGACGCGGAGAGGCTGGCGCGCGGAGGCGCGGGGGAGGGCCCCGGGGCGGGGGCAACGAGCGGCCCGTTGCGCAAGAGCGGAGGAAGGGCGTCCGGAAGAACGTGATGCAACCCCAGGGGAAGTGGCATCACGCGGCACTCGACTGAGGGAAAGGAGGGGGCGGGGCTGGACGAGCTAAAAATAGAGGAAGGCGACCGGCAGAATATTCGGTGAAAGCTTTCCTGTGGGTGAATTATTTATGAAATTCAACGTTTCCATTTCGTAAGAGGCGAGTTATCGAATCCATAAACACAACAGCGATATTCTGGATTTCCCTAATCCATCACAATGAAATAATAATAATAATAATAATAATAATAATAATAATAATAATAATAGTAATAGTAATGTAATATTCTCTAACAGGAAAACAAGATTTAACAAATTTTGTTTTACATTCCGGTGTAAAGAACAAATTGTTGATAGAGATTTAATGAACTAGGGTCATATTGGACTTATTTCCTTTATTAGGACGATTACAGAATCGTTCTAATGAATATTAACAAGTTTGAAAAATACCAAATCGAATCATCACTACAATCATCCCCTATTCAAAATTAATATTTCATACATCATTTTCATCATTTGCGCGCCGGACTTTGCTGATTACTAGCTACTTCAAGCCATTATCAGTTATATCGGCTATCGTAATAATCGATTAGGAATTTGACGTTTGTTTTTGTCCCGCGCAAGGTGACCGTAGTGTCAACAAGTTATCGATTCCTCACTTTTCTACGCGGCATTTGTCTCCCGTTATACGAACCAAATTTCGAACGTTATGACACGCGAACGGCCTCTTGCATTCCTCATATCGTGTTTACAGCACTTTCTTACGACGGCACAAAACTGAAGCGGCCACTTACGGAAAGTGCTCTGCTATTCAGTTTTTCGCAGGCGCAGTTTGCAATTAAGCTAATGCAGGTGGAAGAGCGAAGAAGCATCACGTACGAACAAGAATGGTTTTCGAGTAGGAACGTTCCGAAGCCATGTAAATACGATAATGACAGTATTGTAACAACCCTTTTCCGTCACCAGGGAGGTAAATAATGGTACGGAGGAAGAAACTGGCGCGTCGTTTTGAAAGAAAACTAAACAGTTCAACAGCACTTGACCTTCGCCGCGCAGTCGCTGCGGTCACGTGACGTTCCCGCCCTCGGGATACTGGACGCCGTACTACGCAGCAGCGCTCCGCTGTTTTGCCCCTGTGCGGCTACGAACAAAAGGAACGGTTACCGCTACTAGGGAACCAGAATGTCCACGCCCGGCCTACTCAAATGACATCTGAATGATTGTTTCATAATGTTTTAACCCACCACACAAAACAACAATTTTCATAATTATTGCCATGCTGGCCCCCAAAACACAAATGTCACATGAAGTAGTAATAGACCTAAAAATTGTCGAACACTCATTCAATAGAAACAGTTTATGTGCGCAATAATGTATCTTGCGAAATAAGTTTGTTGAAATAGCATTGTACATAACGAGAACGACTGAATCGTTATCAAAAGTTCGGAAAAAAGACATCTTTACGGCATTCAACGATTCTCGTCAATGATCGATCCGATCTTGACAGTGAAATACGATCTCATTAATGTCGAAAGGCTTTTGACATAAATGCGAAATGAATCATTTCCATGTCAAATTTCCATTATCAGCAATGAATGGCTGACTTCATATATTCCAGATCTTTACGTCTCTGCAATCGACTTATTACATCATCGGGCCTTATATTTTCCTCTCAAAGATGGTGATATCTTAATTCGCATTAAAATGGATTTATTTTTTGTCGAACGTACATAGTATATCAACGTGTACATGAAATACTCAACGCACCCATATTTTATTACGCGATAGACGCGATAAAAGACGAAATATGGAGTAGGGCGCATTGAGTGTTACCAACTCAGCAGCAAGCGATTGCTGTTGACAAAGGATACTGAAATGTCAAATTTGCTTGTTGATGGGTATCCCTACTTCGCCCTGGCGTAAATTTTATCACATAGGGAACTACGCAAAATATCGAACTCCCGTTGGTCCCTTTCGCAAAAATTAATAATAATAATAATAATAATAATAATAATAATAATAATAATAATAATGCTAGTGGTGTTTCCACAGCCCACACTTTCTCACATTATTCGGAAATGACAAGTTTCGATAATTTACTTCCAAAACTGACATTCCCATAAATTGAAGAGTACTCTTTGCTCTATAAAAAATTGGAGGATTTTTTTCACAAAAAATTGCCGTTATTTCAAATAATTTCCCGAAAACTACACAAAACTGATCTTGTACCCCCCCCCAAAAAAATTACAAGATCTTATTACAAGACATACTTTTTTTAGAACATTAAAGGAAGGAATTTCACCACGGACAAAATTTATCATTAATATTATTTTGCAATGTTTTTTTTATTATAATTTTCGGAAATAGCTCATAAAAATGGGCCATGCATCGGGTCATCATCTTTGCTAGATTCCACAAAAAAGTTGTAGCCGTTTTGGAGAAAACTCGTTTTAAATTGTAAAGCCCTTTTTTAAAGAAGATATTGAAGAAGTGATTTCAACGGAAACTAGAGACAGACATGTTTTGCCGTAAACCAAATTTTCGGCATCAAGGTACCCAACAAAACGTGGATTCTGACTGCACAATGTATTCGCGGTAAACAGTTTAGGAACAACTTTTATCCATTTTCTCGGTAAAAGAGCCCTCAATACGAGTGTTTCTCACGAAAAATCGCTAATGTCCGCTGCAGCATTACGACACTCTTTACAACATAGAACGAAATATGCGAGAAAGTAAAAAAAAACGCACAGAAAAAAAAAAAACAATTTGGAGACTCTAGTTACAAAGTCTCAACAAATAATTAAAACTATGCAACTCCAAACCAAAACAATTGCACCGAATAACAAGCTCTTCCTTCCCCTCCCACCCGCGCGGGGACAAGACTTCCTTCCTCTGTGTGCCGCCGCAGCAACGGTCGCGATTTCCGGCCGGCCAGGGGAACTCGCCTGGTGCATTCGGCTGCACCCGCCGCGACCCGCCGCGGCCACGAGCGCCCAGGCGCTACGCGCCGCCGGCTCGGTAACACGAGAAGTGTGCCTCAAAATGTCCATCTGCGTTAGGGTGATCATGTGTGGGGACTTGGCAGATCGGCCGAGGCGCCAGAAATAGGTGTTTGGGGCGTCGTCTGGCTATATATAACTCCGCGGGCGCCAGACTGCTAGATCGCCTTCGCCCCCTCCCCCTTTCTGCTCCCCCGCCTCTTCCCTTTCGGGCCGCCGGCCGCCCCTGCCACGCGCGCGGGCGGGCGGGCGCGCCAGCGAGGGGCGGGCGAGCAGATGGCGGCGGGTGACGTCACCAGAGGCGTGGCGGGCGCGGCGCGGCGCGAAGCGGTGTGTGGCGTGGCGACCAGGGCCCGTCCGTGCTGCCTGCCGGGGCGTGCCGTCCCTTGGGCTCTAGCGGTGGCTCGCGCGCCGCGCCGCGTCGCGCCCTACCCTCCTCCTCCTCCTCCTCCTCCTCCGCTCCCCTCTCGGCACCGCTTGCACCTGGCAGCGACCTCTCACCTGAGGACGACGCGCCCGCCCCGCCGCCGTTGCTTTAGCGGCCAGCGGGGCCGTGCCGGGGTGAACGTCACCGGCTCACAACAAGCCAACAGGGAGCTCGAGGGCGGGGCCGCGCCGCACACCGGAGGCACCGTACGGCATGGGGGGGGTAATGTTTCCGTGCATTATTAGTACTACCGCAGAAGCCTCCAGGAACACTCCGCGGTCTGCAATACACGTTGATTAAAAAACTATTTACACGAAAATAAATAAGCGATCGAATCTTACATGCCATCATTCACGATGTATCCACACGTGAACACCCAGCGTACACACTGGTTCGAAGCTTCATACATATCGTCGGTCGACAACAAGAGTAAATATCTCAAAAACTTTTTTTATTTTATCCCGAACAAAGCCGTTTATTTCGCGCCTGAAGACATTTTCCCTGTACATGGCGGCTGGCTGGTGAACTTTACAAAATGTTTACAAGTAAATATCATATCATCGATGTATTCTTCAAATACTGAATACTAAGTTAATGGCTCTCTCGGGGATCGTGATTTTGCTATGTTCATACAGTAGACACGAAATTATTGCTTAACGGATGTTTCCAACCTTTCGCTTAGGAATGACAAAAGAACGCGAAAAAAAAAGAAACTTCTGAACTAAGGAATGCTAATTCCGCTCTGCCAATGTCTAATAATACAGAAGTCTTGGGATATCCACGTATTTTCGCCGTTCATTTCCATTCCTGATGCAATTTTTTAATCTAACTGGTCCACGTTGCATATGCGGAAGTTTTACTTCCGTTCAAGTCCTTTGGATCCCTTGATGCTTGGTACTCTGAAAGTCACCCAGTATCCCAAACAATGAAGCGGGCCATTCACCTTGATAACCGAGTACCTGCCGTCTAAACATGCGATAAAGCGTCCTCCAGCTGTAACGGTCGCCTAGCCCCCCCACCCCCACCTACCGTATCCCGACCTGCAGTCAAGAGATCAAGAACCACGTTGAACACCGCTGATCTACACTGGGTTGAGACAACGCAGTGGACGGGTGAACAACCGTGTAGACGAAGTACTACGGGCCGCCAGCTGGCCACGTGGACTTTGAGGATGTCGATTTGCTCAAGGGAACATTGTTCCGCTGTATTTCATTAGGGTTATTACAGTTGACAGGTCAACAATTCTACAAAACAAGTCATCTGGAGAGTCAGCTGATCCTACAGACGTCACTGATATGAATGTCGTTGCGCAACAGTAAGCAATGTGTACGTAACCATTACGAGGAGGCAGATAGAAGAACACTCATCTCTGCATTTTCCCCAGACAAAAAGTGGCCGACATCATTTTAATTTCAAAACAATACATACCGTTTCACCATTCTCGCTTGTTTTCTATGATACATACAGTTTTACTATTGCCAACTGACAACCTTGGACTTATCTCAAATGTTGACATTCATTAGTGTTCAATGGGTAGATTCTAAAATTACCCCTTTAAATATTAATAGGATATGTAAGTGGCATCATATCGTAAAGCCGATTACAGCAATATCTATTTCGGGAAATAACAATTCATGAGTCCCCCCTTCCCCTGAAGTCGTTCTTCCGCCTTTCCGTATCTTGGGTCGTGTAGAAGATACCACCGGTAAACATGTCCAGGCCACAGAAGTCAAACTCGGTGGTTTCTTAGACAGCATGGGCGTAAATCTCGAATTATTCGGACTGTGAATTTTGTATTCGAGTAATGACTGGATATATTTTACTTGCATAATTATTATTTAACTGCAATATTAACAACACTGCAACTATAATTGTGAAAGCGATATGAAGTACTGCATTATTTTTTTAGGGATCTTCATGGCAAATGTAACACAATTGGCCCGAATCTAGTGAACATTAAAAAAAATCTAGTGAAATAACAGAGATATATGCCGTTCACCATTTCGAGGCTGATTTACTTCGCATTCATTCAAACCCCAACGATTTTCCCAACATAAAAAGCTCGTGTTATCAAAAAGGCAACTAACGACGGAGTGCCGGAAGAGTAGACTGTGCCGCTACCAAAGGCAAGCATTTAACGCGGAGACTGAGAAAAGAATACTGTCTGAAAGGACGGGCAGACTGGGGGAGGAGGCCGGAAATGCGCTACCCGCTCCGACTGCTGCGAGCGGAGGGCCGAGTTCGCGCCGGGGGTGGGGGTGCACCGTGGGCGCGGGGCGGGCGCCGGGCAGCCCGACTGTGTTCTCCGCCCGGTCGCGCCGTCCGCCGCCCGGTCATGCCATGCCAAGAGCGCTCGTGCACGGGCCTAGGGCCAACTTCCGAGCACGGGCTTCACATCTCATATGACGTTCAGGTGCTTTTTTGCCTTTGGCGCCACTTGCCCATGTTTGGAATTTCCAAACCTCTGGAGGCGTAAAAACACGTTTTTACACCGACAGAAGTAAACAAATTCCAAAACTTTTTTTGCGACGTGGCGAGGTGGGAATAGGATAAAACCTTGGTGTGAAAACTACAATTTGTCTCGAGCTGTATTCTGAAATAAGAATTGTATAAGTCAATTTCTATTAAACTCGCACGCCAGGGTGCACCCATGGGACGATTTTGGAGAAAGCTTAGGATGCGGGAAACTATTTAACTGGATACCAATGTACCCACACAGTTACTCTAGAGCAAAACACAAATCATATTCAAAATCAAGGCAATAATAAATTTGAGAGAAAAAAATAATTTAAAAGTCATTCTGCTTGTGAAAATGGAAAAATAGTTTCAAAAATGTATTACAAAGCGAAACAAAACGACCTACAACGTTTAACAGTAATCTACAAGTAATGATGTCTTGCACGCCATTAGATGCATTTAGAACACTAAGTGTACCAACAGAAACTCAACGTGGGAAGGGCAAATCAGACCATCCACCTGCCCTCAGAAATAGGAGCAAATCTGGAACAGCCAGTTTGTCGGATGCGTCTGTCATTAGCATAAGGAGGGGGGGAAGGTATACCGCAAACGCAGCTGTCCAAAACAAACGTACGCTAACATTAAAAATATTACGACAGCCATACATATCGATAAAAATTAATGCGAAAAACAATCTGCGTAACTGCGTAGAAATTTAGGCACGCCACAAGAAAGGGAAGAAAAAATGTCGCCGATATAGCTAGTAAACTTTCTTCCCAAATAGAAAAAAAGGATAAAAATACGAATACACGTAACCAATATGAAACTAAACATATCCATGCGTGTACTAATTACACTCTTAATACCCACCTACACTTAAAATTAGAAATTCCAATCGCAGCAAGACCGGCAGAAATTTCTCAGGCCAAATTAGTCTTCAGTTGACAGTACTCAGTTTCTTAGTTCCCAATTTTCTGACAGCATTATTAGCAAACACCGTCTTACGATTCCCGTATGATTCGGGAGTAAGATTCGTCATGTAACAGATGAATTTCGACTGGTAAATATATGTACGAAACAGATCTCATGAGAAAAGATTCCAACGCCTTAGAGGAAAGTAATAGAAAAGACATCTCTTTTGGCGCCAAGAGCACTACCATGGTAATGTGCGTTAGTCTACCATTATATCAAAGATGTCTAAAATATTTGCATACGAAATTAAACGTTTCCGATCGAACAAAATACTCATTACTGGGTACATATATCTTTCATGGAGGCGATTCCACATTTCTGTACAAAAACAACAACAAACGCTCTTGTTCACATTACTTTATTTCGTAAAAAATCATAACTAATACCCTCCAAATTTTACTCCAATATCAAGATCTTCAATCATTCGAATACATGTTAATTGTAATAATATTTACCAACATGAGATAAACGTAATCTAATATCGACTTTCGAATAAATTGTCAGAAGTAAAAAATACGCGAATTGTGATGAGTCTGAAAGTAGCCTTTAGAAGCAGAACTCAGCGCGAGGGAATCCTGACAGCAAACGCCAGGCAGAACGCCGCGATCAGCACCCCCGTACAATTCCTCACACACCATAGCATCATAAAAAACAATTACTCTTCGCGTCTACCCAACGCTCAGAAGTCGGCCATGGTGTTTTACGCGAGGGACGGGACGAGACGAGACGCGGAAGCGGTGGCTGGGTCGCGTACACGTTTCTCTGAGAGCGGGAATGGCGCTGAATGAATGACGCGGACGAAAGCAGCAGCGGCAGCGGCGGCGGCGGCAGCGGCGGCGGCGGCGGCAGCAGCAGCAGCCGGCTGGCGCTGGGCGGGGGCGCGGCGGCAGAAGCAGGGGAAGAGAAACAGGAGAAAGATAGAGAGGGGAGAAAGAGAAGGAGCAGGAGGGTGAGCAGTGTGGCAGGCGCGAACTCCCGCTTGCCCCCGCCCAGCGCCGCCGCTCCTCTCTTCCCCCCGAACGACCGAGACGAACTTTACAGGGCGCGTCGATGCCGCCCGCAGGCGAGGCCCGCCCTGCCCGCGCAATTCCCCTATTCAGAAATTTACAACAGATGCACGAGCACCATAAGTACAAAACGTAACATGTCACCGTGGTTACTCTTCTCAACGAATCGAATCACATCCGAATTTTGTCCACTAAATAAAATGTTGACAATACAGCACTCACGAATCATGTCAAACTAAAATTTCGTTGCTATATAAACCTAACAAAAGGGGGGATTTATTAAGTAATATAATTACAGTTAAAGAAAATTAATTTTATTCAATTATTATAAAAAAACCTTTTTCCTTTTTTATTTCTGTAATACCAGCAAAAACACTATTCTAAATAAGTATTTATATACCGAAGTTTCATTAATACATACAAACATATGACAAGTTCATGAAATAACTGTATACACAGCAGCGTCAATAGCAATGACGAGACCACTGAAATAATTTAATAATAAATCCAATGATAAAAAGGAATTACAAAATATCAGTAAAAGTTTACTGCATATAATCTAATGCAATATTAAATTTACATTATATTTTATTTTTCCAAGGAATTGGCGAACAATACAATGCGAAACTGATAATGAACATTTATCGCTGATTACACACAATCAAGAAATTATGAATGCAGCTATCTCTGATTTCTAAACTCCGAACCCAAGCTGTGTATCATACGTAATATTCGAAGAAAATTAATACACCGCCACTTTAAGGAGGTAAAAGCAACTACAATACGTACAACGTATCGAAACTAACCAACCTTCATTTCATTAATACACAATTAAAAAGAAAACAAAGGATTTTGACACTGGTTGCAGAAATAACACTATGCGATATCAAATTGACACTCCCAATACAACAGAAAACTCCCAAGACTTGCAATTAATCTCGCAACAAACATGATTTATCTTTATCCTGTGATATAATTTCGAAAATATCACGTATGCTGCTTTTTATTTAGTATAGTCTTCAACCTTAAGCCACGTGGTTGACGCTATTTGACATAATCATCGAATTCCGCTATCACGGTAAAAGGAATATGAAAAATAATTATCATAGTATTGTTTTTTCACACCCCAAAAACATCGAAATAAATTAAGTAATAATCAGACATCCAACGCATGGAGAGTTGAGTACTAGTGCAGCTGACCTACAAGCCGTATATCGACACTAAATATAAGCCGAAATAAATATAAAAACTGCAGTAAAAATATCTCTGAATACACGAATGTTAATAGTAATCGCGAAAAAGTTCGTTAAATAACATCTCTCCCCCGCTGCATTCACATTTTTAAACCCACGCCTCGCCCGCCACACTACAGAACCGACACCAAGAAACCCGCCTTCGCCCATTCGGCGTCTGATGGGCATGGCTTACCTGCACACACCACTGCTGATTTCCGTGATGTCTTCGTTTCGCAATTCCTCAAAACAAACTTGCTCTTCGGAGGTGTTATACACTGACATATCTTTATAGTCACAACACTATAATTTATTGCGAACTGTCTTTCAGAGAAACAAAGAAAAAAATTGACACTAACACCCGTCACACAGAAACGTAGCGCAGCGCACAACGCCGTTTCGTAATGGCGATCTTTGGCGGGAAACAGCTGAAGTCTCTCGCAACGCACACTAAATATCGCTCCGACATAAACATTTCAACTTCGAGCACGTTCTTCATAGAATTATTACAGAACATATACAAAAGTACTGGAAACAACTTTTCAAAAGTTGTTTTATACATTATTATAGTTATTTTACCTTTTCGCAAAACATTTTTTGGTAAACATGAGGGACTACTTTCAATGGCGGCTGACGTCAGGATACAGCATGTCACCAGCTGTGAGGTCGGATGGGATGGGTGGGCTGCAGTCGACGGCACCGCAGGCGCACTGGTGGGTCTAATGGAATGAGAAATTGGGCCTGTGATGAAACTATGTTTCTCTTTTTTTCAGTTCCTAGTTATGATAGCGCCGATTTTAGTTTGTGCTTATGCATGTATCTTTAGATAATTTGAAGAACCATATGCACGCCGCTATGGAAATCTCGTAAAATATTTGTATTTCGCTTCAAAACTTGACGTGTTTTGACTATAATTCCCCATTTAAAAATTAATCATATTGTCCTTGTTGAGAATAGCACGCGAATTTTCAGTAACATCAGCATATAAGCTACTGTAAAACGAGGTATAGTGCAGGACAACGATTTTTCGTATTACCAGTGCTGGAGGACAAGTGGAAGCGCCTGCCATCTAGCGTTCGTCTCGTGAACTATTCATACGAATCGCGGCGCGATGTGAATTCGATTAGTGTGTTAAAAACATAAGTTAAGGATGTATTATATGAATATAAACTCATTGTGTTTATGGGTGTATACCAAATAAATAAATTATAAAATGATAGTAATTCCCCCTCAAAACATATGGTAGACAATAAAATGCTGTAATAAGTAAATTGTTTCAATTGGAATTGAAATATTTTAATTTGATCATTTGTTGACTCTGACCTAATCGTGTCTCAATTTATAAATAAATTGATAAGGATACTTCGTTATGAAATAATTCTCACAAATATAACCTTGTATTTTGGAAATCATTGCTCACTATATCTTCGTTTTTCTTTGAATTTGAGTTTGAGCAAGAATATAGTTTTACACATCAAGTTTATAAAACTGTCAGAATTATTTTAATTACTCAGATAAATATACTAAGGAGGAACTGACAAATAAAAACATACAAAATTGGATATTTTATGGTATAAAAGTGATGCCATAAACACTGAAAATTTTGGTCATCTAAGCCGAATTAAAACTAGGTAATGTAACAAGGACTTGTTAGTAGTACATTAAATGTGTTCCAAATATAAAGTAAATAAATTTCTATAATATAGTGTATTATAAATTTAAAAGGTATCAAATGAAAAAAATAGGAAAAAAGACCAATTTAGTTTGAGGAATTTGAGATAAGCATCATGCACAAATTCCTGGAAATGTAAAATGTAAAATGTGAGGAAATGTAATTGATAAAAAACTTCTACACTGCACTAATCGCATAAATATTGTTTTTGTGTGTTTACAATTCATTTTCAGTAGGGCCTATGTGTATCACAGCTAGTTAAAAATTAATTGTTGGGGACTATTTTAATGCATCTTTTAAGTATTCATTAAATTAAATGAAAAATTGAAGAAACAATAACATTTGTCCATTTCTAATGAGAGTAGAGATTTTCAGGGAAACATGTGGAAAATTACTATATGGATCTAGATTCCTCAACTGGAATTCAGTCATTAGGTTCATGAGCAATTTGAATGTCTTTCTTCCGGGGGTATCCTACTGCCTTCACTCGTAAGACTAATACACTTTGGATGTTCAAGGACAAAAAAATCACTGGAAACAGTGTGTAAAAAATTGTAATTTGTATGGAATAGAAATAAATTTATTACCAAATCTAGACAAGAAAAAAATACCTAATTTTTTACTGAACATTTTTTCTTTCTTCCCCTGACCGGGGCCACCCAGACAAAACAAGTGGCCTGGGCAAGTAGGTTGGGGGGCCTTATTTCAAATAAAACCTTTACCCTCCACTAATAGAACACATAACAGAATTCATTTCTCTAAGCAACAGAAATAACTTACAGCAATTAATTTGAATTAGAAGTAAATACAATTTTTATGTTTTGAATGAAAAGATATATATAAAGGTCAATATTAAGTCAGGGTCTGGGTCGTCACCGCAGCTAGCATGTCCCTGGCATGTCAGCATTACAATATAGAATATCATTGGTGAATTCAGAAAATATTTCAAGGAAATTTCAGGGAAGTTTCACTTCAGACCCAATAAATATTTCTGAAATAGTATTTTTTTATTTGTTAACATGAAAATTAAAAAAACAAACAAACAAGAATCTTTATAATGAGAATACTGCTTGGAATATGATGGAATCTATTTATGGTAATTATTTTGAATAAACAGTGAAATTACAAAAAATGGTAGCTTAGGGAAGCCGGCATGCTGTGCATGCGAACTCCAACCTAGATCTGCCAATGACATATAATTCCCTAAATTTATAAAGAATATTGCATTCCAGAAATATATATAACACTGCTTTGATAGTGAAAGCCTTTTTAATGCACTTACTATGATATTTAATCAATTCATGAATTTAGTGAAGTACATAAGATAAAGAAATAGTGGCACAGACATTCCGGTAGCAATTTTTTCTCATTTCCTTGGTGTGGACTGGCTTTATGGTCAGGCTTCATTCTCTGGCCAGCTGCCATCTTTTGACATCGAAAGTACATTCTTCTGAATGTCACCGGATAGGGTGCACTTGGTACTACTCCTAGCAAAAATTTAAAGAAATAATTTGGAGACTTTTTAAGAAAATCTTTTTTTTTTTGTTATGTTTAAAATTTTCCAATATTGCACGCACTATTGCACGGAAACGACTAACATTTTCAAAAAATCTAAATGGCCTTTATGAAAGAACTATTTATGGACAAAAAATTTAATTTGAAAGAAAAGGCTCTATTTTCAATTTTATAGTTGTAGGAAGACGCCGAAAAAAATTCAATCTTTTGCAAATTTTCGAAAATTCAGCGTGATCCACGAAAATTGGACTTATGCCACCTTTATAAGTGTGTTTTACTTTATTCTTACAAGAAATTTAAAGAAAAAACGTGGTGCCGTTGTTGATAAAATTTTGAAAATGTCCGCGGGGTTTCATGAACAGTACCCCCAAATTTTCAAGAATGTTTTTTTTTTATTTCAAAGCTTCAACTAGGGCCAGATGGACAGGGGTTTCTTGAATTTGGAATAAATGTGTTAGAGAATTTTTTCTCTTAATTTAGCAACTGATTTTACGCACTCTTATGTTTCCATAGCCCGGCATTGACTTTTTTCCGACGAAAATCCGCCGTTTTTCTGCGCGGATTTACATTACGTTCTCTGTACTGAGTATATTACTCCGTATATAGGTACGTACACGAGATAGTAACTAGAGGTGCTACAGAATGGCACAGACTTTCTCGTAGCAGATTTTTCTAATTTCCTAGGTGTGTACTGGGATTAAGGTCTTGCTCCATTCTCTGACCAGCTATCGTCGCCCAAAGTATATTTTTTTTGACATTTTCTCAACTTTTGCTTTCCTAACAGTAAAACCAATATATTGTTTCAAGATATTGAAGAAGAGTAAAACCTCGTCCTAAGTAGAAGTTTTCGTTGAAAAATTTGAAATCGTTTTTAAGAAAATGGGGATTCAACTCTACAGTAAATGGGAAATTTGAGGCTCTTTTTCACAGGAATCTATTGAGTTTTCGAAAAACTTCATTTTAAGTCCTTTCAATCACTTCCACTCACAAATGTAATAATGTATACAAACCGATTGAAATGTGCATATTAACGGCGTGATAGATATAAAAAAATACGATTATGTAATAAATGAATACACCAAAATGAAGTTTACACCATATTAAACAATGCAAGGAGCACTATCCACTGGAAAAATTTGGAGTCATTTTTGAGAAAATGGCATTAGAGCGTTTCTGAAAATGCCGAATTTTCAGCTCATTTTCACAGAAAACTATTGACTTTTCGAGAAACTTTATTGAACATTATTTAAAGCATACGTTCTCATAAATACAATAATGTTAATGAATTGCCTCTAATGTAAATATTACTATCAGAGTTAAGTCAAAAATATTATATTTTTGGAAAAACAAAAGAATAAAGCAATGAGACGATTATGTCATCGAATCTGTACATTTGTCACTTCCCCTACCAAAAATTGAAAGAAAAAATTCAATGAAACGATTTTTTGCAATGAAAAAAAAAAATTAAAATCTACTAAAATTTTAAAAAAAGAACATGGTGTAAAAACAACAAATTTTACTTGAAGGAATTATCACTAACTTCAATTTTGTAGTTGTAGGTAGACGCCGGAAAAAATTTACTTTCGCAATTTTCGAAAATTCAGAGTTAACCGTGAAAGTGGGACCTATGCCACCATTGTAAGTGCATTTTACTCTATTCTTACAAGAAATTTGCAGAAAAAATTGGAGCCGTTTTTGAGAAAATTTTAAAAATGTCCAGGGGGCATCATGTAAAGTACCCCCAAATTTTAAAGAATGTTTCTCAAATTTCAAAACTTCAACTAGAGCGAAATCGACATGAGCTTCTTCAATTGGGAAAAGATCGTACGTCTCATTAGGCGCTAGTAGTGTTCACAAACGGACGGACAGACAGACAAACGGACGTACATTTTGAAAAAAAAAAAAACAAACACTTTTTCGATATCAGGGGATCCTAAAACGTGTTTTGAAATCTCGAAATCGATTTTCCATAGCATTACATAACATAGCATTACAAAATTTTCTGTGAAACAGAGCTTCAAATTTCGCATTTACAGTAACGCTTAAACGCAATTTCCTTGATAATCGGATCCAAATTTTTCAACGAAAATTGCCATTTATGACGAGGTTTTTTTCTCTTCGTTAATATTCTTAAAGTAATTTTTCGGATCTGCAATTACGAAACTGAATAATTGAGACAATGTCAAAAAATGTACCTTGGGCGACGATAGATGGCAGCTGGCAAGAGGATGGAGCAAGACCCTAATGCCAGTTCTCACCAAGAAAATTAGAAAACTACTACGAGGAAGTCTGTGCCATTCTGAAGGACCACTAGATTATTATTGCACATATTTCACTCAATATTACGCGAAATCTCCTACACTTAGCAAAAATATGTATACATTACCTTAATTAAAGAATTAATTATGTAGACCAAATTTCATTTGAAGGAAAAATCTATCTTCAATTTTGTAGTTGTAGGAAGATGCCAAAAAAATTTCAAACTTTTACAATTTTCGGAAATTCAGTTTTCGGATAACAGTGAAAATCGGACCTATACCACCTTTATAAGTTTATTCCACTTTATTATTACCAGAAGTTTCAAGAAAAAATTTAGAGATATTGTTGATAAAGTTTCGAAAATCTCCCAGGCGCTTCGTATAAAGTACCCTCAAAATTTAAAGAATGTGTTTCAAAATCACAGAGCTTCGAGTGAGGTCAGTGCATTTTGCTTTATTCTTACAAAAAAATTAAAGTAAAAATTTGGACACATTTTTGACATTTTGAAAATATCACAGGGGCTTGGTATAAACTAGGTATCCGTAAAAATTAAATGTTGTTATTCAAAATTCCAGAACTTTGAGTGGGGCCAAATCGACTGGGGAGTATTTAGTTCCGAAAAAATCCTATCCATAGTTAGGCGCTAGCGTTGCTCACACGACAGACGTTTTGTAGAAAACACTTTCGCTGTATCAAGGACCCCAAATTCGTGAAATCTGACTTCATAAAGAGTTAGAGGAAATAATTTACTACATATTGGCGCAGGATTTTATCGACTTTTTCTGTATCAGGGTCCCCACAAAACGATTAATTGTCTTAGTAGTTGACGCGCCAGGAATCACTAATCAATCAATATTTTAATATTTAATGAAGGTTTTCAATAATTGTAAAACTTGGTTGAGAGCCGATGTAGCTTTAAAAGTATTAAACCAAATTTTGACATAAACATTAATTATGGATAAACTAATACTTATAATATTATTATATGGAGAAATGTGGCCTTTCTTATTGAGAACAGACAGGCAATATCTACTCGTATTAAGTTCGTATAAAAAAACACTAAATTTCTTGAACATTTTTTATTCTTGAAAAATAAATATCATGCAACGTTTCGTATTTATTTACTCCCATACTGTAATATTAATAAAAAATAATTTACAATAAACTGTAATCAGAATAATAATATTCATGAGTACGCGGTAATAATTTACTATAAACTGTATAATAAATAATTTACAATAAACTGTAATCAGAATAATAATATTCATGAATACGCGGTATAAAAATTATAGCTAACGCTGAAGGTTTTTTTTTTGTTGGAGGGGGAGTGTAGTAACATTCACGGAACTTCCAAAGAAAGCATCACAACTCCGATCCAGGGTTGGAGAGGAATATGTTAAACTGACTTAAACTTCCAAAGAAGGAGGGAGATGTGGGGATGTGGGGAAGAAGGGAATGAAACAACAATGGAGGAGAGAATACTCCCAATAAGCTAAAATTTAACAAAAAAAAATATTGAAAGTGAACCGTATAATTTGGATACTGTTAACATAATACTATTACTGTTAACACAATACATACAGCCTGATTATTTGAGTAAAAATCAAACTCCGAAACGATTTTTTAACCGTCTTTTGTTCTATCCGTGAAAAAAAAAAAAGAAAAAAATGTAGTGGTATTTGAGATATTTTTAATAATTTGCATTGATTTTAAGGGCAAAAAAACAAAAACTTCTAGTTTGTCAAAACATTTTACATTACTTTTTTAAAGATATTACCTTTTAGAACTGATTTCATTTAAGATACAAATCTATATCTTCAAATTTTACTTTTTCAATGTTACCCTTTTGCAATTTTCGAAAAAACAGTGTTCACCGAAAAATGTGGATACTGAATATGAATAAAAATGGAAATTTTTATACCGTTCTTTGATACATACGAGGACAAAATTTCCAGAAAATCTTTGGAGCCGTTTTTGAGAAAACAAAATGTCTAAAAAAATTTATTACACTCAAAATTAAGTACGATTTTCGAAACATCGTACATGATATTATTTGACATGTCTTTGAACAATAGATATTATTAAGAAAAGTCTCTGTCTTCAATATTGTAGTTTTACGAAGACGGCGAAGAAATGTGAACTTTTGCATTTTGGAAAAATCAGGGACAACAGAAATGAAGGTTGCGTCAGTATTTTAAACGCTCTTGATGCAATTCGAGGACAAAGTTTAATCACAAAATTAGAGCAATTTTTGAGAAAATTTTGAAAATGTTGAGGCTTCAAGTAAAGTAAGTCGAGGAAATAAAAGTATTAATAATTTTTCCGAGATTTTGAATTATATCGGTTGTATTTTTGGAGTGTTAACTGGAGTGTTGTTAGGACAGAAGGTACAATAAATTAAAATAAGGCGTAACCGTTGCTAATAATACAAGAATGTGTTCCTTTGTTTGTAGTACAAGAAGCGCTGTGTTGTTGTTTTACCACTAATTTAGATATATTAGCGTTTAAGGAACAACAGGGAGTTTGGAATAGATTTCACTGATCCTTAACTCTTAGATAAAAAATCGAAGAACCAATGAATGAATGAGTGATCAATTAATTTCAAAAACGAAGTTGATATTTGAATTTGTAATCAAATAGGCTATCATGGCAAATATTTTAATGTGCATTTTGGTTCTAAATAATTGCATCTCGAAATATTCTACACACGTATCTTTATAAATTGTTAAAAATATATTAATTGTACTATTTTAATTTTTAATCCTATTATCAAGGTCTTAATTTTATTTATGTGTGTGTGCGTGTGTATATATATAAAGATAAAGATAAATTTATTTAAACTGCAATTGGGTGTAACCCGGTGGCAGTTAATTACATAAGTAGGATATTAATTTTCATGCAAATAACATAATAATGTTGATAATAATGCTAAAATAATAATAATAAAATAATAATAGTAATAATAATAACAGTAATAATAATAATAACAGTAATAATAATAGTAATAATAATAACAGTAATAATAATAGTAATAATAATAACAGTAATAATAATAGTAATAATATTATTAATAATAATAATAATAATAATATAAAAACTGGTGAATCTTAAAAACAAACATTAAATTACCTAAAAGATAAAAGAAACGTCAATCTAATACAGCACTGAGTGCTTAAACAATGAAGACCGCACTGCACTTGCCTACACTTCACTTCATTTCACTTCACTATTACACTAAAAAACACCTTCATTATTTCTCTGCTCTACACTGCACAACACTTCACTTCACTTCACTTCACTTCACTTCACTGTATAACTTAATATTCCTAGTTAACTACCTCAAACTTAGAAATGCCCTAGATTACTTTCCTAAATTGTTGAACGCTTCGAGGAAAGGGTTCAAAGGTTTTTGCAGGCAATCTATTCCAATCTCTTATCGTTCTATTTGTAAAGAAAATTTCCCGACATCCGTTCTCTGCGGTCTTAAATTTATTTTGTGCCTGTGATCACCTCTACCGATGTACGTAGGAAAATTTAGCCGCCGTTTAATTTCTTTCCAAGCTGGATGACCGCTATAAGCTTTATACAAGGCGCAAAGTCTTGCCAATGTTCGCCTGTTTTCGAGTGAATCCCACCTATCCTTTTCTTGTCCCTGAAAGTAAATTTAGCTGCTCTACGCTGAATCCTTTCCAAATTCTTACACTGCATAATTTTGTGCGGATCCCAACAAATTGCTCCATATTCCATTATCGGACGAACAAGCGACAAGTAAGCAATTTCCTTCGCGTTTACTGTACTCTTTTTTAAGATACGCATTACAAAATGAAGAGATCTCCACGCTTTCCTACAACAAAATCTACGTGATTTTCCAGCTTAATTACTATCGAAATGGATACCTAGGTACTTACACGAAGAAACTCTCGGAATAATGTCGTTACTTAAACGGTAATTTGTTACGCTGTAATTGTGACCTCTGCCAAAAGTGATAGATTTGCTTTTAGAACTATTTATGGTCATACCATTATTTTCCGCCAGTAAGATAATGCATCAAGATCCCGTTGCAGCATATTTTCATCGTCTTTCGAATTTATAATGCGATATATTATGCAATCGTCTGCAAATAGCCGAACATTTGAAATTAATTGCGCTGGCAAATCATTAATGAACGCTAGAAATAGAAGAGGTCCAATGACACTCCCTTGCGGTATTCCTGACGTAACGCTTGCGCAGGAAGATAACTCTTGCCCAATTCGGACTTTCTGTTTCCTGTCACGCAGAAACTCGCTAATCCACGCCACCACCCTGGGATCGATGCCTGAATTTATTAATTTCTGAACAAGTCGGTCGTGTGGAACAACATCGAACGCTTTGGCAAAATCTATAACTACTGCGTCTACTCTCCGCCGCGTCAATTTCATCTGCTAGGTCCTGAAATAGCGTTACTACCTGACTTTCGCATGAATAATTAGTCCTAAATCCGTGTTGGCCATGATAGAGCCATTTTTGACTTCCACTCTTGCTAATGTAACTCGCAACTAGATGCTCCATAAGTTTGCAGACCACTGACGTGAGACTTACCGGCCTATAATTACTTAGTATAGTTTTGTCCCCACTTTTAAAGATTGGTACTACAAAGCTAATTTCCAATCTTCAGGTACTTTTGAATTGTTCATAGACACGTGAAATATTCTAATTAAGTACGGTAATATTGCCTCTCCTCCTAGTTTAATTATGTCCGTAGAAATGTCGTCTGGACCCTTGACTTACCATTTTTCATAAATTTTACTTTATTACGTAGAACGTTTACTTCAATATTAAATTGATTTGTAACCGAATACCTTTGAATAAGTGGATGGTTCGTATTGCTTTGAAAACCGAATAAATACCTATTAAATGCGTTAGCTTTTGCCCGATCGCCTGTGATGAGTGTGTTTTGATGTTCACGAACAACTGGGATATACTCTTTGTTTCCCTTTCTTCTACGGACATATTTGTAAAATCCTGACCAGTTATTTCCCTTTTCGTCTAGAATGTTTTTTAAATACGTCTCCTGAGCAATTTTCTTTTCTCGCTCTAATTCTTTCGAACAATTTCTAAAAATATGCATATGCTCGGTACTGCGTTTTCGGTTTTTAAATGCATTTCTCGTTATCCTCTTCATTCGCCTAATTTTTGAATTATAATATTCTGGATCCGGATTATTTTTTAGAGTTTTGCATGGTACGAACTTTTGCAAAGCTTCGTCTATAATATCTTTAAATGCGCACCATATCTCTTCCATACCTCCTTCTGTTCTCTTTATTGATTCATAAAAAATTCTTTAAAAGTCGTTGGGGGTCCCTAGTCAGCTGGGTCCTAAGCATATGATGGATGTGTTGAACGTTTATCCGCTACTGCTTCTATTGGCGCCCGATTTGAATCGACGCTTCGGTCGATCACTTTAATGAAACAAAGCTAACTATTTGTCATTGGTTTCGTCCATTTGTATAACTCGTTCACATTCGTCCCACGTCTTTTAACCTTTGGTGGCTTTCTTTGATCCGTGAAAGTGACAGATACCTATTAGCAAGGCTTGGATTCTGATAACATGTCACCTTCTCAATACGGCTAACTTGTAAATGAATGTTTATCATGACATATAGGCGATAGAAATGTATGGTTATGGGTCTTTTTTTTTGGCCAATTTTCAATATTTA